>OZ001663.1:5148912-6348912 GCA_963924145.1 Pyrausta purpuralis | reverse complement strand
GATAGTCCATTTATCGAGGAAGGCTTTATGCTATATAACATAAAGATACGACTCATAAGACCACAGCAGAAATGAAAAATATTGCGAAAACGGGAGAAAGATATTCCTTTTGAGAGCTTCCGCTGCATACGCTGCGGAAACCGCTTAAGTTACACAAAAATCATGTATGACAGGATTGTTCAACATTAAGAGTTCTATAATAAAGTCCGCGACAGCATATGTCTATCTTTTATGGTTGACTTACTACAACCTTTTTTATGTTAATAAATTTGTAAAAAAATAATGCATTATTTTTAGGGGTTCCCTCTATCTGGCAGAATCTTTTTGTTCCGAAAGTCACTTGGCATAACACACTTGGCATAATTTTCTTTAGTCGAATATTATTCAGGCAGAATTTTCTGTTAGCATAATTATTGTTTGGTCGAATATTTATATGCCCGAATTTACAATGGCATACTCTTAAGATAGCAGAAATTTATAAGGCATAATTACCTTTGGCAAAATTTTACTTTGCATACTGTCGCTAAGCATAATGTTTATTTGGCATAATTTGACTAGGCATACTATGAAGAAAGCAGAATTTCCTTTAGAATAATTTCACTACGCATTGAATTGAAATTTATAAAATTATTTTGCTTTAAATTTCCGCGAAGCGACGCCGGCGCAGGCAACTAACTACACGAACCGTCACCGCGTTTAGTATTAGTTCAGGCAAATGCAGGATGCACCACCCGCCCTCCCTCAATACGCATGCGGCACAGCTGATGCAATTAATAGTACCCAACACCAACGTGCAAAAAACCTCGACGCGTTTCGCCACTACACGTGGCATCCTCAGGAGATGTTGTCGCCTCGGCGGAGCACGGACGACTAAACTGTGTCGACTGGCGAACAGGCCTTTTATACTTTCCGTCCACTAATGAGGTGACGTAATCGTTGTCACGGAAATTTGAAAATGAAGTTAATCCGATGGTAGTTGACGGTTATTATTAATAGATTGTTGATTTGAAAATATATTTAGAAGTGGAGAGGTGGTATAACTGACCTGTTCGTTCAACAATGTAAGCGTATTATCTTTATTATGTTTTATTATTTCTAATTGTTCCAAAACGGATTAACTTCATTTTCAAATTTCCGTGACAACGATTACGTCACCTCATTAGTGGACGGAAAGTATAAAAGGCCTGTTCGCCAGTCGACACAGTTTAGTCGTCCGTGCTCCGCCGAGGCGACAACATCTCCTGAGGATGCCACGTGTAGTGGCGAAACGCGTCGAGGTTTTTTGCACGTTGGTGTTGGGTACTATTAATTGCATCAGCTGTGCCGCATGCGTATTGAGGGAGGGCGGGTGGTGCATCCTGCATTTGCCTGGACTAATACTAAACGCGGTGACGGTTCGTGTAGTTAGTTGCCTGCGCCGGCGTCGCTTCGCGGAAATTTAAAGCAAAATAATTTTATAAATTTCAACTTAATAATGGATTTCCGCAAAGTAACGCCTGATTCCATTAATTCACTACGCATGTTGCTATTTCTTTTAAATAGTATTTTACCATAAGATTGAATTAAAAAGTCTTTAAGTTGTGGTACAAAAGTTAGTGACAGAAACGAATCGGTTCAAAACCTACTCCACGCAGTCTTGTTTGCCCCACCCCTAGAGTGTAATTCAAAATCGCGTAGGCGCGGAGGGGCGAGGCAGCCCGCGAGCTGAGGAGCAGGTGGTTTAAAAGCTCGCCGCCGGTGGTGAGCGAAAACCATCTGCGACGATAAGCTCGCGTGGGACTGCCGGAGCCCCGCAGCGCCGGAGCCGTAACAGAAACCATGCATGTTGCATGCTTACATACTGCATGCAAGCTGTTGCTTGCTTGCATGCTGCATGATGCATGCTTGCTTGCATGATTCATGCTTGCTTGCTTGCTTGATGCATGCTTGCTTGCTTGCTGCATGCTTTGCTTGCTTACTTGCATGCTGAATGCTTTCTTGCATGCTGCATGTTTGATTTGCCATGCATGTTGTATGTTAGTATTGCTGAGATAGAACTACTTGGGATACAGAGAGAAATCAAGGTTTATAGGAGAATATTAAATATTAAAAATATGCCAAAAGACGATTCGGACTGTGAATTTTCTGCGATAGGATGATTCTGCCTATTAATGACTATATATACGAATTGTATGCCACAAGACGATTCTATCTGTGAACTTTCTGCGTTAGGATGATTCTGCTTTAAGACTATTATGGATTTTAAATTTCTGCCTAAAGATGATTCTAGCTTACACGATTATGCTTTTTGAACGTCTGATAAATGAGTGAATGCTAATTGATGTTCTGCGAAAGGAAGTTTATGCTATTTGATGATATGCCAAATAAAATTATGACAATAAAAATTATGCGAAACAAGGTAGACCCTATTTTTAGAGGTGTATTATACACACAGGTATTTATTCTTATCAAAATAAATACATTCATCATCACGAGCATTTCATTTAGAACCAAGTTGCCCTTTATATCATTTGATTTCAATAAATATCTTAGGAGCTATCACAGTTTTAACATAACTCCGCACCAAAATAATGTTGGCAGCTTAGTTGTACTTAACGTACGTGCGCTTGCGCTAATCTATACTAATATTATAAAGCTGAAGAGTTTGTTTGTTTGTTTGTTTGTTTGTTTGTTTGTTTGTTTGTTTGAACGCGCTTATCTCAAAAACTACTGGCTCGATTTGAAAAATTATTTTTACGTTGGATACTCCATTTATCGAGGAAGGCTTTAGGCTATATAACATAAAGATATGACTCACAAGACCACAGCAGCAATGAAAAATGTTGCGAAAACGGGAGAAAGATATTCCTTTTGAGAGCTTCTGCTGCGTACGCTGCGGAAACCGCTTAAGTTACACAAAAATCATGTATGACAGGATTGTTCAGCATTAAGAGTTCTATAATAAAGTCCGCAACAGCATATGTCTATCTTTTATGGTTGACTTACTACAACCTTTTTTATGTTAATAAATTTATAAAAAAATAATGCATTATTTTTAGAGGTGTATTATACACACAGGTATTTATTCTTATCAAAATAAATACATTCATCATCACGAGCATTTCATTTAGAACCAAGTTGCCCTGTATATCATTTGATTTCAATAAATATCTTAGGAGCTTTCACAGTTTTAACATAACTCCGCACCAAAATAATGTTCGCCGCTTAAGTACAACGTGCGCTTGCGCTAATATATTATAAAGCTGAAGAGTTTGTTTGTTTGAACGCGTTTATCTCAGGAACTGCTGGACCGATTTGAAAAAATATTTCTGTGTTGGATAGCTTATTTATCGAGAAAGGCTTTAGGATATAAAACATGACGCTGCAACGGGAGGGGAGGGAGCAAACTCAAAACGCGCGGACGAAGTCGCGGGGGACCGCTAGTATATTATAAAGCTGAAGAGTTTGTTTGTTTGAACGCGCTTATCTCAGGAACTGCTGGATCGATTTGAAAAAATATTACTGTGTTGGATAGCTTATTTATCGAGAAAGGCTTTAGGATATAAAACATGACGCTGCGACGGGAGGGGAGGGAGCAAACTCAAAACACGCGGACGAAGTCGCGGGGGACCGCTAGTCTATAATAAAGTCCGCGGCACTATAAGTTTGAACCTTAACAGTTTTGTAACAATAACTCTTTTTATAAGGTAAAATATGCAATATTAGCACCAGTACAAAGAAAGCCACAGATTTCATAACTCTGTATTAATCCTTATTGAAATCAATTATGTCATATTAATAAATATATAAATATTATTTATTGCACAAGTAAGGACGCAAGAAACAATTACATTACAGACAACTCATTAGTACAATATTGGCGGTCTTATCGTTGGAAGCGATCTCTTCCAGACAACCATTGGGTAGAGGAAACAACGTTTATTTGTGAGGTAGAAAGCGGAGTGCAAGAATATAGCTAATATTTAATATTACAGTTTCAAGATAGTAACATAATAAAATAAAATAAATATATGATAAAATACACATAATATCACAATCACAATCAAAAATGAATAAATACATTTAAAAAAATACATATAAATGCATATTGAAGGTTATATTAGTACCTGTCAATTACTTTTTACCTGTGAATTATTTAATTCGGACGTACCTACCAAAACATAATTATCATGAGAATATTTTTTTATGAAAATTGAAATTAATGCACAGCGCGCGCCCTAAGTCACTAAAGCATCTCGAAGTCTCATGGTATAGCTCGAGCTCGGAATAGTCCAAGCCGAGGACTTGAATGACCTAGAGGAGGAAACTGCAAGGGTAAAAAGTGCTGTTGTGATATCGATATCAGTCATACTATCTTCGTCAGTTTTATTGGCAACCAAGTCTTGCGGCTCATAACTCAGTAGAAAGTGCAAACGAGACAGACTCAATTTGATAATACGCCGACTATTATGTTCTATATTTTGATAGGTCAATAGGATACAAAAAACCAAGAGCAAGACCGCAAATGAGGAAAGGACGACTTAAAAGATATAGCGGCTTGCAACTGGATCCTAACTGCCTAAAACAGGGATAAATGGAGAGGGTTAAAGGATGCTTACACCAAGCGATTGGCAGATAAGGGCTCAAGAAGAAAAAGAAAAAGATTTTGAGATGTATAGTATAAAGGTGGAGAGTTTGTTTGAATGAACACGCGTAGCTCAAATACAGATCTGACTTGAATACTAATTCCAAAAGAATGCTCATTCCTTGTAGGTTTTAGGGCGGTTTAGTAGGTTACAACGCGCGTTTGCGCCAGCCGCTTTGGTCACTGCACTGACTAGGAAGTACTATCGGGGTCACCGTCGCCTAACCGCCTCAAAAACCAAAATCGCTTGCATCCCGCGTTATTTTTTGCTGAAAGTGAAATTTTGTGTGTGTGTGTGTGTGTGTGTGTGTGTGTGTGTGTGTGTGTGTGTGTGTGTGTGTTTACGTAAAAATCTCATTTTACCTACCGGGTGTGAATAAATTGGATATTTACCCACCCAATGTATACCTACTCGCCCATCTGTAGGTATACATAGAAAAGTTGACGACATCAATCACACTCACTTATATGTTATTTGTTTATAAAATGTAAATCCAATGTTGGCTGTATATTTAGTATTAAGAAACATGTAAAACTGTAATTTTGAGAGCTGTGGATTTTGTTGTAATAATAATAATAAAAAACTATAGTTGTGAGCTATTTTTTCGCTCAATGAAAGATCTTTCCTCGATTTTTGTACTTTGAGTGTAACAGTAATACCATATAAAATATCATCACAATAAAAAGCGCTTGTACCTTGCAGTGAGCCCTCTGGGTAAAAAATAATGACGTATGTGAACTTGAGTGAATTCATAATGAAAGCAAAAAAAACACGTCAAACACTCTTTTGTTTGACGCTGACATGATCTTTGCCCTTTGCCCTTTTCTATATTGAGTAACATTTAAGTATATTGAAAAGATTTTCTTAAGAAAGAATTACCTATGTCGAACAACCTATAAAGTTTTGTATTAACAATATGTATCACAAAATGCGGCATTATGAAAATGGACTGAATTAAGGCTGCTCGATAAGATGAACAAAGACCTAACATTACTTTAATGCAATAAGGGTGTTGTGGTACCACCGTTGTATCTGACTTCCATAGCACAAGTGCTAGCTACTTACTTAGGGATCAGAGGGAATATTTTTATTATACTAGCGGTCCCCCGCGACGGCGTCCGCGTTTTTTGAGCTTCCCCTCCCGACGCAGCGTGATTTTTTATAGCCTGAAGCTCTCTTCAATAATAAGCTATCCAGGAAAAATAGTAGATTGTTATACAAGGGGGGAAAGTAACCCACGTCACTGGAGATGTTTTTGGCACTCGAACGGAGTGAGAACGCTAATAATTCGAGAGTGAAATGGGTGCTTTCACCCGAGTTGTACATACTATTTTTCATTTCAACTGTGAGGAAAAATAAATAAAATTTGCTATGTAATTGTGATGCGATGATGAGATATTATGTTGTTTGGCGAGAGATGGAATCTCAAGTTTTTAGATCACGTATCAGTTTGTTTACTGTTGTTTACATAAAACGCGGACGATATCAAATATTTCAAATCATCTATATTAATAATTTCGTCAGGGGTACGGTAGACTCGATCGAAATCTTATATGAATAACAGAACATAAAATTATATTGATTTCGAGTCGACAACATATATCCGCAAAATTAGGATTATGGAGAATTTCATTAAATTCTAATGGCACTGACAAACAAACCGCTGTCGCCATTGACAAGGCGTATAGTGCATAGATATGACAGATAGATTGGAACGCTCTTGGAGCGTTTAGGACCTTTAAGGTGAACGCACATTTATCCGAGCCGAACGCGCCGAACGAATTGAAGTCAAGCAGGCCTCGCACACTTAGCCGATTCGGCCGAATCGACCGAATCGAATGAATCAACCGCGTCGAAGAAAGAATGAGATAGCGCTATGAGTGACATCTAAAGGTGGGAGTGAGTATGAAGATTTTATCTGGCGATCCGACCGATTCGGCCGAATCGTCCGAATTGCCCGCGTTGAAGAAGTCATGAGATAGCGCTATGAGCGACGTCTAAGGTGGGAGTGAGTAAGAATTGAATACCCGGCGAGTCGTCCAAATCGACCACATTAGCCGCGCCGAATCTGATGACGTCATCCGAATTCGTCTAGGATTTCTGGGGTTCTTCCAGATTCGGACGATTTGACACGGATTAGTGAGCGAGGTTTCATTAGATTTTATATAAGGAATTTTAAAATCGTTTCGTTAGGTGCGCTCGGCTCCGGTAAATGTGCGTTCACCTTTATAAAGTTTGCAACCTAGGGTGTCGCTAGCGTCGTTTTATTTTTCTTTTATGCGAATGATATACAGGCAAAGGTATAAAACCATCACACATTAATTTCCGATTTGAATAAATACCAAAAAAAATATTTTATTATTTTTAAAATTAGTAAGTACTCATCTACCCGCCAAAGTAGAGAAAGAGACTGAGTGCTTAAAACAAACCGGTTTACAGAGAATAAACTTTAAAAGTTATATGTTTTGTTAATATAGTAAGAATGTTGATTTAAAATAAAAAATATTTGTGTAAAAACTATTGCTTTTTCATTAATTATATTTATTAAATAAAATGAACGAAGCTACACGAATCTATCGCTAGCCTTTAATATTCCTTAAGACTCTTATAAAGTTTGGGGAAGCAACCTGTGGTATCGTTAGCGTCGTTTTATTTTTTTTAATGCGGATAATATACAGGCCAAGGTATAAAACCATCACACTTCAATTACTGATTTGAATAAAGAACAACAATTTCATTTTTTATTTTTCAAATTAGTAAGTACTCATCTACCCGCCAAAGTAGAGAAAGAGACTGAGTGCTTAAAAGAAAGCGGTTAACAGAGAATAAATTTTAAAAGTTACATATATGTTTTGTTAATTTAGTTAGAATGTTGATTTAAAATAAAAATAAAATGTGTAAAAACTATTGCATTTTTTATTTAATAAATTTATTAAACACAATGAACGAAGCTACACGAATCTATGGCTTGCCTTTAATATTCCTTGAGAACCGATGACTACAGAAATATTTACCTATATTGCGTACCTAGATGTGTATAATGAGTCACATTTCACCCGAGCGGAGCCGGGTTTTCGTCTAGTTGTTATATAATTTCGATCGATTTTTTCTCACTGACAATAATAATAGTAGAAGAATGCAACCTTAACCTTGTTACTAAAACTACCACAGGTTATGTGAAATTCCAGGTTCAATTTTTGCCTCATGAGACAACGCTATGAGTGACAACATATCGTCATAGACAAACAAAATATGACAATTTAAAATAAAAAAGGTGTCACTAAGTGCCGTGTGGCGGGCAACTGAATATTATATTTGTAGATTTTAAATTGTTAAAAATTAGACCACTTGTATTTTTTTTTTGATCAGTGACCATAATAAACACGTTTTTAATGTTTAGCTAATCTTCAAGATATGGATAGCTTTTTTATTTTAATAATATGATGTGACTTAACTATCTTTAACTCCTTGTCTGATCATAGCAATGGGGAAGAAAACTGACAATACTCGCCGCTAGGCGGCGCTGCACACGTCAGACCCACGATATCTGTCAAAATTCATACAAAAAGTTGTTTACGTTTAGATTTTTACCGTTTTAATGTTATAATGCCGCGTTGTGTAGCAATTGGATGTAATAAAATTATTTTTTTTTCATTGAAATATAACTGAATATGTTGTTTTGTAATAGGAGGAAGAGTTGTGCTTGCATTGATGTCTCGGTAGATATCAGGCGATGGCAATTCGATTTTTCCTTCATCAGTTTCGTGTTCCTGTTGTGGTATGCCAAAATTGAAATTCCTGTCGAATGATTCAAGCCTAAAAAGAAAAATATGTAAAAAAATTAAATTTTATAGGTTATGTGAAGGGTCATGAAATTGATATGAAAAAGTTCATTCAATTGTCAAATAACACAATATTGTTGCTATGAAAATAATCTAGCAAAATTGATTTATGATAAAAACATTCATTGTGAAAAGGTAATTGATGTAAAAGCTGTGAAAACCAAAAATATTTACCTTCTGACGAGATCCGCCTTTCTTCCTTTCAAGGAGCCCCCTCGAGTTTTTAACTCAGCTTTTAACTGAGACACCGTCCACGTCGAATACATAATGTCACAGAGTCACAAAATACACCACAGAACGATCGCCGTATCTCACAAAACGAAAATCAAAAAGTGGCCAAAAAGTGAAAATGTTTGTTATGAGTCTGTCGAGCGCAGCGCCATCTGCAATTAGCTTTGCGTTTTGTTCCTGATTAAAACTAAATGACTTTCCTCCCTAGGGATGGAAAAGCTATTTTCCACCCGTTTATCTTCACATGAAAGTTCAATTTTCCGAACAGAAGATATGAAAAATATTTTTTTCAAATCGGTCCGGTAGTTCCTGAAAATAGCAATTAAGCTCAAATTTACGACGTTTTAGTTAGAAAACATTTGTATGGGAAAAAGAAAAGGGCTGTTTTTATGGTTTTTCCGGCAATTATTCTTTCTTTTCCCGGCCGCAAAAACATCCTTGAATATTAACAAACATTTAAAAAAGAATTGGCCAAATTGGTGTAGGCGTTGTTAAGTTATGCTCTAACCAACACATTTTACAATTTATTTTTATAGAATAGATTTGATTATAATATTATTAATTAATTGATGCAAACTCGAATTACGATGCATTTTTGATAGGTAAGCGGCTAAGCTTACTAATCAATTTATATTGCGATTTCGCATGATATTTAATTATTCGTACCATATTATTATTATTGTACTATTATTATATTGATAATATTCGTTTACACTGAGTCGGAATTGAACTGCCTGGAAATTGTAGGGCTAAAGTTGGATTACAATACGCCCGCAGGTATGATTTATTATGGCAGCCCTTAAGTTCTCTGCTTAGTCCCGTTTAGTCTATACATAAAAATTGCCACATTCTTTGGAGCATGATATCTGCTATTTCATCCGGGTGCATGATGTGTCGCCCGAGATCGATACCTATTTCTTTTGCTCATAAGCAGACCACATGAACAGAGGATATGCATGGCCGTTTCCTTTTTCTGTATTACAGAATCTGCACAGAGCGTATTCGGTCATGTTCATATTGGACATGGATGTTAATATGTATTTAAGTATTTATGGTAGACGCCCAAATCTAAAAGCAGCGGCCAGTCTGGCAGTCCCATGTAACGTGTAAAGCTGATTTCCTTAGCATAAATTGTTTAATTATTGAAGTGAAAACTTCTTTAGCGGCGTTGAGCACTTTTGTGGGATGGGGGAAAAATGTGAAACTCGCGTCAGGACACGTGGGCTGATCGAAAAACCGTAAGACGGTTGGCGAAATTATGGATGTAAGTTGATTTTTCTGAGAGATAAACTTTTTAATGTAATTTAATATAATATAAATTGTAATGTTTGTGTACGATAGCGAAATAAATAAATATTGTATTCTATAAAAATATTATATTATTACTATTATTATTATTATTATTGTATTATTATTATTATTATTATTATTATTATTATTATTATTATTATTATTATTATTATTGTATTCTATCACAAAAATGATAGTACTTTTATATTGATAATAAGAGCAATTCATTCAAAATTATTCCCTAACTATTCCAAAAAATCAAAAATGCACAACGTTGATATTCAAGTTTTCACTTCTGCCGGCACTCCCGGAGTGCAATTTTGTGTTTTTTTTTATTCTTTGATCACTCCCACTGTTTAGAGGAAGACTTTCGCAAGCTTCCGAACCTCTTCCATTTGGACGACTTTGAGCAATGCCTAGAGAGGAAAGACGGCATCTACTGCCTTGGACAGTTCGAAATCTATAACGATGTGCAACCGAACCCACTCTACGATTTAATTCAGGTATTTATGTATTATTATTCATACATACTCTGGTTTTATAATAACCAAGATTTATAATCATTAGTTTAAATAAAATCATCTGATTCTGGACGCGCTCTTATATGGTAAATTGTGCTGCTTTAACGTTGCCGAAATCTGCATCCCCCACAGGAAAAATCACAAGATTTAAATCTATACAACCGGTCGTACCTCCACCGCGGCTACTGCTTACCGACGCGTTGCCCGGGCGGCGAAGCGAACGCGACAGCGCGCTTCGAGCGCTGCGTCGACGCATGGGCGCGCACACACTCGCTGCGCGCGCGCCTGCACACGCTGCACTACTGCCGCGCGCGCGGACAGCCACGACCCGGCACAGTTGATACCAATGACCTGCCGCATCGTGTGCTCCTCTACTTTGTTTGCACTATGCTCATCATGGCCGTGGTTGGGACTTTCTACGACTTCTTTATTGCGAAGAAAGGAAGCAGTGAGTCTCTTCATAAATGTCATCTTCCAATACCGAATATTATTACGTACAACAAAATGTAATCGGTACTATGTATAGTTGACGCAGACACAGGCACTGCATAAGGTATGTGAGCGGTAAGAAGGGGACGTCATTATACTATACAAGTTATACTATACAAATCTGAAGTTACTTGTGAGATTAGTCGTTATTCGCGCCCACCCCCTCTCACATCCACATACCTCAGGCGGTAACTATTATGTATAGCTTGTCCGCGTGAACTATACGAACAGCTTAACACTTTCACAGCGGCTCACGCGGATACCAAGTGATCGCGCTTTTAATTTCATACGCGGTTCACGCGCATAGCAAGTGATGCATTCTAATACTTACTGTTCGTAAATCACTTGTCGTACGCGGTATCCGCGAACGAAATAAGACTCTTGTTGATATAACACACACGTTGATACAAAATTTCACTGTGTGAGTGAGTTCATTCAGTAACAAGAGCCGATCGTTCAAGAGCGCCCCGCGGCCAGTGCGCGACGCAATACGCAAGTGAGTGCACGTCGATTTTTTGGCGCGAAATGCCACGACACTTAGCTTCCCGAGAAATTTACATAATGTAAAATTCATAGTTTTTATCACTTTATAGTACTTATAAGCTTCAATTTCAGTTTGTAAGTCTTCTGTTAGAGTTTTTTTTTTCGAGAAACATACTATTTTCATTGGTAAATAACTAAAAGTAGTATTACAATATTTCATTGTTTTATTTTTTATAAACAATATACAAGAAAGCAAAAACAAAATAAAAAATAAATCAAACAGATATCTATTATAGTTTACATTCTATGACTATTTGAAATATGCCAAAAACCGCCCGCGTACGCGGAGGCGCGGTTAAGTAATCGCACCGCTGCAAAAGTGTTAAAGGTCCCAGTACACCGTAGCATACCATGACCGAGCTACGTCCGGCAAAAAAACTATGTATTGACAACTATGACACCTATCCCACTAGAACATTCCGTCACCGGCCAACACCGTAGCGTGCCATGCACGGAGCGTGTAGGTACTGGCAAAATAATGCTGCGATACATATGCCTGTAAAATGGGGCAGTAGCTTGCATGCCAGTTACTGGCATGTACAAGTTTAGCAATTTGCGTCCTTGCATGCCTATATTTATACTATTGGCATTCACGCGTCCACTTCCTCACACTGCATACCAGTAAGCGTCTTCCTGCACATACAAGAAGATGGTACGTGCTAGTAGCTGGCATGCAAGTGTGCCAGCTACAGGCATGTGTACACGTTCATGCTCTAGCAATCGCTCTCGCTTCATATTATGGTGAGACAGAACGCTGCAAATCCGTTTAGTGAGCAAGGTAGAGCGTATCGTATTGCTTTTCGTGGCTGACACGTTCCTTGCATGGTCATGGCACGCTCATGGTGTGTGTATGGTGGTTTTAGTACGGTTCAGTGAGAAAAAAACTGAAAACTTTGTTCTTTACTTAAGGGATTTCTAAGCTACATTCGTATTAAAAGGTCAATTTCATTTTTAGAGAATCCACTCCTCATGTCATTTTCTTTGCGGATAAACTGGAGCCACCTGATGTCGAATAACCAAGATGTAGATCCCCGTTTAAGATCAATGGGTCTCATTGATACGTTAAGGTTAGTGATGATTTGATCTTACAAAAAGCTCGAATTCAGTACCTATATGTTACCAGTTTATCATAAATTAATGATAAGTATGTAGAATTTTATCTTCTATTTCAGATTCTTTATGGGAATAGGCTTGGTAAATTGTCACGTGTCTATCCATACTACAGCCTCTTACCAAAATAACCCTCGAACGATGGAAAAGGTAACAAGATATTTCCTCAAATTCACGCATACTCATCTGAACCTTAACTCATCTAATCGGTATTCTTAAGGGACAAAAAACACCTTGACTCAAAGTTTTTTTAACTCAAGGTGAGGAATCTCATCTGTTGTCAAGTGCTTTACACCACATCAAAATGAAATGCAAAAATTTGAATACCGATATCGAGATATCCTCGAAACTTTCCTCAGTTTGGGTCGAGGTGGTTTTAAGGAAACTTCTTAACATATGGGGGTTAATCTTCTTTAAGTGTTTGTTTATGTATTTTTTAATGTGGAATGACTGTTTAATACCATATGTGTATGTATTTTTGGACACATTATGTATTATTTTCGGGTGGTAAGTTCCCACCTGAAAGTTACATGGTTATAGTAGGATACTTTCTGAACCCCTGTTATTAATATTATTACTATACCATTTGCTTTATTTTGTTTCAGATGCTATTTTCTGCTACTGGTAAAATTTTAGGGGCGTCTATGACGTCCACGCTAACTTTTCTATTGATATCAAACTTCTTAACTACATACAACCTATTGGTGACTAGTGAAAAAGTTGACTACAGTTTGAAGAATTTCCCATTATTGGTCATCAAACGAGTTGTGAGGTAAGTATTAACACTTTTACGGAGTAA
This sequence comes from Pyrausta purpuralis, assembly GCA_963924145.1. NCBI lineage: Eukaryota > Metazoa > Arthropoda > Insecta > Lepidoptera > Crambidae > Pyrausta > Pyrausta purpuralis. Next base: position 6,335,462 of record OZ001663.1, on the reverse strand, counting down.
GTCAACACGGATGACTACTCCTCCGTTAAAACTTAAGCTAGACTCACCAAAATCAGATTTTTGCAAAGCTATCAGATAATGATATTTTTTTCTCGTGCATCTTGATAGGTAGTATGTATTCATTGCTCTTGATGCTCTTGATTAAACATACAATATCCTATACAGGGTGACTTTGTTATCACTACCGAAATTTTGTGTAAAGACTCCACTGATAAATATGAACAACTTTTACTATGGGGACAATAGTGAAATCGAGAAAAAAAAATCAGCTGTTCCATACAAAAGTTCAATTGGCACGCGGGCAAAATGTATGGAACAGCTGATTTTTTTATCTCGATTTCACTATTGCCCCCATAGTTAAAGTTGTTCATATTCATCAGTGGAGTCTTTACACAAAATTTCGGTACTGATAACAAATTCACCCTGTATACGTTTATGGGTGCTGTTGAAATTTCATATTTTCGTGGACTACAATTAACAGGTTAAATCTTTTTTTTTACAGAATGTACCCAGTTTACCTGTTGCTGAATGGTTTTGCTGCGACGTGGTGGAGGAGCATCGGCGACGGGCCCTTGTGGCCGCTCTTCGTCGCCCACGAGAGCGAAGTATGCAGAAATAAGTTCTGGGTCACGGTGGCCTTCCTACAAAACTTCATCGACAAGAGAAACGTCTGCTTAGTTCAAACTTGGTAAATATATGTACAGGTGGGACTTGTAGCTCAGAAGAAGTAGGGTATTTGGGCGACCAAATACGTAGGTGAATAAAATATTTTTTATAACTCCATCTTGGCACTAGAAATCATCATTATCAACCAAAAGACGTCCACTGCTGATGATACGTCCGTTACCTTAGTTCTTCTACGTATCTCAGCGTTTCTGATTCGATCTCGTAGAAAAATACCGAGCATAGCCATCTCCATCTCCATCGCTCGTTGTGTGATTTTGAGGGTTTTTATGAGGCCCATAGTTAAAGATCACGTTACGGATTCGTATGTCATCACTGGTAACACACACTGGTCGAAGACTTTCGTCTTTAGATTCTAAAGTTATTAAGACGAGGAGACGTTCTTGCGCTGTTTCCTAAACTCTGCCCAGCCGAGTTGGATTCGTCGATTGACCTCTTTCTCAAAGTTGGAGCTACCTAATTGGATCACTTGTCCAAGGTAGTCGATAGTCGAGAGTCGGTACTCGTCGATAACTTCGACAGTTGAGTTCCCAACAGATGCACGAGTGGGTACAACACGGGAACCTTACATAATTTTTGTCTTTTCCTTGTTCATTTTAAGACGTCAAGTGCCAAGATCATCCAGCGTCTTTGCCACAACGACTATATTATCGGCAAACCGGGCATTGAACTCATTAATTCTTATCTCTCCGTTAGAACGCAAAAAGTAAAAGTTAGTATTTTTTCATGGGAAAATGTTTTTTTCTCCTCAATAAACTACCAGAACACATTGTACACTTAGCGGTTAATAAATTTAAAACCTAATAATTATAAAGTTGATGATTATTTAAAAGATAGTAATGTATGAACTTGCATGATAACTACGAACATTGTAAACCTTTTGTAATGAGGCATTGACAATAGTAGCCAAATTTATTGCGCAGCTTCTTCTCAGCACTAAACCACAATAGTCCTGAAGCTGTGGTAAGTCTTATATTGGGACGTGTAAAAGTATCCTTAATGACCCTATTTGCTATTAAATAAATAACTTTAATGACAACGTAAAATCGGCGGAATAGACGGAATCGCTTGGAACACAATTTTTGATAAACTCTGTGTAAACTAGTAAAGAGGTAAGGTACCCCTTGGGCGGGGAAGAGGTTTGATAGTTATATTGTAAGGGTTTTCGTATATACATATATCAGAAACTTTGCGTTCTAGCGACAGGAGACCTTGTACAAAATAAAAGCTGATTAAATTTGCTATAAGTTAAGCTTAGTAAATTTTTGAAAATATTTTTAAAAAATGAGAGGTTATTCTATGCGACATGTTATATGTGTCGTCTTTGTAATTTGATAATATGTGAGTATAATGATCTAGGTCAAACACTTGAGCTAAATTTCGTAAGTGTGTGTATGTTTTATATTCGCATACTAGCGGTCCCCCGCGACTTCGTCCGCGCGTTTTGAGTTTGCTCCCTCCCCTCCCGTCGCAGCGTGATGTTTTATATCCTAAAGCCTTTTTCAATAAATAAGCTATCTAACACAGAAATATTTTTTCAAATCGGTTCAGCAGTTCCTGAGATGAGCGCGTTCAAACCAACAAACTCTTCAGCTTTATAATATAATTAACGCAAGCGCACGTTGTACTTGAGCTGCGAACATTATTTTGGTGCGGAGTTATGTTAAAACTGTGATAGCTCCTAAGATACTTATTGGAATCAAATGATATAAAGGGCAACTTTGTTCTAAATGAAATGCTCGTGATGATGAATGTATTTATTTTGATAAGAATAAATACCTGTGTGTATAATACACCTCTAAAAATGATGCATTATTTTTTTTACAAATTTATTAACATAAAAAAGGTTGTAGTAAGTCAACCATAAAAGATAGACTTATGCTGTCGCAGACTTTATTATAGAACTCCTAATGCTGAACAATCCTGTCATACATGATTTTTGTGTAACTTTAGCGGTTTTCGCAGCGTACGCAGCGGAAGCTCTCAAAAGGAATATCTTTCTCCCGTTTTCGCAACATTTTTCATTGCTGCTGTGGTCTTGTGAGTCGTATCTTTATGTTATATAGCTTAAAGCCTTCCTCGATAAATGGACTATCCAACATAAAAATATTTTTTCAAATCGGGCCAGTAGTTTTTGAGATTAGCGCGTTCAAACAAACAAACAAACAAACAAACAAACTCTTCAGCTTTATAATATTAGTATAGATTGTATAAATTTATGTTTTTTTACGGGTACGCGCTGGGACTTTTAATATGTCCTCCTCTCAAGTCCAAATAAAGTTACGATGTCAAAAATGATGTTGCTTAAGTTGCCCTCAATGAGGTTTAACGTCATTTTATTACCTAGCCTAATATGAATAATGCAAAATTAGATAAATTTATTAACGACGTCCTCCGAGGTGTAGTGACTAAGCACGCTGGTTTCAAGGCGTCGCCGCTCCGAGGTCCCGGGTTCGATTCCCGGTCGGGTCAATGTAGAAATCATCATTTTCTATATTGTCTCGGGTCTGGGTGTGGTGGTTCCACCGTTGTGCCTGATTTCCATAACACAAGTGCATTAGCTACTTACTTTGGAATCAGAGCAATGTATGTGGTGTCCAATATAAAAAAAAAGCGCCTTCACATTAGAGCGACAGCATCGCGACCGCAGCTCAGCAGTAGCCATACGTATGAAATTATCAGTAGCGCATCTGTCGCGCGACAGTCGCGCTGCTTGAGAGCCGATTTTTCAATGGTCAAATAAAACTTGTCAGACTGATAAATTATAAAGACCCAGATTTTAAAAACTTTAAAAAAAAGTAAAAACCGACTTCAAAACCAAAATGCACTAAAAAGTCTTAAATAAACTCTTCACCATTGAAAGGAAAGGAATCCGTTTTAGGCAAACAATTGCTTTTTGGAGTCGGTGCCATCACTTTGACCATCAAGCATCAACTATCACAGCACCGACTCCAAAAAGAAATTGTTTGCCTAAAACGGATTCCTTTCCTTTCAATGGTGAAGAGTTTATTTAAGACTTTTTAGTGCATTTTGGTTTTGAAGTCGGTTTTTACTTTTTTTTAAAGTTTATTTTATTTCTTCATTTTTAGTGATTACATAAGAGGGGGGGGGGGGGGGAGTTGCACCTTATGATTCAATTTTTAGAAGCTACAAATTACCTATCATAAGTTCCGTCATTATAATTACTGAACTCCTAAGCGTTAAGGAGTTCCACCATCAGCTCAGCCCCACAAGATGTTGACTATCAGACGTAACAACACGTCAACATTAAGATTCTAGTAAAGAAACACTATACGTGCCTTTAAAATTTGAGGGTTTCCCTCGATTACACCAAGATCCCATCATCAGATCCCAAAATGGAAAAAATGGGACCAACTAGAAGGTACACCCTCTGAGTAGGCGAAAAAAAAATTCGATTCGGTCGACAAACGACTGAGATATGAGGTAACAAACATACAAAAAAAAAAAAAAACATACAGTCGAATTGATAACCTCCTCCTTTTTTGAAGTCGGTTAAAAAATGACAGCTACGTATGATAGGTGACAATTAGGTGACCTTTTTAAATTAGCCATATTGTATTTTGTTCGACAAATATTTATTTTTTATTTTTATTTTATTTTATAGGTAACAAAACAGACATTAATCGTATTAAGGTAGTATATAAAATATAAAAAACTAAGAGAAACTGGAATAATGCCCTAAAGTGTTACACCTGTGCGCTAAAATGAAGTTGCGTGTAAATAAATTATCTTAAAATACATAACAAGTTTTTATTTAAAATACAAAATAAGATTTAAAGATTTTTAGCCAGTATTACTAACCCATGGATTTTTGTTGTCCGAAATAAATGAATTTGTTATTTTTTTTGTTCTTAGGCTTAGCTGAGGTCATCTGCGACAAATTTCTTATCTGAATATTGAAAAACCAGCTCTTAGTCATTTAAATGTGAAAGCGCTTCTAGTGGTTTACTGCTGCTCGTACCATAGGCATAGAAAACTCGCTACTCGTACCTAATACTAATTCCGAGCCTTCCGTTGTCATATTGCATTGTTTGGATAAAGGGTTTTTCTCACCGCACCGTATCATACCATAACCGTGCTAGTTACGTGTCGGGCACGAAAAGCAACACGAATCGCTCTACCTTGCAGACTGAACGGATTGCTCCTGAACGAAAGCAAAGACATCCCGTAAAATATTTCAACGCAAAACAAACTAAGCTAGCTTTTTTAATAATTTTACACTTACTACCTCTTTTCTAATGAAAGCGTAGATATATGAAATTAAAATCCAATAACAAACACTCAGGCTTATAATACTCGTACCTGTAAGCTGTAACTAAATCAATCTTTTAGGTCAACGCAATCAAATCAAAAGACACAGTCATTTAAGCGAATAATTTTCAAACTTGCATTTTCTTGCATGGAATTAAAACCTAAATGGTTCTTCCAGTCGACTAGCTCAGTGGGTCCTCGGAAGTATCCGTACCAGTGGGGTTCACTTTTGTAGTATTACTGTAGGGTTGCGGAGTTTGGACTGTATTTGGATAAATGCGGCGGTCTACTATTATGCGGAGTCGATGATAGCTGAGATCGAAGTGTGTCTGTACTGAGAATCATCATCATCATCATCTTTATCACCCAAAGGACGTCCACTGAAGGCCTCCCCCACGGCTTTTCACAGCGACCGATCACTTGCGGTCTGCATCCAGTTTGATACTGCGATCTTTATAAGTTCGTCTGGCCATTTTGTTGGTGGACGTGCTACGCTGCGTCTTTGGTCGAAGGGTCTCCAATCTAGAAATTTCCTTCCCCAACGGCCATCAGTTCTTCGTGCTATGTGCCCTGCCCACTGCCACTTGAGCTTACTGATTCTCAACGCTATGTCCGTTACTTTAGTTCTTCTACGTATCTCCTCATTTCTGATTGGATCCCGTAGAAAAACACCCAGCATAGCCCTTTCCATCGCTCGTTGTGTGATTTTGAGCTTCTTTATTATACTAACTGTGTAACGGAATAACGTATCTCACCCACGCTGTCTTAGGCTCTCGCCCATATCGATAGTGCAAAACAATTGTAGGCCCAACTAGCACACAAGCGCTATAAGAAGCTCTACAGTGGCCGTTAAGAGGTTGTCGATTACGGCATAACCTTTATAGATAAGCCATCAGCCGTATAAACTGCTATAGCGCTGCTCTAACCCCAAAATAGGCACTTTTTATAACGGTATCAGCTCTACAATCACGCTATAGTAGCTAAATAAGAGTTAAAACCGCCGTATAATGACGCTACAAGAGTGGTAATGTACGTTAATGTTTGTACAATGACGCTATAAGAGTGGTTGTGTACGCTAACGGATATACAATGACGCTTAAAAAGGTGTGGCGAACGCTGGAAGAGTAAAATTATGTTTTGTAGCGCTATTCTGCAGCTCTTGTCGTATTTGATCGCGATTGTGTGACTAAAAACTAAATACTTATGGAAAAATAAAAGTTGTAATTTTAAATCAGAGCAAATGAAACAAGGTGTTGTCTGTCAGAAGTTTTCCAAATACATAAACTCAAAAGGTAAGTTTGAATATATTATTACTGTGCCATACTTATTGCGAGTATCAGATTGCTGTGAATATATTCATGTATTTTCGCTTAGATTTTAACGCGCCCACAAGATAATACGTTTTGAGCGTTATTATACTTTTATAATATTGGTGACATAGTTTTTTATTTTATTAAGACTTCCCAATAGATTTTTAAGTCATTTTTGAATAAATAATATCGAAACTAAACCATAAAGTAGTTGTAATAGCTCGATATCAATGTGGGCGTTGTTATTGTTATTGTTGAAGATTTTAACTCAAAATGGACGACAACGTTTACGTTTTTCAAAGCATTTGAAACCGCTCCTGTCCCACTCAAAGGGCTACAGCAACGCTATAAACGTATTACTCATCGTCTTAAGTAATTAAAACCACTACTATAACGCCTTTAGCGCTACGAAAGAGTTCATTTCCTCAAATATAGCGAGTTAAGCGCTACTACAGAGTAACTTTTACGCTACTGTAGGTTATGACGCTACAAGAGTGGCGATAAACTCTATAATAGACCTTAAGAATCTATAGAGACTCTCTTTTCCACTCAAAGTGATTACCTATAGCGCCTTTCAAACACTCATACCTTCCAAAACATCATTTATACCTCCTTCCCTTTGAGTGGTAAAGGAGTGTTCACAACGCTACTATACCTCCATCACCTGTAGAATGACGGAACAAGATACCTTTGTAACTGCGTTAGTGTTAATGATTACGATTGTATGGCCACTGTATCGCATACCAGTATAATGACTTTAGAATACGTTGCTATACAGGCTGAGGAGTTGGTTTAAGCTTTTCAACGGCAATTGTATCGCTAAGAAGCTCTATAAAGGCGGTGAAAGCTGCTTGTGTGCTAGTTGGGAGGGTGTCCCTACTATTGTTTTGCACTATCCATGAAGTCCAAATAAGACTGTTTGGCGGCAAAATGTCTCTAGTGGCAAAAGAGTTATAAGCAAAGGTTTTTATTGGTATACATAACATGTACATCAATACACTAGGAATAAGTATTACATAAAATATGATACCACGCTTGTCAAGTATGTGAAATGTGCATTTTATACACTGGGGTCCATGCCCATATCCCCTGCCCTGGGAGGGAAGAGGGCGCCTTAATCTTGGTAGGACTCGACAGATCCCGATTTCTAGTACCTAGTTGAAGGTATTTAAATATTTGACATTATCACATACATTGCTCTGATCCCAACCTAAGTAGCTAAAGCACTTGTGTTATGGAAATCGGAAACAACGGTGGTACCACAACACCCAGACCCAAGTAAATATAGAAAAGATCGTTTTCTACAATGACCCGACCGGGAATCGAACCCGGAACCTCACGAGATGGCGACGCTTGAAACCAGCGTGCTAGCCACTCGACCACGGTCATAGGTCATCGAAGGTATAAACAAAGGGTTTATTAATGAACATAATTTGCCGCCAAAATACCCTACTTTTCGTGAGTAAGACCAAGAATCTTGAAATTTAACATGAAGTAATATTTTGTAGCACATAAATTAAAAAAAAAACGAAATATGGAAGCCTCAGTGCGCGAGTGTGAAAAAACGCGAAAGTAGGTTTTAGATTCATAATTTGTCGAACTATCAGCAGAGTCTAAATATTTTTTTCTTTTTCTAGGATAATGGCAGTGGACATGCAACTGCACTTGTTTACATTATTCGTATCATTGCTGTTGCTGAAACACCGAAGACATGCCCTAAAAGTACTTTCGGTATTATTGGTGGCAGCTATTGCTTTGGTAGCTCATCAAGCATTTGAGCACGATCTGATGCCAACTTACTCATACACTACACCTGAGTAAGTATACAAAGTCTTTGGTTCACAAGAGATGCGGCATATTATGTAATTGTAGATTATTCACCAAGGGCGTAAAATATTGTCTATCGGCATGGGCGCCATCTTGAATCACGAGCGAAGCGTGAGGATTGTAGATGTTCGAAGTCGATCCCGAGCGAAGTGAGGGCAGCGGTAATTTGTTTTACTAATCAAGGTTATAGAAAATCCTGAGTACAGCAAACGTTTCAAGTTTGCCTAAGACAAATACACAGTATGCCCAAGGTGAATACTCTGCTTTTCACACTTCCGGTGTGGCCATAAAATTAAGTTTCTTAAATAAGTGCGATGCGCCGCACTGCTTCTAATCTAAAACACTTTTAGTGCGTGATGGCCAGTTTAATATTTAAATTACCTCCTTATTTTGCAAGCGCTTACTTTAACGCGTAGGCTGCGTGACGTCATCAATGTTGCGAGATTGCTCTCACAATATCCGAAGGAAATATTTTTACAAATATTTAACAATCAGTTAAGATATACAAAGCCAATTTATAATTACATTATTGTTTAAATAGTGTTTTGTCACTATACAAACTTTATAATATAAATTACACTTGTAAAAAGTGGTATAGGCAAACGCCTGGATAGCGTAAGACACGGGGTTCGATTTCTCGTCTGTCACAGAGCCAAAGTTGCTTTTTACAAGTGCAATTTATATGATACATATAATATTAGCTCGTATACAAATTCGAGCAAATATTTCATATTGGACACCAATCGCAAGTGGAAAGTCGCTTGACTTTCACATCAAATGATATTATTGAACATTGACGAACAGGTGGTGTGTAAAAGGCTGAATTACACTTAAAGAAACAATAGTTTAGAATATTTTTAACACTCACAGTGTCATATTATATAATTATAAAGATGGAATAAGAAACCAAAAATTAGCGCACGGGCGATGTACGGGCGGGTAGATGGCGCTAAAACGTCACGCATAGTGACGTATCCATAAGAGACCACAAATTTTGCAAGGTCGGACTGACAGCACGGCAGATCAATTGGTAGAGCGTTTGGTCCGGGTAGCCAGAAAGTTGCTGGTTCGAGTCCCGCCCGTGCGCAGATTTTTGGTTTCTTATTTCATCTTTATGAATGAAAGAAATAATAGTTAACTGTCCAGTATTTCATACGATAAGTCAAGCCATATGTAAAGTTATCGTTAGCTATTGTTTAGTGTCAATCACATTTCTCGTGTAGCTAAATGGTTTTCAGTTATTTAAATATGCCTACTAGGAAATGCACAAAACCTAAATTATAACTGAGTATTCTGCTTGTACCCGATGCGCTCGTAAGGTTTTAATCATTAGGATAGGTATAGAATAGAACAATATGCTGTTATAATATTTACTAACTATTACTGTCATTTTTGTGATCTTTTTTATCTTCTCAACAGAGTGTATCGCCATAAGTTTAATACTAAAGAAGGGGACTCATTCTTCAATCTCTATATGCACCCCATCAATGGGATCATAGTTGCCATAGTCGGTTCTATGTTGGCCTTTACACTCTATGACCATCAAGAACGAGGAATCAATTTTAATAATTCTAAGGTAAGCAGGATCCAACTGGATACAGACCGCTTACGACCGGTCGCTGTGGAAAACCGTGGGGAAGGCCTACGTTCAGCATTCCTTTTGCAATAATAATGATGATGATGATGAAGGTAAGTGTGTAATATTGAACTAAAAGTAAAGTAAGTAAATAATTTACAACAGTGATCTATGTAGTAATACATACATGATTGTTCAAATAGTCCCTATATTATATAATATAGAACGTTATATATTATATAACATAGAACGTCCCTATATTATATAACATAGAACGTTTGACACATATTTCGTACGTACCTTAAGTATAGGTACGCCCCATTTTTCTGCATAGCTGGGGCCCTATTTTTTATTTACTCGCGTCAAAATGGCGTCTGGTATTCGAATGAAAAACAGTGTCTTCCATACAGGAGTGATTAAAAGAATTATAACTCAATTTTGTGAGTATTCACGTGCAGGTATATTCTGCTTTGTTAACTTTGATTTTTAGATTCATTCGAACCAAATCAAATGCCACATCCAAGGGAGTGAATAAAAACTACAGCTCCTAATATCTCATGACTTATTTTGCTTAAAAGATAAATCTGAAGCCGCCTACCATTGTATTGGAATAAATGTATTGTTTTTCAGATCTTCCATATAGTAAATTGGATATCTGTGCCTGGACCATTCATATGGTGGTACATTTGCTACAAATACTGCTTAAACTACGACCGTGAGACACAGCATCTCATGATAGTCATAGAAAGATTGATCTGCGCTTTGATAACAATAAGCCATATTTACTGTTTTATTCAACATAGAGGTAAGTCCTAACAGCATACAGGCGCAAATGTGCATTGAACTTATAAGTATTTTTCTTGTCATTTGATGTTTATATAATCGAGGGATGGCACTAGCGTAACTTTAGGACATAAAATAACAATATACATATATATTCATAAAGCTGAAATAAGAAACCAAAAATTTGCGCACGGGCGGGACTTGAACCAGCAACCTTTTGTTCAGGTAAACCGGGCCAAACGCTCTTACCAATTGAGCTACCGTGCTGTCAGTCCGACCCGGCGAAATTTGTGGCTTCTTATGAAAATATGACACTGTGAGTGTTAAAAACATTCTCAAAAGCATTAGATAGCGAAGCGACATCAATTTCCAAGTTGAATTTATTCTGTAAAGAACAACTGCTTGTGCCATCTGTTTCATAAACAGACGGCTAGATGGCGCTAAGCGTCACGCAATTGACGTTTTCATAAGAAGCCACAAATGTCGCCGGGTCGGACTGAAAGCACGGTAGCTCAATTGGTAAGAGCGTTTGGCCCGGTGTGCCTGAACAAAAGGTTGCTGGTTCAAGTCCCGCCCGTGCGCAAATTTTTGGTTTCTTATTTCAGCTTTATGAATATAAAATATGACACTGTGAGTGTTAAAAAAATTCTAAAAAGCAATATATATACTTAACTTATTATAATTAAATAACCAAACGAATCCAATCTAATCCAATCGACGAATCCAACTCGGATGGGCAATGGTCGGGAAATTGCGCAAGAGTATCTTCTCATCTCAACTACCCAGTTGAGCTACCACAACGCCATCAAGTGAGATCTAAAATACGTTGGGAAGAACTTCTCACCGCCCGGCCGGAACGTGTAGAAATTGTATATTTCGGTATTTAAGAGTTCTCCCCAAAAATAAAAACGTATCCCTTAAAGGATCACTTTGTTGTCCGACATCTGTCTGTCCTTGTTTTTTTAGGAACGCGTAGAAGTATCAAGCTGGAATTCATATGAAATACTCAGGTTTACTGTCTCTTGGAGCTGAATAAAAAAATTTCAAGTGAAATCAATCAAAGATACAGCTGTTAAAAGAGTAACTATCCGCAAATTTTTGACACTCGCAAGGGAATAAAAACCTACTGGGTACTATCCGTAAACTTAGAATCTTGAAACTTGGTACAAAACAACTTCTTATAGTAGAACAGATAAAGGAGTAATTGCGAAAACTGTGTTTTTTTGTCAAATCATATTATTATTACCAAAATATTTTAAATAATTTCATACTTACAACCTCTTTCCTGATGAATGCGTTGAGGTATTGAATAGATTTTTTTATCAAAAACTCAAGTCTAGAATATTTTTAATTATGCTGCATAAAAATTAAACTTATTTGTTAGCAATTATAGCAATAAATCAAAAGTAACAGTAATTTAAGCCAAACATATATTTTAACTCGCACCGACACGCAGGAAATCGATACCTAAGTGGTGCTTCCAGTCGATATTGAATGTTAAAATTAAGCATGAAGCATTGTTTTACAGCACTATAAAGGAAAACTATCGGAAATACGGAATCATTGGTGCGCGAGTCCGACTCGCACTTGGCCTTTTTAAATATAGTGTTAATTCGTAACTTGGCTCCGACATAGCGTTAATTCGTAACTTGGCTCTGACAGGAACCGCTTTTATAACGGTCAAAGCCGGTTTCAAATAAGGTCTTTGCTAAACTTTGTGTTTATCGAGGAAGGCTTTAGGCTACAAAAAATCCCGCTTCGACGGGAGGGGAGGGGGCAAACTCACAATGCGCAGATGGGTCGAAACAGTAATATGAGGGACATAGAGGTTATTTTTGACAAATCGTTTTTTTTTGGTTGCGATCGATAGTCCATTAGACACTCGTAAAGACATGTTATATAAAAATTTTCACTTAACCTAATAGTTTGGCCATAAAATAATAATTTGTGTTTTTTTGTATGAAACAAGACTTAAGTACTAAATATCTCCGAGTTTAGGATAGAAAGGTATGCTGCTTGGTATGTGTAGTGTAGTCTATGTACTTAGCTGCAGGTACGGCAAATAATGACGTAGACAGTTAGAAGTTCCACAGGTTCAAAATCAAATCAAATCAAATATTTATTTATTTAGCACAAAACATAACAGTAAGGAATATACAAATCGATAACCGCCTACACTAGGTAAAACCTGTATCGTAGGCAATTACCTACTTCCATTGTCATAAATTGGATTGCGTTACAATATTTTTACAAGTACGTTGAAAAAAAGGGATATTAGTATTATATTATCTAAAATAAAATTTCTGTGGTAAATCTTAATTAATATGACAAGTTAATTAAAATGCTAGGTTATAATTATTTTTGAATAAGCAGTAATGCCTCGGTTTCGTTATAATCAAGATTAAGTAAGTAATTAAACAAAATGACTTTACAGTTCTTCAAAGGTTTTATTCCACACACGGGTTTAGTAGACATTGGACCTATTCGCAAAATGGTTTACGCCAAAAACGCGACCTATTCTCGAACGTATATTGGCTTTTGGCTATTCTGCTAAAGACTCATTCCTACGATGCCTTATTTGTGAAATGACTTATTCTTAAAAGGACTTACTTTTTAAAATTCCTATTAGCTTTAAGTTTAACAGCAAATAATTGGTAACTATAAGGTAATAAATGATTTGTTAGCATTTTTTATGTTTTCTATACTTATATGTATTATTTATTGTTATATACTTGTATTTAATTTGATGTCTATCATTTATACAGTATGTATTTAAGTAAATTTTATATGTAATCTGTGCGTGTATTTATTATTATATGACATATTATGTAAATAGTATGTAGTATGTGGGGGAAAGCCCACACCAGGAACTGCTTGACCGTGACTTATAATGACTCTGGTTGGCATAAGTGCATTGTGCACTAACATCCTAATCTAATTTTAGCTGCTCCAAACAGCAATTTTGCCTGTTAAACAGTTCAGAAAAATAATAATTAATAATCCTATTATGGGATTATAATTACAATTATAAGAAAAAGTGTCGATTAGGGTACTAGGAACTAATAACGTAGTTAGTCTACATTGTTCTGTACAATTAGAATCTTTTAAAACCATTTTTTGTTATTTTCGGATGACTTTAAAGTAATAATGATGTCAGGTAATTAGGATATTAAAGAGACAATGACTTTGTTATATAATGAAGGTGTATTCATTTTATAAATTAGTTTGTGCAGTGAAACCTTACCAGTAACACTAAACTTGATTTGCGATCTATTACTTACGATTACAATGGAGGCCAATGTGAATAATTTAGATTTATTCGTAATCCTCAGGGAAACGTTAGAATCTTTGACAGACAGTGAAAAGTTATTATTATATAATTATATATTTTCTGCATAAGATGATTACATTCTATGCAGAAAATGGGACGAGAAGAAAACAGTGTTAAATTAAAAAAAAAATGCCAGTGTTTGTGCTAATATTAATAATAGGTGGACAAAATCCCATCGATAATTTCCCCAATTTTTAAAAAGAAACGGAGATTGGTTAAAAACCCCAATTAATTGGCCACAAATTATATATGAAGAAAATATTGAGCACAATATTATTTTTTTATGGCCAAACTATTAGGTTCAGTGAAAAATGTTATATAACATGTCTTTACGAGTGTCTAAAGGACTATCGATTGGCATCCAAAAAAAATACTACATATTACTGTTTCGACCCACTGTGAGACGCAATCGCGGGGGACGGCTAATGTCGTGTGTCGTCTATGTTGGAGACGTCGACGCAGCCGTTGACACTGTACTTTGGCTTGACCATCAAAGACTAGCCGCCTTTTACGGTTTCAATTACGTCAATCGCGAGTAAGACCTGACGAGCTGTCCATTTTGCTATGTGTTGATTAAAGCTTGCACCTCATCTTCAGTACACTGCAATAACATTTAAATTTTTATATTCAGGTTTCTTGTACAAGTTCTTCGTTAAGGATTCTCTAAGGATAGTGGCGAGACTGTCAATGTCCGTGTCCATGTGTCACTGGTGCATCAGCTGTCTCCTGTACGCTGACAGATGGAGCTTACACGACTCGAGTGGTCTACAAATAGTACGTACCTTCTTAATTATTTTATAGAAAGTCAGCCTAAGAATTTTATTATTAGTTCTATTTTATAGAAAGTCAGCCTAAGAATTTTATTATTAGTTCTAACTAAAAATCTTGCTAAGTTCTTAAAGCAACGATTTGTCACAGATACCTTTTTTAGGCATTCTTTCAAACACTAGATATTAAAGGGTTTTCGCTGTCTGGTTGCTTGAGTATTGGATAGATTGGAGGTCTGAAAAGAATATTTTGGTACATCCTACTGAATATAAATTAGGGTGAAACTGATTCCATGTGTGACTTACGTCTTAAGCCACGTGACTGCTACGTCTACGCTTCATAAGTCGATCTTAATAACCCGAAGAAGATAATAATATAAAATTTGTAACTTAGCATATATTTTTTTCAGATTGCGGACACCATCAGTGTGTATGTCCTGTCCCACATAGTCGCTGTGCCCCTGACTTTGCTCGTGGAGTACCCTGTTCAAAAGGTCGTGGATCGACTCCTCAACCGGACTGGGTACAGATGGTTTGCGCCATTGAAAGCAAAATCAAAATAATTTCAGCGTTTTAACATAATTTGATTTCATGAAATAATTAAATTCTCACTTGCTTCTCGGCGTTTTATTGGATGATCAACCAACCTTACCTTAGGTTATCTTCGATCTAAATTGTCCTGAATCAGGATCGTCAGGATTTGGATCGAACTAACAGAGATTCCATTAACTATGTAATAGGCCACGCTACGCGTCTATTCACCCGCACACAGGCTGAGCGCAAGAAAGAGAAGGTAAAAATCCTACCTAACCCCGCTTCTTCCTAAGATTCACAGTTAGGGTTGCCAGATGTCCGGTATTTTCGACGCCTGTCCGTTCAAAAATAAATGGTCATACCGGACAGAACAATGTCCGGTATTTTAAGAAAAGTTGGTACTAATGGTCACAAGCGCCTACAAAAATCGGCATATGAAATTCCTCAAAAGCAAAACTCTCATTCTCGCTGGGAAGGAGGAGTTTATCATTTCGACTGAATGTTTTTTTTGTATCTATGTAACCCATTTGTCGACCGAATGGTTCGAGGCACATTGAATATAAATGTCAAATTGGAAAGATCCCGCCTGATGAAGTCCACGCTCCGACCGACTCGTGCTCATATCCAAGATCCCGAGAGCTTTCAACTCGAGTTGTCAAACCGCTTTGATTGCCTAGACAATTGCGTTACAGTGGACGAAATTAACAACGGGTTTGTGGAAACTGTTCAAACGGTGGGGTCTAAGTATTTTAGGCCTGGCCGTAAAGATAGACCTCAAAAACTGTCGGTCCACACTCTCGACCTTATGGCAAAACGTCGATCTATGGCACTGCAGACCTACGTTAATGCTGAAAACTACAGGCAGCTCAATAGACAAATATGGAAGTCCCTGCGACACGACATCCGTTGCTTTAACACTAATAGTGTTAAAGAAACGTTAGAGCGGAACCAAGGCTCCAAAGTGTTTGCAAGGAACATGTCTATTAGGCAAAGCCTGTTGACAAAGCTTAAGACGGAGGACGGCAGTGTAGCGTCGAAGAAAGCAGAGGTTTTGAGGGAGATCGGAAGTTTCTATGGGCAGTTGTACACCTCAGTTGCCAAACCCGTTGATAGCTCGGTCAGAGACCCACGAGCTATCCTGACCCGACACTACACCGAAGACATCCCGGATATAAGCCTTTACGAGATTAGGATGGCCCTTAAACAGCTCGAAAACAACAAGGCACCTGGCGAGGACGGAATCACAGCAGAGCTTCTGAAGGCGGGTGGAACACCGGTACTTAAAGTCCTTCAGAGACTTTTTAATTCCGTTCTGCTGGAGGGCATCACGCCCGAGTCGTGGAACAGGAGTGTGGTGGTGTTGTTCTACAAAAAAGGAGACAAAACCTTATTGAAGAACTACAGACCCATCTCACTCCTGAGCCATGTCTACAAGCTGTTTTCAAGGGCCATCACGAATCGTCTTGCACGTAGGTTTGATGACTTCCAGCCTCCCGAACAAGCCGGTTTCCGAAAAGGTTTTAGTACCATAGACCACATCCATACGCTTAGGCAAATTATACAGAAGTCCGAGGAGTATAATATGCCTCTATGCTTAGCGTTTGTGGACTATGAGAAGGCCTTTGATTCGATCGAAACTTGGGCGGTGCTTCAGTCTCTGCAGCGGTGCCACATAGACTATAGGTATATAGAGGTGCTAAAGTGCCTTTACAATAACGCCACCATGTCGGTCCGAGTGCAGGAGCAGAATACGAGGGCAATTCCACTGCGGAGAGGTGTGAGACAGATGTTATATCTCCGAAACTGTTCACAGCGGCATTGGAAGACGCCTTCAAACTTCTGGAATGGGAAAGAATCGGCATCAATGTCAATGGCAAATACATCACACACCTCCGATTTGCCGATGATATAGTCGTTGTGGCAAAGACGCTGGACGATCTTGGCACTATGCTCGAAGACCTTGACCGAGTATCCCAACAGGTGGGTCTTAAAATGAACGATGGAAAAGACGAAAATTATGTCGAACACCCTTGTCGTACCCACTCCAGTATCCGTTGGAAACTCAATTCTCGAAGTTGTCGACGAGTACGTCTACCTGGGACAAGTGATCCAATTGGGTAGGTCCAACTTCGAGAAAGAGGTCAATCGACTAATCCAACTCGGCTGGGCAGCGTTCGGAAAATTAAGCAAGAGTGTTTTCTCATCTCATTTACCTCAGTGTCTGAAGACGACAGTCTTCAACCAGTGTGTGTTACCAGTGATGACATACGGATCCGAAACATGGTCTCTAACTATGGGCCTTATAAGGAAGCTCAAAGTCACACAACGAGCGATGGAGAGGGCTATGCTGGGTGTTTCTCTACGTGATCGAATCAGAAATGAGAAGATACGTAGAAGAACTTAGGTAACGGACATAGCCTTGAGAATCAGTAAGCTCAAGTGGCAATGGGCAGGGCACATAGCGCGAAGAACTGATTGCCGCTGGGGCAGGAAAGTTCTAGATTGGAGACCCTTCGACCAGAGACGCATCGTAGGACGTCCACCAACAAGATAGACAGACGACCTTATAAAGATTGCAGGATCAAACTGGATGCAGACCGCTAGTGATCGGTCGCTGTGGAAAGCCGCGGGGGAGGCCTATGTTCAGCAGTGGACGTCCTTTGGCTGATAATGATGATATATATATATATACACCGTGACATTTTAGTGGTTGTTTTCCCGAAGTAATATGATTCTATATTCGTAGTACAATAGATTCGTGAAGTTTTTATTTCATTTAAATAAAAAATAGACGTTTTACGATAAACGAAACTCGAAAGCAACCTCGAACCAATAGTACGAGCCGCGCCGCGACCGCTTACCGGCTGGGGTCGTTGCCCCTCACGCCTATCAATACGCTGATAACTCACTATTTACTAACAAGTTATTTCCATTTTCCCTTCATACTTTAACGGGCTTAGGACCGTCGTAAATACTTTTACCCACCCTTAATTAAACACGAACATAAAAAAATAATCAAGATATTTTTCTAAAGTAATAATTCATTACTTAATAATTAATTAGGTATAAAAGTATTTAAGGCGTATTTAAAAATGGGAATCAACTTAATTACAATGATTTTGATTACCTAACCTATTAAATGTTCGTTATTTACAAATGTACAAGTACTTACACTTCTCGGTAGCGGAGTAATTGTTCAAAGTGCAAGCCACTGCGCTCCACACACAATCGTGCACGTTTTAACAGATTGGCTTTCAATTTCAATAATGTTTCTCTGTCACGTCTAATCATCTCAAAATCGTCCACTATCGCACTTATTAACGCGTCGCGCGTTTCGTGTTCTTCTCGATACACAAGACGTTTGAGCTCAGACCACAAATAAAAGTCTAACGGAGTAAGATCCGGGCTTCGTGGTGGCCAAGGCACAGGCCCGCCGCGACCGATCCAGCGCTGGGGAAACACCGAGTCAAGGTGCTCTCGCACGGCGCGCTGATAATGGGCAGGACACCCATCGTGCTGGTAATAATCCACGGACACGCACGGCTAGCGGAACATCGACCAGTAAGTCCGGGATAACACTACGTAGCATTTGTAGGTACGTTTCACCGGTCAAGTGTCCTGTCACGAAATGCGGACCAATTAAGCAGCCGTTTATTATGCCAGCCCATACGTTAACACTAAACCGCACTTGATGCGCACACTCTCGAATAACATGCGGGTTATTAAAAGCCCAAAAATGTTCATTTCTTTGGTTATAAAGTCCAACTCGCGTAAACGTTGCCTCATCCGTCCACAAGATGTTCACGTTATGATTTTCAATTAGCCAATTGCAAAAACTAATTCTGGCCGAGCCGCAGCCATACGCGTACTTCGGCGAGGATCTCGTTTAAAAAAACTCGATGATTTCTTCGTCAAGCTCTGACGAATGAATGGCGGGCCGACCTCTGCCTTGAGCATGCGCTGGCGTCTGTGTGTATTTATTATTATATGACATATTATGTAAAAAGTATGTAGTATGTGGGGGAAGCCTACACCAGGAACTGCTTGACCGTGACTTATAATGGCTTAGGTTGGCATAAGTGCATTGTGCACTAACAACCTAACCTATTTTTAGCTGCTCCAAACAGCAATTTTGCCTGTTAAACAGTTCAGAAAAAAAAAATGAATAATTCTATTATGGGATTATAATTACAATTCTAAGAAAAAGTGTCGATTAGGGTACTAGGAACTAATTACGTAGTTAGTCTACATTGTTCTGTACTATCAGAATCTTTTAAAACCATTTTTTGTTATTATCGGATGATTTTAAAGTAATAATGATGTCAGGTAATTAGGATATTAAAGAGACAATGACTTTGTTATATAATGAAGGTGTATTCATTTTAAAAATTAGTTTGTGCAGTGAAACCTTACCAGTAACACTAAACTTGATTTGCGATCTATTACATATAAACCTTCATGCAAGCAGAATTTTGGCCGAAGGGTGTTTTGTATCGTCGGTTTCGCGGACGGTTTCCGGACACCAAGATGCGCAACACTACGCCGGCAAAATAGTGTTTCATTTGTTTGTATTTTTATTTTTTAATATTATTATATGTATGTTAGTCTTTAAGGTATCTATTGTATGGGCCTTTTGTAGCCTGAAATAAATGACTAAATAAATAAATAAAAATAAAATTACTTACGATTACAATGGAGGCCAATGTGAATAATTTAGATTTATTCGTAATCCTCAGGGAAACGTTAGAATCTTTGACAGACAGTGAAAAGTTATAATTATATACTTTCTGCATAAGATGATTACATCCTATGCAGAAAATGGGACGAGAAGAAAACAGTGTTAAATTTTTTAAAAAATCCAGTGTTTTTTGTGCTAATATTAATAGTAGGTGGACAAAATCCCATCGATCATTTCCCCCCAATTTTTAATAAGAAACGGAGATTGGTTAAAAACCCCAATTAATTAGCCACAAATTATATATGAAGAAAATATTGAGCGCAATATTATTTTTTTATGGCCATACTATTATGTTTAGTGAAAAATGTTAAATAACATGTCTTTACGAGTGTCTAGAGGACTATCGATCGTCATCCAAAAAAATACTACATATTACTGTTTCGACCCACTGTGAGACGCAATCGCGGGGGACCGCTAATGTCGTGTGTCGTCTATGTTGGAGACGTCGACGCAGCCGTTGTCCAAACACTGTACTTTGGCTTGACCATCAAAGACTAGCCGCCTTTTACGGTTTAAATTACGTCAATCGCGAGTAAGGCCTGACGAGCTGTCCATTTTGCTATGTGTTGATTAAAGCTTGCACCTCATCTTCAGTACACTGCAATAACATTTAAATTTTTATATTCAGGTTTCTTGTACAAGTTCTTCGTTAAGGATTCTCTAAGGATAGTGGCGAGACTGTCAATGTCCGTGTCCATGTGTCACTGGTGCATCAGCTGTCTCCTGTACGCTGACAGATGGAGCTTACACGACTCGAGTGGTCTACAAATAGTACGTACCTACTAAATTATTTTATAGAAAGTCAGCCTAAAAATTTTATTATTAGTTCTAACTAAAAATCTTGCTAAGTTCTTAAAGCAACGATTTGTCACAGATACCTTTTTTAGGCATTTCAAACACTAGATATTAAAGGGTTTCCGCTGTCTGGTTGCTTGAGTATTGGATAGATTGGAGGTCTGAAAAGAATATTTTGGTACATCCTACTGAATATAAATTAGGGTGAAACTGATTCCATGTGTGACTTACGTCTTAAGCCACGTGACTGCTGCGTCTACGCTTCATAAGTCGATCTTAATAACCCGAAGAAGATAATAATATAAATTTTGTAAGTTAGCATATATTGTCACTGGTGCATCAGCTGTCTCCTGTACGCTGACAGATGGAGCTTACACGACTCGAGTGGTCTACAAATAGTACGTACCTACTAAATTATTTTATAGAAAGTCAGCCTAAAAATTTTATTATTAGTTCTAACTAAAAATCTTGCTAAGTTCTTAAAGCAACGATTTGTCACAGATACCTTTTTTAGGCATTTCAAACACTAGATATTAAAGGGTTTCCGCTGTCTGGTTGCTTGAGTATTGGATAGATTGGAGGTCTGAAAAGAATATTTTGGTACATCCTACTGAATATAAATTAGGGTGAAACTGATTCCATGTGTGACTTACGTCTTAAGCCACGTGACTGCTGCGTCTACGCTTCATAAGTCGATCTTAATAACCCGAAGAAGATAATAATATAAATTTTGTAAGTTAGCATATATTTTTTCAGATTGCGGACACCATCAGTGTGTATGTACTGTCCCACATAGTCGCTGTGCCCCTGACTTTGCTCGTGGAGTACCCTGTTTAAAAGGTCGTGGATCGACTCCTCAACCGGACTGGGTACAGATGGTTCGCGCCATTAAAAGCAAAATCAAAATAATTTCAGCGTTTTAACATAATTTGATTTTATGAAATAATTAAATTCTCACTTGCTTCTCGGCGTTTTATTGGATGATCAACCGAACTTACCTTAGGTTATCTTCGATCTAAATTGTCCTGAATCAGGATCGTCAGGATTTGGATCGAACAGAGATTCCATTAACTATGTAATAGGCCACGCTACGCGTCTATTCACCCGCACACAGGCTGAGCGCAAGAAAGAGAAGGTAAAAATCCTACCTAACCCCGCTTCTTCCTAAGACTCACAGTTAGGGTTGCCAGATGTCCGGTATTTTCGACGCTTGTCCATTAAAAAATAAATGGTCATACCGGACAGAACAATATCCGGTATTTTAAGAAAAGTTGGTACTAATGGTCACAAGCGCCTACAAAAATCGGCATATGAAATTCCTCAATAGCAAACCTCTCATTCTCGCTGGGAAGGAGGAGGTTATCAATTCGACTGAATGTTTTTTTTGTATCTATGTAACCCATTTGTCGACCGATTCAAAAAAAACGCTTACCTTATATATATATACATACATATATATACCAAAGCTTATACCTTCTAGTTGGTCCCATTGTTGCCAACTCGTGATCTGATGATGGGATCTTTGTGCAATCGAGGAAAATCCCGGCGATCGAACCCGGGACCTTTGACGCAGCCGTCGCTTCAAAGTACGACCCTCTAACCGCTGCGCCACCGAGGAAGTATAACGAGCAAGATTGTTAACGGGTAAGTACAAAGTACACAAAGTCGTTGTTAAAATACTAGCTATTATGCGCCGCCGATTTTAAATTATATGATTACATCCCGTGTTATAGTAGTGTTAGACATTGGAGGTGAGGTTTTGTGAATATGACTTAATAAGTAATAATAATCTCTATTATGTGAACTATGTACAGTCGCCTGCACATCAGGTTACCCACTTTTGTTGCAAACTAGCCCTTATTACAACTGAATAAGATACCGCAGTATTTACCCTGACGTGCTGTCGTCTGTACTAGTAAGATTTTTGATCAAGTAAATTTTTCTTATTTATTTTATTACTTTAGAGAATAATGGAAAATATTATTTATATTGTTTTGATCTTTTTATTTTTTCAACAGAGTTTTTCGTAATTCCTTTAATATTAAAAAAGCAGAATCATTTTACGAATTCTACATACACCCTATAAATGGGATCATAGTTGCCATAATCGGTTTTATGTTGGCCTTTATGCTCTATGACCATCAAGAACGAGGAATCAATTTTAACAATTCTAAGGTACGTGCGTGATACGAGTAATATTAAAGTATCAGTCGTTGAGAGAGAAAAAATCAACAACAGTAATCTATGTAGTAATAGATACCTACGTAATTGTTCAGAGCATTATTTTAGTCCTTGTACGTAACTTACGTATACTCCCCATTTTCGAGTGTTCCGTAGTCCAACAAGGAACCCTTATAGTTTCGTCAAGTCTGTCTGTCTGTCTGTCCGTCTGTATGTCACAGCCACTTAATAAAGTGGCTGTGAAAACTTGTACTTGTTGGCTGTGAAAGCTTCAACAGTATGATGTTTATAGTTACAGAATACTGTAACTATAAACATCATACTGTTGAAATTTGGTAAGAAGATGTATCCTGTTAAACGCTTTAAGATTCTTATACAAAAAATAAAAAATAATGATATTGAAGGGGGGCTCCCATACATGAAACTAAAGCCAAAAGGTGTTTTTAGTCTAACCTATGCGTGTGGGGTGTCTATGGATAGGTCTTTTAAAATGACAGAGGTTCCTCCATTCATCCATTTTCTCTTAAAGTCTAACGTTTGAGAGATAGACGCTTCCAAAGTGGTAAAATGGGAGTCGATGGCGGTATAACCGTCCAATGTAAGGCGCAGCTAAATATTGGACTGTGACGGGCTGATAGTACACCAGAAAATCAGGCCCCCAGTCTCCGGCAGCCCCGCTATTCCTGACTTTGTATCGGTCACGGTATCGGCGGGGCAGGGGGTGCTAAGAATCCCCGAACGCGATCGCGCTGCCACCCCCGACG
Source organism: Pyrausta purpuralis (assembly GCA_963924145.1). Taxonomy (NCBI): domain Eukaryota; kingdom Metazoa; phylum Arthropoda; class Insecta; order Lepidoptera; family Crambidae; genus Pyrausta; species Pyrausta purpuralis. The sequence goes on along the minus strand of OZ001663.1, from coordinate 6,311,900 downwards.
ACAACTGGCCCTGGTTACTTATAACGTGTGCATACTGAGGACAGACGAGAAGTTGCTCGAGCTGGAGGAAGAAATGAGCAGGTTACCCTCAGACATAATGGGTTTATCAGAAGTCCATAGAGAGAGAGCTAGGACACGAAAACTCTACAGTCCGGCAACCTGCTCTACTACCGGGAAGGCAGCCAACAGGCGACAACATCTCCTGAGGATGCCACGTGTAGTGGCGAAACGCGTCGAGGTTTTTTGCACGTTGGTGTTGGGTAATATTAATTGCATCAGCTGTGCCGCATGCGTATTGAGGGAGGGCGGGTGGTGCATCCTGCATTTGCCTGAACTAATACTAAACGCGGTGACGGTTCGTGTAGTTAGTTGCCTGCGCCGGCGTCGCTTCGCGGAAATTTAAAGCAAAATAATTTTATAAATTTCAGCCAACAGAAGTCCCCAGGTGGTGTCGGGTTTCTCGTTCACAAGTCCCTCGTCAACAATATCGAGACCATCTAGAGTGTGTCGAGCAGGGTGATATACCTTATACTCAGAATATCAAAGAGGTAGTTGCTGAAGGTCATACAGGTATATGCACTGACCTCGACACATCCGGATGAAGAGGTGGAGGAAATGTATGAGGACGTAAGTAGGGCCATACATACTTCCAAAACCTATTTTACTGTTGTAATGGGAGACTTCAACGCTAAACTGGGCAAGCGAAGCGAGAATGAGTTGAGGGTGGGACCCTTTGGATACGGGCAAAGGAACGTCAGGGGACAGGCTGGCCGACTTTTTGGAGAAGGAGAGACTTTTTGCGATAAACTCTTTCTTCCATAAGCCGCCTCAAAGGAAGTGGACCTGGTTGAGTCACAATAGCTATACGAGAAACAAGATTGACTTCATCATGACTTACAAGAGACGGTTATTCAATAATGTCTCCTTGATCAACAGGGTGAAAACCGGTAGCGATCACCGAATGGTTCGAGGCATATTGAATATCAATGTCAAATTGGAAAGGTCCCGCCTGATGAAGTCCACGCTCCGACCGACTCGTGCTCATATCCAAAATCCCGAGAGCTTTCAACTCGAGTTGTCAAACCGCTGCGATTGCCTAAAGAATTGCGTATCAGTGGACGAAATAAACAACGGGTTTGTGGAAACTGTCCAAACGGTGGGGTCTAAGTTTTTTAGGTCTGGCCGTAAAGATAGACCTCAAAAACTGTCGGTCCACACTCTCGACCTTATGGCAAAACGTCGATCTATGGCACTGCAGACCTCCGTTAATGCTGAAAACTACAGGCAGCTCAATAGACAAATATGGAAGTCCCTGCGACACGACATCCGTTGCTTTAAGAAACGATAGAGCGAAACCAAGGCTCCAAAGTGTTTGCAAGGAACATGTCTATTGGGCAAAGCAGAGTTTTTGAGGGAGAATGAAAGGTTCTATGGGCAGTTGTACACCTCAGTTGCCAAACCCGTTGATAGGTCGGTCCTACCCACCAGAGACCCACGAGCTAACTGACCCGACACTAAACCGAAGACATCCCGGACATCAGCCTTTACGAGATTAGGATGGCTCTCACTCAAAAACAACAAAGCACCTGGCGAGGACGGAATCACAGCAGAGCTTCTGAAGGCGGGTGGAACACCGGTACTTAAAGTCCTTCAGAGACTCTTTAATTCCGTGCTGCTGGAGGGCATCACACCCGAGGCGTGGAACTAGAATGTGGTGGTGTTGTTCTTCAAAAAGGATACAAAACCTTATTGAAGAACTACAGACCAATCTCACTCCTGAGCCATGTCTACAAGCTGTTTTCAAGGGTCATCACGAATCGTCTCGCACGTAGGTTTGATGACTTCCAGCCTCCCGAACAAGCCAGTTTCAGAAAAGGCTATAGTACCATAGACCACATCCATACGCTTAGGCAAATTATACACAAGTCAGAGGAGTATAATATGCCTCTATGCTTAGCGTTTGTGGACTATGAGAAGGCCTTTGATTCGATCGAAACTTGGGCGGTGTTTCAGTCTCTGCAGCCGTGCCACACAGACTATAGGTATAGAGAGGTGTTAAAGTGCCTTTACAATATACGCCACCATGTCGGTCATAGTACAGGAGCAGAACACGAGGCCGATTCCACTGCGGAGAGGTGTGAGACAGGGAGATGTTATATCTCCGAAACTGTTTACAGCTTCATTGGAAGACGCCTTCAAACTTCTGGAATGGAAAGGAATCGGCATCAATGGTAATGGCGAATACCTCACACACCTCCGATTTGCCGATGATATAGTCGTTGTGGCAAAGACGTTGGACGATCTTGGCATTCTGCTCGAAGACCTTGACCGAGTCTCCCAACAAGTGCGTCTTAAAATGAACATGGAGAAGGCAAAAATTATGTCGAGTTCCCTAGTTGTACCCACTCCAGTATCCATTGGGAACTCAACTCTCGAAGTTGTTGACGAGTACGTCTACCTGGGACAAGTGATCCAATTGGGTAGGTCCAACTTCGAGAAAGAGGTCAATCGACGAATCCAACTCGGCTGGACAGCGTTCGGGAAATTACGCAAGAGTGTCTTCTCATCTCATTTACCTCAGTGTCTAAAGACGAAAGTCTTCAACCAGTGTGTGTGTAGTGATGACATACGGATCCGAAACATGGTCTCTAACTATAGGCTTCATAAAGAAGCTCAAAATCACACAACGAGCAATGGAGAGGCCTATGCTGGGTGTTTCTCTACGTGATCGAATCAGAAATGAGGAGATACGTAGAAGAACTAAGGTAACGGACATAGCTTTAAGAATCAGTAAGCTCAAGTGGCAATGGGCAGGGCACATAGCGCGAAGAACTGATGGCCGTTGGGGCAGGAAAGTTCTGTATTGGAGACCCTTTGACCAAAGACTCAGCGTAGGACGTCCACTAACAAGATGGACAGATGACCTTAAAAAGATCGCAGGATCAAACTGGATGCAGACCGCTAGTGATCGGTCGCTGTGGAAATCCGTGGGGGAGGCCTATGTTCAGCAGTGGACGTCCTTTGGCTGATAATGATGATGATGATGACTGCAGTATTATTTTTTGTTGTGCATGAAATGAATTTTTATAAAAATAACCCTACTTATTCAATTATTATAGGATTAGGATAAGGATTTATTATAGAGTTCAAATCCCGCAAGGGACAAATGTCTGTATGATGAGCACGAACATTTGTACCTAAGTCATGGATGTTTATATGTATTTAAGTAGGTATTTATGGGAGACGCCCCGTCATAATCGTTGTCTGGTATTCGTAACACAAGGAAGAAAATTCCTTACTACTTCGAAACCACGACAATTAGTGTGTGAGGTTGACAATATGCGCCATGCAATTTATGGGATTTTCGGAAAGTCCCTAGGTTAAATAGGTAGGTTTTTGTTCGTACTAACTACTTACTAAAAAGGTCAAGTGTAAACTCATACCTTGATTTGCTTCATATGATTTTAATTAAAAACAAAGTTTTCACGCACTGAACACAATTCAAAATAACACAAGGTGACAAGAAACAAGTGATTAAGTGAAATTTTTAAACAAAATAACACTACGAGTTTTTATATCTCGAACGCGACCGTTACGGCGTTCACGAATGCACATTTTTTTTAATAATTTTAATCACTGAAAAGATGTTTAAAGTTCTATTTAGATGATACATGACCATCTTACTTAATGCATCAAAATAACATAAATAATAGATTTTGAAAAACTAACTTTAAAAAAAGTTAAAACCGACTTCAATACCAAAATGCGCTTCTTCACTCTTAGGAACGGAATCCATTTAAAGCGAACAATTTCTTTTTGGAGTCTGTGCCTTGAGAGATGATGTTTGAAATGGCCAAAGAGATGGCACCGACTCCAAAAATAAATTGTTCGCCTTAAACGGAGTTCTCTTTCCTTGAGGTTAAGTTATGCAATGTAAGTTTTTACTTTATTTTAAAGTTAATTTTATTTACTAAATTTCTGTGTTTACGGGATGCAACCCTCCTGTAATCAAAAAATATAAAAAAGTAAAACTCACTTTTGACTCCTTTCTTTAATAAGCTTCTTCTTCTTTTTTCTTTTGTGGCGACGAACATAAGTTTACCAGCTGTCTGGTGTACCATTCCGCCAATGACACGTGTGCTTCTTTAATAAGCTACAAATGACCTATCATTTAAGTCCTGTCATTCAAAGACAAAGTCAAAGTCAAAAATAATTTATTCAATTTAGGACACAAAATGCCACTTATCATCGTCATCATCATCATTATCAGCCAAAGGACGTCCACTGCTAAACATAGGCCTCCCCCACGGCTTTCCACAGCGACCGATCACTAGCGGTCTGCATCCAGTTTGATCCTGTTTTTGATTTGATTTATAAGGTCGTCTGTCCATCTTGTTGGTGGACGTCCCACGCTGCGTCTCTGGTCGAAGGGTCTCCAATCTAGAACTTTCCTGCCCCAACGGCCATCTGTTCTTCGCGCTATGTGCCCTGCCTATTGCCACTTGAGCTTACTGATTCTCAAGGCTATGTCCGTTACCTTAGTTCTTCTACGTATCTCCTCATTTCTGATTCGATCCCGTAAAGAAACACCCAGCATAGCCCATTCCATCGCTCGTTGTGTGATTTTGAGCTTCATTATAAGGCCCATAGTAAGAGACCATGTTTCAGATCCGTATGTCATCACTGGTAACACACACTGGTTGAAGACTTTCGTCTTCAGACACTGAGGTAGATGGGATGAGAAGACACTCTGGCGCAATTTCCCGAACGCTGCCCAGCCGAGTTGGATTCGTCGATTGACCTCTTTCTCGAAGTTGGACCTACCCAATTGGATCACTTGTCCCAGGTAGACGTACTCGTCGACACTTCGAGAGTTGAGTTCCCAATGGATACTGGAGTGGGTACAACAAGGGAACTCGACATAATTTTCGTCTTCTCCATGTTCATTTTAAGACCCACTTGTTGGGAGACTCGGTCAAGGTCTTCGAGCATAGTGCCAAGATCGTCCAGCGTCTTTGCCACTAGGACTATATCATCGGCAAATCGGGGGTGTGTGATGTATTGATGCTATATTGATGCCGATTCCTTCCCATTCCAGAAGCTTGAAAGTGTCTTCTAATGCCGCCGTGAACAGTTTCGGAGATATCACATCTCCCTGTCACACACCTCTCCGCAGTGGAATCGCCTTCGTGTTCTGCTCCTGTACTCGGACCGACATGGTGGCGTTATTGTAAAGGCACTTTAACACCTCTATATACCTATAGTCTGTGTGGCACCGCTGCAGAGACTGAAGCACCGCCCAAGTTTCGATCGAATCAAAGGCCTTTTCATAGTCCACAAACGCTAAGCATAGAGGCATATTATACTCCTCTGACTTCTGTATAATTTGCCTAAGCGTATGGATGTGGTCTATGGTACTATAGCCTTTACGGAAACCGGGAGGCTGGAAGTCATCAAACCTACGTGCGAGACGATTCGTGATGACCCTTGAAAACAGCTTGTAGGCATGGCTCAGGAGTGAGATCTGGCTATAGTTCTTCAATAAGGTTTTGTCTCCTTTTTTTAAGAAAAATGCCTTTTATGAACGTCAATAATTAGTGTAATATCAATTAATTATGGCCCGAATGGGACTAGAACATGTCTCCTTATCTTTTGGGTCCTACTAGCGCTTCGAGACAAGACACAGACAATTTGGCAAGTGCTGAGAGAAACGCCGGAACAAACTCAGTCACCACTAGTTGCCTCAAAAATAATACAAATCAAAATAAACAGGTAGGTACATCAGTTTGGTGCAGGCTGGACTGTCCATACATTTTAGTCATTATGATAGTCTTGAATTTTATAATACCCCTTCGACATTAGGGTAGTTTTGACATGTAACTTAAATTTATGAATAGGTAGTTCGATAACATTATTAGGTATGTTGTTGAAAAATTTGACACAATTTCCCAGGAATGAATTCATTGTTTTGGCTAACCTGAAGTTTGGAATGACAAGTTTGTTTTTATTTCGAGTGTTATACGAATGTAGGTCACTTTTTTTCATGAAAAATCTAAATTTTTGCGTACGTACATGATATTATCAAATTAAAATCACTGAACTCCTAAGCGTTAAGGACTTCCACCATCAGATCAGCTCCACACAATGCCGACTTTCAGACGCAACAACAAGTCTTTATTAAGATTCTAGTACTATAAAAAATAAACTTGCCTTTTAAATTCGAGGTTTTCCTTCGATCGATACCATTATCAGATCCCGACTTGGCAACAATGAGACTAACTAGAAGGTATAACCTCTAAGCAGGCCATTTTTTTTTCTCAAATCGGTTGACATATGGCTGGGATATGAGGTACGAAACAAAGATACACAAAAACATACAGTCGAATTGGGGCGGCAAGTTTAGCTATTTTTTATTACAGAAAAAAAAATATAATTATACGTATACACAATCCATATATAAATAATAGATTAATAAACGCACTGTAATATATACATAAGTACTTATGTGATCATGAATTTTAAAATATTCCAGTAGCGTTTCAATAAAAAAAAAACTCGTAACACAGGATCTTCGGAGCCTAGCACGAGCACCATCTCTCCACAACTTCGTGTATATTGTTTTATTACCAAGCCTTGGTTTTTCTGTTTATCTATAAGTAGTTCTTAGCTAATTATCTTCTTTTATCTGATTGTTGTAGAGAGAAAATAAATAAACTTCTATTAATATTAATTTCAATTTAAATTTAGTTACTTTTACCCTCATTATAAAAATGATATTTAACGTGTATTATGTGTAGGTATGTATTTTCGTAGTAGTTTTTGGGTTGCAACGCGGGAGACGAACGAATGATATGACCGCTCGCTAAGAGTGTCTGGCACTCTGGCTGGACAAATTGACAGCGCAAGCCAAGCACAAGAAGTTATTATAATGATTGCATGTGAATCTTTTAGGGTTAATACGTTTCTCGTCCTCGTAGATTGGCTCGATTCCGAGTTAGAAAAACGGCAAAAGGCCTACCACGAGTTCAAAGAGAAGTTTTAATTTATAACCAAAATGAGTGAATTGTTACCACCGACAATAACGGAAAAAGCCATTTCGCTGCAAAAAATGCATCCTAATGATTTAGAATCTGATTTAGTTCAGGAATGCTTACACTTTCAAAGCCACCTTTCTTCTGAAAGAATTTCGATAAAACCAGATTCTGGATCATTAAAAAGTCTATCTTTATTTCTGCGAAAACAGGATTTGGAGCGTATTTATCCAAACTTGGATATAGCACTTCGCATGGCTCTGTGCACACCGGTAACAAATTGTTCAGGTGAGAGAAGCTTTTCTTGCTTAAAACGGGTTAAAAACTACCTACAATCTACTTTAAGTCAAAGAAAAGCTTAATGATTTATCTCTTTTGTGCATAGAGTCAGGGCCTCTATTATTGAATCACTCGCTTAAATATGAATATATATGAATTATTGACGTATGTACTTACAAAATTAATATATATTTTTGCAAATCCCTCCCATGTGGATTTCAACAGATTTTCATTAGGAAATTCGACTTTAATGAATGATTTTTACTCGCCATCTTGACGCGAGTAATTTTAAAAATAAATAAATAATGATTTTGCAAATTTATAATCTCGCAAGAAAATAATGTAAATCTTATGTGATCTCATTGTCTGTCACCATTAACTGGATTGTTAACATGTTATATTTTAATAGAAATTGTTGTTATTAATTTTAAACTGTTAAGTGAAATAAAAAATATTTAACAAAAGCAATGTTTACTGACCACACATTATTATGTCTGTGTTCATATAGTGTAGGTATTTTTAAAGGCATGAGCCTTTCCCCACCTTATGATTCGTACATGCCTCTTTTTTTAGTTCAACATTAAACTCTTCAGTACATGAGTCCCGTACATGTTTTCGAAAGTCATTTGGCCGATTAACTGCTTACCGAAAGAACGATTCCCCATTTTACTACTGCCCGAAAAAACGAAAGCCCGATGAACGTTTGACCGAATTAACGTTTTACTTCTTTTCGTTTTATTCTTATGTTAGAAGTATTCTAGAATATTGTAGCATAATTTGGAACCCTCAGTATATTACTTACACTCAGGATTTGGAGAAAATGCAAGAAAAATTCATAAAGCATTTAAATTATCGATCTCAGTGCCATGTTAAAAACTACGATGAATCTTGCACTTATCACAAACTCACGACACTCAAAAATAGACGAATGCTTGCTGACATGTCCTTTTTGCATGGAATATGCAATGGATATATAGACTGCCCTGAACTTTCAGCTAAAATGTTGAATTTCTGTGCCCCAAAAGTTAGAACAAGACACACAAAATTATTTGCTGTAAATAGTTCAAAAACCAACTATGCACAAAATGGCTTACTTAATAGATTGCATCGAAACTTTAATAATAAATTTAATACAACTGATATTTTTCATAGCAATAAGAAAGTATTTAAAAAGGATATATTGGGAGTGCTTGAGGGAAATGTAAAATAGGGAAATGTTTTAATATTCACAAACCCTACCTAGTGGCACTAAGACTCGACTCCGAGACTTTCAGTCGTAGGAATAGGTAGGATATACACACATTGACTCACACGCACACTCGCGTACACACACACACACACACACACACACACACACACACACACAAACACACACACACATGCACGCACGCACACAGTGTGAGGAGAACCCACTTATTTATGATTGTCGATGTATAAACTTTGTAAATTAAAATGTAGAATCGTTATTGGCTGTAAGTTTAGTTTTTAAGTTTATTTATACATACTGTACTAGAGCTGTGAATCTTGTAATATAAAAAATAAAAATAAAATAAAATACTTCAATTCATTTCGCCAACTGAACTATAGACCGCCACACTATAATACAATTCACAATTACTTTATGCTACGTTTATTCAATTGATTGATTTTACTACATTTTGAAATAAAGAAAAAAACTCAGGTAGAACAACTATAAAATTTTAACTATAAATTTTTTTAGAAGAACAACTTTAAAATGTTATCTCCGCATCGTCAAGAATTATTAAAACAAATCTGGTATTTTTTTACCACAAAATAAAAATTAATTTTCCAATTTTTTGTATTTTTTCTGATCGAGTCGAGAGTAAGTTGTATGCGAACTTATTTAAATCTTCCCCCTTTTTTTTAAATCGCAGGTACTATAAAATAAGCAGACGTATTCGTCCAGAAATACATATTTAATTTAAGATTTAACAAATTGGCAGACATAGTTACTCGACTCGATAAGAAAAACAACAATCGGACTGACGATGCGGAGATAAAATTTTATAGTTGTTCTTCTACCTGAGTTTTTTTTTTTATTATTTCAAAATGTAGTCAAACGAATAAACGTAGCATAAAGTAATTGTGAATTGTATTATAGTGTGGCGGTCTATAGTTCAGTTGGCGAAATGAATTGAAGTAAAACGTTAATTCGGTCAAACGTTCATCGGGCTTTCGTTTTTTCGGGCAGTAGTAAAATGGGGAATCGTTCTTTCGGTAAGCAGTTAATCGGCCAAATGACTTTCGAAAACATGTACGGGACTCTCAGTACATAGCGGGTTGCAAAAATAATCGAGTAACTGACAGAAATATCATTAACCTCCTAAGGCCCAGCATTAAAAAACATCTTGTCAACTAACAGCCCATTGTTAATTTTAATGTACATAATATTAAAAATGCTTCAGGCCCAGAGAGATTGTTCATAAGATAACGTAAACGCTCATTGTACATTACAATTACCAAAATATATTCTAGCGCATAATTTAAATTGTCGTTGAGTTGCCGCCTGCCGCCGTATTTAAAAATGCTTTATTCTGATTGGTACATTCAATTTACCAATGACAGCGGTCCGTAGTCCATAAGGTATCTGTCAAAATATTGCAGTTGTAGTGAAAATGGCGATCACGAGCAGAAGGTCTAAGTTTAATCAATTATTTTCACGTAAATCTTGAGTTGCTTCTAATTAAATTCTAGCTTGATTTATTGAGCTTTTAGTAATTTACAGCAAACTGTTGTTATTTTGAAGAGATCATAAGTAGTTTTTTTTTTTATATTTGCCTTAATAAAAAAATGTACATTTTAATGTACGTTGAGCGTTTCTGAGTTTATTTTTTTTATTCTTGGTCTTGGAGACCGCGAGATCGAAAATTGTTTTTATGTTTCCGACATTGAAGACTGTCCCTTCGGATGAATTAGGGGATCCAGAGTACGAGTATGTTTCAGTGCGAAGGTCACCTACCTTAGATTGTAATAGCGATAGCTCTGAAAGCGAAGATGAACTTGATACAGTTATTTCAAGACGTGGTCGTGGAAGAAGCACTCGGAGAATAATTCAGAGACAAGGAAGAAGCAGACAGAGGGGTTTAAATACGGGAAGAGTAAGGGGGAGAGGAAGGAGTATCGGACAAAGGAGAAGACAAGACAAAGCAGAAGGTGAAAACGACGATGATTCAAACACTATACCGGATGATGAGGCTTTTGAAAAAACAGGACGTTCTCTAAATCTGACCAAACAAGATGCCTATGTTTACTTGGGTATTACCTATATAGTCTTCAATAAACTATACCTACGCAATTGCTAATATACTGGGAGAATAGGTGGCCATCATCGCTGATAACATGTCCTAAAATTTCTGCCTTTCCCAAGATATTTCATTTTGTAAAGGCCCATTGTACATTTAAAGGAACAAAATCTATCGCATTCAAATTTACCGCACTGTCTCTATTTTGACCATACATTATCTAAAAAAATACTTTAAAAAATCTGGAATGTGTTTTTCCTAAAAAAAAAATATAATTATTACTTGGGCCTGAGGCACATAAATACATTTGTACATTAGAATGTACAATGGGCGCTTAGTTCTTCCCACACTATATTCAGCTGGGCCTGAAGCTCTGATTCGAATATGTACATTATAATGTACGCGGGGCCTTAGGAGGTTAAGTTCAAAATCATACTAATAACGGGATTAAAGTAACGTATTGAATTTAAAAAGTCAGTAGGGGCGGCAAAAATTGAATGGCCTACTAGCGGCAAATTTGTAAATCCGCCACTGGGACAGAACAAGAAAAGAAAGTACAAACGTTATGTATGCACAACATTATGCTCCTATTATGAGATTCAAGTAACAATTATCCCGAAAAGCAACTCTTATTTATTTACTTGTTTGAAAGTCGTTTTGCTTTATTTAAATCTTGATATTTATTTGCACCTAATAAACCTGTCCGGAACATTCTCGAGCAAAGGTACTGTAACAAATTTTAATTGTTTTAGGTGCAAACACTGTCATTTTTCTTGGCGCCCCTAGAGGATATCTGCAAGACTGGCGCTATCTGTGTAAACGAGTCACTGCACTGTACATCAACATTCTATTGTTGATAAACCGGTGGACCTTACATGATTGTCGTGTTACATGCATTGTAAGTTTTATTCAGTGAGTCGTTTTGTTCTTAAATAGAGAAGCTATGCCAAGCAAAAATTGAGTCGCAAAGACGATGATGAGATTGTGATGTATTCCTTGAAATTTGAATTAAAATAAGAAACCATTTGTATGAGTTGATGAAAAGAAGCGTCAATTCAAGGAGTACGAAATTTTTCCGCGGTGATTGTTTCATATGTTTGTGAAAGTTCAATGGTGTTACTGCCCATTATACCTTAATTTTCACATGCCAAAATCAATGATACAATAAAAACGTAGTTCAAGTATGTGTGCAACAATCGATATTTCCTAAGTATTAATTACTGAGTTAATTAGAAATAATATTAGCATAGATAAACTCATATTGGACCATTGAATTAGATAGGACTTACCATAAACGATGATCTGTAACAATATTGTGACGTTTTCATAAGTTAATCTTTTAGTTAGCACATGTTTATTGATGAAAGTTGGACACATTTTTTTTACCTTTATTGGCAAACTTTATTAAATTTTCCGCTAACATGGCCACAATGCTGCCAACATTTGGCTTCCGGTTTTCTATGCGTTCCGTCCGACCCACCACACTCCTTGTTTTTTTTTTATATACTAGTGAAACGTCTTTGGCTGTACGCCATACAGACAATTCTTCATTATTAGTTTCACAATTAAAACTAAAACATACACTAAACTAACCTAATTTAATCTAACTCATTGACATGCGAGGTGGTCCGCATTCCAATGCTCAACAAGGAAGCTAAGCGCAGGGAACAACAATCCGGGTAAGACGGCGCGATTAGAGCTCGCGTCACCATAATTATCACTTTAACTTCATTGTTTTCTTCGAAAGCACTAATTATCTCGAAAATTCCACCACAGAAACACAATAATTGACACGAAAAAAAAATTTCTAAAGTGAAGAAATATGGTCCATCCTTCCCTTTTCGTTTCCCGCGCAAAACTCCCTTGATTTTTATTCGGTGTAATGTGGATGTTCTACATTATATGAATGTAATTAATACAAACGAATTGATATTCAATTGAACTATATTACATCACTTACAATAAGTTTAGTTTGTCTATGATAGGTTCATACATTCATTACCTACTCATTCAGTTTCACATCATTCATTCAGTTAATCCGCCATTTTGAAATTTTCTGTCCCTTGATTGACAGGCCGGGTGGAAGAATAATTTTAATTTTGTTCCTCTACACGGCAAATAGAAAGCTAAATTTGTGTTGATGAAGTGATTAGAAAGTGTAAACATGGCACGATACGGTCAGAGACCGGAAAATGCCCTTAAACGGGCCAGTGGTAAGTACATCTTAGGTTTATTATTACCACGTTGCATGTACGATGACTTTCGCCTGTTAACCTATGTTTTATAATATTCTCGCGTACTGAAAGACAATAATGACCTCATCGTCATAGGTATTGTATATTTTGAGGGGTACATGCAATTTGGAGTTGTTATTGAAATTACGTAAAATCATAACCCGAGCGAAATGTCCTTCAATAATTTACGTTATCTTCAGAGTTTATGGATTTGGATAAGCCTGCCCGGGCTTTGGACACCTTACAAGAGGTGTTTCGTAACAAAAAATGGGCTTACAACTGGTCGGAGTCGGTTCTGGAGCCGATCATGTTCAAGTACTTGGAGCTTTGCGTCGACCTCCGCAAATCGCACATTGCGAAGGAGGGGCTGTTCCAGTACCGAAATATGTTCCAGTCCGTAAATGTGGGGTCGTTGGAGCAAGTGATAAGGTATGAACATTATTGTTTATAATTTTTCATATCGCGATTGAAATGAGTGGAGGCATTCTCTACCAGTCAACCACTTGGGAATGCAGAGAACTTTTTAGTCAGTAATTTATAGCTTATACATAATACTAGGTTTTTCCTTGTGTAATTATTCACTTAGTGTCATAAGGTTAGTCTTGTGCCACCAAAAGTTATAGACTGCACCAGCATAATTGAATGGCTGTGGTTGCAGGCTTTAGAACAATAAAATCGCAAGGGAAAATGACAGAAAGTTTGTACGCAAAAGTTAAAAAGAATACTTTTGTCGAATGGCTTTCTTACAAAATGCATCCAACATACTTATTATCTATTTCAAAATTAACTTTAAAAAAGTAAAAACCGACTTCAAAACCAAAATGCACTAAAAAGTCTTAAATAAACTCTTGAACATTGAAAGGAAAGGAATCCATTTTAGAGAAACAATTTCTTTTTGGAGTCGGTGCTACGACAGGTGAGGCTGAATTTTCAAAGTGATGGCACCGACTCCAAAAAGAAATTGTTTCTCTAAAATGGATTCCTTTCCTTTCAATGTTCAAGAGTTTATTTAAGACTTTTTAGTGCATTTTGGTTTTGAAGTCGGTTTTTATTTTTTTAAAGTTAATTTTATTTCTCCATTTTTAGAGTTTACAAGAGAGGGGGGGGGAGGAAGTTGCACCTTATGACTCTGTTCTTTAAGAAGCTACAAACTACCTATCATATGTTCTGTCATTATAATTACTGAACTCCTAACCGTTAAGGAGTTCCACCATCAGCTCATCCCCACAAGATGTGGACTGTCAGACGTAACAATACGTCAACATTAAGATTTTAGTAAAACAACACGTGCCTTTAAAATTTGAGGGTTTCCCTCGATTACACCAAGATCCCATCTTCAGATCCCAAATCGGCAACAATGGGACCAACTAGAAGGTACACCCTCTAAGTAGGCGAAAAAATTTTCGACTAACGACTGAGATATGAGGGAACAAACATACAAAAAAAAACATACAGTTGAATTGATAACCTCCTCCTTTTTTGAAGTTGGTTAAAAACCTAACACAAACACTTCTTTTCGTAGAGGATATCTTCGGATGGCTGAAGAACGGACAGAAGCAGCCAGAGCTCAGTCAACACAAGCAGTTATTGAAACTGATGACTTGGATAACCTCGCAACACCTGAGAGTATACTTCTTAGTGCTGTATCCGGAGAAGATGCTCAAGATCGATCTGATAGAACTATTCTTACACCATGGGTTAATAACTTTTTCTGAATATGTTTTTTTAACATCTGAGTCACTATCAGAAGTTGTCATATTAATTTTGTTGTTAAATTTTGAAAAAATACAGTTATATCAATCATTGTTTGTTTCCTCAGGTAAAATTCCTGTGGGAGTCCTACTGTCAATGCTTGGAGCTGCTTCGTACCAACGCACATGTGGAAACGCTGTATCACGATATTGCACGTATGGCTTTCCAGTTTTGTCTAAAGTACTCACGGAAGACAGAGTTCAGGAAGCTCTGTGACAAGCTGCGTAAACATCTAGAAGACATCCGGAAGCCCACTGTAAGGGTAATTTACATGTGAAAAAGTTGATTTTCATTTTTATCTTTATTGCTTATAATGCTTTTAGGAGGCAAATATAAAAGTTTGCTTAACATGATCTTCCTCTAAAATAAATCCCATTTCTATCATTACAATTGTTATGAGATGGTAGGCCTTAGAGGAAAAAAATGCCAGTTAGATTGAAGCAACAGACTGTCTATTACCTCACAGTTTGGGTTATTTTAATCTAGCACATTATTTTGCTTAAATCTGCTTTTGATATTTTTTAACATGGAATAATATGCATTCCATGATTGAACTTAGCAATAAATAGGTTTCTTTTGTGCAGGTCCAAACTGGAAATGTCAGCATCTCCAAGCCTGAAACTCAGCAGTTGAATCTGGAAACCAGGCTGTTCCAACTCGACTGTGCTATCCAGATGGAATTGTGGCAGGTATAACTCACTCTAAGGTTGAATGTTGCATTTTTTTAATCTCACATTTGGTGGATTTAACAAAACATGCGCGTAACTATACGAAGGGTTATTTAATTCTTTAATTTTGTACTTGGGTAACTCAATATTGTTTTTCGATGTCAAATGCTAATTTCAATAACTTGACTTGTATAACAGAACAAATGATTGAACTGTATTATTATCCGGCAAATAAATTTGAAAATTCACACCATTTTGCTTTCGTGCAGCCAAAGCAATATGGTGTGAAAAATAAAATCCTGTCAGCTAAACTTTTTGTGCTTTACTTACTTACTTTTTTAACTTTTCGGCGTGGGAATGTATAGAGCTGTCAAATGTACAACAATATCTGACAAATGACATTGTCCCTTAGCTTCCAACACCTCGTAAGTCATTTTAGTCGTAAGCGTAGAAATGTTATTTTCGTAAGCAACTTTACAGGAGACAAAAAAAACTATGTGATGTCAAGAGACGAAGTTATAGGCCAAATAAATAAGGCTTCTGATTATATGAAATCGATTTAATGTGACCTATGGTTAGACGCGCAATAAGCAGAAAGGCAAAACCGACAATTTTCGACTTACGTGGAAAGTAACGTGTTGGAAGCTAAGGGACGATATCGCATGCAGACATCATTACCATAGTAAATAATAATTTGATTAGCTTTCATTCCACACAGTACAGCAGGCATAAGAATTACTCCCATCTAAACGCGATATTCTAGAACAGTAGACATTAAAATAAAAAAATATTTACTCTCTGATAACTAGAGATTTATCTTATAATAAAGAGTTAGCAGATGCAAAATAAATATTCTCGTTTAGTCAAATCTAACACCTACCTTTCTAAAACTTACTTTTCTGTTTTTTAAAAATACAATCAACATCATTCATAGATAAATAACTTCAATAGTTTACTACCCTCATTTTATCTCAACAGGAAGCCTACAAAGCGATAGAAGACATCCACAACCTCATGGACATGTCTAAAAAGACCCCGGTAGCGAAGACCATGGCCAACTACTATGGGAAGTTGGCGCTTGTCTTCTGGAAGGCTGGCCACTGCCTGTTCCATGCGGCTGCGTTGCTGAAGCTGTTCCAGCTCTCGAGAGAGATGAAGAAGAATATTACGCAGGAGGAGCTGCAGAAGTGAGCTCGATTTACTACTTTGGTCTACTAACAATTAATGAAAAAATGTATTTCATATATTAAAAATTATAAAGCACACAATAGATTGCTATCAATTGTCAGTCCAATTTGACTGGAGTAGCTCTAGTGTTAATAAGTGATTATTTAAAATGTACAACCAATAATTAGAACTAAATAAACACAATGTGAAACTCTATTAAAACTCGATTTAACCAACGTCAGATATGGAATATTCGTCACATATGATACAAAACGCCTAATTTGAAAAGGTCACCTATTTGTCAGCAATAATTTATGAAAATGACATTTTAAAGCAGTTATTAAGTCCTATCTGATGTTGTTAAAATCAACTCTCAATAAGGATTAATGTTTTTCTTTGGTTTTTAAAATATTGCAAACAAGTTTAAGACTAACCTTTCCACTCCTTATCATTCATAGAATGGCCTGCCGAGTCCTAGTGGCAGTGCTGTCCGTGCCGCTGCCATCTCTGCACCCGGAGTTCGACCGCTTTGTAGAAACAGACAAGAGCCCCGTTGAGAAGGCTCAGAGACTTGCTGTGCTGCTCGGACTGGCTCAACCGCCGACTAGGGCAAGCTTGTTGAAGGGTAAGAAACAATATTCTTATTTGGTACTTAGTTTTAGGCCAAAATGTCACAAACATGACATTGAAGTGTAATCTTAGATCTATGGTTCTCGATTACAATAGACAATTGGGGCTAGATGGAGCTCATGCTGATATTAGTTTAATAGGCATGTAGTAAGTATGGTGCGACCTGAATCTTTTGACCGAGGGCGAGTCTCAAAGTGCGGTTGTCAAATCAAGTGTATTCAAATCTCCTCAATCTAACAGGAGATTTCCTAATATCTCCCCTGACGTTTCATTTTTGTGACACTTTTTGTTTAAAATATAATGATTAATTTTAAATACTGTAAAGCTAAACTCCTAAAATGAATTTGTTGATTTAATGGTTCTTAATGTTTTTTCAACTATTTTGCGTCCTAAATCGGTAGAACATACAAAAAAAGGTGTACCATTATGCATATTACTGGTTTAAATAAAATTAGTACTAGTAGTTAGTAGTATAAGTATTAGAACTCCCTGAATCAAGGAAGATTTCTTGCAATGGCTACCCTGATAGAGCTAGGATTCATCCTAGCTCCTCCCTGTTAATCCTCGTCCATTAATCACGTGAGGCTCAAAAGGGGGGGAGGGGGTACGGAAAACATCACGAAACATCACAAGGGGGGTGAGGGGGTCTCGTTAGACATCACGTGTATTAATTTTATTTAGTTTTTGTCAAAATGCGCTATTTCTGAACCGAAATTTTGAACGGCGCGAAAATTTGAACGATTTGTTGTCACAAACCTCTTTGTCAATAACTGCCAGTGAAGAAGAGAGCAGAGAGAAGCTTTACCAGTTGTAACCTTAAGTGAAAGTCTTGCAACTCCGTGGGACGAAGACATCATTAATTAATTGTTCATTAATTTTATTGCAAATACGTATAAATGTTTTTCGAATCACAATTTTTTTATATTTTTTTCCAGCCAACAATAGCCTTTACATAGACTTCCAAAAAATACAGGGGGGAAGGGGGGGGGGGGGGTCCCAAACCTCACCAAATATCACCAGGGGGGATGGGGAGTCAAAAAATGAGCAAAACGACCTTACGTGATAAATGGACAGCCCCTTACAGAGTCGCATCTTTTTAGTGATTCAGATACTAATGATCCATGCTCAATAAAGACACACTTCTGCCAGCTCTATTCTTTTTACCTATTTGTGAACAAGCTGTAGCTGAAAGACTTTTTGTTTCATATTTGTTCTACCTTCACCTTCTATCCCGATTGCACTTTATTTATCCAGGGTGACACAGAGAGAGACAGTAGTTCCTGTCACAGTTGTGTTAAATCACTTGTTTTCTTTTTATAGACGTAGTCCGCTTGAACGTGGTGGCGCTAGCGTCGCCGCAGCTTCAACAGCTGTACTCGTGGCTGGAGGTGGAATTCGACCCGCTGAGCATCTGCCACAATGTTAAAGGCGTCATCAAGGCATTACAGGACGAACCCAGTGAGTAGATAGACAATTTGTGTACAATAGCTGTGAGTTATTAGGATGTTCGAGAGCGCGCAATAAAACAGCCTTCTAGTTACAACGTATATTTGCCACTGGTTCGCCGGCGCACGACGCAGCGCGCGCCTACTTCGTACGTACATAAGTATAGAAAGATACATAATCAATTATATAACCTGTCATGTTAAATGGGCAAAACCTCAGACGCACCCAATGATTTTCAATTCACTTGACCCAATTCGGAAAAAAAAACGTTTTATGTGGAGTTTTAGTTTTACTGGCACTTCTGATCACTTCTTGCTCTGCGGACGGACGCGCTGTTTATTATTATTACTGTCTGCGCTCATGAAGAACTAACCATTGCTTGTTTTTCGTGATTTTGCGGGTTTGCTAACTTGACTTATTAATAAATTAGACAGGGCAACATTTTAATAAAGTTTTTTTGAAAAATTTTACCCATATTAAAAAGTTGTTCAATTGAGTCTGCTCGTTATTCCAATCAAACTATTTTCAGGTTTTGCTCATTTAACAATTCAATTAATTTAACGCCTAAGATATTGCGTATAAGTCATTGTTTTATTGAGTAAAGCCACAGCATCATTATCAGTATTAATCAGAAATCTATTCGGCACTTGTGTCAGACGAAGTATCGAAACCTGTGTCTCAATGCTATCCGGGCGCATGCCGAAACATTGTCAAGCCTTTTGATTTTGCAAGTGCTTTCTTTAACGCGTAGTCGCGTAGGCTTCGTGTTGAGAGAGCAATCTGACGCAGTTGCTTTTTACAAGTGCAATTTATTTATTTTGTTTTGTGGCAAAACACTTACAAAAAAATACCGGCCAAGTGCGAGTCGGACTCGTGCACTGAGGGTTCCGTGACAACTTTAACTGAATAAGGGAGTTCACTAGTAAGTGAACTCCCCCTTATTAATCCCTAAGTGGAAGTACCACTTAGTAAAATACCACAATATTTTGTTGACTGCAAATATAACTTTGTTTTTCATAGTGTTTTTATGAAAAACAAAGTTATGTTTGCGGTTGTTGAAAATGTGCTATATCTCATCTAGTTTTCACTTACAGAATTTTGACTTCAAAAAGGAGGAGGTTATCAATTCGACCATGTTTTTATTTTATTTTTATCTATGTTACCTCATATCTCAGTTGTTTGTCAAACAATTCGAATTTTTTTTTTTCACCTACTTAAAGGGTTTACCTTCTAGTTGGTCCCATTTTTTTCAATTTGGGATCTGATGATGGGATCTAGGTGTAATCGAGGGAAACTTAAATTTTAGAGGCACATATAGTGTTTCTTTACTAGAATCTTAATACATGTTGTTACATCTAATAGTCAACATCGTGTGGGGCTGAGCTGATGGTGGAACTCCTCAACGCTTAGAAGTTCAGTAATTATTATAAAAGGTAGTTTGTAGCTTCTTTCAAAACAAAGTCATAAGGTGCAATCCCCCCCCCCCCCCCCCCTCCGGTAATCTCTAAAAATGAAGACATAAAATTTAACTTTAAAAAAAGTAAAAACCGACTTCAAAACCAAAATACACTAAAAAGTCTTAAATATCACATCACTTTGACCATCAAGCATCACAGCACAGAATCCAAAAAGAAATGTTTGCCTAAAACGGGTTCCTTTCCTTTCAATAGTCTAGAGTTTATTTAAGACTTTTTAGTGCATTTTAGTTTTGAAGTTGGTTTTTACTTTTTTTAAAGTTATTTATATGAGAATCGTAACGCGGTTAACAGGATACATCTTCCTACCAAAATTCAACAGTGCTGCTTATAGTTACAGAATAAAATGGCAGTGACATATGGACAGACAGACAGACAGACTTGACGAAACTATAAGGGTTCCGTTTTTTGCCATTCGGCTACGGAACTCTAAATATCAAATCTGTTCCCCAGACTCGCCCCTCGCTCAATACACGACAGCGCTAAACGACGTGGCGCTCGTGCGTCTCATACGGCAAGTGGCGCAGTGCTACGCGTGCGTGCAGTTCGCGCGGCTGCTGGAGCTGGCCGCCACCGAGGACCTGTTCCACCTGGAGCGGCTACTCGTGGACTGCGTGCGCCACAACGACATGCAGATACGCGTCGACCACGCCAACAAGTGAGTGATCATATGGACTTTAGTCCCTCTTCCCTGGCAAGTGTCCAAGGACGTGGCGCTCGTGCGTCTCATACGGCAAGTGGCGCAGTGCTACGCGTGCGTGCAGTTCGCGCGGCTGCTGGAGCTGGCCACCACCGAGGACCTGTTCCACCTGGAGCAGCTGCTCGTGGACTGCGTGCGCCACAACGACATGCAGATACGCGTCGACCACGCCAACAAGTGAGTGATCATAATGATTTATTTTGATTAAGAAATTAGTGATCAACATGACATGAACTCATTTACCTCAGTGTCTGAAGACGAAAGTCTTCAACCAGTGTGTGTTACCAGTGATGACATACGGATCCAAAACATGGTCTCTTACTATGGGCCTTATAATGAAGCTCAAAATCACACAACGAGCGATGGAAAGTGCTATGCTGGGTGTTTCTCTACGGGATCCAATCAGAAATGAGGAGATACGTAGAAGAACTAAGGTAACGGACATAGTCTTGAGAATCAGTAAGCTCAAGTGGCAATGGGCAGGGCACTTGCTGGGCACTGCTTGCCTTGCAAGCTCTCCTCCACCAACCTGCATTAAGCCTGCGTGGTGGAGTATGGCTCAAACTACCTCATAGTTGAGGTAAGGCCTTTGCCCAGCACTGGCATGTTACAGGCTAACTTAACTTATATGTGATATTTTATGTCCTAAATTGAATAAATTTTAATTTTAAATGAATTTCACATTGGTTTATACGTATGTATAATTATTTATATAATTTATATTGTGTTGGTACTTAATTACATTAATTTGTTTTATTTATAATTATGTTATTTTTTATTTTCATGCTTGTATTTATTAATATATATATACGAATATATGTAAGTTGAATATGATGTATTATTAATTTCATAATTTGTCTCAATTTATTGTGCACATATTATCCCTTCCTGTAAGCTCATTATTTCTTTACTCAAAGGTAGTCTTGAAGAGATCGCTTATAGCGATAAGACCGCCTAAATTGTGAATTTTCTGCAAATGAATTTGTTATTGACCTTTCTGGTGGGCAATAAAGAGTTACCTTATCTTATCTTAACTCTTTCACGGACAGTGACCGCCTATAGGCGGGATAACAATAAACTTTCTATTGTGTCTGGAGTACTGTCCGTAAAAGTGTTAAATGATTTTTGACTTTGGGATTGGCTTCAAATGAGACCTGTATGTACAGATGCGTACACTTCGGCGTGGAAGCGGGAGGCGGCGAGTGGTGTTCGACTGCTGACGAGGCTTGCGGCGGCGCCATCCTGCAGGCCACACCGGCTGAACAGGTATGTATTGAGTGGAACAGCAACTATGACATGTTGGACTATGGTGTCCAGTCTGGGCAGAATGATCGGATAACGATCGTGTGACCTACCGGGGAATGTCATTGTGTTGAAAAGGTGGAAGTCCAAAAATACCCAACGACTTACAGAGATGAAACATATCTTAAAAAATGACTCAAAATGAGTAAAAAAATATAGCATATTATTATAATTTTTACGAGCTAACATGAAAAGCAGCATTTTTTATACAATGATATTATTGAGTATGCCATATTTTTTTTACATATTTTTAGATATTTTGTAAGATATGTTTCATCTCTGTAGGACGTGGGGGAATTTTCTATGGGATGTAATCCTTCTTCTTTATTTTCATTTTGGTTTCAGTCCAAATTGATGAACTGGACTGATACAAGACTGAACAAACATGTAACTTTGCGCTCATATCACATTGATTTTTTGGATAATAACTTGCATGGATTCTTCTACAGGTCTTAGTAAATAAATTAGCTAATTATAGGTAGACCGCTTCATAGAGACTTCACTTACGGCCGCAGGGGGTGGCGAGAAAAAGGGAGAAGACACTCGAGAAGTGCGGGCGGAACTGTTACCAAAACCAAATCATACAGCACAATCCTTTATTAGTTAGGGCTTCATTACTTTAACATTGATTATTGTCTTTTAGACGACTTAACAATAGTAAAGTTCCATGAAATATCCGTCTTATGTGTAAGTGGCGCCTGCGCATTGGCAGTTTTGACATTGTGTTCGGGAAGTGTTTGTGTGTCTGTAAATGCGTTTGTTATTTAGAGGTAACTGCCTCGGTGGCGCAGCGGTAGGAGGGTCGCACTTTAAAGCGACGGCTGCGCCAGAGGTCGCGGGTTCGATCCCCGGGTCGGGCCAAAAATGTATACCTGAGTTTTTCTGTTCAGAAATTCTTAGGGTAGCCCGGAGTTCGGAAGTTGGCGGTGTTTCACCCCCGTGCTTTGGAAAAGCACGTAAAGCCGTTGGTCCTGCGCCTGATCTCTCTCCGGTCGTGTCAGATTGCTGTCCCATCGGACTATGAGAGTGAAAGGAATAGAGAGTGCACCTGTGTTTGCGCAGACACTTGTGCACTACAATATGTCCCGCGCAGTCGGTTAGTCATTGTGACTGGCCACCGTAGTCGAAATCGGCTAGGGGGACTATGATGATATGATTTAGAGGTTTCGTCCCGTTTCCAGGTCCGCGAACAACTAGTCCGCGCAGCCGAAGTCCTGACCCGCGCAGTTCAAACCCTCTACCCCGACCGCCGGCGCGCTGAACGCGAGCGCGCGCGCATCCACATGGTGCAGCACTACCACGAGAACAAGCACGCGGAGCACGCGCGCGTGCTGCAGCGGCACAAGATCATCGAGGAGCGCAAGGAGTACATCGAGCGGCTGAACACCGTGCGCGAGGAGGAGGAGCTGAGGTAAACAAGGCGCCCGAATAGACGCGAGTGGTTCCGAGCGCGCACGATCTCGTGCGCCGTGACGTCACCACAACCGCTGCGTATTGCCTCGTGCGCCCGAAGGCTACCGAACTTTGCCGAGCGCTGCGTACGGAAGTAGCTTCGCTCTTGTTACTGAGCGCGTGTGGGTGTACACGACTACCACTTGATCGCGAAAAATGCCGAACATAGACGAACGCAACGTTCGGAAGTAGCTTCACTCTGTAATCTTATGTCCATGCGTACTGTTAGAGTTGGATTTCAGTGAAATGTTCTTGCTATTTTTAAAGTAGCTTCTCTCTTGTTGTCGAGCTGTCTCATCAGAGTATCTACTTCGTTTCTTTCTTATTATTGCACTAGTAATACCAACATGACGTCAATGCCATCCACTATGTTGATGGCTTTTAACGCACGGGTGCTTGTTGCACTACCACGGTTACAACAAGCTCGCGCGCGTCCTGCTGCGGCACAAGATCATCGAGGAGCGCAAGGAGTACATCGAGCGGCTGAACACCGTGCGCGAGGAGGAGGAGCTGAGGTATATAAGCCGCCCGAATAGACGCGAGTGGTTCCGAGCGCGCCCGAACGCAGCGATCTCGTGCGCCGTGACGTCACCACAGACGCTGCGTATTGCCTCGTGCGCCCGAAGGCTAGCGAACATTGCCGAGCGCTGCGATCGGAAGTAGCTTCACTCTCGTAACTGAGCGCGTGTGGGTGTACACGACTGACTCGTGATCGCGAAAAATGCCGAACATTGACGAACGCAGCGTTCGGAAAGTAGCTTCACTCTGTAATCTTACATGCATTGATACTGTTTTAGAGTTTGATTTTAGTTAAATGTTCTTGCTATTTTTTAAAGTAGCTTCTCTCTTGTAGTCGAGCTGTCTCATCAGAGTATCTACTTCGTGTCTTCCTTATTATTGCACTAGTATTACCTACATGACGTCAATGGCATCCACTTTTAATGTTGATGGCTTTCAACGCATACAAGATCATCGAAGAGCGCCAGGAGTACATCGAGCGGCTGAACACCGTGCGCGAGGAGGAGGAGCTGAGGTAAATAAGGCGCCCGAATAGACGCGAGTGGTTCCGAGCACGCCCGAACGCAGCGATCTTGTGCGACGTGACGTCATCACAGACGCTGCGTATTGCCTCGTGCACCCGAAGGCTACCGAACTTTGCCGAGCGCAGCGTTCGGATGTAGCTTCACTCTCGTAACTGAGCGCGTGTGGGTGTACACGACTGCTTCGTGATCGCGGAAGTTGCCGAACATAGTCGAACGCAGCGTTCGGAAAGTAGCTTCATTCTGTAATCTTTCATGCATCCATACTGTTTTAGAGTTTGATTTTAGCGAAATGTTCTTGTTATTTTGAAAGTAGTTTCAGTCTTGTAGTCGAGAGGTCTCATCAGAGTATCTACTTCGTGTCTTCCTTATTATTGCACTAGTATTACCTACATGACGTCAATGGCATCCACTTTTAATGTTGATGGCTTTCAATGTACACAAGATCATCGAGGAGCCCAAGGAGTACATCGAGCGGCTGAACACCGTGCGCGAGGAGGAGGAGCTGAGGTATATAAGGCGCCCGAATAGACGCGAGTGGTTCCGAGCGCGCCCGATCTCCGCCGTGACGTCACCACAGACGCTGCGTATTGCCTCGTGCGCCCGAAGGCTAGCGAACGTTGCCGAGCGCAGCGTTCGGAAGTAGTTTTACTCTTGAAACTGAGCGCGTGTGGGTGTACACGACTGCCTCGTGATCGCGAAAATGCCGAACATAGACGAACGCAGCGTTCGGAAAGTAGCTTCACTCTGTAATCTTATGTCCATGCGTACTGTTAGAGTTGGATTTTAGTGAAATGTTCTTGATTTTTTAAAGTAGCTTCACTCTTGTAGTCGAGCTGTCTCATCAACCTACATGACGTCAATGGCATCCGCATGGTTAAATGATTATTTGTTGGGGTTATGCCGCTGTAATGCATAACAATCAATCACCGATCAAGTCACCATGTTTCAGACGCATTATTTCTCCAAATTATACACAATTTCACTTTTAAATGTAAAAAATCAAATGCACGTAATTTTCAGCGAGCTTCTGCAGGGCGGTCAACTGTTTGACATCTGACAAAAATGGTTCTGCTACCCATCTCTTTTTATCACACAGTTTGCTGCTAGTGACATCTCGCTTTTGTCGTTCTATTCCAAAGGGATAATAATTTTATGGTATTGCCTCATTACCGACTGTTGCCTAGCGCGGGGAGTTTGAAAGTACCTTCACTCTTGTAACTGAATGTATTTGAGTTATTCGTGTGATTCGTGAGCGCGAATAAAAGCCCAATATACCCGAACACAGCGTTCGGAAAGATGCTTTACTCTTCCAATCTAATTTTCGTTTTATAACAGTTTATTAGAATTTTAGGGTGAAATCTTGCTTGTCATTTGAGTGACGTTTCACTCTTGTAACCCAAACATCTCATCATAGTAAGCGTTCACTCGATTGCAGACAAGCGGTGGATGTCATACATCCATCACATCTCAGATTACCATCTGTTGGTCATAACGTCAAGGTGTGACGTTTTAATT
Source organism: Pyrausta purpuralis (assembly GCA_963924145.1). Taxonomy (NCBI): domain Eukaryota; kingdom Metazoa; phylum Arthropoda; class Insecta; order Lepidoptera; family Crambidae; genus Pyrausta; species Pyrausta purpuralis. The sequence continues at coordinate 6,285,943 of OZ001663.1, read as the reverse complement.
TGATTTGAAATACCTTTACTATTATTCCTCTTTTTTTTATGAAAACTAATACTTAATCCTTTATAACAGACGCCAAGAAGAGCAGCTCCGCGCTGCCGCAGCGGCCGAAGCGCGTCGTCTCGAACAAGAGCGAGAGGAAAGAGAGAAGCGCAAGCATGCTTCGGAGCTCGCCGCCATGAAGGAGAGACATCGCCGCGAACGCATGGCTCACATCTCGCAGACCGCTCACGGCAAGAAGATGCTGCAGAAATTGGATGAGGAGGTGAGTGTTTGATGCGACTGAGTTAAGGGCAAAGAAAAACGCTTTCTACCGATCGGGTGTTATGGCCGGGGACCAAGGTTCACATTCTTGGTTTATTCATATTATGTATGTAGGATCGTCAGGATTTCTAACCAAACCATCACATATCAATTGGGCAGAATAAAGCTGAACGCACACTTAACCGAGTCGAACGCGCCGATAGAAACGAATTTTAGAATTCGTCTTTGTATGCATTTTTTTTTAAATTCTTTATTGCACTGACAAAACTTAAGTACAAATGGCGGACTTAATGCTTAAAGCATTCTCTACCAGCCAACCATTGGGTGAAGCAGAAACGATTGAGGCGGCGTAAAATTACACATAAAAGCAACAAATTAATTTCAGACTACTAATATACTCACATAAATAATAATAAATAAATCTACTTAAACATACTTGAATACATACAATTATCTATACATAGGCTAACAGAGATTATAATAGGGGAAATAGGGAAGGACAAACCTTATCAAGCATCACGTTTACGAGTTTTTTCACTGAGAAAAAGCTCACGAATAGCCTTTTTAACAAATACTTAGACGATGAAGCCTTGATGGTATCACAGTCTTGTGTAGAGGTGTGTATAGCTGGAGGTCATTGTATTCTCATGAAACCTCGCATACTTATCTGCGTCGAATCGTCCGAATCTGGAAGAACCCTAGAAATCCCAGATAAATTCGGATGACGTCATCAGATTCGGTGCGGCTAATCGACTCGACTCGGATGACTCGCCGGATAAAATCTTCATACTCACTCCCACCTTAGATATCGCTCATAGACCTATCTCATGATTTCCTCGACGCGGTTGATTCGTCCGAATCGTATATGTGTGCGAAGCCTTCGATTCGCATTCGGCTCGGATAAGTGTGCAGAGAGATAGACGTGATGAATAATCAAACTTGATTGCAGACTTCACTCATCGTTATAGATGCTAATTTAGGTAGGCAGTAAGTACACACGAGACGCAGGGCAGTTCCGTGACGTAGATCTTCACAGCTCGATGACTCGATGAAAAGTGGTCTCCGATGAGGCCTCGCTGACCGCCACGACTCTGCCGAACGCACTAAAAGCTTGTTTGACAGGAACCACCGATAGAGGGCGCCCTTTCGTTCCGTTTAGTGTTGCTAGCTGCGCATGTAGTTAAGTCCGATCTAAATCCATGGGCGTGCATTTCATATAGGCAGTTAAGCAGTGCCTACCTCGCCATTATAATGGCAAATCAATAGTACAATATAACTTTAAACTAAGCTTAAACTAGAAGCATTTTTATTATAAACTTACATACATTAAGTACTAACGCTCAACTTTGAAACGAAAATATTTAGGTAGCTGCCCAGCGGCTGCTTGCTAAATACACGCACACTCTTGCAATCGCCCCTCGTACCTACAATGTCACACAATGATGATATAAACCCGACCGAATTGAAAATGACGCTCTGTTCGTACAATTCAAGGTGACAGGTGATATTCGCATCATGGACTCCTAAAGTAGGCATGCATACTATCTTCTTTCTCTATCTGTTTCCTACTGGAGAGTGATTTTGTCCTAGTCGCGCGCAAATGACGTAAAATACTTCGGAGTCTAATCAAAACACATCTCTTAGGAGAAACTTTAATTTGGAATTAAGGTAGAAACATAGATTTATATTAATAAACCATGGTTTTAATTTAAAGTAATTGTGATATACAAAAACTAATGTAACATTAATTAAAAGAAATATAAATCTTTCAAAGGAGATTGTGTGCAAGTGGAAATTCCATTGTTACTCGTCTACCCGATACTAGATGGCGCGACGTTGCAATTTCCTACGCCTTTTTTCTAATTCATAATCTTTTCTAATTCTCAAACTAATGATATTGTGAATACAGGAAAGTCCGTTATTTTACTTTATTTTATTTTTCTTATGCAAGTAATTCAACCCAGCTAAGGTGTTGGTATAAAAGTAATGCAAACATTCTTTAAAAGTTTGCGGCAGCCATTTTTATCCATGGAGTTCTTGTTTTGCTTTTCGCTTCCGAGTGTTAAAAATCTTAAATTTCAAATAAACAGTTGTATCTCGTTGTATTGAATAAGTGTTTTCGGGGATTGTTTATTTTGTATTCGAAACGATGGTGAAATTGCAGTGTTACTTTGAGTGCCATAAAAGTCATGTTGTGTGTGATGAGGGTTCAAAAGAAGATTCGTTTTGTTTTGAAAGTTTTAACTGTGCGCTGATGCCCTAAATAAAGGCAAGACCTTTGCTTGAGAATAAGGAAGGCCAAAATCATATCATAGCCACTATGGGTATCAGTTAAATGGCATGTCATTAGAAAATCATCCATTTCCTTAATACTTGTGTGTGGTGTAATATCATTACAAACACAGCTTGTATGCTTCCTTTATAAATTGCACAGAAAAAAACCTAGGTAAGTTATTTTTTGCTGGTATAACACCGTCATTTTCATATAGCTCTATACTAGATACAAAAGCTAAGATCGATATTGAATTTGTTAAGAAGTTCGGAATCAAAATTAGTATATGCATACTCCATCAAAAATTTAATGCACGCCCCTGTCTAAATCTTGCCTTACGCTGTTTAGTTTCCATACAACGACTGCAGTCTATCTTAGTACATACATACACTGACGATTTTGTAAATGTGTTGCAGTTTAACATTAATAACACCTTGAGATAATAGATAATTTGATTTTAGTTTTTATAGTTTTGTCATTATATACAAACATTATAATTAACAAATGCAATTTATAGCACCAGAAATATTTCTGCAACATACTTTTAAATAATGTAAACCAATATGTATTCAGTTTAAAACTTTATCTTACTACTTACATAGAAATTATTTTTGGGTACTCATTGTCTGTTACACATGTTTTTTTTTAGATTAGGGAATTCGATATTATGACAGTTTTGTACCAAAATTAAGATTTGGGAGATAATATGCAATTTAAAAATGACTCCTCTGGTTTGTGTGCAGGCAATCAAGAATTATACCAAAATAAAATCAAATGTTTAGATAATAATGACTCCTCTTTTTTGTGTACAGGAAATTAAGAAAATGGACGCCGAGGCCATCGCTCAGCGCGAGGCTGAGGAGCTTATGAAGGAACGCCGCGAGCTGCAGGCCAGACTCAAGTCGCAAGAAAAGAAGGTAAGGAGACATTACTAATACAACTGGCAGATGTTTATCATCCCCATAATCAGCCAAGGGACGTCAACTGCTGAACATAGGCCTCCCTGGTTTTCTACAGCAACCAGTTATAAGCAGTCTACATCCAGTGTGATCCTGCGATATTTAAAAGTCTGTCCATCTTGTCGGCGGAGGACGTCCTATGCTGCATAGAGATGTAAAAATACCGTATTATACCAAATGGTACTGAATCATACCGGTATTTTACAATAGAATTCAGTATTATTCGTATTATATTATTTCTTATCACAAAGCAATTGACTTGAGTTTTTCACATATCACTAGAGAATGAATTGATATATTCTGAAATATCTATACATATTATGAACATAAACATTGAAAACAATGCTTTCTTAGTATTTTTCGACTGAATTCATGCATATAAAATATTGCTTGCACCATCAAATCAAATCAATTTATTTGCAAATCAAATCAAATCAATTTATTTGCATAAATGTGGTATTACATAGATGGTTCGATATTTTAAAGATCAGCACATTTACCATTACTGGCTTACAAAATTCAATGCATTTCTAAATTTCTAATATGAAGTACGTGTACCTACATTTGAATTAGCTAAACAAACAATGAAATTAACGGCATGTCGAATTAATTAAAATGTCAATTAAAATGTGAATGTCAATTATATAATAAATTATGTCAATTAAGGTCAGTTTATAGGTTACTTGGATAGATACTCAGCAACAGAATAGAAAGCACTGTTTATGAGCCAATTGTACAAGTGACTTTTAAATAAATTTGGTGGTAAATTAGCGATGTCTGTGGGAAGATTATTATAAATTCTTACAATCATTGCATGGCTGTTTCTACTACATACACTAGTCTTTATATCCGGCAGGATCAATTTATTAGGATATCTAGTATTAAAGCTGCACACATTTTTTTTCTTTATAAATAGTTCAGGGTGCTGCTTGGCAAACTTACAAGCTTCGAAAATATACATGGAAGGAAGTGTTAGTAATCTCATGTCTTTAAATAATGGTTTGCATATTGTAGTAAAAGGAGGAACGTGTGCTAAAGCTCGGATGCATTGTTTTTGTGCAATGAAGGCTCTCTGTATTTCTACCGAATTTCCCCACAGCAATATTCCATATCTTAAGTTAGCAGCTACGTAACCGTGATATGCCTTTAAGGCAGTTTGCAGATTGGTGACTGATGCCAATCTCCATAGCGCATATCTAAAGCGGTTTACACACTACCAATTGTTTGCCACACTTTTTTATTGAGATATTATAATCAAATATTAAATTGCTTTTTGCAATTTATTGTCCTGTCAACACCATATTGGAACAAGAATTTCACAAATCTTATTACACAGCTATGTAATACATTATCAGGGTTATTCTTTTGTAAATCTAGCAAACGTAGAACAATAAGATATTTGCAATAATTAAATAACAGGTTACTTTTATCATTACGCGTCTTACATAAAACAAGTGTATTTCAACTTATTTGTTTAGCTGTTATTCCGTAAATTCGTACGCAGTTAAATACAGAGTAAAACCTAAAAAGTGATCATATACTTGGTAGTATTAAAAGAGAGATGACATTTCTTTAGGTGGATTATTTCGAGCGTGCGAAGCGGTTGGAAGAGATTCCGTTACTTCAGAAGAGTCTTGAAGAGAAACAGGTGCAGGATAAGGCCTTCTGGGAGCAACAGGAGAAGGAACGCATTCAGCAACTTATTGGTATGATTCTTTTAATAAAATATTTTATGTGTCTGTCTTATTTTATAGTTCAATCCACTATTTAACCGACACGCTTTTGTCTGCGGTTTGTTTGAGTAGTTAAAATGTGCTAAATGTAGGTTGAGTTCTAATTGTTTCGCCTGCCACCTATTTTGCTAAACATGTCTATTACACTCTTGTTCTTACTTTATTGCTTTATTATTGCGGGACATCAAGATACAAAAAAAAGCTACGACACGTTTCCAACATCACCTCGTCGCCTTTGTGTTCATTGCCCTCCTAATAAATTAATCGGTTGGGCGCATTATGTCCAATTCGCAAAATGTCCAATTGTCCAGTTCGCAATTAGTCCAGTTCGCATTTGGTCCAGTTCGCAATTAGTCCAGTTCGCATTTGGTCCAGTTCGCAATTGGTCCAGTTCGCAATTAGTCCAATTCGCGATTGGTCCAGGCAATTAGGGGGTGGTCAATAATATATAAGGGCGGTAAATACCAAACTGGAGAAAAGAATATGTAATTTATAATCATTTCTTTTTATCGTTACTTGCTTTAAACATATCCACACCAGGCACTTCTAAGTAGGAACCTAAGTATTTTAAAATAAACAATAATAATATATTTCCTCGTTTTACTATGTAAAGTGTTACGTGTTCTACAAACGTGACGTTAAGAAAATCAATTAAGTGCCTACCCTAGTTTGCATTTTTCTGTCAGCGATGTTTATAAATACCCCCAAATAAAATTAGACGGTTTGTAACAAGTCATTTTCGTACACATATTAGTACTTGTAATAAAATATCTACAACAAAAGAAATTAATTATTGCCTGATATTTGAATTGGTCAATGTGCGAATTAGACCAAATGCTAATTGGTCAATTTGAGATTTGGACAACATGCGAATTGGACCAATTGCTAATTGGACAATTTGACACTTGGACATTGTGGGAATTGTACGTTTTGAGGCCACTGGACATTTTGAGAATTAGACATTATGCTCCCAACCGAAATTAATGTGCTTCATTTCATTCCTATGAATTGAACGATCTTTCTGTCATCTAAAGGGAGATCATTTAATTCATAGTAAGTATTGTGAAGTGCAAAAATTGCGAGGGAAGATGACAGAAGTGACGTCGGAAACGTCTCAGTATTGTGGTTTACCTAAAATTCAAAGGCTTTAAGGCTTTAAGATGACAGAAGTGACGTCGGAAACGTCTCAGTATTGTGGTTTACCTATAATTCAAAGGCTTTAAGGCTTTAAGATGACAGAAGTGACGTCGGAAACGTCTCAGTATTGTGGTTTACCTATAATTCAAAGGCTTTAAGGCTTTAAGATGACAGAAGTGACGTCGGAAACGTCTCAGTATTGTGGTTTACCTATAATTCAAAGGCTTTAAGGCTTTAAGATGACAGAAGTGACGTCGGAAACGTCTCAGTATTGTGGTTTACCTATAATTCAAAGGCTTTAAGGCTTTAAGATGACAGAAGTGACGTCGGAAACGTCTCAGTATTGTGGTTTACCTATAATTCAAAGGCTTTAAGGCTTTAAGATGACAGAAGTGACGTCGGAAACGTCTCAGTATTGTGGTTTAATTATAATATTGTGCTATAATTCAAAGGCTTTAAGTTTATAGTGAGTACAGAAAGTTTTCCTTTAACCCAAACGATGTCATTCATAAGTTGCATTTTGTGTCCTAAATTGAATAAATTAATTTTGACTTTTGAATTTTGTCGACTTGCCAGTTTTGGAAATCGTGAAAACCAAATCAATAAAAAGTAATATTGAGGTTTATAATGTTCTTAACACTCACAGTGTCATGTTTTATATTCATAAAGATGAAATAAAACACCAAAAATATTGCGCATTGGCGGGACATGAATCTGAACGAAAGTTGCTGCTTCATGTCCCGCCCGTGCGCAATATTTTTGGTTTCGTATTTCATATTTATGAAGTTAATTTTGATTGTAGGCTCATTGATTTGTGTAATAAATACCAAAATGTTGTCTATATATTTGACGACCCGTCTGGTGTAGTGGTCGAGAAATCACCTACTACGCATCGGGTTGCAGGTTCGATCCCCGAACACAAAAAAACATTTGTGTACATGAACATGTCTGTTTGTAATAATCTGGGTGTTTTCTATGTATATTATGTATGTATTTACAAACAAAAAGTGTTTAAGCATTATATCCGTTGTCTGGCACCCATAACACAAGCTTTGAGTAGCTTACTTTAGGACTAGATGGCGATGTGTGGGAATGTCCAAAGGATATTTATTTCATCATCATCATCATTATCAGCCAAAGGACGTACACTGCTGAACATAGGCCTCCCCCACGGCTTTCCATAGCGACCGATCACTAGCGGTCTGCATCCAGTTTGATCCTGCGATCTTTTTAAGGTCGTCTGTCCATCTTGTTGGTGGACGTCCTACGCTGTTATGCTCGGTGTTTCTCTACGAGATCGAATCAGAAACGAGGAGATACGTAGAAGAACCAAGGACATAACGGACATAGCCTTGAGAATCAGTAAGCTTAAGTGGCAGTGGGCCGGGCACATAGCGCGAAGAACTGATGGCCATTGGGGCAGGAAACTTTTAGATTGGAGACCCTTCGACCATATTTATTTATTACTATCGGACCCAGCGAACTCTGTTTGGCTCCCAGCCCCGTCCCGCCGAGTCCCGCAATTTTAAAAGTTAAGCATTTCCAGCGAATTTTGTTTGGCCCTTAAATAACAAAAATTACTATTAAAAAATAAGGGTTGATCGTAGAATGGTGAAAATTGAGGATTGTATGTATTTTTGTATGTTGTATCATAAAAAAATAGAAATTAAATTTTTTGTCTAAAAAATAAATAAAAAAAATTAGGGGTGGATGAAAAATAGATGTTGACCGATTCTCATAGTTACCGGATAAGCACAAAAAAAATTCATCAAAATCGGTCAAGCCGTTTCGGAGGAGTATGGCAACGAAAACTGTGACACGAGAATTTTATATATTAGATGTATGTATTTACAAACAAAAAGTATTTAATTATTATATCCATTGTCTGGCACCCATAACACAAGCTTTGAGTAGCTTACTTTGGGACTAGATGGTGATGTGTGGGAATGTCCAAAGTATATTTATTTATTATTTATATTTCAAACACCAGAGGCCCGTTCCCGCGACGTGGCGACATCGACCCGGCTCGCGCGAATGCACGCGCACCGCGACGAGTTTGTGGCCCGGCTGGCCGCCGAGCGCGGCATCGCGCACCACCAGCGCCTGGCCGCCTTCCACGAGAAGCTGGCCGCCGAGAGGGAGGCGCGTCTAGCCGAGCGACGCAAGGCCCGCAGAGAGAAGCGCAGACAGGAGGTCGGTACATGACAACTATATTGAAAAATTCACACCGAATATCATGGGCGAAATAATTCATTGTTAGTGTATAAATAGTATATTTTTAATAGTAATATAAATAACAAATAGTAAGCGTAGCGCGGGGGGACCCGCAGTGCTATGTACGCTGCCCACAACCCTAATCACAATTTTTATAGTGCATAGCAGAAACTGATTGTCATTTTTATATACTTTAACGTATTAACGAGTGCAGGGCGACGAGTATGTCGCGTGTCAGAAACTGTTTGTCATTTTTACTGGAAGGGGAAGCATCCGTAGGAACATCGACTGAACAATGATCTCGTTAATACTACACTCGTTTATACTTTAACGTATTAACGAGTGCAGTGCGACGAGTATGTCGCGTGTCAGAAACTGTTTGTCATTTTTACTGGAAGGGGAAGCATCCGTAGGAACATCGACTAAACAATGATCTCGTTAATACTACACTCGTTTATACTTTAACGTATTAACGAGTGCAGTGCGACGAGTTTGTCGCGCGACTGACCGCCGAGCGTGGTATCGCGCACCAGTAGCTCGGCCGCCTTCCACGAGAAGCTGGCCGCCGAGAGGGAGGCGCGTCTAGCCGAGCGACGCAAGGCGCGCCGCGAGAAGCGTAGGCAGGAGGTCAGTAAACGAGAACTAAAGTTAAAGTGTCTATGTGTTAGGTTAGTCATTGGTGTGACCTGGGACGCAGACAGCTCATGTCTTCTGTCAAAAAAAAAACATCGACTGCGGACCAGACATAATATGTCTGCTCCACAGTTAACGGCAAAGTCGGTCTATATGACGTCACCTGTGAACGAAAGCTTGTAAGAATGAAACAAAACACTGTATGATAAACAAGGATGGCGAATATGGCAACAGCGGACCGGCAGGCATAGATTTTTTCTTAGAATTCAGCCATTTTTGACGGAGCGTTCGGGCCGCCCAGTAATAATGAACCTTATTTACTGAATGTTAGGGTTCAAAATAAAAATAGCGGAACCCAACTGGAAATACCCACTTGAGCAAAACAATCTTCACTACCGTACAAAAGAACGGGTCTAATGATGGTCTTATAGACCAGTTCCTTTAACTTAATTTTGGGCCGGCATTTTGTGGTTCAAACAACACCAGTCACCTCACGCCACTCGGGCCATGCAGCAACGATGCGTGTCTTGGACGTCGTAATCGATGTCACCAGACGCGTGAAGTACAGATGCCAAGTAGTTTAACTGGTCAAAGCGCAGAACAATGATCACGCTGCTTTTCCTACGGGGAATCGCACTAAGTGTCGAGTTCGTTTTTCGCTTAGCCGCCGAGCGCGGTATTGCGCACCAGTAGCTTGACCGCCTTCCACGAGAAGCTGGCCGCCGAGAGGGAGGCGCGCCAGGCCGAGCGACGCAAGGCGCGCAGAGAGAAGCGCAGGCAGGAGGTCGGTACACACTCGTACTCGACGAATAAACCTACATACCATTACATTTCTTATTTCTGTCCTGAAATAACTCGGAAACAGCTCAGAGTCAGAAAGTCTGTGGTGATGACTCCCTCGTACTTCGGTGCGCACGCTGGTCCGTTGATACTGCGCCTGACTTGTCATCGGTCATGTCGGAACTGTAATGCGAATGTTCGAGAATCTCCTTCGCGTATTTTAGATAATTTGTAATAACGAGGGCGAGAATTAGAGCATCTATTTATTTTCTACAACAAATAAGACCCAAACAGTATTTTACCTGAATCGCAGTGCGCATTCACTAAATACACTATAAATTATAGTGCTCTTTTTGTTGCTTCCTATTGAGAATCAATGAGACGCAATTCTGACATGACACGGAGGTGTCAACACCTCCAACTTTTCGAGGCTGTGTTGTTTTTGTTTTCTCCTTCATAAGGCTGTCCTTGTCTATTTATATTATCTTTCTAACCAAACGTATCTCTCCCCAGTGGTTAGCAGAGAAGCGTCGCGTAGAAGAGCGCATTGCAGAAGAGGCTCGCCGCGCCAAAGAGGAAGAGGAACGCAAGGAAAGGGAGGAGCGCGAACGCCGCGCCGCAGAGGAGCTCGCCGCACAGCGCGAGAAAGAGAAGGAAAAGGAAAGGTGAGATGCATTATTATAATAGTGCTTTAACTATTTACGCCGATCTCGCTGTATAAGCACCCAAGCATACTAAAATTGTCAATACTAGACGATTTCGCACTAGTCTCGTCTCGGCTCGATCACTCAATGCGTATACTCAACCTCAGACACCCCAAATGATTTTGAATTAAGACCTAATTCTGCTTGAAAAAAAATATGTATTTAGGGTTTTATTGGGTATTTTAGTTTTACTGCCACTTCTGATCATTTCTTGCTCTGCGTACGACTCTTTGTCGAGAGAGGAGTCGGTAGTATATCGCCGGGTCGCTGCTGCACCGCGCTGACATTGTTATTATTACTATCTACGCTTTTAAAAAACTAACCACTACTTGATAAGTAGGAATTTTGGCTTGTCTTTATAATAAATAGACAGAGCAACATTTTAATGAAGGTGTTATGTAAAATGTAACCTGTATCAAAAAATGATTCAATTGATCTGCACGTTATTTCAATCCAAATATTTTCAGCTTTTGCGCATTTAACGTTACACTTTGTATTGTTAGATGAGATTATCATCGAATATCTCTCAAGAGGTAAACTTAATGTTAAAAGCATTAATCTGTCATACTAAATGAACAAATTTTTAAAAACATCGAAAACCATGATATTTTTACTGAAGTCTTAACTTAACATAATATAGACCATGATCTATCGATATACACCAGTATCCATAAACCTTATATATAAAATTCTCGTGTTACAATGTTCGTTCCCGTACTCCTCCGAAACGGCTTTACCGATTCTTACCAAATTTTATATGCGTATTCAGTAGGTCTGAGAATCGGCTACTATCTATTTTTCATACCCCTAGATGATAAGGGTTGTTCACCCTTAAATATATTTTTTTAATTTTTGGACGAATTTTTTTGTTTTTATTTTTGTATAATGTGGCATTAAAAATACATACAACCCTGAATTTTTACTTTTTTATCACCAACCCCTATTTTTTATAGCCATTTTAATAATTTTATCATTTTTCATCCCGCTCGATAACTGATCAATTTATTTTTCTTAACTTTTAAAATTACGAGGCTGGGCGAGACGGGGCCGGGGCGGGACAGTGCTAGGGGCGAAGCAAAGTTCGCTGGGTCCGCTAGTAAATTATATAAATTCCCCAGGGAGCACCAAGAATACCTCGCGCGCGTAGAAGCCAAGGCGCGCGCCAAGGAGGCCGAGGTGCAGCGCAAGCTGGAGGAGCAGAAGGCGGCGAGCCAGTCGAGCTGGCGCCGCGGCGCGCCGCCCGACAAGGACGAGCCGGCCGGCGGCTGGCGCAAGCCGCTGTCCGACGCCAAGCAGCCGGACAAGAAGCCGGAGCCGTGGCGGCCAAGTCAGTATATAAAATCTTTGAACAACGCAAACCTTTAACCCAGTTAATACGGACAACATCCGCCTTAGGGCCGATTTTTCAATGGTCAGATAAAACTTATCAGACTATTTTATCTATTTATCTATTTTTTTTAAAATAAATAGTTAAATATATATTGGACATTCCCACACATCGCCATCTTGCCCCAAAGTAAGCTACTCAAAGCTTGTGTTATGGGTGCCAGACAACGGATATAATACTTAAATACTTTTTTTTTGTAAATACATACATGATATACATAGAAAACACCCAGACCAATACAAACAGACATGTTCATGCACACAAATGTTTGTATTGTGCGGGGATCGAACCCGCACCCGCTGCGTAGTAGGCGATTTCTCGATCACTACACCAGACGGGACTACACCAGACAGACTGATAAATTATAAAGCGACAGATTTTAAAAATGACAGTCACTTATGATTGCTGACATGACGTGACGTTTTCAACTCAGCCATATTGTATTTTGTTCGACGAATATTTCTTATCTGACTATTGAAAAATCAGCCCTTAGAAACATAAGGCCCTATATACAAAATAGGATCAAAGCCTGTTTGTTAAAAATAGTTATTACTTTATCCATTTATATTTTTCAAAACTACATTTAATTAAAAACAGTTAAATATGAGTTTCAGGTTTAAATAAAAGGTTTTTATTACTAATTTGAATTTTAAATAAATGAAAAACTGATAAAAAGAAAGCAATACTTAATATAACTACACGTCCTTTCTAATAACTATGGTGTCCTTTTAAAAGGCCAGTATATAATCTAGGTTAAAAGAAAAAAACATTGCCAATGTTAAAAAAAAATCAAATCAATCCCAACATAGTGCATGACACTTAGACATGAGACGCATTCTTTAACTGGCAAAATCTTGCTTTTAAATTACAATTTGTGCTATAATTCAAATAATTACAACAACGTGTACCCTCAAACACTGAGTAGGGTGCGCGAAGATCTACGCTTAAGCACTTGAGGGGTTATGCTTAAAAATATTTATGTGGTAACTCGCCACATAAATAAACCAATCAGTTGTGATTGCAGAAGTGCATCAAACGACGGAAACTGATATTCCATTTTTTGTTGTATTGAATTAATACTATTATCAGTACTAATACTACTAATATTATATAGCTCATGAATTTGATTGATTGAACGCGCTAATCTCAGGAACTACATAACCTATTTGAAAAAGTCATTTTGTTTTGGCTAGCTCATTTATAGGCTATAAAACATCACGCTGCAACTGGATGGGAGGGAGCAAACTCAAAAAGCGCGCACAAAGTAGCGAGGGACCGCTAGTGTTAATGTATGAAGTAAAGTTAGCCTGTAACATCCCACTACTGGGCAAAGGCCTTACCTCAACTATGAGGTAGTTCGAGCCATACTCCACCACGCGGGCTCAGTGCGGGTTGGTGGAGGGGTGATTGCAAGGCAAGCGACTAACTGCTGTCAGATGTTATCAAGCCACGAATAAGGTCTCTGACTAAACGACTAATATAAACCGATATAAGCCGGGACCAACGGATTAACGTGCCTTCCGAAGCACTGAGGTGCTCGTGATGTACGTCACTTATGAGGTCGGAATGGTCACCCATCCAAACACGACCGCGCCGTAGCTTCACTTCGGTATCACTACCGCTGCTACCACTGCGCTACGAGCACCTCACCACCTCTTTTTTTATTATTAAAAGTATACATGTATCAGCTCGCCATAGAAATCTTTTGTGATTGCAGAAGTTTTTTATTTATTTATTTTATTTAGTGCAAACAACAGATCTACAACCATTACATTACAAACAATATAATACAAAAAAAAATACATTATAATTTGTTGCAGCTCCAAGAGCGCTTACACACAGCATGCTTATCAGGCCAACAGTATAATTTGGTGAATTGAATTGAAATTAAACATTATATAACATCAATAAAAGAAAATAATTGGATTATAATTAGTGAAAAGTTTATATTGGATTATAATTAGTGAAATTTATGAGTGACATCAGTTCTCGGACCCTCCGTACTAGCAATGCCCTGTAGCTGTACACACCTTTCCAACTCTTTTACCCTCAGCGCCATCAGACTTTGGAACTCCCTCCCAGATACGATCAAGACATCAACATCAAAATATGTGTACAAAAAGTCTATACGCAATCTTTTTCTCAATGAGAATAAATAACATGATATCTGTTCAGCGTGAAGTATGGATTTTATTGTATTTATGTATGTTTATGTAGGTTCATTTAAAAAGTATTTATGTAAGTATATGTAATTCATTCATTTTGTTAGTTTTTTTTTTCTTATTTTACGCCGCCTCAACTGTTTTCTCACCCAATGGTTGACTGGTAGAGAATGCTTTAAAGCATTAAGTCCGCCATTTGTACTTCATTTTGTTTGTGCAATAAAGAATATATAAATAAATAAAAAAAGTTAAATTAAATTGAATTAATGAATAACAGGACTCCGATTGAATAAAATAACAAATGATAATAGAAAAAACAATAATAAATTATTAAATTAGGACAAGTAACAACCAATTTAGTGAGCTACACAGAAGAGAGATACCTAGGTCAACTCATCCAGTAGCAATTTAATTACTGCTGATTTAAATTTATTTATAGACAAGTTGTAGATGTCAGGTACCTCGTCGATGACAGATGTGAGATCATTAAAATCGCGACATATTCTGAGCATGGCACTATGAGACGTTGCGTTGCTAAAGCAGAGGGGCAGTTCAATCAAACTACATGTGTGTACGAGTGCATCCAACTATGAAGACCAACATTCCGTTTATTGAATAAAGACTATTTTATTAATCTGTGCAGCCTGTTGCGTGGTAGTCATAGTAGTGTTACTTGCAGGCCGGCTCCGCGAAGGCACTCGCGAGGAGCGGGTTCGTTCCCCGGAGCGCGCGCGCGCGGAGCGTCCGCGCGAAGACCGCTCGAGGGAGGACCGCCCGCCGCCGCCGCGCGAAGAGAGGTAACTAAACGATATATATACAGTCGTGGTCAACTAATTAGGGACACTATCACAAAAAGAGCAAGAGCTTCCTTCGACATCAATAAATGTTTCTAATCACGAAGCTTTGAAGTTTTATCATTATAAACAAGTTAAGGGATATTAATTTTAAATATTTAGTATCCAAAAAAAGAAAAAGCTACTTGCCGCCACAAGTTTTTCTACCTAAACTACACTGCTACTTTCTCATACTGATTAATGACTGGCCAACTAATTAGGGACAGGAGGAAATTTGACTATTAATTTAAAAATAACGAGAAAATGTTAAGTTTTAATAATACAAAAAGTAAGCAAACAAAATTTTAATAACAAAGAAAATAAAAAACATAGTTTTAATAACCAGTATGGTTGCCATTATTGGTAATCACCATTTGACAACGGCGAGGCATTGATGTAATTAAATTGTTGCATGTTTCTTTTGAAATATTATTCCACACCTCTGTAAATCTCTCGTAGAGCTGATTTTGAGTGCCGGTACGTTGAGCCGCAACTTTTTTTTTAACTTCGTACCACAAATGCTCGATTGGGTTTAAATCTGGGCTGTTTGCAGGCCAATCTAGTACCGTCACAAACTGCTGTGCCAGGAAATATTTCACTGATTGAGCTGTATGTTTTGGGTCATTATCGTGTTGGAACGTCCAGGTCACCGGTAAAACTTCTTCAGCATAATGGTATCATATTTTCTTCTAAGATTTGCTTATACTGATACTGATCCAGTTTGCCTTCAATTTTTTTTACGGGCCCTACTCCATGTTCAGAAAAACAGCCCCAGACTTGAATATTTCCGCCCCCATGTTTTACTTGTTTCTTGGTGTATTTAGGATTCATTTCTGTTTTAAGGACGTCGCACGTATTGTCGGCCATCTGATGAAATTAAATTTATCTTAGTTTCATCTGAAAATAATACATTTTTCCACTGAGCTGGAGTCCAATGTCCATACTTTCGAGCAAACGCCAGCCTTGCTTGTTTGTGTTCCTTCTTCAGCAACGGAACTTTTCGTGCAACTCGTCCAAAAAGCTTTGCTTCAACTAGACGCCTTCTAACGGTTCTTGCTGATACGCCGACATTCAGTTCAGGTCCAAAAACTTCAGCCTTAATAACTGCAGAACCTTTAAAGGGGTCTTTCTTGGCTAGAATGACCATCCTGCGGTCATCTTGTGGGGTAGTTTTTTTTGGCCTCTTCTTTCTAGGAACACTTTCAGTTGTATTGTGGGTTTTAAAATGGCTCACTGCATTGCATATCATATTTTTGGAACAGTTCAGATGATCAGCTATTTTCCTGTAAGGCCATCCACGTTGATAAAAATTAATTATCACTTTTCTCATTGTTGCGTCACAACTCTTGTTTCGACCCATATTTTAAAAATTACTGTTATTGTATTGTACGTACGAAACTAATGTTACGATTCAGAATGGCGCCAAAATCAATTTTACGCAGAAAAAAGTTTTTTATTTTTATTTTTTTAAATTTAGAACACGGAAATTTTACTGTCCCTAATTAGGTGGCCAGGACGTAAATACCATAAATATTGATCCAAGTGATTTGATTGAAGTATTTATTAGTTTAGTCATGTATTATTTTTGTTTATTTTGTGTAATTTGGTATGGTTTCATAATAGTTATTATCACTATAGTGTAATAGGTAGAAGTATTAATATTAATGAGTAATACAGAGGTATGAATATTTAATATTGTTTAGTGTTATATTTGTCCCTAATTAGTTGACCACGACTGTATATATATTTCAATTTTTTTTTTAAAAAAAACCTCATTACTAAAAAAGTAGTATAAAAAGTGTAATTTGATTTATAGTTAGTCTGTTGAGATAATCGTAATAATAATGTTTTACAAGTATTTAACCTACAACCGCGCTTGCATTTTCTTTTGCAAGTGCCTGTGATTCTTATCGATAATAAACTAGTATGTGCAGTAAATTGATAAATCTAAGAAAAAGGAGCTGATTCCGGTATAGTTGGCTTAGAATGTAACACTCACAGTGGTTTCTTATTTCATCTTTATGAATTTAAAATATGACACTGTGAGTGTTAAAAACATTCTCAAACCATTAGATAGCGAAGCGTCATCAATTTTCAAGTTGAATTTATTCTGCAAAGAATAACTACTTGGCCCACTGTTGCATAAACAGACGGGTAGATGACGCTTAACGACACGCATAATGACTATCCGTAAGAGACCACAAATTTCGCAGGGTCCGACAGACAGCTCGGTAGCTCAATTGGTAGAGCGTTTGGCCCGGTTAGCCAGAAAGTGCTGGTTCAAGTCCAGCCCGTGCGCAAATGTTTGGTTTTCTTATTTCATCTTTATTTCAGTACAGTTGTGATGAAATCTAACGCATTATTAATGGTGATGAAATCAATAAATATAGTTTACTCCGAAAAAAAAAACAGAGAAATGGCGTTTGCGCGATGCGTCATCGAGATTTTTTTATGACACTTGCACGGAGCCATGCCATGAGACCTTTTAATATATATAATTATTAAAAAAAAAATACAAATGCGCAAATATAGTATTATTTCAAAATTTTGTTTAAAAGTTACTAATCGTCGCATAACATGACACTTGACGCAATCCATAAAAAAATAGTATTAGTCAGCTGGAACAGCCTCATTATAATTGTTTTGAGCATTTACTGCGTGGTTATCGTAATAAGAATGGACCTGTCAAACCTGTCACTTACCTCCCGCTTCCCCGCGCACCCACCCGCGATCATCCATTTGGTGTCAATACAGTTCTTTTTTGCATACTTTTGCCGCGCACTGACTGACACATAACTCACCGTCGGGTGATATCGTGTTTTAAACTTTCTTTCTCGTCACCTTTAAGTTGCAAAATAAGTCAGATACAAAATGGTTTAAAATTATGTAAGCAATGGTGAACAGATATCATGTTTTTCATTCATCCATTCGATATGAAACCTGTGAACTCTTTTGCCTAGCTAGCTATCAATCGTAAATCCAGTAATACCAAAGGACATATTTCCATTTGTATGGGGATAATGCCAACACCTTGTACATGTCACTAAAAAATAGCTTATGTAAAGCTTAATCGTGTTTAGAATAATTTTAGTCCGTAAAATATTCAACTTTTAGGTAATATGTACTTAAAAAAATAAAATCTAGCAATATTTCACGAAGTCTAATAAATCTGTCAAGTACGTGACAGCCAATCAGCTGTGTTTAAAGATTTAAAAAGATTGAAAGCGGAAAGCAAAATGACATTTGACAGTGACTGATTTACTTTTTTTTGCAAGTTTTGACGCGATTTTGGCGTTAGAATAGACAGATAGAGTTTCAGGATTTTAAAAGTTTATAAATATTGTTAATTTAATAAAGATTCCATATAGTCTGTCTAATTAACTGTATTTTTTGCTATTTTCACAGATACTGTACATGTTCTTGGCATTTTTATAAACATCTCCTTTGTATTACCATTCTCCAGACGCGAAGAACGCCCGCGTGAAGACCGCCCACGCGAAGAACGTCCACCGCGCGACGACCGTCCTCGTGACGACCGTGGCCCGCGCGACGACCGTGGCCCGCGCGACGACCGCGGTCCGCGCGACGACCGTGGCCCGCGTGACGACCGTGGCCCGCGCGACGACCGCGGACCCAGGGATGAAGGCGGCTGGCGTTCTGCCAACCGTGAGCCCGAACGTGACAGGTAAGCCCTAACTCTGACCAGATTTGTTGACATTTGAATTAATATTATGTTAGAATCCTATTCCATGACAATTATATTATGATTGTAATTTAAGCTTGTCGGTGTTTTGGACTAGCTCTTTAAACTTGCAAGTGTTTTGATTTAAATAAACAAATAAACTCACGTTTACCAAATTAGGGGTTTTCCCCCTTAAATTTAGGGGGTAAGTTTGTTTAGGGGTATTTATAGGGTTATCCTGAATATACTATATTCTAAATATAACAGAACTATCTAATCAAATAAAAGTTAATTTTCATCTAACGAGTGACTTCAGATCTAGTGTAATTATATTTAACTCCTCTGTAATTAATACAGTATGCCCTCTTAGATTGTGATAAAAAAAACTTTAGTCTGTGACTGAAGAGATTCATTTTATTTCACTCATTATTTTATTGCGCTGCGCTAAAGAGTTTAGGGGATTTTCAAATAATTGAAGCAATTTTAGCGGGTTTTGACTTATGGTTAGGGGTAAATATTTTTGAGAGTTGGGAACACTGCCCTAACTGTAACTTGATGGAATATGTGCAATATATGGTTTTTACTACAAACTACAGTATTTATTATTGAATATAGATTAAATAAAAGGTTTTTATGCGCGATTTTTTGTTGCATTACACTGTATATAAAACTATTTTACTCTCGTATCAAAAAATAGTATTGTTCCTTATTCTGCTTATTTTAAATAAGATACTCAAAATTAGGATCCTGTATATGAATAGTTTTTACATGACCTCAGTCACAACTCAATTTTTGAAATAGAAACTTTGATTTAATAAATAAATATGCGCCAGACGTGACACCAATTATCGTGGTTTCGAAGTAAGGTATAGTATCCCTTGTGTTACGAATACCAGACAACGATTGTTACGGTCTTCCATAAATACTTAAATACATAATAAACATCCATGACTTAGTTACAAATGTTCGAGCTCATCACACAAACATTTGCCCATTTGAAAGTGAAGTAACATGAGTAAAGATATTTTAGGAAACAATTTATTACAATTTGATATATAAAAAATACCTGTATTTATTATGTCAGTATTCTGTAATATCCTCCGAAATAAATCCCATTCGTAGTTCTATAACAGCGGATGGTAGGCCTCGGAGGTACAACATTCTGGTGTGACGCGACAAGTTCCTATCTTTCATGGAATTTGTGTTAATTAGATCCAGTACAAGAACATCTATGATAGCAGTAGATAAAGTTGTTTTAATTATTGGTAAAAATATTACATGATAATATATTTCGTGTCTTTTTTTTTCGTAGGCCTCGCTACGGTGGTCGCTCCAGCGGTCCTGAAGGAGGCAGCTGGCGACGTGGACCTGCCGAGCCACCGCCATCTGGTGTAAGTAAAAAAAAGCCAATTAGGATTTTGTTGATGAGTCTAGCACCTAAACCCTCTACCCACAAAACGCAATCAAATCTAGTAGAACTTTGTCATGACAAATTATTACTAATAAAACGATCTTGCTATAGGAGCGTTCATCAGTGTGGCGTTCCAAAGACGGTCCGCCTCGCGACGACCGCTACCGCGACGGGCCGCGTCGTGACGACAGGGACGGGCCAAGACGTGACGACCGTGACGGGCCGCGTCGTGACGACAGGGACGGACCACGACGTGACGACAGGGACGGGCCGAGGCGAGACGACCGCGATTTCCGCGACCGCGATCGTTTCCCGCCGAGGGATGGACCGAGGAGGGACGATCGGTGAGTTCCTTTATTCAATTACTAGCGGCGCGTCCGCGCGTTTTGAGTTTGCTCCCTCCACTCCAGTGGCAGCGTGATGTTTTATAGCCTTAAGCCATCCTCTATAAATTAGCTATCAACACCAAAATTTTTGTTTTTCAAAACGGTCCGGTAGTTCTTGAGATTAGCGCGTTTAAACAATCAAACTCTTTAGCTTTATAATATTAATATGGATTGATTTAACATCAATCTACATATCTTCAGAATTACACGAAAGTTTTTATCAATACCTACAGTCAATAAAGGACTTTCATTTCACGAAAAAAAAGTTCTTTTAAGTTAAAACATCGAATTATTGTAAACATAGATTTCTATAAGTATGAGCAAGTGTAAAAATTAATGATACATTAAAGTGTATTTTAACTTAGTCCTAAGGCACGATTGATATGACTGTCTTCACACAGAAATTACCAAAAACTTTGGCTTTTAAATAATATTTCATTGTGTATATTATCATGATCGCTCATAGTAATAGTTTGTGTAATTCCTCCGAAATAAATCCCACTCGTGGTTCTATATAACGGCGCGGTGGTAGGCCTCGGAGGCACATTGCTCTGGTGAGACGCGACTGGCATCGTTTATTAAGATGTCAGTGTTAATTGGATCCAGAACATTTCCTTCAAAGAATAAAAATATAGGGTCTAACAAAACTGACTGTATTTCTTCCTGGGGCTAATTCTGACCCTCAAATACAACAACTTTTTGTATGTTGTTTTATTTTAGTTGTTTTATTTTAGCAACAGAATCATCACCAAGAAGGAACGCAGTTGATTTTGTTAAATCCTGTCTACGAATATGTGTAGGTACTTAAAATTTTAAAAGACACTAATTAATAGGCAGCTCTGATTGTTCTTCCTTATGGCCCGTATGAAAAAATGTAGCATATATCTCCTTCCAATACTATACAACGTGTAATGATAAATGCGCAGAACCTCAGACACTCCAAATGATTTTTGATCCAACTGACCTGTTTCTTAAAGAGAAAAAGTATTTTGTTTTTATGAACGGAAGGTTTTTTTTTTTGCGAACGGTGCTCTGTCGAGAGAGGAGTCTGTATGTAGTTATATCACCAGGCCGTTGCGCCGCGCTGACATTATTATTATTACTACCTACGCTCATAAAGAAGTAACCATTGCTTTGTATTTGCATTGTATTTTGGCGAGTTTGTACAAGGAATGGCTTGTCTTACAGGGCAAAGTTTTAATGAAGAATCTACTCGTTATTCCAATCAAACTATTTTCAAGTTTTGTGCATTTAAAGTTACACGTTGTATAGCTTTAATATTGCCAATTGAACAATTTGCCCTACTCATTTAAGGTAGGAATACCAAATTACAAGTGTCATCGTGTTTACTTAAGTTATTCCATAAAAGCATGTCTTTAAACGTTTGTATTTACAGGGATGGACCCCGACGTGATGACCGCGAGGGGCCGCGTCGCGACGACCGCGACCGCAGACCGCCACCGCGTCGCGAAGAGAAGCGTGAGTACTCGCTACTTGCACATATTTATAGTTGTAAGGAATGAGTAAAAAGGTGTCTGCTGACAGTGCAGGTGCAATGACCTCAGAAATAATGTTCTCTGTGGTCAATGCACTATGCAAGAGGGTTTTTGGCTGTGATGATATAATTATATTTTATTTTATTATTCATAGCACAAAAGCAGATAAAAATCAAGCAAGCATGAAGTACTGAATCTTCATTGTTCCGTTCTTTTTATATCCAAAAATTTAACTATTTTTGGAATCTTTGAATCACTGTAAGTAAGTAACTGTTAAAACTGAAGACCTTTAGATTAACCTGATTTGCCCTGAAGTAACTCCTACTTACTTTTATAACCTACTGCAGTGCAAACTCCTATAATTTGACAATTAACTGCAGTTATACATCATACATGCAGACCGTTAAAAACCAGTCGCTGTGAAAAACCGTGGGGGACGTCCTTTGGCTGATGATGATGATGATGTCGTCACATCATACAGACATAATTTAAAGATCTATAACAGATAAATCCTGGTTAAAGAATTGACACGTCGTGTACAGAGGCTCTCACAATCAACATTGATTAATTTTATTTAATATGAGTATTTGATGTTTTCCTCCGAAATAAATCCCACTCGTCGTTCTGTAACAGCGGGTGGTAGGCCTCGGAGGTACAGAACTCTGGTGAGACGCGACAAGTTCCCCCTTTCTTACGGAATTTGTGTTAATTGGATCCAGTACAAAGTTAGAATTAGAAACCGAAATACTTGCCCCAAGTTTTTAAAAACTATAAAAACAGGTGCTAGTGATCCCTGGTATGCAAAGTCTGAAAATCAGTTTTGCCCTACTAAAGATAAAAAAAAGTTATGGTCTACCCTTAGATTTTTGTCCGTATATAACTGGCAGTACGAAATGTTATCTCCGATTGAGAAAATCCTATCTCCAGTCGAAGATACCTTTGACTATTTTGCATATAGTGAACGACCGTAAGACGATTTTTAACGTCTCTTTCTCTCTAAATTAATGTAAAGAAATAGACAACGATATACAAACGTCAAACTAAACGGCGGTCAATTGCCTAGAAAAATGCATGGTTTACTACCCCGTTATCGTAAGAATGAACCTGTCAAACATGTCACGTACCTCCCGCTTCCCCGCTCACGCCCCGCGTTCGTCCATTTCGTGTCAATACAGTTCATTTTTGCACGCTTATCTCTCCGCGCAGTGACAGTGGCAGTGACAGGTCCATTTTTATAATAACCATGTAGCAGTGTAATTCATAAACAACCTTGATAGACCTGCTAAATTTTCTATGGATTCCATTTGCTTCGCATCTGACATCCGTTTAGTTTAAAGTTTATGAATCATTGTTATTGTAAAGTCTGTCTCTTCTCGTTTTCGTAAGGAGAAAAGCAAACATTTACTTTAGTTCTATTCATAGTGTACCGAGAATCAGGCTAGTGCCATAGATAAGTTTTAGGTTCCATAAATGATGTAATCTTCTCTTTTCAGCCCGCGACCCCGACGGTGACGAGTGGCAGCCCGTCACCCGCCGCTAAACTGGCACGCTTCATGGATAACATGTCCTATGTAAAGGGTTCAGTAGCGCCACTAACCAAACTCGTGTTTGCTCACTAACAACCGGGTCGATAACGTTTGAAACAGCTTCAAGTTACATACAGTTATGACATTTAAAGGAGTGTAATTCGTCAGAATCGATCAATATCTTCAATCTTAAGTCGTTTCTTACCACCAAACAATTGCTATCGCAGCTGGATTCAGCTTGAATGTATCTAAATTATTCATAATTATTTTATATATGGCGTGTTTACTACATTATTATAACGAAACGCCATAGATTTAATGTTTATTTTTTGCATACATATATTGTATGTACTTTTGTTATGCTTAAAGCGTCAGAATCGATCAATATCTTCAATCTTAAGTCGTTTCTTACCACCAAACAATTGCTATCGCAGCTGGATTCAGCTTGAATGTATCTAAATTATTCATAATTATTTTATATATGGCGTGTTTACTACATTATTATAACGAAACGCCATAGATTTAATGTTTATTTTTTGCATACATATATTGTATGTACTTTTGTTATGCTTAAAGTTTCTCCAATAATTTTTAGTTTAGGTATCTTAATCGATATTTTGTGCTGGACACTACTGAACCCTATTTATTTTATTTATCGTGTTTTATCAATTTTTGTAAGACGATACCTTATGTATGAAACATGTAATACATATTCCGTCGCGCGGTTGTACTTCGCGCCAATATATTATGCAAAATATGGGTGAGGGATATTTTTATTTCATGATTCTACTTTATATTTACATCCTAAGCTTTTCGTGTATTAGCTAGCGATTTATTTTTCCTGATATTATTATAATAATTCTGTCATATGCATTTTTTTTTCGTTATAATGTAATAATATTTTTGAAGCACCTTGAAGATCTACAAAATAATTTAGTATGTAGCTAGAGCACTTTGAAAATTTAGCGATATTTCAAATCTAATTGCCTCTCACAAAGTTGCCAAAACACTATTGTTATAAATGAATAAACATTTGTATTGAATTGAAACGTAAAAGATAATAATGTCTCTTATGATTTCGATTAAATAAGAAATAATATCTTCTTGTACCCATGGTAGGAATATTTACATGAAAGTTATAGCTTCGGAAAATGTAACTGAAAGTTTTTCGAAATCATTATATTTCGTCGCTTCTTTCACATATCTTTGAATGAAGCTACTATAGTATAATGTAATTTTTTTCTTGCGAGCTCTTCACGAAAACATCTCAAGAGTAGTTAATGTGCCTAACTTAACTTTGCCTATTAATAGCATATTCCTACCACGGGCGCTCATACATGTTTCAATCGGCATAGCGATATCTCTTGTAAGATTTGTACGTTTGCATATTTCGTGATCGGTTAAAAACCATACCGTTAGTCAGAACACTGATGACAAACACCATACCGTTTCAGAACAATAGGTTGTCAAGATACAGACTTTAGACCCGTAAATAAACTATGTATTGAAGTATGCTAATATCATGTACTGAATGCGAAACTGTAGACTCATATTGCTTAATAAATGTTTCAATCGGGATTTTGGCGTTTTCTTTCCTAAGCCTCGTATGGATACCATCAATCCCCTGGCTCTTTTCCTATTTGGGGTCAGCCCTCCTGATACTTTTACGCCACTCTTGGCGATTTTGTGTCATTTCTGGCGTCAAATTCCACGTCAACATGTCCTTTTGGACGGTTCGCGCCCAAGTCGGTAGGCGTCCTCTGCCTCTCTTGCCCTCCTCTATGGCCAAAACTTGCCGGGTCATGTGTTCTTCGGCTCTGCGCATTACATGCCCGAACCAGCGCAACCGGCTTTCCCGCATTTTTTCATGAACTTCGGCTACTTTGAAGGTCCCACGGATGTACCTGTTTGGGACTTTATCGAGTCTTGTAACGCCGCCTGCCCATCGTAGCATTTTCATTTCCGCGACATGCATTTTTTGTTCTTCGCTTTTCCTCATCCCCCAGCTCTCGGATCCATAGAGTACAGCCGGTCTGACAGCTCGTTTGTACACGTTGCCTTTGGTTTTAATAGGCATCTTTGCATCACAGAGAACCCCAGAAAGCTGTCTCCACTTCAGCCAGCCAGTCCCGATTCTGTTATACCAAAATACCGATACCGCTATACCAAAATTCTAAATTTACGAACTGTTGTAAAAAATGCTAAAGTATGTACAAAACTAATGATTAATATCAAGGTATATTTTCACACAATACAATCTGGATTACTCATCCATGACGAATAGCTTACTTACTGGAAATAATAACAACAACATATCCTTGCAACATTAGTTCAACTACCTTTCATCTGAGATCTTTCTGATGTCACTTTGTTGTTTTATAATTATTAATATTTCTCTATAGTTAAAGTAATATCGATAAATTTATGATTTCAAAAATCAAAAGAAGAGAGCTAGAATTTTCAGCCAATACAATAAAACCAGAGTAAGGTGAAACAACATTGAATATTGAAAGTTGTTAGGTAACGTCGAGGTCTCACGCGCCTAGCCACTTTTCGACTAAGACGACGCGAGTTGCAAGAGATTTTGGACCGTTTAATGTAAACGGGCGCAGTGACAGCAAGCATCTAATCGACAGGGTGGGTGGTTTGAATCCACATTTTATTTACATAAACCATCAATCCATCGAGAAGTAAAGGAAACGTTACTTTGATGAGTGGCGTCCGACCGCAATCACTTGGCGATCTACTTTCCCATAATTGGACAAACAAATTATACTACACTAGTTATTTTGAACATGCAAAACGTTCAATTTATGCAAGATTTTAAATGCTTGATCTCATGCAAGGGTTTTGTATTACATTACTAACATGCAATCTCTAATATGTTTTAAAGGTAAGACTAAAATTTAATTGAAATAAGTTTGATTCTTAAAACTCTAAAAGTAGGTATTTTTATCATAAACTAGCGGTCCCCCGCGACTTCGTCCGCGCGTTTTGAGTTTGCTCCCTCCCTTCCCGTTGCAGCGTGATGTTTTATACCCTAAAGCCTTTCTCGATAAATAAGCTATTCAAAACAGAAATATTTTTTCAAATCGGTCCAGCAGTTCCTGAGATAAGCGCGTTCAAACAAACAAACTCTTCACCTTTATAATATTATTAGCGCAAGCGCACGTCGTACTTAAGCTGCGAACATTATTTTGGTGCGGAGTTATGTTGAAACTGTGATAGCTCCTAAGATATTTATTGAATTTAAATAATATAAAGGGCAACTTTGTTCTAAATGAAATGCTCGTGATGATGAATGTATTTATTTTGATAAGAATAAATACCTGTGTGTATAAAACACCTCTAAAAATAATGCATTATTTTTTTACAAATTTATTAACATAAAAAAGGTTGTAGTAAGTCAACCATAAAAGAAAGACATATGCTGTCGCGGACTTTATTATAGAACTCTTAATGCTGAACAATCCTGTCATACATGATTTTTGTGTAACTTAAGCGGTTTTCGCAGCGAACGCAGCGGAAGCTCTCAAAAGGAATATCTATCTCCCGTTTTCGCAACATTTTTCATTGCTGCTGTGGTCTTATGAGTCGTATCTTCATGTTATATAGCCTAAAGCCTTCCTCGATAAATGGACTATCTAACGTAAAAATATATTTTCAAATCGGGCCAGTAGTTTCTGAGATAAGCGCGTTCAAACAAACAAACTCTTCAGCTTTATAATATTAGTATAGATAACCTATTTACACTTAATTCTTTCAGAGAAGAGTGAATTTATCAGAAACGAGACAAATCTAATTAAAAATCTATACTAATATTATAAAGATGTGGTACCACCGTTGTGTCTGATTTCAATAACACAAGTGCATGAGCTACTTTGGGATCAGAGCAATGTATGTAATAATAGTTATAATACCAATGTATGTTATTGGTGTCCAATAAAGCTAAAGACTTATTTGTTTGAACGCGCAGATCTCAGGAACTACTGGACCAATTTGATTTGTGTCGGATAGCTTATTTATCGAGGAAGGCCATACAAGAGTATGCGGCTTAAAACGCGCGGACGGAGACGCGGGGGACCGCTACTAATTAAATAAAAAATAAATATATTCAGCTGAGCAGAAAATAATAATTTATTTATTTAAACTTTAATGCACTGTAAAATGTACAATTGGCGGACTTAATGCCTTATGGCACTCTCTACCAGCCAACCACCTGGTAATGCAGAGAGTTTAATTAGTGGCGAAATATTAATAATAAGTGAGAGGAGTGGTACAAAAAAAGAAGTAAAATGCACTAACATAAACATACATACTAATATTACACAAATATATAATAGGATACATAAGCAAAAGACTAATAAACATACATAGAATACATATACTTAATAAATACAAAAATATGAATGATAAAAGTGATGAATAATTGGTGAGTCTTATAAAATACAATAACTCGAAACAATCTTATTTTCCTGAAACACAAACACGCTTAAACAATGATATTTTGCTAATCGAAAGAAGTCAAAACATCCATATTCTGGGAATGTTGTTCTTCGGAATGCAAACAAGTCTGTAATCAGGGGGTATTCGGAATCATCGTCGTTTCACACTCTTTTACTTGTACAAAACATAGATAATAGCGACGTCAACATACGAGTATATATAAATTATGTAATAACCTTCTACTCTATAAAATTACCAACTCTTATTAAACCGACCTTTTGTTCGCTTTTATTTGCTTCCATCAAAATGGCAGGATCAAGACTAATAATTCCGTAGCACCGGAACCGGAAACGCTGTCTCTTAAAGTTGTTCTTCTAAAAAAGTCACAGTGGCAAGCCCAATATAATTATAAAGTCATGTTAGTTAGCCATTTTCATATTTTTTCTTTGTTGGATCCATGTTTGTCCCGAATAGAATAAGGGGAGGGGGAAAAATCACCGGGTCCGCTTGTTTTAAATTAACAACACAAAACATTAATAGGGGACTAAAGCCTGACACATAATGTATTGTGACATTTCTCCTGTTTGGGGTTTTGCCTTTAAGTTTTTGTAGGCGATTTTATGTAGTTTATAAGAACATAAAAATTTTCGTGCAACCGCAACAGGAACAATATTTAGTTATTCAAAATCGATCGGCAGAAATTGGCACTAGAATTACTATTATTTAGTCTGATACTTAACGATGTACGTTCATGCAGCCAACAGTGGTCACGCGATCTTGACGTCAAGATGGCGGAGCGGGACCATAAACTTTATACAGTGTCTTGTAAAATATTTACGGACACTATTTTTAAACAGCGGGACAAAATCAAGCGAAGTTGGGTCAAAACAAAGATACTAAAGAAAAAAAAACTGCCTCGGTGGCGCAGCGGTAGGAGGGTCGCACTTTAGAGCGACGGCTGACGCCAGAGGTCCCGGGTTTGATCCCCGGATCGAGCCAAAAATATATATACCTGAGTTTTTCTTAGTTCTTAGTTAGTTAGTTCTTTTCTTAGTTTGGAAGTTGGCGGTGTTTTCACCCCCGTGCCTCGGAAAAGCACGTAAAGCCGTCGGTCCTGCGGCTGAACTCTCTCCGGTCGTTTCAGATTGCATAAACAGACGGGTAGATAACGCTGACGTCACAAGTAATGACGTATTAATAAGAGACCAGGAATTTTCGCACGGTCGGACCGACAGTACGGTAGCCAAAAGTTGCAGGTTTGAGTCCCCGCCCGCGCACAATATACGTTTCTTTTTCAACTTATTGGTTATTAGGACACCTGTCACATGTGAAACTGGCTGGTAGTAAAACAAATCCCTCTATAAATACCTTCCAGATTCTTTACAGTCCGATCAAGTATTTCACCAAATCGCTGGCTGGCATCAACTAGGTCACGTGAAGATTGGCGTGAATGAAACGTCCCAAAGCTCTTATACGCCTAACTTGCCTTTTGGGAGATTTTATCGTGAAGCATGACTGTGCGAGTCCTTTTCGGTTTTATCGTGTAAACAAAAAGAAATGGCGCCTGCAGTTCCACAAGCCTGTCTCCAACTAGCGCTAAAACGCGGCCGTTTGAGAAAGTTATTTTTTTAACTGATTGCAGCCAGTCGCCGCCACACTCCCGCAGCGGAGTCACGTGCGTTCCACTCAACAAAAATCGAACACTGGAACTTTTTAAATTTCGGAAAAGTAAAGAAGTTTTGTGGTTTGTGCTCTTTCAGCCATATTTGGATCCCTGAATCTGTACCAGTGAAAAATGAACGTAAGTTCCTGCTTCAAGGCCGGTTTTTAGAGCGGTTTTCACAGCTATTGTTGAATTTATCGACTTTCGTTTCATTGTAGCATATTCGTCTATTTAAATTAAGGTTACTATTTAAAGAAAATTCCAGTTTAAAAGGATATGACCATTTCAACAACTGGAATTTAGACTTGAACTGCCGTTCCATAAATCGAATTTTAAGCTGGTATGCAAGGCGGAACAACAGAACGTAATTAAATACTGTTTTAGTTTCTTTTTAAAACGTAATTCACTTACATCAGTGTGCACAAAAATTTTGATTGCAATAAATTTCATTGCGCTATTGTTTCCGATATAGCAACTAATAAATTCCTATCACAAACTGCAAGTGTGCAAGGACTATACAAGGTGTATCAGTGTCACTTTAGCAGTGGTCTAGTTTAGGGTTATATAATATTTTTTAATCAGTAAAGACGAAACAAATGTTGACATCAGTTTTTAAGAACTTTAAGTTTAGATTTTGAATTGTAAAAAACTCGATAATTTTCTAAAGGTCTTATTTTACGGATTATTGGCAATTTGTATTACGAATATCTGGTGAACATTCACACCTTCAAAGTATCTTAGAAACTTATCCAGAAGTGGCAAAACGGGGTTTTAAGATCTCGTTCGGGATACGCAATGCAGTCGGTATTCATGAGTCATTTGATAAAGGATTTGACAAAACAAGTTTTGGCTGTATTAGGTTTAAAAAGTTGTGAGATTTTTTTCCTACTTATTTTAAATTAATATATTCATTTGGATCGAAAGATATCTATCTATAATCATGTTGCACACAACACAATCAACATTGGCTAGAATGATATCTTTACTTAGCGTATAATTCTTCATTTTTAAATTATATTTTTTGCAGAAAGTAATGTCAATATTACGAAATAATAAACAATTTAGAAAATTAAGTTTGTTAAAAATAACTAACAATTAATCTTGAAAACTAAACTATATCAGGCCTTAACCCATCCGGGTCTGAACTCTCGACTTTAAGTGTTATCTTTAAAACATTAGCCTGAATCGATCCTCATACATTTTAATGATGATGAGAAACCTATCATGTAGGACGACTTGGGTTACTTGTGGAGATCTAAGAATAGAAGTAACGGTGAGTGACCACTAGTGTAGTAATAATCTTATCTATTTATAGCGAGAGCGAACAACAAGATTTTATTGCTATTTGAACTGAAAATCGCTGAATCTTTGCCATTTTGGCTGATTTTTGACCAACTGAATCGGATTTACTATCCATCTAAAAATTAAATTACTTGACTACAGAACTGGGCTTTCATGCATGACCCACCGTAAACCTTTTGGGCTCTTTATTTGAATCACTCTCTTGAATATGGGGTGTTATTTCCGCTCGAAAACGAATTAAAAATCACGCGAATGTCGACGTAAGTACTCACAAAATCGAGTTGAACTGATTTTCTTATAAAATCGTACATTCATCAATGACTTTAGAACTTTTAATTAGAACGCCATCTTGACGCGAGTGATCCAAAAATAGGTTTTAGCGCGTTGATGTCTTTTACTTGCAAATACAAATTTTGCTACCACCGTATATCATTATAAATAAATATACGTCAGAGAACACACTAAATTGTCGTAGTTTCGAAGTGAGGAATTTTCTTCCTTGTGTTACGAATACCAGGGGATGTATTTTTAAATCACCCTCCCTTCCCAATATTTCACGTGTTTTTTGTTGTCATTTTAAAATCGGTCGTTTTATGCCTAACAGTCGGATAAGCCTATCTGCCTATCTGACTTCGGCAAAATATTCAAAAATATCGAAAATTAAATCGACCAAATCAGGTCAAAAGTCGAATGATACTTAAACGTCGGGTCAAGGTTTCGTAACTTAGCAATAGCAAATACACTTCAATCGATCAAGAACCGTTAACTGCAATCTACCAAGTAGTATTTCCGTAAACCAATTGTATAACCGCGAAATTTAACGCCTCATTGGAAAATGGAATAAAAATCGGAAACTGCGGTAGAGCAATCCAGTAAGGTAATTAATAAAAATCTTTGCTTTTCATGGCTACAAAAAGAAGTTGAAGTTTGGTGAATCTATCCTCATAAATATTATGAAGCTACTACTGGACCGATTAGAAAAAATATTTTTGTGTTATTTATCGAGGGAGGCTTTTATGCGACGGAGGAGACTCAAAAGGCGTGGATGAAGTCGCGGGGGACCACTAGTCTAATATAAATTACATAAGTTACCAGCTTATTGAAAAGAAAGTTACAGTTCACATCAATTAATAAAACGAAGTTATTACAGGAAAATTTTTAGAAAAAACTGTGTTTTTGATGTCTACACTTCGCAAATTGTTTAGAAATATATTGTCCTTATTAAACATGAGTAAATAACAAAATGCATCACTACGACGTTGGTGAACAAATCGTTTTTTAATGTTATTTAACGAAGAAAAATATTAATCACTTAATTACGTTATGCATTGGTAATTTATTTTGGTCTTAGATGACTATAAAAATACAAATAACGTTAAAACAGATGTCCAAGTTTTTTTTAAAATAGCACTGTTCTACTACCTAACAAAATAAAGCTTCAGTAAAATCCAGAACACGGGGCATTTATGTACAACCCTCGATATAACAAAGTCGAAAGCGTACCTACATACATGAATTACAACTATTTCATACAATCAAGAGGGTAGTTTTCAATGAAGTTTAGAATACAGGTTTTTTTTTATTTAAGATTTTTTTGTGTCATGTTCTTTTATCTATTTTTCCTGTATTCTAGACTCAACTAATGAACCACTCCCTTAAAGTTCGCTCGCACTTTTTTTTTTCACCCTTCATTTTGTGCATGAACGCTGAATAGGTACATACTCTCAGCTCTTTGTTGTTTATAATATTACTGTATCATCCAAGTATCAAACTTTAGTGCACACCTTCTCCAGTATTTTACTATAAGTCTATGGTTACGAGAAAATGTAGAGGGCTCAGCAATCAACTTTAGAATCTGAAAATTTACGGTACATGATGTAGGTAGGAGGGAGGTACATTACTACGTGATATTGTTATGTTATATTTCAATTATTCTAGCGCTATTAGGTACGAGTATATAGGTACTCAGCTGGCATAAGATGCGCGCCCATGTATCATTTATCGTGGCAATCTATAAATTTCAAACATCATTTTTATCATATTTAAAAAGGATTTTACTATTTTTTGCATTCATTTGTAACCAATTAGGATTGATTTTGATGATTGATTGAAAACAGGTTGTTTGGGAAATAAAATTATTATATCGACGCGATAAACGGTATCGAGGCGTGCATGTTAGGCTTACTGGTAAGTTATTGATTTGTTAACGAAAGCAGAAAAACAGACGTCCTAAATCGTATTTTAGTATCTAAGTTCAAATTTGTTCAGAAGGTTGCCACGAAATCGTGATTATTCTTCGTAGCACGACAATCTCTGACGTCAATTGAATATGATTTTGGCAAATAAAAGATGGTTCGTGTTTATTTTTAATAATAATACAACAATATCTGCTTGGTTTTTGGTGAAATTACTGGATGGAGTTTTAGTACTTTCCACCGGTCTGAAATATTACCTACAACATACATCTTTGTAATTAGAAATCAAACACAAGTATCTAATTGTTTTATTACATACAAAATCAAAAAGATTCAGCTATAATTTGACAGACTCTTTACAATTTTCATTTCAATGCGTTTTGAATAAATAAGAATCTATCATTAAAAAAAACTACTAACCTACTACGAGTAAAAACATTAAAAGTTTAATTGTTTAGTACGTTTTGTACATCTGTGTGAACGATACTTTCTCCAATTCGCCAGTATTCCGCTTTATTTTATTGTTTTATTTAATTAAGAACACGGTGGCAACTTGGCCATTACATAATTTAGGTCTGATTTTTCCAACGTCAGATAAGGAATATTCTTGGAATAAAATACAACTCGCCTTATTCGTAAACATCACCTATTTGTCAGCAAGATTTTTTATGTAAATGTCATTTTAAAATGACAGTAATGACCTATTCAGTCTGATAATTCTTACTTATCTGACATTGGAAAAATCGTCCGTTAGTTTATTTCTGAGAGATATGCTGATGCAAGTGCCAGCACATTAAATTATACAAATACAATTTTGTTGAAAACTATTCCTTATTACAACCGCATAAGATACCGCAGTGTTTACCTTGACGTGCGTACGACGCGTCCGTACTTAAATACCAATTTTTGATCCTATTATTTTGCGTCGTATATGTATGTATACGAGGGTCAAACTGAAAGTTCTTAGAAAATCAAAAACTGATTACATTAGCCAGTTATTAGTTTTATTATATCTTTTCAAAATATTGTCCATTGACGTCAATACACCGCTGCATGCGATGGAACCACTGGGAAAAGCACTTTGCCCACTCGTCCTTAGGGGTCTCTTCAATGGCATCGCGATACGCAGCCACCGCTTCTTCAGCATCCATAAACCGCTTTCCTTTAAGTTTTTCTTTAATTTTTGGAAATAAATAAAAATCACAAGGCGCGAGGTCGGGGCTATACGGCGGGTGACCCAGTAATTCAACGTTTGATGTCGCCAAATAGTCGATCGTTCGCTTGGCGGTGTGCGACGAGGCGTTGTCGTGGTGAAGGAGGATCCTACTGCGAGGTCGTTTCTCTCGAACTTTTTCCAAGACAAGTGGCAAACAATTGGTAGTGTACCATTCTGCAGAAACTGTTTTTTGATCCTCTAACACAATTGTTGCGAAATGACCTATCCTTCCAAAGAACGAGGCCACCATTTTTTTCCCGCACTTCGATCTCTCTTCACTTTAGTTGGCAACTCCACGAAAGGAAACACCCACTGAGCAGATTGTCTTTTGGTTTCAGGATCATAACAGTAAATCCAGCTTTCGTCACCTGTTAGTATGTCGAACACAGCATTTGAGTCACATCCGTTAAATCTTTCAATCATTTTACGGCACCAATCCACACGATGGAGTTTTTGAGCCTTAGTCAAATTATGAGGTATCCACCGGGCGCAAAGCTTCCTGACCGCTAAATGTTCGTGGAGGATTTTGTGCACTTGACTCATACCGATGCCTAAGCTTGTCCGAATCTGCTGATAGGTCACTCTTTTGTCAGTCTCTATCATACGCCGCACAACACAGATGTTATTTTCAGTCGTCGCCGTAGAAGGCCGTCCCTCACGTACATCATCAGTGAGATTAGTGCGACCACGTTTAAACTCATTAAACCAGTTGTAAACAGTCGCACGAGATGGGGCTTCATCGTGAAAGGCCAATCGTAGTCTATCATAACTTTCTTGTTGACTTAAATGACATCGAAAGTCATAAAAAATCATTGCACGAAAATTTTCTCGTGTTAAATTCATGTTGACGTGACACAGACAATTTTCAATTTGCCGCCAAATCGTAAAACAAATGACAAATGAATGAAATATGTACTCAGTAATATTGGCAAAGAGTTCTATTTTCAAATTTTAGAATATTTTTTTTATTATATTGTTTATAAGTGGCCAGTTCTAAGAACTTTCAGTTTGACCCTCGTATTATTAATTAGTAAATACATTAATTTTAACCTGATTTATAAGCTTGTTTATTCTATGTTCAAAGAGTAGATCCCATGCGTCGTTGTTTAACAATGATTTATTGTTTTCGCCGCTGGAGTCAGCTGACAGATACTTATAGCTAAAGTATATCTCAAAAAAGTTCCTCAGTAAGTTTAATTATAGTTAAGAGTAGGTACTCAGACTCAGTAGATGATCAAGCCAACAAAGTTATTAAAACTCAGACTCAACAACGCATCATATTAATTTCTTACTCGGAATATTGCATATTTTATCAAACATTTAGAGTAGAAAGCTTAATTATATACTAAATATATTTACTGTTAAATAACTTAATCTCATTGGCAACAATAGGTTAAAACTGGGTTACATAATATCCAGTATATTGAGCGTCAGTATTTAGACTAGAAAGATTAGATCAGAGTCCATTCAACTATTTCCCACTGATAATAATTTTGTTTTGTCGCCTTGTTAAAGCAGGCATTGTTTTTGATGATTCAATAATGAATACAATTGAGATAGTTTGTTGACGATAGTCCTTGGTGATCATGTGATGATCAGATATTTACATGGCTGACTGTATACAAAGTGTGTGAGATGATAATGACTTAAATTAATTATGATATCAGTATAATCAGGTCGGTCGGGTACACTCAAATATATAAAATTATTGGATGAGCACTAACATTTTATTTTAGGTACTTGAGCTAGTTTCGATGCACAGAGACTCAGTCACAGATGACCGTGTCGTTGCTGCATACCGATTTTGTAGCTTTTTTGTTATCAACGTCAGATAAGAATTATCCGACTGAATAAGTACAAAACGACCGATTTTAAAATGTAATTAATTGCTCACAAATAGGTTATGTTTTCAAATAAGACGTTTTGTATTATTCCACGAATATTTCTGATCTAACTTTGTTAAAATCGGGCCTTAAAAATAGTGTCATTGTAGTTACTTACTTATCTACAACCATTTTACCTACTGCATTTTCAAAATGCATGTGAAGTAATAAATGCCTAGGTAATTGTATTAGTAAATAATTTTCCTTGCCACTCATCAATCAGTCTGTCAGTTTGTTTTCATTTTAGTCTTTAAAGGTCTTCCCTGGTTACTTCCGAACGTCGTGAGCAGCATCCAGTATAGAGTATTGTTTCAACTGCAGACAATGCATCCTCATTGGCTCATTGTTATGTTAGATTCGCGACTGAATTATGAACGCAACTCAGCGGAGTTTGAGACGAGACAGCGAACTTTTTTACACATAATAGAGTATGTTTTCTAGTAATATGGGGTAAGCTTAATATATATTTATGTAAAATTTATTGCAAAAGTTATTCTGCTAGAAGTATTATCATTATCTGCCAATCAAACATGATCAGAATTACATAGGTGGAAACTAGAATACTTGCTTAATCTTGCGAGCTTACTTACCTAAGGGCGTATTCCACCATCGACAAGTACCTAAGCACTAACCAGCGAAAATGTGAATTGTCATTTCTTTTGAAGTAATGGACAGATAACGTTGACTAAAACTTATTACGTAATTGTGAAACAGGACGCTAAAGCTTTTTTTTATGTAACTGTATATAGAAAACATATTTGTGGTTTATTCTCTTAAAATATAAAAGCCTGTAATCATATTATAATAACAATAATATATAACGGTATCATTTACCGTAACAAAAAAATATATGATTATTCAAAGTGACCGCAACTGACTCGCAATTTTATTGTGTTTGTGTGAAAAGTACAATCAAGTCTAGTCAAGTTGCGTTTACGTGTAGCTAAGTACAGTAGCCGTTCGATCAAGCAGCTTATTTGATCATGTCAAATCGGCAGACAAGGCCGATTATACCCTATAAGTAAACGCGTTATATCCTTCCTGAATTTCGCGCAGTGAGAGTTGTTTAGGAAGCAATGACACTGCCGCGATGCCGTGACTGATTATACCTTTATCCACTGACTTCGCACTACCTTATAGTCTAATAAATAGAGTTTGAAATAGCTTGGATAGAGATCCTGATTAATCGGTACGACTTCAAGAGTGAATTCGAGCGTTTAAGCCCTATTACTTACAATATACAGTCATGAATCGCCTGCGCTAGTGCAATATGTGTATAAATGAATGATTAACCATGTTACCAATGCGTGACAATTGGCCCTATGTCTACTAATATAGAGTCGGAAATGGTTCGATCAGTGCACATGACTCGTGCCCTTTCAGGCATGCAGTGCTAATTCGAGCGACTCTCTTTTACTTAAGAAATTGTAATTTTATTGCCACTAACTGTAGCTTAAATATGATCGTAACAAGTAAATGACCCTAACTCATAATTACTTCAATGATAGACAAAGATAAGAGCACTTTAAATGCAGTAAACGTCAATCAAATGTTGTCGTTATATACCTACACATATTTAGGTACTCAAGATTTTTTTACCTGATTGCACAGAAATGTTTATGCACCATTTTCTGTAAACTAAAACAGCTTTCTTTAAACTAGTCTGATTTCCCCTGTTTCGCAGGTGAATTGTGTAATACGCCTTCGACTTTACATTTGCTTAGGGCAAATGACATCCAATTTCCTTGTCCCTTTTCGTGTATTCCACAGACCATTTATTATTTCATCGCTATAATCGAGATGACGTTATATTAGTGTCTATGAGAAGTAAATAGCTAGTTTCTTTTAAGATTTCACTTTCAGATGATGATAGTGAAACTTTAATATAAGTAATCATTAACTCCTAACTAAGCGTTAGATCCGTCGCTTTATCAAAGAGCTGATGAAGAAAACATTCAATTAAAGTAGATATAAATATATCCTTTATTCTTTGGACATTCCCACACATCGCCATCTAGTATTACTAGATATTACTATCTATAATTATAAAATAAATTAATACTATATTCATATAAACTGACAATATGGACAGACGACCTTGTAAAGATCGCAGGATCAAACTGGATGCAGACCACTTGTGACGGTCACTATAGAAAACCGTGAGGGAGGCTTATGTTCAGCAGTGAACTGCCTTTGGCTAAAAATGATGATGATGATTTATATATACAGAAATTCATAAAAAATAAACATTTCCATGCGGCAAGGAGGCTAACAGCATCTTAGCTGCATTGCCGCGTTGTATAGCTATGTTAATCCTTTCAGCTAGGAACCATCCAGCTTTATTTGACCGCAATATAATGTAGTTTTTTTAGCAATTTTTATTGAAAACTTTATTAAGAATACAAATTATTATAATATGTGTGGGAACAGGAACAGTAAGCACACTTTACGCATTGATTAATGATTTTAAGCTCAAACCTCATTTTAATCTCAATTTCTTCAAGCACCTCCGTTACCTCTAAGAAAGTTTCGCGCCATTGTTTCATGCAATTTACATATCATTTGGTCATCTCCCAGAGTTAGGTAACATCAGGTCACACAATCTCAAAAATTGCACTGGAATTCTTTCCCATGGTAGGTTATGATTATTTCCGTTTTACTTTCTCTATTCCACGTTTATTTATTTTTACCGGCTTAAAAAAAGAGGTAGGTAATCATTTCAATGTCTATGTATTATGATATCATTGGAATTTTATAATATTTGAGTAGGTAGGTATTTTGATTTAGTAAGCTTCCAAACAGTATGTTAATTGCATGTTTGCCCACAGATATCTCGAAAACGAGAAGTCATAGGAAAACATAGGGATATGTTTTTTACCCTAATTAGGTATATTTCAACTTAGGGTACAGTGTAAGTATCATCAAAATCAATTCAATGGTTATTATGATATTTCACGTAATAACTAATAATCTTGAAATAAAAAATAATTTAAGAAATCCAAACCGGTTTTAAAAAAAAAATGACTTGGCTTGAATTGAAATTGTATTGGTTTCTCCTAAATTGTAGACAAATTATTTGTTTCCAGTTTTTTAGTCAGAGCTTACATAAATGATGAATTTCATCATAATTACAATAAATGATGAATTTCATATTATCATAACATAGGAAATCGTTAAAGGACTATTCCCTCATTCATCACCATTAATCCTTTCTAATTGTTCTTACTCAAGAAACATCTTCTATCTATCTCTTTGTAATCTCCTTTCTTATCTTCTTCTTTAATCAATAAATAAAATAATGACATCTTAGTTACACTACTTTTATCTTGAGAACGAGTGGACCGGTTTTCATAATTTTTACTTCGTTGGATTCGTCTCCGAATACTTCGTCCGCGTACTTTGAGTTTGCTCCCCCCCCTCCCCCTCCCCCCCCGTCTTTGGTTGCTGCGTGATGTTTTAAAGCCTTTTTTGTGTTTTTAATATCTCGCCTTTAACTTTTAAAGCAAACTTATGCACCAGCTATCGTCTACAGAACCGGTTCTAAATAACTAACAGGCGACAATTGGAAAGCTGTATTAAATCTATACTATTAAAGTTACAGACCACAGATTATCATACTCCTAAGTGCAGCCTTTCTTTAAAGGAGAAAACACAAGTAAAACATAAATCGGAATTGATTATAAATGTCTTATCTAGTCTTAAAGACAGACAGCAATGTTATTAACATCTATTTTGCATTTTCAATAATAAAGAAATAAATTTACTTTCCTTTTTATGAAGGTCATTGCCATTTTTTTTCCGAGTTCGTATTTTTAAGGCATTTTCAATTAAATTGCCTCTAGTTTTCGATAACAATATTCTACGGTCAGTTAAAGCGGTTAATCTCGTGAATTGGATTGATTTTTGAAATAATTAGAATGGGTCTGTTTTTACTCAAGATGGAATGAGCTCGCCCAAAAGAAGCCTGTTGACTCTGACTTTGGATAGTTTTGATCGGGTTACAATCTCTAGAAAACGCCGACGCGGTCAGCAAATGATAGCGTATCAAAGATTTTGAAAATACTAATTGAACAATTAAAATAATTACGGAGTGCATTGCACTCGCTAAAAACGTAGTTTTGAATTCCATTATGTACTGTATTAAAACTCTTATTATTTTGTAATCTACGTTATTTATATACCTACTTGAAAATCCTAGAACCTACATACGTACATTAATTATTACCAATTTTATGTATCTTCACTTTCAAAAAATATGATCGCACTTTCTTGCAACTTTCGATCTTTCAGCAGTTTGGGCTATAAAAACTATCGAAATATGCAAATGGGAATCACGGTGCAGTTCTTTCTACTGTTTTGAATTAAACAAAACAATTAAAAACTTTGGTATGTTTAAAGCAAAAAA
The DNA here is from genome assembly GCA_963924145.1 of Pyrausta purpuralis. NCBI lineage: Eukaryota > Metazoa > Arthropoda > Insecta > Lepidoptera > Crambidae > Pyrausta > Pyrausta purpuralis. The sequence goes on along the minus strand of OZ001663.1, from coordinate 6,245,257 downwards.
GTCAAGTCATGCCTAATACTTTCGCTGGCTAGACTTTAGATTAGGAACATAACACATCAGATTTTTTTGGGACAATTGTTTGACATGTTAGTGTAAATAATAAGTATTAAATGAAAATTTACCTTTAAAATCAGCTAAATAGTATATTTTTGTTAATTTGCCATGTATTTTAGACTCTTCTTGTAATAAGATTATAAAGAACTTCAGAAAAATCAACTAAATTAAGACAATTTCGCAATAGAAACAGTGATGCAAGAAACTTTCTATAAAAATGTGTTTTGTTTCTTTCATGCGCTAATGACTGATCAACACGAACGAATACAGCCTTTCTTTAACGCCAAATAAATGTTCATAGTCGAATGATTGTATTTAAAAAATAAAAATCGGTGCTTTAAGCAGGTACATACCCATCGCTGCATGGAGAGAAAGAAAGTTTCATGATACTCTACATAATAAAGCTTAGACTTTATTTTAGACTTACGCTTTTTAAGAAATCTCAACTTTATATTACTATATTGCTATTACTACGTTCGTATCAGAGAAGCGCATAAAATGTGTCGCAAATACGACAAGATTGTGAAGTATTCCTTGATATTTGAATTATGAATATGCCTATATACCAGTGGCGTCAGTTCATGGAGCACGAAATTTTTTCGTGGTCAGTTCCACACGCTAGTAGGAGTTCAATGCTTTATTTAGGCTTTGACACCCCCAGATGGGTTTCTTCTACGAACATATATTTTTTGCAACTTGTCCTATCAGACTAACTAGCGAAATTAGAATCACTTTTTTTATCTGAACCATAGGCTCAATGTGACACCATCGTAAAGATTGGTTAAATGATGGAGTTTTGGTAATGAAAGCTGCTGGCTGCTGGATTATGACGAACTTCTATGACCAATCCTTTCTTGGAAAGCTTACCAATGTACCCGTAGTAATCGCTTTTCGTACGACGATGAAAAATCATGAAGTGCTTGAAGAAAGTCTCGATTGCTTAAGTTATGAGCCCTATACTCCTAACAAACAAACGGACAATGGTCCTAAACTTGCTCAACACAAACCGTCTCATATAATTCAGTTTAATAGCCTAATTTAGCTGATATTGTGCTTCAATCCATACGCACCTCACGTATTACAATATTGCCGCAACGCTGAATGTGGTAACTATTCGTGACGGAAAAACAAAATGGCTGACCTAGGTCAGCTGTCATTAGAGTGCAAATCGCTAGAAAAGGTCGTTGAGAGTGATAATAGGGAGAGATTGGACATTTTGAACTATGTACCGTAACTTTATGTAATGTAATGATAATTATGATGAAGGCATTAAGTTGGGTGATGATGAGCATGTTATTTTCTCCATTAAAACAATGACTTATTTTTCCTTCTCAAATGTAATGTATACCTATATAGGGTCCAACAAAATTAACTGCATTCCTTCTTAGGGCTAATTCTGACCCTCAAACACAACAACTTTTTGTACGGGACCAACATCGTAATCCCAAAAAAATATTTAACTTTCCCATACTAGAGTGCAGATCAGCTGATTCTAGTTTATATGGAGAAGTCAAAAAATTTTGGGGGATTTCGATGTTGGTCCCAAACAAAAGGTTGTTTTATTTTATCAACAGAATGACCACCCAGAAAGAATGCAGTTGATTTTGTGAAACCGTGTATAAATAATTATACGTAATATAAGCCTATAAAAAGTAATCTTTAGGTAATTGTTATATTTTATTAAGGGCTGATTTTACAATAGTCAGATAAGAAATAATCGTCGAACAAAATACATTATGGCTTATAATTTGAAAACGTCACCTAATTGTCAGCAGTCATAGGTACCTGTCATTTTTTTTAAATCTGTCGCTTTATAATTTATAAGACTGATAAGTTTTAACTGACCATTGAAAAATCTACCTTAATCATGACATGACTGACAAGGGACAAACTACCTAAAAATCAATTCCTAGAAAAAATGAATCACCACTAATAAGCTGACATTTTGAACTCCCAAGTGCACTGGACCCATAGAATTAGTCAGTAATTGTTTGTCGAATTTGTCGTTCTTAGAACCACCGACCTGCAATGCATTCTGCATAACAATATGAACTCTTGCGGTTTTGCCGCTAAGTAGGTTTATGTAACGCTGGTTACGAAGGAACACTTAAATTAATTAGTATGGCATAGAGTAAAAGCTAATTAAAGAACTGAGTCACTCCGACGGCCGGTGGATTAATTTGTGTTCGTTCCGAGGTTCGATTTCCTGATTGAGCTGTTTTTGAATCGGCTTATGAATTCGCGCATTATTTCATTAAGTAAAGTACGATTACTTTGAGGAAAGCTTAGATGTTGGAGAAAAGTACACACCTCCGTACATATTAATTTAACCACATATATATCCAATACTTCTACATTACATACATGCCTCTTCTTAAATCATATCAGAAAAAACGTTTATCAAGTAACTAAAGTGATCTATACCAAAAGAACTGTATCGGTCAATATCTTATCATATAATAGGTAAGGTTATACCAATCTAACTGAGAACAAATAATATACAGAATAAGGTCAGTGTTGCAAGTTCGTGAGAGCAAAGTACTAACGTACTAGTAGCAGTATTTCGTGACAGTCCTTTTGTTGCAAACATTTTGCAAGGAGACGCGATAACGACTTTAGACAGTTAATTATCAAGTTTTGCTGATTTGCATAAAAATCTTACCAACTTACTAAAGTCATTATCAAAAATATAAGTAATGTGCAGGTCACCAGTTCATCGTTAATATTTTTTGTTGGCTAATAAACTACTTTAAAGGCCGATTTTACAAACATCATATAAAACTTATCCTGACTGAGGGCCGATTTTACCAACGACTGAATAAGGATAAAAGGAGCGGTTTTATTTTAGTACCTACATAAATAACTGCTGGAAAATATGTGACGTTTTCTAATTAGGCGTAGTGTTTTTTATTCGACGAATGTTCCTAATCCAACGTTCGTAAAATCGACTCTAAGTCGTTAATAAATAAAACAAAAGCTTACACAAGAAAACGCACAATGTTGGTAAAGAAAATAAAGAAAGGTATTTGAAAGACTGCAGGAGCTAGGTGCTGCTATTTATGCTCGCAAATCATTTTTACCAATGACCACCACTCTGTCATAATCTGTGTTGTTCTATTCGCCATCGCAACCAGGAACATATAAATAAACAGCCAAGGACAGGGAAGTTCTTCGTTCCATTGACATTCGTGGTGCGTTCGGTTCGTGCTCCGAATCGATGCGAAAGTGAAAACGTGTTGTGTCCACTTTCGGACAGGTCTGCTTGTTGAGGTGTTAATTTATTCTTTAGGTTAGTAATGGGGCCAAAAATCGGTATGTTCACGGTAAATGTTACATTTTTGCGTAGTGCTGTGTAGACAAGTTCTTATTTTGTTCCACTTGAAGATAAAGTCTGTTTTGATAGTACTTCTATGGATTTTCTTAGCTTGACGAATATGGTACTCGTTAACAATCTTGGCATTCCTTTTTAACATAATGATTTATTTAACACGTTCTGACAACGTTATAGAACGTCCAAAAATGATCCTTGCGATGAGGCACATAGTCTAACCACGTCCTAATTTTTTTTATTATTTCAAAGCACAACGGCTGGCGACGTCGAATCTCTGTGTAATCTTTAGGTAGCTACGTCATTGCGCCGCATCGTGTCCAATTTTCAAAGTTCTAGCGCTACAATACATTATTTTTTTGTTACTTGAACATTATTCACACACGCATGAACAACGTCGTTTTCGGTTGTACTGCCAATCAACGTCTACGGACGTTAGCGACATGCAATAGGCAATATTTTGTTTGCTATACGGCGATACGGGTGTGGACGTCCTCAAACTTTGTATGGAGTTCTTATGCGCCACGGCCCAAAAGATGTCTATTGTGGTACGTGTTAAAAAAAGATGAATACAAAACTCGGAACCTACATAGGTTGAACACTGAGATCCTTTGGAATCAAATACCTAGATAATAATTTTTCTTCACTGATATTATTTTAAAAGATATCAAAGGTTTTATATTTTCTGACTAGCAAAAAAAACGAACTTTAGAAAAGCAGATTTTTTGTAAACTTGTAAATGATCACGCACGGGCACAGACGAAAGTTGACTAGACGACATTTACAAACATTAGTAATATGTGCGCCTAAATTAAATCTATCATCTTAACAAAAAATCAAGCTCTAAATAAGGTAGGTGCATTTATTAGAAAGCCGTAAGGACTTTCGGCTTAAGGTGCTTTAACAAGATATGACATCAGAAAGATACCGCTCTACCAAATAACTAGCGGCCCCCTCCGACTGCACCCGCGCTTTTGAGTTGGCTCGCTTACCTCGCGTCGCAGCGTGATGTTTTACTCGTATAGCCTAAAATCTTCCTCGATAATTAAGCTATTTAACACAAAAAATCGATCTAGTAGTTCCCGAGATTAGCGCGTTCAAACAAACAAACTTTAAACGACCTCCGTGGTGTAGTGGCTATAAGCACGCTGGGTTTCAAGGCGTTGTCGTCGTTTCAAGGTCCCGGGTTCGATTTCTGGTCGGGTCAATATAGAAAGCTTTTTTTTACATTGTCTAGGATCTGGGTGTTGTGGTCACAGTTGTGTCTGATTTCAATAACACAAGTGCATTAGCTACTTACATTGGGATCAGAGCAATGTATGTGATTGGTGTCCAATCTTTTCAGCTTTATAATATTAGTATAGATTTATTGATGTAGTCTATGTATTGCTATTAAGATACCGCGTTAGTCACCCATTGTTAAAGCTAATCACTATATTTTAAATAAGAACGATATGTTAGCAATGACCACAGGTTATTAATAATATAGCTACACTACTATTTTTTTTTACACTTTGAGGCCGATTCTCGCAGCAATCGAACTTTTTTCGTGTGGTTATTCGATTGCGAGTTTAACCGTTTTACCTAAACAATCAAGTAAATTATTTACACGTAAAAAAACTAACGAACGAACAAAATCTTAATACATTAAAACCTGTGACCCTGAGAAATAAATAACGATTTTTTCTTTGACAAAGAAAATTCGATCGGTAAACTTTTTTCGTTTACGAATTGCAGGAGAATTGCCCCCTCTATCCCAATTTCGCAATACATGGAGTTCGGTTGCACCATCGTCTTTCAAGCGTGGTTTACCACCAAGCTTGCACATCACTAAATGACAGCTTATTCCCCGCGTCCGGCCATACCGTGCATGCTCATGCGCAAGTTTGCGTTCGTTCGTTAAGAAATGTCAATACTTCACCGATACTTTTACTCAGGAAATGTTAGAGCCCATTAAGACAAGGAAGGACTAATTAGGAGGTACTCTAGTTATGTTGCGAATGTCGCGATTGCAAATTTTAAAGTAATCTAGAAATCTGGATTAGATTGGAATTGATTTCATTAAGTTTTACGTAAAACTATTTATGTTAAAGTCCGTCTTTGCTAGTCCAATATTGTTAACATCTTTTCATAAATTTTAAATAAATTTCAATAAATAAAACAAATTGACTATTTTATAACAAAAGGTTTCACTGTTCAACGATTAATTGCCTTTGTAGTTTTTATTTATTGTTTATCGAATTTTAAAATGAATCATATCGTTAAAAAGGAATGTCAAGATTGGTAACAATATTCGACTTGCAAAGAAAAACTGACTTTAGAACTATTTTTTAATGTTACAGAATTTATTAATCTTAGGTTACGTGCGCCCCAATGCCAGGAGGTTTTATGTCCTGAACAGGCATGATCAGCTATTTAAATTTTGATGTTACTACTAAAACTTGAACATCAAAATAGTTAACTATCTAAGCTAGAAGACCTCCTAATCTGATCACTAAATAAATTGCAGAGTTTAACGGCTAACAACCGTTACACACTAATTTTAGCACTTATTCGTCTCTTCGTCTGTTGGTACGAGTATTTTGCAACTTTCACTTAAATAGTCTGTAGCAATTAATATAAGTAGTTATTCTACAGTCAAGATTCAATGTACCTATAGGTTAGGATGTTTTTTTTTACTTACATAAACTTCAATCTCATGCCTCAAACCACGTTTAGAACTGAACTTTCCAAACAATAGTTTTAACTTGTTTCAACATTACATTAATTACATACAGTCATGCGTATTCCACTATAGGTACATAACAATTGTCATCTGTCCAACGTGTAATCCTTCTTTTACTTTCACTTTAAGTACTACTTGCGTCATGTCACGTCTCGAAGTCCACTGTACTCCAATTGCTTAGTCTTACATGGGCCAAAGTGCATGACTTACCTCTTACTATATTGAGCCACTTTGGCTTAACGACCCGCCTAGAATAGCCATCTCAATGAAGAATGATGAAACAATGTTTTGGTGAAAAGGTATCATCAACACCGGGCAGTCATTGTGACTTGATAGATTTGGTGATATCAATCGTAGCTGGTTTTGTAATAATGAATGTCTAATCATTCGGGAAAACTGCTACAAAGCACTCTCCTCTAATTCCAAAAACTTAGTACTAAGGTTAGAACCAGAACCGTAATAAGATATTAACTGAACAATTAAAAAAACATAATGACAATCAATAATGGACTTTTCTTATTGGTTGGGTTATCTTGACGACCTCCGTGAAGAAATCTTTGTCATTGTCTCGGGTCTGGGTGTTGTGGTACCACCGCTGTGTCTGATTTCCATAACACAAGTGCGTTAGCTACTTACTTTGGGAACAGAGCAATGTGTGATTGGTGTCCAATACTTATTTTATTTATCTTAGTCTTTTAAACCTGGTACCTACTATCTGAAGGTAGAGTCACTGGTCCACGCCCACGATATTGCAAAATATATTCAGATTCAAAATAAGTACGAGTTCTTATTCGTACAAAATAAGTACAGAGATTCTGTTTCTATAACTTTATCTTAGAAGGTAATGTTTTTATTAATAACAAACAAGAAAAAAAAACTAAGACATGCAACATAAAAAAATAACTTAATATTTACCTATTCAAAAATGAAACCATTTCCTTGCGGCAAGGAGGCTATGATGTTGTCTGCGTTGCCGCGTTGGATAGCTATGCTGATTCTTTGAGCTAGGAACCAGTCAGTTTTATTATTGGCTGTTAAAGAATTTAATTTTGGCGCAATTTTTCTAAACAGCAATTTAGCAAAGGGTCCCCACGGCCCAAACCTTTCAACGCCAAACGGCGCAAACACATAATCACTTGCAAGTGAAACGTACTTGCGACGCTTGGCGTTTTCAGACAACTCCGCTGCTGCTCCAGCTTTAAGGGCTGATTCTCTGAGATGGGAGGGGGCCGAAGTATCGCCACAAGTTGCATCCCAAACTAAGGTCCGACCCCGTTCCCAGGGAATAAGCGTGAGGCCATCGGGTCTCTCGCCATCATCACGGACCAAACCACGTGGTTCCAACGTGGAAAGAACATTAATGGTCGCAAGAGCTCTTCTGATGGCGTCATTAAGGGTAGCGTGACGGGCGAGGCGCCCAGCGCTTTGCTGGCAACAAAGGCAGTGGAGACCAAATTTATCAACCTCCTTGCCACAAGGACATGCAAAAATTTCACATATAGGGAACAAGGGGTACCAAGGCGGAGGACACACCCGGAAAGACTCGCTATCGAAAAGAGGTCCCAAATTTTTCGACGGTAAAGCATGAAGCCAATGACCAGAACCTTTGCATTAAACTGCCAAGAGCCTTGCGCGATCACTGTCACTGACGGAATTTTGAAGTAAAGAATTGAAGGTCTCTCTCGCAAGAGGTACATCTTCTAGGGGAAGCTTGAGCCCAAGAATTATTATCGAAATGTAAATTTTAAAAAAATATATTTAAAAAAAACTATTTTTATGGGTGGTTATGGTGTCAAATAGTTTTAAATATATATTTTTTTCCAGATAGGACTAGCACGTAGGAAATATGTAAATTTAGGCACAAAAAGACACGATTTAAATATAGTAAATGCAATGTGTGAATTTAGGTGTTCTAATCTGGGGGCTAAAAGGGTGAAATCATTCAATTTTTATCAAGAAAAGGTTCGATGCTGGGATCAAGAAGAGGGGCACCCACCCAGAAGGCAAAGAGATTCAGGATTCAGAAGTTTAATGTTAGGAGCAAGGGAATTGAATTTATTAATGATTGCCTGACGGGAACCAGACGAAACGTGACCATTAATAAAAAGTGCACATTTTGAAAGCAGTTCTAAGCCTAATTTCTTAAATCCTGCTATAATCAGGACAAGGTCTTGGAAAACAACATCTGCTTTGCCTCCAAAGGAGCCGTCATCCAGATACCAGGCATTGAATTTAGAATTTAAGTATGAAATGACAGGATGGATGCCTAAAATGCAATGTAATGTAATGTTGGGTAGGTAACAAAAAATATACCTAGTAACGAATTCCTTTTACTTACCATGTTGTAGCGAAAGTTACAAAGCTCAATTATTACAAGTCAATTACATTTTGAAGCAGTGGGTGCAGATTAGCGCTTTTCTAATCACTCAAATAACTTGTTAATGTATGGAAACTGCTAATAACAAAAAGTATTGCCGTGCTCACACGATGATTCCCACGATTAGATTGTTATGAGTCCAATGGTGTGTTTGTAATAAATACGACGAAAAACTACACTGAATGTTTCATCTTTCAAATAATTCCGAATCTCTGTTACCTACTTATATCGAAAAATGCAACCATGTTTTTCTTTGCTAGTCCAAAAATGCTAACAATCTTTTAATATTTTTTAACATAATATCACTGTTTTTTTTTTATTTAAAAAGATCGTAGTATTCAACGATGAATTGCTCGAAAATCTTATTTTAAAACTAAATATTTCCTTATATAAGAATGTCAAGATTGTTTACAATATTTGACTAGCAAAAATACGGACTTTACTTGGGTCTAATCAAACAATGATGATCGATGGTTTCTAGTCGAACAAGCTGATTGTGTGTGACACAAGAAGATAAAAGTGTGACACAAAATTGGAGCTTGATTATACCACACTGTTTTAATTACGAGTTTACGGGGGCAGAAGAGTTTTTCATCTGTCACTCCTTACTTGAATCAAATTCTTAGTATTTTGCCAATGATAAGTGTTATGATGAGAGCTAGGACTTGTTGCATCACTATCATGTTACAAACAATGTTAACTTGTGAGAGGTATTTTCAATTTGGGTCACGGCCCTCCTTTTGTGGGAACATTGGATCAATTGGTAATCTATAGATATCTAGAGGCTAAACGTTTCACACGTTGTTTCAGATTTAGGAGCATTTTTTTTTTTGGTAGTTTTTCAACTTTCATTACCATTTCACAACACCCATTGGTTAATTGGTTGGATTGACTTACAGAAAGTAATCAAAATTCTAAAGAAATAATTACTTAAAACATTTTCCCCTTATAACAAAAAAGGCTAAGGCTCTTAAATCCCGTGACGGCTCGTTTAAATCAAGACTTAAATCAGCCGATCAATAAGTAAAGTATACATTCATTATTTAACGTGATGATAGTATGGCATTATTTTAAAATTGCTCGGTATATATTTTAGTACGGTTCAATAAACCTGTTTTCTTTTTAATTAGGATAAAGACAAATGGTTTTAGGTTCTATAAGGATACAAAACATAACTAACATAAAAGTATATGAGGTAATATGAACTTAAATCGAAATAGATTCATAATCCGTCCTCGGATCAATGTCAGAATCATTGATTACAGTGAGTCGGCATAATAACATAGTGTGGGATGAATCTTTACTGATTTTATTATGCAACCGTCTGGGGCAACAACCTTTGCTTAGTAATGGTAATCTGTATAATTTCATTCATAAAGAAGGAACTGAAGAAAACGGCCAAGTAAAGACGATTACTTGATGGCCATTTTAAGTCGCAGGCAGGTTCAATTTCGGAAATAAATTAGTAAAAAAAAACTCGTATAGGTTATTTAACTATGTTTTAAATAAATAGCTACTTACCCATAAATAAATAAATAAATAAAATACGAGCTGGAAGTAGCACAAAATAAAAACAGAATTAGGTTTCAAACAAGTTTTATTTTAGACATGAATACAAAACTTCTTTATTCTTTATCACAAAATGCCCATAAGCGCGTAATAAATGTACAAAGTAGAACATATTACCATACAATTGGTAATTACATAACCTGTAAACATATCGTGATTTGTGGATAAAATGCTACGGCAGTTTTCTATTGTTTGATAATATCACGGATTCTATCATTGTATGATAGGTGCTAAAATTAATTTACTAAATAACAACCCGTCGTAGATGGTTCACAGAATCCTCTGGGTACTCAATTTGAGCTTTTGAGGGAAACATGAAATCATTTTAACCAGTGTATCTAAGGCTCTGGAGTCTGACATTTTGGACGTACACAATGAAACTACTTAAAGGTACCCAATTTCACTATCTCGTGGTACATACATTGCTACAAATGTTTCAAGTCACAATGAATGAATAAACTATATTAATAATACCTACTTTAAATGCTACAATTAGGTATTGAGTATTGTTAGGAAAGTTTGGTCTGGTTTTTATGAGGCATATTAACCAAACATCAACTTTCTAAATACTTTTCATGGGTTTATTAACACGTTTATGTACGCATACCAAAATATTTGAGGACGTCCACACTCGTATCGCCGTATAGCAAACAAAATATTGCCTTTTGTTTGTCGCTAACGTCCGTAGACGTTGACTGGCAGTACAACCGAAAACGACGTTTGACGACGTTGTTCATGTGTGTGTGGGTATTTCTCAATGCGTGTGTGAATAATGTTCAAGTAACAAAAAAAATAATGTATTGTAGCGCTAGAACTTTGAAAATGACACGATGCGGCGCAATGACGTAGCTACCTGAAGATTACACAGAAATTCGACGTCGCCAGCCGTTGTGCTTTGAAATAATAATAAACTTAGGACGTGGTGAGACTATGTGTCTCATCATGAAAATAATTTGTGGACGTTCTATAACGTCGTTATAACGAAAGTGTAAAATAAGTAATCTACGTATTTCTTACGACTTACAATAAGTGGAACTCGTAGTCTCGTAATGATTGATTCACAGTTTAATCAAGGTTTTCGAATAGGCATGAACGTAACTAATAAATTTACAAGGTTTAAACCACTTACAGCTGCCAAAAGTAAACTGATAACTGTTAAGTAGACCAATTTAATCGGTGCAGTGATGCAATATTACATAATTTGAGTTATCTTGGTACATTACAGAATTGTATTACGTTTTGTTGGAAGAAATAACTTCCGCAACGAATTTGAGTGTGGGAATCTTCGTCATGTTTCCGAAACTATTTATTATAATTTCTTCTTCCAAAAGAAGCCTAGGATGTTTCTAGTATCTTCATATTCTGTGACTTTATAAGTTGCCAATAATCAAATTAAATAAATAAATGTTAATTTTACCATCACACTAAAAATGGTAATGGTTTTTATCATATCCTGAGAAAGTAACATTTGGTTTCTTTTGTACAATAAATAGATCATGTCTTGTCCACGATTAGATTTTCCGATGTTCTAAACACCATTTAATGGAACCTGAGTCATTGACCTCATCTTTTCTCCATTTCAGATACTATGGTGCTGCCTGGCGTTGCTGGCTACCGTGTGGCAGGGCGCTAGCGGGCACGGGCGCCTCATCGAGCCGCCGTCCCGCGCCTCCGCCTGGCGCTTCGGTTTCGACACGCCACACAACTACAACGACCACGAACTCTACTGCGGTGGCTTCTCCCGGCAGTGGAACAAGAACGACGGCAAATGCGGGGTCTGCGGCGACGCCTGGGACGCTCAACAACCCCGCGCCCACGAGTATGGAGGACGCTTCTACAAAGGAGTCATCGTTCGACGCTACGCGCCCAAAGACCCCATCACCATCAAAGTAGAACTCACCGCCAACCACAATGGCTACTTCGAATTCCGAATCTGCGACGAATTCAAGGGCACGACCCAGGAATGCTTGGACAAGAACGTACTAAAACTCAACGGCAGAGACGACACAAAATTCTATCCCCGTGATGGTAACAAGGTTTACGAAATGAAATACAGACTGCCTGATGGATTTGAGTGCTCGCATTGCGTGATGCAATGGAGATACATAGCAGGTAACAACTGGGGGAAGTGTGATAATGGAACGGAGGCTGTAGGATGCGGCCCGCAGGAGGAGTTTAGAGCTTGTGCCGATATAGCTATAGGTGACAAGTTTGCGACGACCACGAGAAGACCGAGACCGTCGTACGTGCCTCCGAACAGAAGACCGACCGTGCCCACGCCAGAGGAGTCCACTGGAAGCGCGTGGTACGGTGTGCTGGTCGCCGTCGTCGCCCTCTTCATTGCCATGGCGGTGCTGGCGGGAATATACCTGTACTATTACAGAGGAGGCATAAAGATTAAGAGCTTCCTAAAATCCAAAGTCCCCGCCCCCGCTCCTGTGCCTCCTCCTCGGCACAAAAGATCATCTTTGTCCAGAGAATACCCGCCAGAACTAGTACCGCCAAAGATCCCCCATTTACCTGAGTCCGGGTTTGAAACAGTGGATCTTCGTGCTAAGTGATTTTAAGTCGTATTTATAAGCGTCAATGAGGCTATAGGTTAAGTTACCTACCACTGCCTTGATAGATAGTGATATTTTTAACTGATTTGATTGCGTGATTGTGACTGGTGGTATGACTGAATCTGATTCGACTAAGTATTTAATGTGAAGTTAGGTTTTTATCATTGTAAATTTTATTTATTTTATAATAAATGTTTACAACATGTTACAATTTGTTTATTCTATGTAGACTTATAATATTATCTATCATTTTAAAAAAACTTGACTTTCCTGGCCTTTTCTAGTCTGTTCTCTGTTAGTTTCTTCACTCAAAGCAAAATATATCGTAATATTCTCCTTCCAATCTTCGGTCACATAGCGGCCACTCTCAAGATAAATAGGCCAGTTTCGTAGGAGATTTATTATAGTGCCCAAATGTGTACGCAATACCTACATAAGTTCATTATGTTCCTTCACTCTCATTACCTAATTCGTTGAAACGGCAACCCGACATGGGACCAGGAGCTCTATTTTTGAATCACTCGCTTCAAGATGGCGAGTGATTTTCGTTCGAAGATGAATTAAAAGTCATAGAAAATAACTCGTTGTCGAACAAAAATTACTCGCCATTTCGAAGCGAGTGATTCAAAAATAGGGCCCCAGAAGAATAGAAATTGTTATTGTATTTGTGTGGTGTTATGACACCCCCGTGTTTCTAGAAAAACTCATAAACGAATTTCGGCTCGACCCTGACCGGCGAATAATTTCTGTAATGAATATAGTATGCTATCGTAATACACTTCTGGACACATCTATTGGCCCACCTTAGAGTTTAGGTTTCGATGGCCCCTACCGAAATATGATTGCTTGATTGAACAAAAACTGTTGATGCAGTTTTAAACCTGATACATTTTAGCATCTTTTTCGATCGTATTGAATTGTATCGTATTGATCGTATCGTTGTTAATAATTTGAATTCAGAATACCATACGACATGGGGCTACGCCTAACGAGTCGGATATGCGCCTTGTTAAAAGCAATTGATTTTTGAATAAAAAATATGTTTTATCAAATAAAGGTTTAATTTAATAACGCGTGTTGCCTCCATGGGCTTCTACCACAGCTCTCATACGATAAGGCATAGAGTTTATCAACCACTCTATGAAATTTTGAGGTATCATCTCCCATTCCTCTTCTATGGCAGTTTTCAACTCCTGCATCGTCTGGGCAACTGGCTGACGAGCCTTAACACGTCTTTTTAGCTCGTCCCACATGTGCTTAATGGGGTTCATGTCTGGGCTTCTGCCTGGCCAGTCCATAACTGTGATGTTCACATCCCGAAGATATTCCCTGACGATGCCGCCCGCATGGGCTCTTGCATTATCATGCATAAAAAGGAAATTTGGGGCCACATAGTCCGCGTATGGTATCACGTGAGGTTCTAAGCACTCACGAATGTACCTTTCAGCATTTAATGTTGGCAACCGTGGTCCTGTAACAACCTCAAGTTAAGTTTTGCCGCTCGCGGATATACCGCTCCAGACAGTCCACGACCCACCGCCATAAGCAACCCTCTCTTCAAAGCAGCATTGTGCGAAACGCTCCCCCTTACGTCGGTAGACCTTCTTCCTTCCATCATTGCCATGTAACACAATTTTAGACTACTTAATCAGAAAAGAGTACACGGCTCCAATCTTGCTGTGTCCAATTTAAATGACTGCGTGCAAAATGAAGGCGCGCTGTTCGGTGGGCTCGCGTTAGTTTGGGCCCATTAGCTGGCTTGTGTGGTACCATATCGCGTTCTTTTAACCTTCTCCGAACAGTTCGAATGCTCACAGATACTCGGAAGTCGCGAAGTTGGTTTTGTATCTCAATAAATAAGGTGACGATTTCTCAAGCTGGTCGTCACGATGAATCGATCCTGCCTTTCAGCTGTGACCCCAGATCGTGGCCTTCCTTGGCGACGAACAAAGCCGCCAGTCTCTAGGTACCTCCGATAAACATTTCGGACTGCAGATCGACTTAAATTTAGTTGAGCTCTCACGTTTCTTTGGCTGTGTCCGGCCTGAATAAGTGCCACAGCTTGGGTGGCGACTTCAGGTGAAGTATCCATAGATTATTGATAGAACCTCACCTTAATGTTAAAAATAAGTAATGTTTGTTGCAAAACCAAAGATATCAATCACTTTTTCAAGAATTAAATCCAAGTAAACCAATAAAACTAAGTTTTCTTAGTATTCGATTGTTTGATATCAACAAACAGGCTCCAAATTGTCTTTTGTTTCTTTAAATTCTGTGTTCGAAATTCAAATAAAAGACTATTGAATGAAATTGTGAATGTGCCAGGTTCAAAACTGCATAAAAACTTTTTGCTCGACCTAATATAAAATTTTAGCTAGGACCAAACGAAACTGAAAATACAAGGTGGGCCAATAGATGTGTCCAGAAGTGTAGTTATTTAGAAGGAAAATACGCTTTTTGATAACATTGTAAAGACTTTTAGATATCTTTAGAAATCTACCTCTACATAAAACTATATTCTACTGAAAAATAATTCGAAGAAGTTATGGAGTGGCTAATCACACCAAGTGTGAACTTTAAAACAAAGGGACTTTTTTTTAAATTTATTAGAAGCTTTTATGTAACTTGCAATGTATGCTTGTCCGGGTGGAATCTTCCAACTTAATATTTTTTTTCCATACTGGAGGGGAGGACTTCTATTTTTTCTGCACTGCACCACTATATGTGGATATCCAATAAAAGGGCTTGCTAAGTAGACCACGACAACACGAACAATAAAAAATAAGCCGTTAAAAAGAACTTTTAAAACAAGCTTTAATTTAAATGATCTGAAAAGATGATTTTAAAAAATCTAACTAATAAATTTAGTAGTACCTATGTACATATTACACAGTTAAGTTTTATAAAAGCTGGTTGCGAAATTTTGTGCCTGTATCTAACTGTTTATGAATCACATTTGACATGAAATAGAATCTCTTGAAAAATTGGCAAATAAATATCGCAACAAGATTTGATATTTTTTTATTGTTGATTAGAAATTAATCAGTTTGGTTTAATTAAAAGTTTATTTTTAATCTTTTAGGTCACCTAAATTACAAAAGGCATGTTGTGAAAAGTTTTTCTTTACAGTTTTTTTCTCTATGTTTTAAAACTTACTGCTTTAACAATACTGCTAACGTTGCCCCAGCTTCCGCCTTATTACAATGTCATATTAGACTATGAAGAGTTATTTAGTCATTCGTTTCCTTATATTTCCGGTCAGCGGTATATCAATTGAACATTCAATTGCTTTCTTCATATCATATCATAAACTATTATTTTTCTTATGGCAACACATGAATTGAAATGTCATTGTCACTGACCTAACCAAAGACAAAAATCGCAAAACAAACGTGCCGTAAAAAGCCAAAAAAGACTTGAAAGCGCATTTAAATTTGCGTAAAAAGTATTTATAAATGAAAAATGGCGGTGCGGCCACAGCACATGCACGACGGCGGTATCGTGGAGCGGCGCCTGCGGCCAATTTACGGTAAACCCCTCGTTAAGATTGTGTGCTATTTTCTGAACAACCTCCCCTGGAGTGCGAATATTTAGCGGGTGATATAAATCGATTTATGGGTTTTGCAGATTGGCTAGATAATGGGAACAATAAGAAAGCCCTTCAGGAAGCGGAGAAAGTTCTTAAAAAGAGCCCTTCCCTGCAGGCAGCCCGGGCGCTAAAGGCCCTAGCTCTTTTTAGGTTAGGCAAAGGGCCTCAGGCTCACGCTTTGCTTGATGAACTGGCTGCTGAAAAACTGAGCGATGATACTACGCTGCAGGCGATGACGATATCGTACCGGGAATCTCAGCAGTGTAAGTAATTTTTGTTTATGAAAAACTTATTGGAAAAGTTAGGTTTTTTTGTAATCAACTGGAAAACATGTCTTTGAATATGAGGAATATTATGTAACTAGCGTTTTATTCCTTGTTGCCATTTTATAAGCAGTGTAAGGTTAATGCTTTCAACATTTACATACATGTTTATATTATCAACATACCTAAACAGTAGGCAGTAACAAAAGTGAAAAAACAAAATTAGAATGAACCAATCTTAGAATAAAGCAGAGTTTAAAAAATACAATTGATTGTTTATTTTAGTGTTAAGTAATAACCCTAGCTTTATATTTATCAGTGCACAAAGTGTGCGCACTGTACGAGACTGCTGTGAAGGTGGATCCAAACAGTGAAGAGCTGCACTCACATTTGTTCATGTCATATGTCCGTGTGGGAGACTACCGATCGCAGCAGCGAGCCGCCATGGCCCTGTACAAATTTGCTCCCAAGAACCCATACTACTTCTGGGCTGTTATGAGCATTGTTTTGCAGGTAAGACTTTACAATCTTTTATTTGATGTATATACTTTTTTTTCTAAAAATCTATAAAGTGAGCTCCAAACTTAATTTTGGTCGCCTATGTGATGAATGATACTACTCTTATCTCTATCTATGCCTGCCCTGTGTTGAAAATAAACAGTTTTATTTATTTAAATACCAATGTATTCTGATAATAACTTACTCTGTCTACTCTACTATCTCAAATAGAATCTTATCAGATAATTTATACTTGCTCTTAAATGATAATGATTGTGCAACTAGTGTTCTTTTCAAGTATTTGAAAGAAAGACAGAAAAAACATTTATTCAGTACTATAAAAAATCATTTTTTATATTTCTTATTTGTAAACTCATGATTAAATTACAGATTTTTTGCTTGCTACATTGTATCATGACAGTAGATCTTTTTTTTAAATATATAAAACTTTTCACAGGCCAAGACCTCAGAAGACCCAACAAAAAGAGGAATACTTCTCTCTCTAGCACAGAGAATGGTAGACAACTTCATCACAGAAAACAAAATGGAAGCTGAACAGGAGGCACGGCTGTACATCATGATCTTAGAGCTCCAAGAAAAATGGAAAGATATTCTGAAGTTTATTCAAAGCCCACTTTATACCCAGTTAGTTCCAGGGTCCACAGCTCAGGCTTGTATTCCATATCTGAAGAAATTAGGGGAATGGAAGCGACTGAATCTACTCTGCAAAGAGTTATTATGGGATAATCAGGATAGGTGGGACTATTACTTGCCTTACTTTGACTCTGTATTCCATCTGATGAAGGAAACTGACTCTAACGATGAGAATACTGCAGATGACACTGCGGAAAAGTGTCATGAGTTTATATGCCAATTAGTGGAAAGTGTGACATCTGGTAGGACACTAAGGGGACCTTATTTGGCCAGATTAGAATTATGGAAGCGCCTGGCGGAGGATGGAGATCCTACATCGCTTCTCGGGAGTGGAGTGGCACTCTGTGTGCAGTATTTGAGAGTGTTTGCCAATAAGCCGTGTGCAGTGCCAGATCTCAGGCCATATTTAGCTATGCTGCCTCAGAAAGAGAGAGAAGAGAGGTCTAGAGAGTTCTTGACATGTTTGGGGTTTGATGAGAACAGTGAACCAGATAATGTGAGTAAATCTGTTTTGTATTCTTATTCTTGTTATTATCTATATATCGATATTATCTATCTTATTTCTTATGTTTCTTCTTCTATTTTAACTCTATTGCTTGAGAGAATAAGTGGTTTTCATGATTTTTACTTTTTTGGTTTCTAAAATTCAGTTTTCCAGGACCACATCTAACAAAATTCTCGTGTCACAGTTTTCGTTGCCATACTCTTCCGAAAGGGCTTGACCGATTTTGATGCACTTTTTTGTGCTTATCCAGTGTCTATGAGAATCGGCCAACATCTATTTTTCATGCCCTTAAATGTTAGGGGTAGTCCCAGGGCTTTGAATACCGTTAAAATTCAGGTATCGTTACTTACGCCAGACGAAGGTAACGTTAATGGCAAAGGTAACGTTATGCTTGGTAACGATACCTTGGATGACCGTTTACCGTTAAATTGGCCTAACGTTATCGTCAATTTTATCGGTAAGTGATAATGTTACCATGGCCTAGGCTAGATAACGATACCAAATGAATACCAAAAGTATCGTTAAACATACCGTTATCATTAAGTGTACTACAAGAAAAATCAACAAAACTTGGCACCAAACACTAAGCACGTGTTCGCGAAACCAAACCG
Organism: Pyrausta purpuralis; assembly: GCA_963924145.1. Lineage (NCBI taxonomy): Eukaryota > Metazoa > Arthropoda > Insecta > Lepidoptera > Crambidae > Pyrausta > Pyrausta purpuralis. The sequence continues at coordinate 6,226,523 of OZ001663.1, read as the reverse complement.
TGTGTTTGCATCTATATACGGCTGACGGTGTTGCCATTTTGCCGATCTGCCGGCCCGCGTAGCGTGGAAACGCACACGTCGCCGCGCCGGATGGCAACATCGCTTTATGTAACGATAAAAGTATCGATACTTTTAACGTTAAATGTTAACATTATTATACCGGAATCAATACTAAACTACCGTTACCCGTGTACCGGTTAAAATTGTAACTTTATGAAAGTATCGTTATTTAACAATAATTATAGTGTGAATTTGGTATCGTTAACAAGCCCTGGGTAGTCCACCCCTAATTTTGATTTTTATTTTTTAGACAAAATTTTTGATTTCTATTGTTTTATGATACAACATACAAAAATACATACAATCCTCAATTTTCACCCTTCTTCGATCAACCCTTAATTTTTTAATAGCCATTTTAGTAATTTAAGGGCGAAACAAAATTCGCTGGGAATGCTTAACTTTAAAATTACGGGGCACGGCGGGACGGGGCTGGGGGCGAAACAAAGTTCGCTGGGTCCGCTAGGATATGGTATAAATAAATAGCGGTTATCCCCCAAAGGTCTGTAAACGAGACAAAATAGAAATTCCATTGTTATGCGGTCTCATGCGACCGCTTGGGTGTTGAAGCATTAATATTGAACACATTTATTTATTCACATAGCAGTTGTATTATTTTTATGTCGATAAGATTAATTGTATTATCAGGCCTATTTATTTTGAATAGTATCTGCACTACAACACTGTTTGTTTAATTCTCTAAGCCATTGTAAAACAAAACCTAGCGTCCCTAACATACATTTAACCATAACTTCATTTTGCCACAGACGGATGACATCCAACGGCATATATCCTGCGTGGCGGCATGGCGGATCGCGGCCGCGCCGCTCCCGCCAGCGGACTGCCTGGCGTTGGCGCACACGCTGCGGGATCACTACCTGCGCTGTCTGAGCAAGGGGCTCGTTACTGCCACTACGACGGAGTTCTGTGCGACTGATGGCTACGGGGTGCTGGCGGCGCACCATTACTTTTATGCTGGTATATTTAAATCTTATATTTATATTTGAATTTACTTAGATAAATTTATGAGCTAGCGTAAACAAAGACTAACAAAAAAACCGCCTCGAAAACTACAAAAAATTGGCTATCATAAATACGACCTTCGTGGTCGAGTGGCTAGCACGCTGGTTTCAAGCGTCGCCATCTCGTGAGGTTCCGGGCTCGATTCCCGGTCGGGTCAATGTAGAAAACGATATTTCTATATTGTCTCGGGTCTGAGTGTTGTGGTACCACCGTTGTTTCCGATTTCCATAACACAAGTGCTTTAGCTACTTAGCTTGGGATTGGAGCAATGTATGTGATGTTGTCAAATATTTATTTATACTTATTATTTATTATTTATTTATTATAAATATGGTAAATAAATAAGCACTGGATGTAAAACATACAAAAATAAAATGGACGTCACTGCTTGGGCCACCCTGTATGTAAAAGAAAGTCGTGTTACACTATTTATAACTCCAGAAGGCTGAAACATTTGTCTGAAAATTTGTGTGAAGGCTTAGAACCAGGAGAAGGACATAGGCCTTTTTATACCGTTCGACGGGGCCGGGGCTGGGGCGGGACGGGACCGGGGTGGGACGGGTAACGAAAATATTTTTAAAAGTTGTCGATAGAAAACAAACATTTGTCTGAAAATTTGTGTGAAGGCTTAGAACCAGGAGAAGGACATAGGCCTTTTTATACCGTTCGACGGGGCCGGGGCTGGGGCGGGACGGGACCGGGGTGGGACGGGTAACGAAAATATTTTTAAAAGTTGTCGATAGAAAACACAGATTTTTTCCCCTTTTATGCCCAAATTGCTGAGCCTAAGCCAATATTTTTTGGTCCTAGGAAGAACATAGATTATTCCTGGTTTATTGATTCATAACATTCCTTAATGGATCAAACAGCCGCTGTTGAATCTCCTTAGAATCAGGGAATTACTATTGATTATATTTGTCATGAAAGAAATTTTGAATATTTTTCATGAACATAGAAACTCATTGTAAGAAAGGAGACTTTAGTATCCTACAAGTACACACAAAACAATCATTTAGTTTGTTAATTTCAAGTTTATTTCCATTTATCAAAGGGTGTTAACATGCTAGTTAACTGAATTAAAAAGCGTGCATCCTCATAAATTAAAACTCGATTCTTCTTTATGTGTTCTATGAGTGATGTATTTTTTCTTATTGTAATAAAAAGTAGTTAAGATGTCAAACTCCTAGTTAAACATTGTGTTAGTTAGTGACACAATGTTTAACTAGCAGTTTAACATAACTGTTTAATATCTTTAAAACTTATGGTTTTCTTTCTATTTTGGAAATCGTGCTTGATTATATCATCGTTCATCATGTATTTTATCAAATTTTGTAACAAATGAAGTTTCTGCAAACACATCATTCCACGTACCCTATATTTAAATAAATGGAAATATTTTAGGCCCACTTTTCGTAGCTCATTCATATTAATTTGCACAATGTATAGCTCTGTAAACAGTAAACAGTGGCAGTTGAACACAGAAAACCATGACGTCATAGTGTCTCCATGTACTGTAGATTCTCCGTAATAGTGCATTTATCTACCTTCAAGGTATAGATGTATTACCGTGACCGTGACATTTTTTATCACCGTATTACCATTAGTTTTATTTACGTTGTTGTAAACATTTCATCAAAATTAAATACTGCGTAAAATGAAAATGTTTTTTTTTAATAGCAATACTGCTTTTGTTTCCCGGTATACTTGTGTGTGTGTGTGTGTGTGTGTGTGTGTGTTGTTTTGGAAAAAGAAAATTGAAAAATCTACGCCGATTTCAGGTTACGAACGAAATGTTACATAAATAAGACAGTATCGTGCTAGGAGAGTCTGATTCAAGCTAATAATATGTTTATTTAATATAGTCCAGATTGAATTTAATTCATAAGATATTTTTTTCCTATGAAATGACACGGTAATTAACACGGTAACCTTTTGAGCAATTAACCGTAATTTTGACAAAAAAACATGGAAATTTTACCCTTGCAACACGGTATTTCTCGTTAATCTATGGAAGCGTAGCATTTGAAAATTTAGAAAAATACTCAGTGTTTCGTGGTGGCAACTAGCTTATTGATATACAGCTTTTGTTATAGGTTAACAACTAACATCGCAGGATCACACATAATCATTCTCCAATAAAAAGTGCAGAAACAATGCTCAATAGACATTGGCAAAAGTGGAAACACTGATTAGCCATTAAAAATTAAGAAGAAAAAGTTAACAGCTCGAATCACTACGGACACGAAATCGATCATATTCGTGTTAACTCAAAGAACACTTTGTAAACGTACTAACGTTATCACTTAATAAAAAACTCTGGTACGGTTGAGAAACCACAAATCAGTACATTAAAAAAATCAATCATTCCAGCGATGCAGCAGAAGAGTACGGCGCCCATCATCGACGCTCTCGGCTTGCTGGAGCTGGTGCTGCACCACTCACCGGCCAATTTCCACGCGAAATTAATACTAGTCACGCTCTATCATTTCTTGGGTGAGTTTGATATTCTTCAATTCTATGTTTTTACTTTTAATGCTCATTTTTATTATCAATTCGATATGTAAAGACCGTTTTACTTTTCTAGTCCAATAATGTAAACAATCTTTTCATTACTTTTAAATTAATATCAGTGAATAATAATAATTAACTATTTGATTTAAAAATATCTCAGTATTCAATGATAAATTTGTCCCACATCGTTGCACCTGCGGCGTCATGGTGGACTCTCTGGGTCACCACGGCCTTTCGTGCAGCAGAAGCGCTGGGAGAATCTCTCGTCATGCCAGCCTTAATGACATAACCCGCAGGGCTCTTGCCACCGCATCAATTCCAGCTATTCTTGAACCGAATGGGTTGGTCCGGAGCGATGGTAAGAGGCCTGATGGTATGACTCTGGTTCCGTGGAAGATGGGACGACCGCTAGTGCGGGACGCGACCTGCGTCGATTCCCTGGCTCCATCTCATCTTTCACAAACCTCGTCTGGGGCTGGAAGCGCTGCTGCTTCTGCCGAGTCTCTCAAACGGCGCAAATATGCTGGGCTAAGCAGCTCTTACATATTTGAGCCGTTTGGGGTTGAGACTCTTGGGCCGTGGGGGCCTGGTGCACATCGCATGTACAATGAATTAGCCAAGCGGTTAATTGATTGTACGGGCGACCGGAGGGCTGGCGCATTTCTTGGCCAAAGGATTAGTTTAGCAATCCAAAGAGGAAATGCAGCCAGCCTTCTCGGCACCATGCCGCTATTGCAGGTCTCAGATTTGGGAAATGTTTTTTATTTGTAAATAGTTTATTTATTTGTTTTAATTTAGGTTAATTTTTCTTTTTCTTTTAATGACAAATTACCTATGTAATTTTAAGTTTTGTGTTTATATTATTTTTAAAAATTAATCATTTCGTTAAAAAGGAATGTCAAGATTGTTTACAATATTCGACTAACAAAGGAAAACGAACTGTAATTATCTGATTTCGTTGGAAATGATAATATTTGAGATCTAGATGTAGAAGTGTGTGAAATTTCGTAAGTGTATGTATATTGTTTGTACGGACATCAGCACGTCAAGGTTAACACTGCGGTGTCTTATGCTGTTGTAATAAGGGTTAGTTTGCAACAAAAGTAGGTAGCCTGATGTGATGGCGACTGTACATTTGTATGTTTGTCCACGGATTTCTCGAAAATGAAAAGTTTAATCAGGTATACTCCAACTTAGGGTACAGAGTAAGTATCATCAAAATCGGTGCAGTAGTTTAAAAAAGGATTGAATTGAATTATTTTTTATTTGACACACATACATAGAAATAACTTACATTATCATTACAATTATCAAAAAAAGGAAATTTGTATAAAACAAAACCAAAGCCCCCAGTGTCAGGTCAAGGCACAGTATAAATTGTGACAGTAGATGGTAAGCACGCCACGACACTGATTTTCAGCGGGAACCCTTAAGGTATTAACTGTAATCATGATAGTCGCCTATACATTTTGTAAAAAATAACTGACGTGCTGGTGTTTGTATGGTGTACTGAAATAATTGTATCTTGAATCGTGTGGTACGTACAATACCGGTGTCAAAACTCGACCTTGGGTGTCTGATACGGCTATAATCGAACTTTAATTCCTCACGAATCTGTTTATCAACAGTCTTTTGTTATGATTCTGTTTACGCGACCGCTGGCGGCCTTTGATCCGTGAGCGTCTTCTTGAATAATTTAGTCAACATAATTGGTTGATAGGATAAATTTTTCCTCAGCTAATTCTCCTCCTGACTAAGAAAAGTTATTATTGAAGATTCTAACATTCTTCTTCTTGCCTATAAATAAAGTTTTTTTTATCAACCTTTTCATTTTTTATAATTACTTTGATTCAACATTCTTATCTTCGTATTTAAATTAATTGCATATCTATCTATACCAGGGCTAGGAAACCGGTATTTTTTTGAACCGGTTTGACGAAAATTCAGGTGGAACTTTTTAAAAAGGTTATGTTCCTTTAAACCGGTTTGGAAAAATATGGGTATTTTGCATTAACCGGTTCAACTTTTCGTTCAGGCAGCACAACCACTCTGTTAAGATCTGCAAGCGGTGATCGCATCTGACGTTTGTTTCTGAATCTGATAATTAGTTTAACATCTTTTGAAGAATATTCGGTCTAAAAACAAGTCGCGTTGCGATCGTCGCTAGCGGCTACGAATTAACCGGTTTATTTAGGTTCACAGTATCGCTCTTATTTGGTTCCGCTCCGGAACGGAATTTTACGATAAAACCGGTTTAACCGTTATAATACCGGTAAATCTTGAACCGGTTTCAAGCCTTGATCTATACACGCCATAGTTTTCAAATCTGATAAAAACATCCCTAGCACATACGATATGTCATATGTCTAATGTCCCCGTATATTTTAACGTATAATTTATTTTGATAACAGGCAACGCCCTAGCAGCGGATAGCATTTACCAGCGACTAGAAATCAAGCACATTCAGTTGGTATCATTAGGCTGGCTGCACGCGGCGCGCCTTGCGCCCGGCGCCGCTCTCAGCAGGGCCTTACAGTTGCTCGCTGACACTAAGGCCTTCCACACACACCATCAAAAAGACGTGAGTACTATTAAGGGCTTATTAAAAAAAACGCAGGCTGATAGTATAGGGTGTTGATTTGGTCAGTGACATCCAACTCAAAAAATATGTTCTTTAAATTATATGCAAGTTTTATAAAAAAAAAATCTTAACAACATTAGAAAGAAAAAGAAAACCCATGGGGAAACTCGCACCCTTGCGCGTATCTGTACCCTGTTTTTTAATAAGATAGACCAAAATGACATTAAGTGGGTGGCCACTTTTTCATAATATTAAAATAGTGTTGTTCCTAATGTATCGGAAAATTTTAATTTTATTCAATTGTTGGTTTTAATCGATTATAACATTATGAAATAGGTGTTGTTTTAATTTGTATTGCGCTAAAGTATTTTTTTTTTTCAAAATATCATGTTTTCTAGTAAGTTCATCATTATTTTTAATAATTTATTAATAGAAAGTATTAAAAAGTCAATATATACATTCATTCAAGAATATTGCTGTTTGCAAGGGAAAGTACCTATTTTATTACTCCTCAAAAAACTGTTTTATGTATTACGTTTATTTATAGCTATATGTAATGTTTACATTATATTAATTATCCTAATGTGTAAAATCACATTATTGGAAATTAATATTACAGGTTTAATTAAACGTATACAATTTAATTGTTATATCACTATTAGTATCACACTTGAAAAATTACAAAATAGAAAATGCTATTTCAGCTGTCATTCTGTTATATCGAATTAAAAAACAGAGGATATGAAATATGTACTATGCCGTATCTAGTAAGCTACGTAGAGGCGACCTTGTGTTGGTAGTTTGACTCGCTCGCTGTATCGCAACAATAAATTGTTTTTGTGGGTTTTTTCTATATAAAAAAATATTTTTCTTAATTTTTTTGGCATCAGTATCCTTTGTACAACCCCTCCCTGAGTCGCTCGTCGCTGACCAAAACAACACTCTGTATAATATCGTTATTAGATTGCAAGGTTACGAAAGTTGCATGCAGTATACAGTCGTAGGTATCTTATTTGCGACACTTTCATGGCTTACTGGCTCACTCCGCGGGAGAAAAAGCTAATATTTTACGATACTATGGGCGATGTTATGTACGATTGTAAACAAAGCTAGTGGACCTGACTGCATTCCGGCAGTGGTTCTGCGGAATTGTGCACCCGAGTTGTCCCATGTCCTAACACGCCTGTATCGACTCTCGCTGGAGATCGGACGAGTGCCTGATGCGTGGAAGATGCCTAATGTTCAACCGGTACCGAAAAAAGGTAGCCGTGCCGACCCTGTGAATTACAGGCCCATCTCGGGTACGTCCTTGCTATGCAAGACTTTGGAACGAGTGTTAAATGGTAAACTCCTTACCTACCTTGAAGACAATGACCTTCTCAGTGATCGCCAGTATGGCTTTCGGTCAGGCAGATCCACTGGAGATCTTCTTGCGTATGCGACACATGTATGGAACGAAACCATCGAAAAACACGGTGAAGCTCTTGCAATATCTCTGGACATATCTAAAGCATTCGATAGCGTCTGGCACGATGGCCTCATGACCAAGCTGCCATCTTTTGGGATTGCCAGGAACCTATGCACCTGAATAGCAGACTTCTTCAGTGGACAGTCTATAAGAGTTGTTCTTGAGGAACACTCTTCCGACTTGTATGCGATTGACGCTAGAGTTCCCCAGGGCTCGGTCCTATCTGCCACGCTGCACATCAACGATCTGCTTTCACCCGGTACCTTTGGGTACGCAGACGACAGTACGGTGTCAGCTAGATACTTATCCAGTGCAAACGCCAGCAGAGATGAAATCGAATCTCATGGAGACAAACTTGGCCCTGCAGAGCGTCTCAAACTGGGGGGTTGCCAACCTCGTCCAGTTTAATGCCTCTAAAACACAGGCGTGTTTGTTCTCTGCCAATCGTACTCCATTCCATCGGAGCCCCACTTTTCAAGGTGTGCCGCTTTCAGTCACTGATCGGCTGCAACTCTTGGGTATCGAATTGTCCACCCTGAACTTTGGCGAGTACATTGAGTCTATAGCTGAAACTGCTGCCAGGAAAATTGGAATCTTCTCAAGGGCTAAGCAATATTTCACACGCAAGCAAAGACTGCTCCTATATAAAGCACAGATCCGACCGTGCATGGAATATTGCTGCCACCTTTGGAATGGTTCAGCAGAGTGTCACCTGGCAATCGAAAACCGGGCGAAGAGGATGATAGGTGACGCCACACTTGTTGAGGACTCGCTGCAAGAACTAGTACATCGCCGCAGAGTGGCATCCCTATCTATATTTTACAGACAGCACTTCGGTCACTGTGCAAGTGAACTGCACAATCTAGTCCCGCCAGCTCCTTTCTAACACAGGGCGACCAGACGTAGGCTAGCGTACCATCCCTATGTTGTCGACATTCCACCTACTCGTACAAAGCGCTTTGCCGACTCCTTTCTAATGCGTGTAGCTAGGGAGTGGAACTCGCTGCCTGCTGAAGTCTTCCCTCAGGAATATGACCTAAACACCTTTAAAGCAAGAGTGAATAGGTTGCTACTAAGCAGATATGCACCACCCTAGACCTCATCCACACCTGACATCAGGTGCGATCGAGGTCAAATATCTGCTTAGCTTCAAATAAATAAATAAATAAAACTTTCAAGAAATTGGTAATTTTAAGGGCTTCCCTTAACACCAATAAATGATTTAAATCAGGAAGCTTTGAAGTTTTTTTTCTTTATGAACAACTAAATGAACATGAAAACAAAAGGAATGTCTATTAGTCAACAAAAAAGTAATTCCTACGAGGGTCAAACTGAAAGTTCTTAGAACTGGCCACTTATAAACAATATAATAAAAAAAATATTCTAAAATTTGAAAATAGAACTCTTTGCCAATATTACTGAGTATATATTTTATTCATTTGTCATTTGTTTTACGATTTGGCGGCAAATTGAAAAAGTGTCTGTGTCACGTCAACATGAATTTAACACGAGAAAATTTTCGTGCAATGATTTTTTATGACTTTCGATGTCATTTAAGTCAACAAGAAAGTTATGATAGACTGCGATTGGCCTTTCACGATGAAGCCCCATCTCGTGCGACTTTTTACAACTGGTTTAATGAGTTTAAACGTGGTCGCACTAATCTCACTGATGATGTACGTGAGGGACGGCCTTCTACGGCGACGACTGAAAATAACATCTGTGTTGTGCGGCGTATGATAGAGACTGACAAAAGAGTGACCTATCAGCAGATTTGGACAAGCTTAGGCATCGGTATGAGTCAATTGCACAAAATCCTCCACGAACATTTAGCGGTCAGGAAGCTTTGCGCCCGGTGGATACCTCATAATTTGACTAAGGCTCAAAAACTCCATCGTGTGGATTGGTGCCGTAAAATGATTGAAAGATTTAACGGAGGTGACTCAAATGCTGTGTTCGACATACTAACAGGTGACGAAAGCTGGATTTACTGTTATGATCCTGAAACCAAAAGACAATCTGCTCAGTGGGTGTTTCCTTTCGAGGAGTTGCCAACTAAAGTGAAGAGAGATCGAAGTGCGGGGAAAAAAATGGTGGCCTCGTTCTTTGGAAGGATAGGTCATTTCGCAACAATTGTGTTAGAGGATCAAAAAACAGTTTCTGCAGAATGGTACACTACCAATTGTTTGCCACTTGTCTTGGAAAAAGTTCGAGAGAAACGACCTCGCAGTAGGATCCTCCTTCACCACGACAACGCCTCGTCGCACACCGCCAAGTGAACGATCGACTATTTGGCGACATCAAACGTTGAATTACTGGGTCACCCGCCGTATAGCCCCGACCTCGCGCCTTGTGATTTTTATTTATTTCCAAAAATTAAAGAAAAACTTAAAGGAAAGCGGTTTATGAATGCTGAAGAAGCGGTGGCTGCGTATCGCGATGCCATTGAAGAGACCCCTAAGGACGAGTGGGCAAAGTGCTTTTCCCAGTGGTTCCATCGCATGCAGCGGTGTATTGACGTCAATGGACAATATTTTGAAAAGATATAATAAAACTAATAACTGGCTAATGTAATCAGTTTTTGATTTTCTAAGAACTTTCAGTTTGACCCTCGTACTTGCTATCATTTTTTTTCTGAAGTTTCTGCCAAGCTTTGATTCAACCAATAACCTTAATCACAACAGAACCTTTAAATGGGTCTTTTTAGGATTCCGTAGCCGAATGGCAAAAAACTGAACCCTTATAATTTCGTCATGTCTGTCTGTCTGTCAGTCCGTATGTCACAGCCATTTTATTCTGTAACTTATAGCATCACACTGTTGAAATTTAGTAGAAAAACTAGTGGTCCTCCGCGACTTCGTCTGCGCGTTTTTCGATTTTTTCTCGCCTTTTAAACCTTCCCTAGACCTCCAAGAACATTTCAAGACTAAGATAAGATAAATCTGTTCAGCCGTTCTCTAGTTTTAGTGAGACTAACGAACAGCAATTCATTTTAATATATATAGATGTATCCTGTTAACCGCTTTACGATTCTTACACAAAAAAAAAATGAAATTTAGGGGGGGGGGGGCTCCCATACATGACACTAAAACCGAAAAAAAATCTTTTGCCAAACCTCTGCGTGTTGTTTGCCTATGGATAGGTCTTTTAAAATGACATAGAGGTTCCGCAAACTATTTTCTTTTAGAGTCTAACGTTTTATAGCTAGACGCTTCCAAAGTGGAAAAATGGTGTCGTCCCCCCTCTAACTTCTAAACTAAGCTAGTGTAAATTTTGAAAAAATATATATAATGTAGATCTTAACAAATACTTTCAACAAAAATTGGTTTGGACGAGATCGAACTAGTAGTTTGAGATATAGTACATGTTCAACAACCGCAAAAATAACTTTGTCCTTCATATAAACACTATGAAAAACAAAGTTATGTTTGCTGTCAACAAAATATTGTGGTATTTTGGCTTAATGGAAGTAAGTGGATCCCTAATTCAGTTAAAGTTGGCTCGGTACATTCAGTAGGCGAGTCCAACTCGCACATAGCCGGTTTTTTAAATTACTATCCTGCTGTCTATCTACGGCTTTTTTACTACGAATATTTTTTTTTTGAATATTTTTGAGCAATTATGGTACGAAGAAGTAAAGAATAAAGTTACAACTAAACGAATCAGCACTCAACTCTACGTGTGATTTATAGCGGTTTAGAATACAATTTCATGAAAAAAATGCAATTATTCATTTACATAAATTCATCGCCGTTGTCAAACCACAATTGACAACATTTCGTTTTTGTAAAGGTATGAAAATTCGAAAACCATTTCAAGACTTAGCGATTCTAAACACGTGAAACAATTTTTAGATTTTTTTTGCACTTTATTTTTAAAGTTAAACGAAGAAGACTAAAAACAACATGGAAGTTAGCATTTTACAGGTTACGCCTTTACAATGACATTTTATGCAGAAAAAAATGCTTTTGAATTTTTAGCTTACTGTGAGCTGTCACTTTGATATTTATTATTGTTGGTGTTTCCGGTGTTGTATTGAACATTGTCGATTAAGTGCGATATGGTAAATTAGATTATTAAAAAAAATAATTTTTCATTCAAATTATTTTTTAGTTCAGATACGAAATAATCATCATAATTCCTCATTCGAAATATGATTAATGTTGAGTTATTAAAAAATATTTGAATAATGGTTAAGAATGTTTTTAACACTTATTGTCATATTTTTTTTTATATTCATAAAGATGAAATAAGAAACCAAAAATTTGCGCACTGGCGGGACTTGATCCAGCAACTTCTTGACTAACCGGGCCAAACGTTCTGCCAATTGAGCTACCATGCTGTCTGTCCGACCTTGCGAAATTTGTGGTCTCTTACGGATACGTCTCCGAACAGGAGAGTTGAAAAACTATTTGTAGTCAAACCTTTGCGTTTGGTCTCCTATGTAAATGGTTAGGTTTTTGGGAAATGATTTTTTAGTTTTATAAAACCATTTTCTCTAAAGTGTAACTTTGAGAGATATACGCTTCCAAAGTGGTAAAATAGGCTTTCCCCCTCTAACTTTAAAATTAAGCAAGTGTAAATTTCGAAAAAAATACGTGATGTAGATATTTACAAATACTTTAAACGAGAATAGTTTGAACGAGATAGAACTAGAAGTTTTTGAGATATTGCAAATTTTCAGCAACCGCAAACATAACTTCTTCTTCATCTTTTCGTGTCGACTGTGGCTTTATATTTTTGAGGACCAGTACTCGGCAGACAGTGACACAGCGTTATCAGTGGCGTTGTTCAGGTCCGCACGTGTGCAGGTGAAGGGACACGTAGAGCAAGACAAAAGGCGTGCCATCGTCTATGGAGAGACACCACACAAGCATGCTTCGTCCGCAACATAACCCCATCTGTACATATTCTCCTCTACCACGACTCTACGGCGAACGGCGAAACATAACTGTTTTTATACAAACACTTTGTAAGTTTTTTTTATGCAGTCAACCAAATATTGAGGTATTTTGGCTAAGGAGAAGTAAGTGGATCTCTAATTCAATTAAAGTAAGCACGGAATCCTCAGTGCGCGAGTCTGACTTGCACTTGACCGATCTTAGTAATCTATCCTTTTTAGGGTTCCGTAGCGGAATGGCAAAAAACGTTCTGTAACTGTAAACATCACACTGTTGAAATTTGGTAGGTTTTTTTTTTACTCAAACCTATACGTGGGGTGTTTATGGGTAGGTCTTTTAAAATGACATAAAGGTTCCTCAAACTATTTTCTTTTAGAGTCTAACGTTTCATAGCTAAACGCTTCCAAAGTGGAAAAATGGCGTCCCCCCCCCTCCCCACCCTCTAACTTCTAAACTAAGCGAGTGTAAATTTTGAAAAAAAAATATAATGTAGATCTTAACAAATACTTTCAACGGTAATGGTTCGGACGGGATCGAACAAGAAATTTTTGCGATAAAGCACATTTTCAACAACCGCAAACATAACTTTGTACTTCATACAAACACTATGAAAAACAAAATTATATTTGCTGTCAACAAAATATTGTGGTATTTTACTAAGTGGATTTCCTAATTCAGTTAAAGTTGGCACGGAACCCTCGGTGCGCGAGTATGACTCGCACTTGGCCGGTTTTTCTATTAATTAACACCAGTAAACATTACTTCCAGAGCGTAGAGCACCTAACGTACGCGTACAAGTACGGCACGTTCGAGAAACTGGTCGAACTGCGCGCGTGGGGCGCGCGCCTGGAGCAGTGCGCGTGGTGCGCCTGCGCGGCGAGGCTGCGGGCGCTGGTCGCGCTGAGCGCCGGCCCGCCCGCGCCGCTGCACGCGCCCGCGCCGTTGCCGCTCCGCCCCACGTGAGTATACACGCTGTAGCTGCGTGCTGCGTGCTGCGTGCGTGTACTCTATATAGTATACTGCAGCGCGCCTGGAGCAGTGCGCGTGGTGCGCCTGCGCGGCGAGGCTGCGGGCGCTGGTCGCGCTGAGATCGATACACATCGACCCTATATCCACTTACACCTTATAACAGACGAGTTGGCTATCAACGTATATGACTGTATTAGTCATATTCTGTCATCAAAATATCAAGAATGTTTGTGTACGGTTCCAAATTATTGATTTTATTATTTTGTTATAGTTAGATCGGCACAACTATTTTCTATTTCAGAAATTGATTCTTTGTCGTGAATCTAGATAAGAAAGAAATCAATTTCTGAAATAGAAAATAGTGTTGTTTTTAGTAACATAATACCAAGTGTGTATTGCGAATTTCAGTATGGGCAAAAAAACATAGAGAAGAAAAACTCACCTTAAATTTTGCATCCTTAATAGAATTTCGTGTTTGAAGTTACAGATAGCATTCCGTGAATTGAATTTATTAATAACAGGTGCTTATGAGTGATACCAAGCCATAAAAGGTGGTTGAATAACTAACATTTGTGTATAATTGATAAATTTCCGTAATATTGCTAGCATACCCATTAGTCGAATAATGTTTTAATTTATGAAACGTCATCTGTCAATAACTTAAAGACAAGTTTGGGGCGTAGGATCTGATTTATTAGTCAGGCTAACTGCTATGTTGAATGATCAGTTGACTTCTCAAGAGTGTTTTCCATACTGACATCCAAAATTATATATTTGAACATTACTTAAAAAAATCTTGACTGCTAATCATTTTATTGGTTACTTTGTAAACAGCACCGCGATTCCAGACAGAATAGCCGATCGATCGACAGATATCGCGGCCCGTATTATGTAGGGGTTTGAAGAATTTAAAACATACCTGGGCACTATAAAGACACTACTAAGTTATTTATTACAAACTAACATATAACATTCATATTTATTCCAGAGACAACCGAGATCTCAACGCGATAGTGAGCTACGAACCGCCCGAAGCGCACGACCCTGACCTCAAGGAGCGGACATTTGACCAAGATCTCTCCTACCTTCGACTGAAGGACGCTCTAGTCTCCTCCATAGCTTTATGCATAGAGTCTGCAGACAGCAGACCGTTGGAGGAAAGGAAACCGCAATACGAAGAGCTGAAGACGTGTGTGGAGGCGTTCAGTAAAGCCATGGAGAAATGTAGGGAAAAGTATGCGGTTACTGAAAAGATCAGCATATCTGCGCCGTTCCCTTCTAGGATTATTGGTAAGCTTTTCATATGCATGGTGTTAAATAAACATTCTGACATTGTAAGTGAATACTAGTTTTTCTTGTTATTCACTGTGTGCGAAGAAGGTGGCGGTCCCCCGCCACCCAATTCGATGACAGTGCTCACAGTGACCAGAAAAGTACAACGTTGTATCCAGGCATTATTTTTTTAATACGAAAAAAGCGACACTTTTAATTAAAGTAATTGTGTTGTATGTTTAGTTACTTTTCTAATGAAAGCCAGCCATTTATTATTTTAACGTCCGCTAATAGTTTGTGACGACGTCGTTGCGTACGGTCGCAATATAAAATAATACTAAGATTTCTCTCATTCACTTTTTCATTTGTAGTAGATGTAGCTATAAAATAGAACGATGGATGGGTAGTATCTTCAAATATTTCGCAATATTTAAAGAAAATACAGTATTTGAAACCAAGTTTCTTTATTCTTAATAATTAATCAAACAATAAAAAGCGTTTCGAACACAGAAAACTATAATGTATATGTTTCGAATCAAAAAGGCACATCTATAGAAAAAATGTGTTTTGACAGTGAATAAAAAGTAAGTCCACGATTGATAGTATCTACTAGCCTACTGTGCCCTTTTCTTACAGATTTATTATGCGTTAAATAACATTCTGTACTTCTGAAAATAAAAAATCTTGAAGAGTTTACAAAAACCTAAAGTGTTTTTTAGTCTGATCGCAATCGTTTTTTGTCACAACCCAGTGTATTAACTTCTTAGCTTTGTATTTCATGTATAGTAAGTGTTGTTTAACTTTCAACAAGTGTCAGCTATTTCTAAATACTAATCCTAATATATAAATCATTGTGGACAGAATACTTATTAATTAGGGTAGATAATGCCTTAAGCCCAATACACCGTAACATACCATGACCGTGCTAAGAGCGTGTCAAACACGAAAAGCAACACAATACGCTCTAATGTGCCCACTGAACTGATCTAAAGCGTTCTGTGTCACCATTATATGGACCGAGAACGTATTTTGCCGGTACTGACACGCTCCGTGCGACGGTGTTGATCAGTGACGGAACGTTCTAGTTGACACAGTATCTTAGTTTTCAAAACTGTTAACGCACAACGCCCTCCATGCACGGCGGCTCGAACTACCTACTGCGTCATCGAGCGTGCGTCTAATCTATAAATCCAAAGGCAATCTACGCAACGCATTTAGTTCAACGAACCACCCAGAGATGGCGCTAAAGAGGCACAGCACACGCAAGAAGAAGGATCAGCTGACGGGGAGCGACGCATCGAGACCTCAGCACTTCGCCTTTCTTATTCTATACAATTACACGCAATATTATTTTCTGTAAATTTATTTGTAACCCTTTTTCTAACCAAGTATTTTATATGGTATAAAGACAACTCATTTAAGAGCACTTGTACATCCAACCCTAGAAGAGAGGACTTTAGGCAGGAGGCTAGTTAGGTCAATCTAGAAACACGAACAAATACAAAGAAAAAATGTTTGGCTGACACGTTCCTAGCACTGTCATGGTATGCAACGATGTAGAAGCCAAAAACCTTAAGGGAAATCAGCACCTAACTCGACGTTAACTAACCTTTTCATTTCATCCCCTTCCAGCCTTCGTAACCAGCACCTAAGTCGACAATAACTTTATATACCTTTTAATTTTATCCCCATCCAGCCTTCGTGACCTCGCCAGTCCCTTACCGGGAGTTGTACTCGTCCACGCTGCACATGGTGGGCTCGCTCGCCATGGGGCACGCGTCGGAGGCGCACGCTCTCTGCGCGCGCGCCGCCGAGCTGCTGCGCGCCGCGCCGGGCGGGCTGCGCGGCGAGGGGGGGGCCGCGGGGGACGTGTGGGGCCTGAGGGACCGGCTCGAAGCGCTCTCCAATTATTTAGAGGTATGTGCTTACATGTTTTTCGGGAGTCGTATCGTATACTGGGTGTCAGGTTAAGTTTAGAGGTATGTGTTTACATGTTTCAGGAGTCGTATCGTATACAGGCTTACAGGTTAGGTCGACCTAAAACCTTTAAGACGTGGTAGTTTACAACATTCCTGACTGATTTTATTAAGGCACCCCCTATCCCAAAGTTTTACTACTACCTGGTAGTACTTCATCAACAATTTTATCAATGAATTCTAATAATATCCTAGCTTGTATACCTATAAAGCTAAAGAACCGTAGATATTTTTACGCACATCTGCAGCATAATTGTCATAGACGTTTTAATATAATATCGTACAAAGGTTATTTTTTACCACTGTTTTTTTTACATTCGATCTTCTACTACAACTCAGTACAGTTACTTGCAGTTTAGTGTTAAAAATATTAATGCAACTAATCTCGTACACAAAAGAAGCAGAAACAATACCGTTTTAAGGGGCAAACCACGAAATAGACAAAAAATGATTTTTTTTTTTAAAATAAATTTAAGGCCGGTAACTTGAGAACGGTTACGTTTCGAATAGAGGGTTCCATAGTTTAATCAGTCAGGTATGATGTAAACTCCCACGTCTCATAGGATTTAGGTCGACTTAACCTGTAACCCTGTATATGTGACTCATAAGATGAATCATAATAAGTGATTCGTAGACATGCGCTCTCATGTCTAGTTTTTACATTAAAACATATATTTCATGTTATTTGGTGAAAGTCTGCACGTCCCCTAGCTGCTACAGAGGGCAGAGACTAATCATAAACCCCAAAAAACCGACCAAGTGCGAGTCGGACTCGCGCACTGAGGGTTCCGTGCCAACTTTAACTGAATTAGGGAATCCATTTACTTTTACTTAGTAAAATACCACAATATTTTATTGACTGCAAATATAACTTTGTTTTCATAGTGTTTGTATGAAGTACAAAGTTATGTTTGCGGTTGTTGAAAATGTGCTATATCTCAAAAACTATTAGTTCGATCCCGTTCGAACCAATTTTGGTTGTAAGTATTTGTTAAGATCTACATTCCATATTTTTTTCAAAATTTACACTTGCTTGGTTTAGAAGTTAGATGGGGGGGGACGCCCATTTTTCCACTTTGGAAACGTCTAGCTATGAAACGTTAGACTTTAAAAGAAAACGGTTTTAGGAACCTCTATGACATTTTAAGAGACCTATCCATAAACACCCCACACGCATAGGTTATGAGAGCCCCCCCTTAACTGTCATTATTTTTTATTTTTTGTATGAGAATCGGTAAGCGGTTAACAAGATACATCTTCCTACCAAATTTCAATTGTGTAATGCTTATAGTTACAGAATAAAATGGCTGTGACATACGGACGGACAGACAGCCAGACTTGACGAAACTATAAGGGTTCCGTATTTTGCCATTCGGCTACGGAACCCTAAAAAATAGTCAATTTAAACCAACTAACATGGTTTCTTAAATTCCACTCCAGTTCATCGGAATCGTGACGTTCCTGCTAGGAGTGTGCCACGAATTCGTCACGCCGGCTACCACGAAGAAGTCCAAAAAGAAAACCAACCAATCGCCGGACGAGATCAAAACGACGGAACTCCTCAACAAACTAAACGAGGCTGTTCAAGACTCCATCGCTTTCCTGGAGGACGCGTTCGACAATCTACCACAGTACAAATACGAAAGCACGCTAGAAGAACAATTCGCGAAACTAAACATAGACAAATATCAAAACCCGGTCGAAGCAAAACTCAAAAACGGCAGACAGGACATGATTGATGACGTGAGGAATATACTCAAAAAGAAATCGAAATATTTGAAAAGTCTTATCCAATAGTGGCCTTGTGTGGGTGCGTGTCAATTCTAGTGATGTTTAAATGAAACATATCTTGTAAATAATGCGTGTAGTTTTCAATACAATTGAAGGTCTTTTTGAGGCTTCAGGACGCACAGTATTTCAGGATTGCTTGGGAGGAGACATGATTTAGTTAACATCATAGAGCAATACAGTAAAATGTACTAACACAAATTGTAAAAGAAACCCTAGGTCAATTATTCTTAGTTTTCGAGAAAAAAAATCATGAAGTTGTCTATTGAGACCAGGTGCCTAACAGTAAAAATTACTTTTTTTCTTAAAGAGTGGAAACTTAAAAACAGTCTTAGTATCCATGTCTTCACGCGTAAAATATTTTGCTATATAAGCTTTACAGCACGCACGAACTGTCAATAATTACGAAAATATGAGCAAAAAATCGAATTTTAGTTTTTATTTTTTATTTATTTTATTACGTCATTTCCGCAGCTAATTTTAATTTGAAGAGTTAGCTGGACCTCTTCACCTGCTCCATAAAAAAAATCAGGTGCATAATCCATGGAATTACAAAGTTATTTATAATTTTAGAAAACCCTGTGCGCCTGTGTTTTTTTAAAGAGCAATGTTGACTGTTGACTTTGCTATTAGATAAAACAAAGGCGTTTTGTTATGAAATGTCATGGGTTATATCGCTGATTTCGGCTATCATCAGCATTACTCCGTGTTGCCTACCAATACCGCATGGAATGAAATGTGAAAAATCATACCTCGTATGATAAAAAATATTGTCACGTCATTCCAGAGACTTAATTCCAAAGTCTTTCCTATGAAGGGCCCCCGCTCCTCCAGGCTACTTGTATTGACGCGGGGTTTCAGCAAATGCCTAACGAGGGTGGACCCCTTCCCGCGTCACAAGTAGCCCTTCATAGGAAAGACTTTGGAATTAAGTCTCTGGAATGACGTGACAATATTTTTTATCATACGAGGTATGATTTTTCACATTTCATTCCATGCGGTATTGGTAGGCAACACGGAGTAATGCTGATGATAGCCGAAATCAGCGATATAACCCATGACATTTCATAACAAAACGCCTTTGTTTTATCTAATAGCAAAGTCAACAGTCAACATTGCTCTTTAAAAAAACACAGGCGCACAGGGTTTTCTAAAATTATAAATAACTTTGTAATTCCATGGATTATGCACCTGATTTTTTTTATGGAGCAGGTGAAGAGGTCCAGCTAACTCTTCGAATTAAAATTAGCTGCGGAAATGACGTAATAAAATAAATAAAAAATAAAAACTAAAATTCGATTTTTTGCTCATATTTTCGTAATTATTGACAGTTCGTGCGTGCTGTAAAGCTTATATAGCAAAATATTTTACGCGTGAAGACATGGATACTAAGACTGTTTTTAAGTTTCCACTCTTTAAGAAAAAAAGTAATTTTTACTGTTAGGCACCTGGTCTCAATAGACAACTTCATGATTTTTTTTCTCGAAAACTAAGAATAATTGACCTAGGGTTTCTTTTACAATTTGTGTTAGTACATTTTACTGTATTGCTCTATGATGTTAACTAAATCATGTCTCCTCCCAAGCAATCCTGAAATACTGTGGGACGGTCCTAAATAATTATAACCTAAACAAAAGTTTGTGATCACTAGCATAAGCTTATCAAATTTATTAAATGTAACCGTATCGAAAAAAACATATTTGTTATGTGTTTTCTTGAAATGTAAAACCCCTGAAATAATATTATAATAACAATAATATGTAATGATTTAATTTTCCGTAACAAAAATTTTTTTTGATTTTTGAAAGTGATTGCAAACTTTTTATGTATTCAGAATAATATGCATATTTACTAACTTTAGTTATCTGTTGCATAAAATGCCCGCATTTAGTTTTTGCCTCTATAAAATATTTATAACGTAACCGTCACAAGTAATGTCTTACGGCACGGGCGCCATCTTGAGTCACGAGCGAAACGAAAGTATTTTTTTTTCTATTTTGAGGTAATAGAGAATCCTGAGTGTAGCGAGGCATTTAAGCTGACCCAAGACGAAGACAATTTTATTCCCATGGTAAAAACTCTACTTTTCGCTTCTCTTTGCGATTCAATTTATAAGATTATTTTCTATGTTCATACTAAGTTTCATTTTAACGCAAGCAGTGCGCTGTAGTCTTGGATGAATTAACCACTGGATATGAAACGCAAGAGCGAATGTATGAAAACATCATTAGCCAATTTCTGCGGGGCGGGGGGAGTTTGTCGTGTCAATTTTTGACATTTAGTGCATGGAAGTGTCGATATGTGTGGAACGAATGAATGAACGAATCTTTTGTAAAATTATATTTAATTTTATCACCAAAACAATAAATTACATTATGGGCATGTAATGCACAAACCATCAAATGAACAATTGAGACATAGAAAGTCGTTTTATATGAACGATCTGGCAAGTATCACTTAGTTAGTGTGAACTTCCTAAGACATTTTAAAACAGCCTGTTAGTACACAATATAGCCTTGCACCATTAAAATCCTCCTATGGGATAATTATGCAGTAGATTTTTTGCGTTGGCATTCAATCACGCTTGGCGTAAATTGGATGCCACATATTCGGTGATGTTTTGTGGGGATCAATTTTGCCTCTCTTTGGACAGAAAATATGAAATAATATTATAAAGATGTATTGTCAAATATGAAGTTTAAAATTTTAAATTAAACTGTTGTATTTTTAAGATTACCTGAATCTCCTTTCGAGTGAAACATTTTACAGATTAATCATTTTATTTTAAAATAATTTATATTAAAAATTCAATAAATGTTTATCGATATGATTAATCGACAATTGTCAAGCACAATTAAAATTAAACTGACAAGAGAACGAATGATAAACAAATGATAATCCTACCGTATAAAGTATACGTTATCTTTTTGATTTTGTAATAACTGACCGCCACTTTTTTAAATGGCAATGTTACTTTTCTCTTGGAAAACACATTTTACTATTTTCATGAAAAATAACAGCTTTTTTGGGATAAAACGTTACTTACGGATTAACATTAATATTTTTTGTCTTGCCGCTATAATTTTTACACAAAAATAAGCCACATTTACCCATTTTTTCCGTCAATGTTTCTCACTGAGCTCTATCACCGTACTGACAAGACGTCACCCGTAAGTGAGGCCAAAAAGCCCGCTTCGTGGCTAAGGGGGCACAAGCGAAATTGCCTATCATTGCGCGTCCAGTGGTTTATTCGTCCAAGGCTGTAGTAAATCACAACTAACCATTTAATATACCATTCTAATTCGTATTTATTTGATCTGAAAAATACTGACGACCCGTCCTTCTTCCAAATGGCTTGGTCAACAAATTAAAATGATATTACGATACAATTTCCTTTAATTAACCCTTTTCCTTGCCATTTTATTATGACATGAACATTTTCATTAATGACAATCATAAAGACAATTATCATTTTGTTTGGGATTAATTAATAACCTATGCTCAACACACTACATATTTTACAAACAATGACAATCTAATTTTACACGAAAAACAATATGGAGTCCCGTGTGCCCGTGTCATACGGCCAAATGACTAAGTATTTACACACTTTTTTCTCTTCTATCTAGGTTTTCAAATAATGACCTCTTTGGGGCAACCTCGCGCACGTTGCTGCGTTAATACGAGCTCGTCTTCCGAATTCAAATCACATTAAAGTCCGTTATTCTTTGCTTGTCTAATAATGTAAAAAACCTTTTAATTTTTTTTTTAAATATTATCAGTGCTAAAGATCTTTTTACAACCATTTGATTTAAAAATAACTCAGTATTCAACAATGAATTACTTATTTAAGAAGTGAGTTTTGTGTTTATCTAATTTTAAAATTAATCATTTCGGTAAAAACGAATGTCATGATTGTTCACCATATTCGAATTGCAAGGAAAAACGGACGATATACCACATGGGCCGTGATGGATTTTCATACAATATTTCGTCCCGTGGGCTGACATGAGTAACTTACTAAATTAAACATTATGGGACGTGTATAAGAACTATGCGATTACAAAAATTGAAACCAAAAGGGGCATGACAATTTTATTTGAACTGACCATATGCTGCATGTAAATACATATTACGAACGAATCTATAATAATATTATAAAACTGAAGAGTTTGTTTGTTTGAACGCGCTAATCTCAGAAACTAATCGACCGATTTGAAAACATATTTTTGTGTTGGATAGCTTATTTATTGAGGAAGGCTTTATCAGACTGCGACGGGAAGGGAGAAAGCGAACACAAATAAAACGCGCGGACGAACTAACGACTAGTGAATAAATAATATGCTTCCACTATTAGGCTGAATGCAAATATAGTACAATCATACCATGCATAGGCGATGTTAAGGCGTAGTCTACACGCTCGACCTTAGTTATTGTATATAGCTTGTTATCTACATATAGTAATGATTTAAGATATTTAAAACCACTAAAATAATAGCTTTACGGAATATGTTTTGAAGTGTATCTCTGACTTGCATATCTTTATGAATATAAAATATGACACAGTGTTTAAAACATTCTAAACCGTTATATTAGCATTATGTTTTGATGACTTTTCTATAAAAGAAACCACTCACACCCTTTTCAAAACAATATCTCATGTTCCTATCTAAAGTAAGTAGAATCACTATGTTAATTGCACTTTTTGAAATCTTCAAAAGGGACTGATAGTTGTGGCCAGTGTATATTATAAATTTATAGGTTCTATGTATTTTATAAAAACCTTCTATCGCATTACCTATAATAATTGGGTAAAATTATTTTTTAATAAATAGTATTTTATGGCTTCTATGTATATTTCTCTTGAAATTAATACTTAAAAATTATATCAATTTCTAAATCTTAAAAAAGGGTGTGCATCCGTATGCACTTTCACTTTTTACCATAACTAGTCAAATTAGAATTTAATAACTGGTCACAATGTAAAAATATTTCTTAGTTATGTTTAAATTATTATTTTCAAATTTAGCTTCTTTTTAAATACTGGGAACACTGGTTACATATTATTTTTAATTAGTGATCTTACCAGTACTAATGATATAAGCTATTGGATCCTTGCGCGACGACGTCACAAAATATTGGAGGACGTTGAAACGACAAATGCCTCGGCCATCATTACGAAAAGTAATTTTAATTAAATACTGAAATTGTTCATTTATTTTATGCAATTTAAGTTAAAATATGGAGTGAAGATTTTTATTTATTAATAAAATATAATCAAGGAAACGTAAATTTTGTACTGAAATTGCTAGATATATGGTGGCAGACGTCAGAAGTCCTACAACGATAACTTTTTTGGCCACTACGAGCGCTGTCATCGATTCGGGTTCCCCCACCACCTACTTCGCACCTCGCGAAGAGAGAGAGAGTGGGGAGCGCGAGCTTGCCTCCCCCCTAGCCCCACCGCCCCGCAGGCGAGAAAGCCTTGCTAAGATTATTATATTACTTTCAGGATGATAATATGTGATTATGAAACCTTTCAATTATGTTCTGTGCATACGGATACAAGTAAAAACTTGGTGCTCAATTTTAACATGTGAATTCACTTCGTTAGGTCGTCTAGAAGTGTATAGAGTTCAGTCCTCTGCCTAATCTATTGTATTGTATTTATCGGGTTGTACGGCGAGTTGTTTGTACCTAAGAATGGTTAATACATTTTTGTATATAAACAAAACAATCGTGGTTTCATTTACGCAATTCGAAGACGGTGCAACTGCAACATCAATCAACCAATCTAGATCTTAAATCAGTTATATCGGAAACGGCACGTAATCAAAAAATATTTCATTTTTCGATTACTCCTATTAGAAAACACCCCACAGGAAACCCACCCGAGTCTATAATAATATGACCTCAAAAATGGTCCAAGGGTCCAAAATTATCTGACCTCAATATCAATGAAGAGCGAGTTAAGATATTTTTTTCCTCGAAAAAAAAAGATTCTAGGTATGACAGCTAGTCTCCTGGTCCTGCCTATGTACTTACCTATCACAAAGATTTTCAACCCGCCATCATGGATCTTTAATCTTGGAAACGGTGCTACGTATAAAAAACTAACACCGTGTGGCGCGGGCCCCTTAACTGCTAGCAAGGTTAGATTTATTTTAGACCCATGGACCATTTTTGAGATATATTTTGTTATTGGGATGTGTACCAATTGGGGTGGTCCATAGATTCATAAATTAATTTATACGATGCACCGTTTCCGAAATTGAGAGTTAACATCTAATGACACTTAGTGTCTAAACACACTATGCCGAAGTTACGCGACCGAAATTCGGCATAATTACGCCTCCAATGCTATTTGAATTACTGACGACACATTAAGCCGAAACGTCGGAACGTAAAATCAGCCGCGTAACTTCAGCACATCGTGTTTAGTTAGACACGAACGGCACGCATTTATAGTAAATTTAGTAATTTATTAGTAAATTCGGCGCTGATGGTGTGTCATATCAGCCGACTACGTTGAAACGTAAAATCAGCCGCGTAACTTCGTCATAGTGTGTTTATACACTTTAGTAACTAGAGGTAAATTTGGTAGAGGTCTCTGCGGCATTACCACTCAAAGAGAAAACCTCTTGCTCACGCATGACGTAAGGCGTAAGTGACCTCTA
This sequence comes from Pyrausta purpuralis, assembly GCA_963924145.1. Lineage (NCBI taxonomy): Eukaryota > Metazoa > Arthropoda > Insecta > Lepidoptera > Crambidae > Pyrausta > Pyrausta purpuralis. Next base: position 6,201,300 of record OZ001663.1, on the reverse strand, counting down.
TAGTACCTAGACAGAAATAGGCTAGGAGACAGAAAGATAAGCTCAATATACTTACTCATACCATTTTTGAGGGTAAACTAAGTTTTGACGCCTTGACTTGTGGTTTTTTAGGGTGTATACCGATATAAAAGGGTGCACTACACCCCTTAATCTGATCTAGTTTATGGTAAACTGTGAGAGAGAGGTATAGGTATTATTGACCTTTATTAGTGTGATGTAGGAAATATTCAAAAACTTCATATAAAGCAGATAACACCTATAGTAATTGCGTCACCATTACACTCACAGCCATCGGCCGCACGGAATAGTTTAATGAAAAAATTAAACACCTTTTACTTATTTTGTTTTATATTTATTTACAACATGAATATTGCAGTAATCATGTATCTATTTGCTGTACAAAAATACCCGAGAATTGGGAGCCTATTACACAATTACCAACGCTGCAGTCTGATCCTGGAATGTGATGGAAAAATGGAACTTACATTTTTGGCGACATCAACTGAACTATTTGACATGCAAAAATGGTTTAGATATCTAATACTAGCTAAAATAAACAACAAAAATAGAATAATACAGCTTGGTTTACACGAATAACATTGAATTAAAAATCTCTACTAAAAGAAAACAAAAAACACACAACACCCAGAAATAAGATTACTGTTAACTTTGAATTGCGCAAGACTTAAAAAATATTAATAAATAATATTTATTTATCATTATTACAATTTGGTGTGGTTAAAATAATAATATTTCTGAATCATTTGACTCAAATAACCAGTCACACCACTTAAATTCAATTTTTTTTGTTTATTTTCTTCTAATGTATGCTTTTTTGTAATGAAACATCATTCAAAGTTTCAAGCGCTTAATTTTAAGTCTAAAATGTTACATTAAGTAATTATAAATAAGGTAGAAACAAAATTATGCACCAAAATGAGCTTAACGACTAAAATCATAGCCTACATTCGAAATACACGACCGTTCGAGACGGCAATAAGAGGCAGTACAGATATAGGTTTTATTAAATAGGTCCTGCAACTTTATATTGTGCTAAGATAACTTTGAGCTGTAAGCCATATTTTTCAAAGATATTGAAAGTGCTGTCTGAAAATATATAAGTAAATAATTCTCTCTATTACACATTAAAAAAATAAAGATCTTTTATAGTCGATCTGGTACTGTGTAGAGAACATTGAAAAGGTACTTTCATAAGAACAAATTTTCAATTATATTCCGGCTAGTGATTAATAGTATAACTGTCGGTTAACTTAACCCTGTTAAGTGAAATTCTCAAGATAACAGATACTAGTATATTTTATTATAAGAAAAATAACTTGAAAACATAATTAAATCAATAAATGTTTATGAATACTGATAAAAGCGTACGCGTATTGGAACACTTCAAGACTTATAGTGATAAATTAAATTAAATTTTTATATGAAATATGTTGAAAGAAATTGTATTATTAGGCACCCTAAATATATCTTTTTAAATTTAAAATGACGTAATTGTTATTGGAAAAAGACAATTTCTAATAATATTTACATTATTTGTTTTTGTTCTGATCAGCGAGGATTTGTTAAACTTTTACTATTAGAAAAATATGCTTATTGAGTTGAAATCACAAAATTCATAATACAGTGTTATTCTAAATTGTACTTTAAATAGAACAAATTACTTATCATTTTTTCTTGAGATTTTCCGAATTGATCTACGAGCTATTTACAGAGTTATAGGAGATATGTAATTTATACATAACAATCTCTATCACATGTTATTATGAATTATTTGAATCATTTTTCACGTCTAGATAATTTTTCTTATACTAAAATGCGTTTACACGCTGTTCTGTCAAAAAAACGGTCGTTTTAGAATACAAAAGAATTTTATTAATAAAATATTTCAACAGAACACTGTGTAGACTCAAAGATAATTCTAATCATTAAACAAAAGAATGAAAATAAATACGACTATTATAATAGTGAAGACAAAATAATCTAGAACACGCACACAACACGCCACACACACATGTAGGCACGAGGCAGAAGAAATACTGTACGTACTGTAAGTAAATAACTAACTTTTCAACACACTTGCTCAAAATGACGTTATTATTCCACCGATTTTTGGCACATAATCCTAGATATTAAACACGCGTGCTTTTTCGTTATATTATTGCACTAGTGCCTTTAGTTTATTAACCCGACCAATTTAGGTTTGTACCCTAGTACCAAGTCGTAAGTAAGAAGAAGAAGCTATGTAATTTAGTCGGGTTATAAAATTATTTTAGCAACAAACATTATTTTTGCGAAAAATAACAGTATTCTACATAGGTATTTATTTCAATAAATGGCAAATCCAGATTTTTCATTTAATTTTTCTGTAATTTGTGTTTTTAACACGAATTATTAGATTTTTAATCTTGGCTGTTGGCTGATCTAGTTCGCCCTTAGCCTTGCGCGCGCATCGGTATCGCGGCACGAAAAAAACAATGCGCCATTTTTCGTAAATAGGTAAGTGTCAGCTGTGACGAAGTTTGGATTAATTGTGAAGTTTAATATTAACGAAAATATCTACTTCAAGTAAAGAAAATGAAGAAAACCTATTATTAACTCTGGCGGTCATACGTAACGAGACGAAAAACGCGTCCGATAGTCTTTTGCCATCAAAGTCGAGTGAAATGTATTTTTACTACGAGTAAATATTTTAATAATTAAGAACTTAGTAAATGAAGAGTCTTGTTTTTTCCTCGCAAGTGTGTTGAAAAACGTCGTATGATACGCGTATGCCTGTGACCATTATATACGCGGCTTTCTTATGGCGCACTCGCTTTCGCTCGTGCGCACACAATATCGCCTTGTATATAATGGTCAACTTAGCACACTTGTATCATAATGTACTAGTATAAAATACTTTGTAAAGACTTCTCCGTAAGGTTCGATTGAATATTATCCAATATGATGTATATTGGTGGTCTATGATAGGACTAAAAATTATAATCAATGGTCATAGTGCTCTAAAACGCTTTAACTCGGATTTATAGTACTGAAAAGTTATAATCCCTAATCAATGTATATCGTAATCGCTAACTCATTGTAGCAAAGAAAATGTCAAGTTTTATGACTGGACACAATTGTTTGCAATACATTGCTGGTTCAATTTATTTGTTAGAATCATAGAAAATTCGAGGATAAGTGTAACAAAACGTAAAGAAACCTTAATCTAATATTTATGACTACATTTTCAAGCACGAGTTTCAAGCATTTTCAAGTACAGCATATGTAACTCGACAAGTAACATCAGCTCTCAGAAAGAGACAGAAAATCACTTTTGTGTAGCGCTGTGTCTGTCACTAGGACATTTGCGCTAGAAAGATGATGGACTCTCGAAGACATAAGTTTAATTTTAAAATATAACCATTCTCAGTATCATATTAATACGAATGACAAAGACGAAACTCCTAAACTCCTGGCCTAGTTTTCTCAATTACGACACATTATAACATTTTTTATTATGAATAATCGTTCTATATAATAATGTTATTATATATTCATTGCACGTTGTTGACTAACCGAACGTATTGCAGTTTAAATAATAATATACACATTTTTGACAGATTTCTCAACCTAATAATAAATTTAAATATTATGACGTAAACATATGCCGTGGCTTGATCACTGCCGTTTCGTTAATACATTATTATTCACATAGATTTGCCAAAATCTTGATAATGCGATATATTTAGTGTTAAACATAAATTACACGTTCCTTTTATTATTATTTTCTCAAGATACAAGAAATATAGACAAGTCATCGTGTGATATTTATTACAAGTAGTAATAATACAATTTTGTTTCAATGAACAAGCCAAGATTTTAGATTTTTTAAACATTTTGCAAAATTAGTACTTCAAAGTAAGTGGAGTCAAGTTTTTATTACTGATTTTGTATCACATATTAATGTTTAATACCGAGGCAGATTTTTATTTTTACTATGGCGTTCAAATCTATTTACAATCACAACGGAGAGAACTTTTTATATATTTATATTATCAACACTGTGATATGGAAGCGTCTCTTCTAAGACAAGTTTATACACAATAATCTATTTACACTACTTTGCACGAATCTTTTCTACTGACGGTTATTCGGAGTATTATAGTAAGAAATATACCAGCAACTTCTGACACTAACTTGTAAAATAAACTAAGACGTTTGCCACATTGTATGTATCTCGCTCACTCTCGCGAGAATGAGAGATGTTTCGTCTCCCACACGTGTTTTTAAAACGTTAATAACATGGATGCTAAGCTATATAACCTTTATTCTCAACACCACACGCTTCAAATTTCTCTGTACTCGTCGTAGAAGAGATTCGCGCGTTTACTACTAAGGGCTATCTCTCTCTAAGACACCAGTGGCGACATTATGAAGCACAGATAACAAAAAAAATATGGTAGGGCAATTATACTCCTTTAAATCAAAATATGTAGCTGAAACGTGGAGGGTAGTAACGAGATTATGTACGGACAACAGCACGTCAAAGTAAACACTGCAGTATCTTATGCAGTTGTAATAAGGGCTAGTTTGCAACAAAAGTGGGTAACCTGATGTGTTGTCGACTGTACATGAAACTACTTGCTGGTTATAAGAATGGAGCTGTCTCTGTCACTGCGCGGTGTGTGTGAAAATATGTGAAAAAGTGTGGAAATATGAACTGTATTGACACGAAAATGACAGACGCGGGTCATACACGCGGGTCATACATAGCGGGGAAGCGGGAGGAATTTGACATGTTTGACAGGTCCATTCTTATGATAATCGGGTTGTAATAGCGAAGCGTTCTTTTTCTCTTTCTTTAATGCGTAAAGCAAATGAACGAATCGCGGTCCTGTTAGAGGCATAATGATTGTTTTAATCTATCATTCGCTTTTTTTTCAATCACAATTAGATTTTATTAGTTATAATATCACAACCTATTACGAAAACAGAAATCCGTCAGTGCGATCATCGTTTAGCAGATCAGAAGCATTTTTAGTGTGTAATCCGTATGCATTAGCCATTATTACCTTCGAATCCGCAAAACGATAATGGTATCGACGGATTTCGTTTCTTGAAGTAGGCAACTTGAATCTGTAATCTGAATATTGTTATTTTATGTTTTTCGGAAAATTCAACCAACTATTTTACAAAGTTTTATTTTATTATTTACCTTAAAGAATTTCATCGATCAGAAATATAATGCACTAGTAACATTATTTTTATTTCAATCAGTTCGTCATGATTCGATCTGTGTTGCCAACTCTACTACAACTGCGAATAGGCGCGCGTAGGACACTGTGTTTAGGTGGTAACTGAATTATTTTGTATGAAACTAGAAATAAATACTAATATGCTTTAGAAAAACAAAAAGAACACGTTTTTTGAACACAGATATTTTATTCATAATAATATCTGACGCCCGCGTACACATTCCTCTTCTATGTGTTTTTTTTCTCTATTCCGGATTATGAAGGGTACCTCATATTGTTCAACAACCAATTACTAATATACCGGTGTCTTAGTGAGCCCATGCCCTAAGGCGTTTGCCTAACATTACAGTCGTCAGTCGGATCGATTGGTCGTCCTTAACACAAAGCACTTAGGTACACAATAGCTCGACAGTCACTGTCACTCACTCACAGAGTGTGGAATATGTCGCGCGCGTTATTTTTAGAATAACGCCTGTAGGAGCAGTCGCTGAATCAGCTACCACTGAAAAATAGTGAAAAACATGTATTATTTATTGTAAATTTACATTTAATGTATCCATGTTTAGTCCGTTTTAAATGTTTCGTAGCCGAATGTCAAAAAACAGAACCTTTGTAGTTTTGTCAAGTCTGTCTGTCTGTCCGTCCGCATGTCAAACCATAAAACTATTCACATTACACATTTTAAACTTGGCAAGTAGGTGTATCCTGTTACGATACCCATACAAAAATAATGACATCTGAGGCTCCCATACACGGAACGAGAACAAAAAAAAACATAAATAGCAGGGAGTATTTTACAACTAGTATTTGGAACTGTATTTTTTTAAATAGCTGTAACAGATATTTAGTTAGACCTGTTACTATCCGAATACTTGAGAAAGAGATGGCTATCATCTGTCAGGACCAGGTGACCCTTGAGAGTGAAAGGGATGGCTATACAGGTTGTTTCAAAAGGCTTAATGCAGACGAAAATCATGTAATCCTACCATTCATACGATTTTTTTTCTAGAAGACACTTATAGCTGGGAAACTGGATATTAACAGTCAAAGTTTTTTTTTAGTATAAATAAACATTCTATTAGAACTAACGATTATTTCTCCCTAAGAAACGTGTTCAAAAGTTTCGGTATTTTTTTCTTAAAGATAACGTAAACGGTGCACGCAAATGTATCGCGCACACAACTAAGCGCGCCCTTTGTATGCGCGCGCGTCGTTACGCCTGAGCGCTCTGAGCGCGTATACATTGCGGCTAATAAATCAATGATTATTTTTCATGCCTTAAAATAAAAACCGGCCAAGTGCGAGTCGTACTGAGGGTTCCGTGCCAACTCTAACTGTATTAGGTAATCCACTTACTTCTACTAAGTAAAATACCACAATATTTTGTTGACTGCAAATATAACTTTGTTTTTCATAGTGTTTGTATGAAGTACAAAGTTATGTTTGCGGTTGTTGAAAATGTGCTATATCTCAAAAACTATTAGTTCGATCCCGTTCGAACCAATTTTCGTTGTAAGTATTTGTTAAGATCTACATTCCATATTTTTTTCAAAATTTACACTTGCTTGGTTTAGAAGTTAGATGGGGGGGGGGACGCCCATTTTTCCACTTTGGAAGCGTCTAGCTATGAAACGTTAGACTTTAAAAGAAAACGGTTTTAGGAACCTCTATGTCATTTTAAGAGACCTATCCATAGACGCATAGGTTTGACTAAATAATTTTTTTTTTGTTTTGTTTCATGTATGGGAGCATTTATTTAAATGTCATTATTTTTTATTTTTTGTATGAGAATCGGTTAGCGGTTAACAGGATACATGTGCTTACCAAATTTCAATTGTGTAATGCTTATAGTTACAGAATATTCCGTTTTTTGCCATTCGGCTACGGAACCCTAAAAATCGTTTACCGGTGATTATTTTTGTTACATACGATTCGGTTGTACTGAATGCGATGTTTAAGGCATGGCTCATTTTCGCAGAAATTCGAGAACGAGTATACCACCAGAAAGCGCCCAAAGTGTTATACCCACCTGCGACTGGGCATGGCGCGGCGGCGCGCCGTCTGCCGCTGGTGCTCGAACTCGAAGTCCTCCTCCGTGAGGCTGAGCCGCTGCATGTGGTACACCAGGTACTCCTCCCCGAGCACCGCTTCTGGAGGGTGCCGGAGCACTTCAAGTGTCTCACACAGACCGCTCGCGCGCTTGCGGACCTTGGCTGGGCCGAGCGCGCCTGCTAGGATCACTAGCGCCGCCTTGAAGAGGACCTGGAAATGGTTTTGGTGATTTGATAATTGTCCCCCTGGCCGAATTCGACGACGGTAGCCAGTCACAACGGTATTATTCAAAAGAGATGTATTAGATCCATGTGTGGTACTAAACCAAAGGACTCCTGTAGGCCACTTTTTAAACGTCTTAATATTTTGACATTACCTTGCATGTACGTTTTTGAGGTGCTCATTTTTGTAAGGAAAAACAAGGGTCTTTTTGAAACTAAATGTCAAACATTATCAACCCGATATACAGGGCAACTCGTTAGACCTCAGTCCTCCACAACATGTTTTTCGCGAAATTGTTACGTCATGTCAATTAAATTATTTAACATGTTGCCGCACAAAATGAGAGACCTGCCCTTGAGGTCTTTTAGGAACGTACTGCGCAAAATACTTTCAGAAAACTCCTTTTATTCTATAGAAGAGTTTACGAAATTTTGTTCTGATGGACACATTAAACGCCCATTTCCAAGGTAGACCACACATTTTCATTTAGGTTTAGGTTTTATCTGTGCCTTTTTTTTGTAAAATGCATGTTAAAATTGTGTTCATTTAACATCTAATTATTAATGTTTTTATATCATAATTAATTATTGTAATAATCTTTTTTGACATTTATAAATGACATTGTTAATTTAAGACGACGACAGCAAATATTTGCCTAGGTACCGAAACATCGGTAAAACACGCTGAACCCATTATTATTGTTTCTATCAATCTGTACCGTGATTTAAGCAAATAAAATTCATTTCATTTCATTTCAACGCCTAAACGACTGCGCGGGACAAAATAATATTATAGTGCGCAAGTGTGTGCGCAAACCCTCTAATCTTTTCACTCTCAAAGCCCGATGATGGGACAGCAATCTGACGCGACCGGAAAGATATCAGGCGCTGGACCAACTGCGCAACGTGCTTATCCGAAGCACAGGGGTGAAACACCGCCAACATCCTAACTCCGAGCTACCCTAAGCATTTCTGGACAGAAAACCCAAGAATATATTATTGGACCGACCCGGGGAGCGAACCCGGGACCTCTGGCGCAACCGTCGCTTTAAAGTGCGACCCACTTACCGCTGCGCCGCCGAGCCTTTTTTTTGGTAATTAGTGATGATACGAGTCAGGGTAGGCACGATTTACGAGCGCTAACTAGTCTTGGGGGTACCATAGACAGCCACAAAGATAGAACTAATATTCTAAATCTGAAGAGTTTGTTTGTTTGAACGCGTTAATCTCAGGAACTACTAAACCGATTTGAAAAAATATTTTTGTGTTGGATAGCCTATTTATTGAGGAAGGCTTGAGGTTATAAAAAAAGAGAGCAAACTCTAGAGAGTAGACTGATTTTTTACTCTAAGTAAATAAATTATTTTCCTTTCCTATCTGAACTAAAATCTAGAATACTCGCTTAGTTTGCGAATTCATGTTAATTGTTGTTTATTTAAGTGGTGTTTTTAAGCTAAAATATACAATTATTACATAAATCTTACCACTCAGTGACAGGTGACCAATATTAAAAATAACTCATACCGAGATATACATATAGCACTATTTTAATAACAATACTGAGTCATTAATATATTTATATATTTTTATTGATACGATGATCTAAAGCCAGTCCGATCTTTTGCCAGGGATGGGGGCCTGGTGACCCGTAACACAGGTTTCTTACCTACCACGGGCACCAGCGTTCCACAACCATTTTACTGTAATTTTAAGTTATGGCATTGTACTTTAGTATTATTGTATGTTTTGGTTTGTGGAAAGAAATAAACGATTATTATTATTATTATTATATTATTATTAATACATTAACCACACAAAATCTGAATCGTTATGGCAAACACATAAACTGTCTTGGGGATTAACACCTTCACTAACGGTCGATTGATTATTCTAATGAAGCGTTCCCTTAGGACTTAGGGCGTTTCTAATGTTAAAGAGGTACTTAAAAGTACAGTTCTCAATATAAAAGGTATTAATTATCCTATTAATATCTTTTTTATTTTGTTTTAAATCAAACCTTATTATGTTATCGGTAGTTTTTCGGCTTCGCTAAGCCCTGTAGAACTGGCTTCACTTTGTACTTAGTAACTAGTAGACCTTCTTGGGGTGATGGGATGGGACAGCAATCTGACACGACCGGAGAGAGATCAAGCGCAGGACCACTGGCTTAACGTGCTTTCCGAGGCACGGGGAGTTAAACACCGCCAACTTCCAAACTCCGGGCTACCCCGAGAATTTCTGAACAGAAAAACCCAGGGACGTAATTTTGGCCCGAACCGGGGATCGAACCCGGAACCTCTGGCGCAGCCGTCGCTTTAAAGTGCGACCCTCCGCTGCACCTCCGAGGCAGATTTAAAGATGGTAATGAGATGATTGAAACTAAATTACCTTGACTCCTTCACACAGAAAGCAGTCCCAGACGCACAGCAGGCTGTCCCAGGGCAGGGTTCGTGTCAGCACACAGAGGAACCACTTTGCTGAGTACAGAACTGACTCGCCTATGTGCTAGTCACTAATACACTTCTTTTGGCTAATAAAGATGCTAATGAGACGATTGATACTAAATTACCTTGACTCCTTCGCACAGGAAGCAGTCCCAGATGCGCAGCAGGCTGTCCCAGGGCAGGGTTTGTGTCAGCGCACAGAGGAACCACTCTGTTGCGTACAGAACTGGCCCCACCATGTGCTGGTCACTAATCAACCTATTTTGACTAATAAAGATGGTATTGACATGATTGAAACTAAATTACCTTGACTCCTTCGCACAGGAAGCAGTCCCAGACGCGCAGCAGGCTGTCCCAGGGCAGGGTCCGTGTCAGCGCACAGAGGAACCACTCTGTGGCATACAGAACTGACTTGCCTGTGTGCTGGTCACTAATGAACCTCTTTCGACTAATAAAGATGCTAATGACATGATTGAAACTAAATTACCTTGACTCCTTCGCACAGGAAGCAGTCCCAGACGCGCAGCAGGCTGTCCCAGGGCAGGGTTCGTGTCAGCGCACAGAGGAACCACTCTGTGGCGTACAGAACTGACTTGCCTGTGTGCTGGTCACTAATGAACCTCTTTCGACTAATAAAGATGCTAATGACATGATTGAAACTAAATTACCTTGACTCCTTCGCACAGGAAGCAGTCCCAGACGCGCAGCAGGCTGTCCCAGGGCAGGGTTCGTGTCAGCGCACAGAGGAACCACTCTGTGGCGTACAGAACTGACTTGCCTGTGTGCTGGTCACTAATGAACCTCTTTCGACTAATAAAGATGCTAATGACATGATTGAAACTAAATTACCTTGACTCCTTCGCACAGGAAGCAGTCCCAGACGCGCAGCAGGCTGTCCCAGGGCAGGGTTCGTGTCAGCGCACAGAGGAACCACTCTGTGGCGTACAGAACTGGCTCCACTTTGTGCTTGGTGAGATGCCGGTGCACGGCCGGCGCGGTGCGCCGGAGCAGCGCGTGGAGAATGTCGCCGTCTCGTTGAAGCACCTAGAAAAAGGATATAGACATTGAATGAGATGGAAAAGCCACCTTTGTGGCACAGCGAGCAATTGAAAAAAGATGTCTCTAGGTGTCATTTTTTGAGAAAAAAATCTGTGAGAAACAAATTTAACATCAAATAGGTGACATTTTTGGTATTTTGTTAGTGCAAAGCATTTTGACAGTAAGTGGTCCTAATAAAATAGGGTCACGCTTTCGTAGTTTCTGATATTTAGGTCACAATCAAATAAAGTTTTTAAAATAAACGACTTCAAAACAAAAATGCACAAAAACGTCTTAAATAAACTCATGATTCTTTAAAGAAAAGGAATCCAAATTAGGCGAATAATTTATTTTTGAAGACTATCAGAGTCTCCAAAAATGATTGATGAGTTGATTCTTGAGATGGTCAAAGTGATGGCACCGACTCCAAAAATATAATTGTTCGCCTAATATGGATTCCTTTCCTATAAAGGGCCGAGAGTTTATTTAAGACTTTTTTGTGCATTTTGGTTTTAAAGTTGGGTTTCACTTTTTTAAAGTTAATTTTATTTCTTCATTTTTAGTGATTACAGGAGGAGAACCCCCCTGGGTTGCACCTTATGACTCCGTTCGTCAAGAATCTACAAATTACCTATCAAAACTTCAGTCATTAAAATCACTGAACGCGTAGGGCGTTTAGGAGTTCCACCATCAGCTCAGCTACACATTATGTTTACTATCAGACGTAACAACAAGTCAACATTATGGCTCTAGTAAAAAACACAAGGGTTTCCTTCGATTACACCAAGATCCCATCATCAGATCCCGACTTGGCAACAATGGGACCAACTAGAAGTTGGTCACAATCACAAATGACTAAGGCATAAGATAACACAGCCACAAAAAAACATACAGTAAGATTGATAACCTCCTCCTTTTTGAAGTCGGTTAAAAAGTTGCCTGTTGGCATTCCTGTGAGAAACGGTCGAACAAAAATGTAAAAATAAGGCACTGTATACTGATCATATCTCTCACATGACCGTTTCTCAAAGTATTAATTTTATACTCGTAATTACTTATTTTGTGTGTGTCTTAAATATCCATGTCAGGAATGTATTATATTTAAATGAGGCGATTTCATGTGAGGCCTTTGACTGATTATTTGTTTCTTTTTATTTGGTCAACAACAAGGTTTCCTCAATTGTAAACAAAATTATCACAACAAGTGGTTAAGTAAATGATACATCATTCAGCGGTCACAAAACATTTACCCTAAAAATACTTATAGGAAAATGAATGAACAAATTGTTTCCAATCATACCAAATACTTAAACAAATAACTCAACACTGGCTCAGGTAATGTCTGATGCTGACGAGGCACCCAACACGAATGAGTAAAATTGTGCATCTAAATATCAAAATCCATCCAGTAGCTTTTTAGGTAAATTAGTATTAAAATACATCCATCCTCACAAACTTTCGCATTTATAATAATAGTCCCCCTAGCCAATTTCGACTACGGTGGCCAGTCACAACGAATTACCGACTACGCGGGACATATTATAGTGCACAAGTGTGTGCGCAAACACAGGTTCATTCTCTATTCCTCTCACTCTCATAGCCCGATGGGACAGCAATCTGACACGACCGGAGAGAGATCAGGCGCAGGACTAACGGCTTTACGTGCTCTCCAAGGCACCGGGGTAAAACACCGCCAACTTCCAAACTCTGGGCTACTCTAAGAATTTCTGACCGGACAAAACACAGGTACATATTTTTGGCCCCACCCGGTGATCGAACCCGGGACCTCTGGCGCAGCCGTCGCTTTAATGTGCGACCCTCAACACTGCACCACCGAGGCAATCAAACATTTATAATATTAGTATGAAGTAGGATTTCTAAACTATTGTACCCACCTCTAGCCCCGGGTTATAGTAACCGCTCAGGTACTTGTCGCTGATGCTGACGAGGCACCAGAAGGCCTGCACCGCCGGCATGTGCATCAGGAGGAACGCGGCGACCGGCGCCTGCGCTTGGAAGTAGCCGACCTTTGGGTTCAGCACTGAGTACGCTTTCAGCACTGAGAACAGTTCTTGCTGACTGGAAAGAGAAAATATTGGATTAATTCTTTTTTTTCATCAAGGTTAACTTTCAGTGTTGAAAAATTATAAAATATCTTCTCGCAATTTCCTGAACTTTTGGCTATATTATAAATATTTCTTACTAGCGGTCCCCCGCGACTTCGTCCGCGCGTTTTGAGTTTGCTCCCTCCCCTCCCGTCGCAGCGTGATGTTTTATATCCTAAAGCCTTTTTCAATAAATAAGCTATTTAACACAGAAATATTTTTTCAAATCGGTTCAGCAGTTCCTGAGATGAGCGCGTTCAAACCAACAAACTCTTCAGCTTTATAATATAATAAGCGCAAGCGCACGTTGTACTTGAGCTGCGAACATTATTTTGGTGAGGAGTGATGTTTAAACTGTGATAGCTCCTAAGATATTTATTGGAATCAAATGATATACAGGGCAACTTGGTTCTAAATGAAATGCTCGTGATGATGAATGTATTTATTTTGATAAGAATAAATACCTGTGTGTATAATACACCTCTAAAAATAATGCATTATTTTTTTACAAATTTATTAACATAAAAAAAGGTTGTAGTAAGTCAACCATAAAAGATAGACATATGCTCTCGCGGACTTTATTATAGAACTTTTAATGCTGAACAATCCTGTCATACATGATTTTTGTGTAACTTAAGCGGTTTCTGCAGCGTATGCAGCGGAAGCTCTCAAAAGGAATATCTTTCTCCCGTTTTCGCAACATTTTTCATTGCTGCTGTGGTCTTGTGAGTCGTATCTTTATGTAATATAGCTTATAGCCTTCCTCGATAAATGGACTATCTAACATAAAAAGAATTTTTCAAATCGGGCCAGTAGTTTCTGAGATTAGCGCGTTCAAACAAACAAACAAACAAACAAACAAACAAACTCTTCAGCTTTATAATATTAGTATAGACTAGCGGTCCTCCACGACCTCATCCGCGCGTTTTGAGTTTGCTCGCTTCCCTCCGGTCGCAGCATAGTGTAAAAAATATTTTTTCTAATCGGTCTACTAGTTTCAGAGATTAGCGCGTTGCGACAAAGAAACAAACTCTTCAGCTTTTCAAATATTAGTATAGATTAATTTTGATAATGAAATAATAATTTGTCAAAGCTTATTACAAGGAAAATAAATTAACCCCTAATTCATAACAATGCAAACAGTCCAAAAAACCTGTTTCAACTATTACACTGTTTTGTCTCGTTCTTTCTTGGCGCTGTCATCATTCGGCTGAAAGTGACTACAGTATAATAACTAAAATAGGTGTATAAGACTCTTGAGTTATTATAAATAAGGGGGTAAGTCTATAAGCATTGTCCAAATAGGTATTGTTAAGTACTACTTTATCTTGCACATGTTTTTTGGCAACATTAAACATATTGCATAAATAAATACTTTTGAGTCAATACCTTCTACATAAAATATGATGAATACATAGAATATGATGAATGAGAATCCCTTGAATAGCATTTATGTAGTTTAATATCCTTTAATAATATCCTTTGTACATTCCCACACATCGCCACCTAGCCCCAAAGTAAGCTACTCAAAGCTTGTGTTATGGGTGCCAGACAACGGATATAATACTTAAATACTTTTTTTTGTAAATACATACATGATATACATAGAAAACACCCTGACCAATACAAACAGACATGTTCATGCACACAAATGTTTGTATTGTGCGGGGATCGAACCCGCACCCGCTGCGTAGTAGGCGATTTCTCGACCACTACACCAGACGGGGGTCGTCGAAGTTTACCTATATCAAAGATGAAAAACATATTCGTAATTTTTTTGATTCTGGGCATTTTTTGGGCCAAATTATTTCAATAAGATTCGAAAATGCTGACGAATCAAAAAGTTAATCGCAATACTTAGAACCGTCATACGGGTAGATGAGATCATAAAACAAATGTAATGTGATAATAATGTATTAGAGAAACATAGGTTATCAAAACGTAATTTTAAACCAGTTACGCCCACACAGCATCTGCTTTTATGTACAACAGTCAAAGTAAAAAAATGTTCGTAAACAATTACTAAATAAATCATTCTCGGACACTGTTTACTTTTAGATTTTTGCAAGTATCTCTTAAAATTGTACCTCTGGCGCAGCCATCGCTTTAAAGTGCGACCATCTAACCGCTGCGCCACTCATGCAGTTATTTTTTTTGGGAATTTCATTTGCATGAATTAAAGAGTTACACGTGTGTACATTAGTCTTATTTATCTTGCGCGACCCTTTCCCAGATATTTTACTGATTATGCCCGCATCATTGCTTATCATTTGACTGTGTCACTTCCTTAGAAGAAAATGTTATTATGGAAAGTGTGAACTAGTACAGTATTAGGATGTAAATTAAACAGTTTTAAAACACATCAACATAGTCTGCACACCACCCAAATCTTTTTAAGAACACGTGTTACCTATCCTAAATACACGAAACCCGTCAAAAAGTAAAATTGACCGATATTCCCATGAAAAAAGACAGATCGAACGATTTATATGATCAAAAGTTGTAACTTATATCCGAGTTGTAATAAAATATGTGTTATTGTGGGATACAAAAAAACCTAATTATTTCAAAATTACTTTAGCGTAAAAATTAACCGATTTGCCACACTCGTTAGCATTCCCGTCTAGGCATGGCCGGTTTGGACTGCCACTGTCAAAAATGCGGTTTCATAATTAATTAGGTAAATATCTTCAAGACGCGCATACGCAGTTAGCTGTTGCCCAATCAACTTACATAATGAGCACTTAACATTTTTCTGCGTTAGTTGTACGATGCTAAAAGAAGAACGAAATGGCAACTTTCAACAAATATTCTAGGAAAGGGGCGTTACTTTCAGTAGCTCATTTGGGGTCGATTTTACTAATGTCAGATAAGACTTATCCGACTTAGGCTCGATTTAACCAACGTCAGATAAGAAATATTCGTCGAATATAACACAAAACGCTAAATCTGAAAACGTGAGCAATAATTTATTATAATTTCATTTTAAAATCAATCGTTTAATACTTAGTCGGATAAGTCTTATTTGACTTTGTTAAAATTGACCCTGATTAACTATAAAACGGCTGATTTAAAAAAGACATTTACATAAATGATCGCTGACAAATTAGGTGTTTTGTATTATACGAATATTCCTTATATGAATATTCGTATAATACAAAACACCTAATTTGTCAGCGATGACGGTTGGTAAAATCGACACTTAAAAAGTAGCCGTTTACAGACTTTACCTTACCTAGTTCGTTTTCGTTAGGTAAACTTTTGTATTGTCAGCTGGCTTGCCACTTTGTAAGTAAGCACAGATAGGTGATAAAATAACTATGTAGATATACTCACAAGAGCTAACAACAATGACTTCTGTAAATGGGTATCATTATTTGTTCATACGTGTTACTTTTATAAAGGAAGTCATGACATATTATATTTAAACTGACGAATGGATTCTTTACGCCAATTTGTCGATTGATTACTGGTAAAATACAGAATAAACGATAAAATTGAAGTCATTTATTAATACAAATAATATACTGAGGGCACTTTTACACGTCCTCAAATAAGCCCTAGCACAGCTTCGGGTCAATTGTGGGCTAGTGCTCAGAAGAAACTGCGCAACAAACTGTCACTATTGTCAATGCCTCTTTTCAAAAGATTTACAATGTTTGTAGTGATCAATGCGAGTCCATACATCATCATCATCATCAAAATCATTTACTTGGTAATAAATACCCTTTCCTGATTAGGGTTTCTTTAACTATCCGGCAAGGACAGCTTTAATTAACCGGCAAGTTTACAAAGTATCAGGCCACTCAGAAAGTTTTGCGAAAATATGTTTTAATATATGGGAGACTGGGACGGTTACAATATTTTACGAAGAATTGATTAATTATAAGTAAAAATAGGTGTATTCCATTTTCAAAATTACCCTCCTCATATTCCTCCACGTCTGACTGAAAAATGAATCTGCACCGGGAACATATTTAACCGACTTCAAAAAAGGAGGAGGTTATCAATTCGACTGTATGTTTTTTTTTATCATTTTTTTTTTTGTATGTATGTTACCTCATATCTCAGTCGTTTGTCGACCGAATCGAAAAATTATTTCGCCTACTTAGAGGGTCTACTTTCTATTTGGTCCCATTTTTTCCATTTTGGGATCTGATGATGGGATCCTGGTGTAATCGAGGGAAACCCTCGAATTTTAAAGGCACGTATAGTATTTCTTTACTAGAATCTTAATGTTGACTTGTTGTTACGTCTGACAGTCAACACTTTGTGGGGCTGAGCTGATGGTAGAACTCCTTAACGCTTAGGAGTTCAGTTATTGTAATGACGAAACTTATGATAGGTAATTTGTAGCTTCTTAAAAAATTGAATCATAAGGTGCACCTCCCCCCCCCCCTCTTATGTAATCACTAAAAATGAAGAAATAAAATAAACTTTAAAAAAAAGTAAAAACCGAATTCAAAACCAAAATGCACTTAAAAGTCTTAAATAAACTCTTCATCATTGAAAGGAAAGGAATCCGTTTTAGGCAAACAATTTCTTTTTGGAGTCGGTGCCATCACTTTGACCATCAAGCATTAACTATCACAGCACCGACTACAAAAAGAAATTGTTTGCCTAAAACGGATTCCTTTCCTTTCAATGGTGAAGAGTTTATTTAAGACTTTTTAGTGCATTTTGGTTTTGAAGTCGGTTTTTACTTTTTTTTTTTATCCATATTCTTTTTCCTAAAATAATATTTTGTATACCACTTGTTTATCTGTGAAGGAAAATAAATTTCTGCGTATATACATTAAATTCCATAGATATACTGACTGAGATACTACAGTTAATATTCTAATTTCTTTAACACTGCCTTTAAGGAATCTGGAGGTTTCAGATTAATAATAGCTCGCACGGCCCTTTTTTGTAATACAAAATAATATTTAGAGGTATATCTGTAGCCGAGTCCCACCGTTAAATACCGTAGGACATTGAGCTATGGAAATAACTATAATAACCTAAGCTATTTCTACATCAGTCAGACGTTTAATCTTCCTTACAGCAAATGTAACTGAGCTTAGTTTCCCTGAAAAGGTTTCTGTAAGAGACCTCATTGTAGTTTGGAGTCTAAAGTGATACCAAAAATGTTGTGTTGTCAATATTATGAAACAATTTGTATTTTATACTAACTTATGCCCATCGGACATTAGGTCTCGTAAACTTAACGCATTTTATTTTACTTGCATTAAGATAATAAAAGAAGGTTGTTGACAGTAAACCAAAGTAGTACTTGTGAAATTACATTATTTACACTAAGCGGTTCTCCGTGGCATCACCCGCGTATGTTTCGGATTTCCCGTAAATTATTTCAAAACACATTTTCATTTGAAATAAGATAAGTACTATTATATTTTCTGTTGTAAGATAGCGGCCAGCAACCATAGCGGTTCGTACAAGCTCGCGTTGTACTTAGGCTGGAGCATTTTGGTGCGGAGTTTGGCCACCAACCAACCATGTAGCTGATGCACCTGTGTTATGGAAATCGGACACAACGGTGGTACCACAACAGCCAGACCCGAGACAATATAAGAAATTTTGATTTCTGTATTGACCCGGCCGGGAATCTAACCCGACACCTCGGAGCGGCGACGCGCCTTAAAATCAGCATGCTTAGCCACTACACCACGGAGGTCGTCAAAGAGTTATTTTAAAATTGTGATAGCTTCTAAGATACTTATTAAAATCAAATGATGTAAGGGGCAATTTTTGTTCAAAATGTAATGCTTATGATGATGAATACGTTTATTTTAGTAACAATAAATCATAGTGTATACCAAAACACCTGTGAAAATAGAACATATTTTTTAGCAAATATAAGAACATAAAAAGTTTGTAGTGAGTTAACTATATAAGGTAGACATATGCTGTCGTGGACTTTATTTTAGATCTTTTAAAGGGGCATAATCCCATCATACACGATTTTTGTGTATCTTAAACGGTTTACCTGCCTACGGAACGGAAACTCTCAAAAGGAATATTTTCCCCCCGTTTTTGCCACATTTCTCAATGTTGCTTTACTCTCATAAGTCATATCGAAATGTTTTATAGCTTAAAGCAAAAGCCTCCTCGATCAATAAGCTATCCAATACACAAATATTTTCATAAATCGGTCCAGTAATTTCTGAGATTAGCGCGTTCAAACAAACTCTTCAGCTTTATAATACAAGTAACTAACAAAATTCCCTTATTCTTTGTTTCTTTTCGGAAGTGTTATTCTTACTTGCACACAGGCAGTAGCAAATAAACATGAATTACTACAGGTTACAACATTTGGAGACGCTAACATCTAGGTCATACAAGTTTGTTGCACTGCTTGCTACACTTTTAGTAAGATGTCATCCATATTTATAAAGTGACACGATCCAACGAGCTGGGGAGAGGGTCACGGTACAGTCAGGCGTGAATGAATTACACTTTTAGCCTTTCTTCACGCGTTCAAGTTCAAAATAGTATGAAGAGCCTTGGGTTGTTAGGTCATCAAAAGAAACTACATATAGTAATTTAATTAAGGAATATTGGATAGCTATAAGGACTTATATTCAGTAGCAGAATAGTTACTGCCAATCTTTGCTGTTATTATCTTTGATATTGACCATTAATCGCCTGTATTTCGTGAATCATAATATTTGTCTGATGACAAAACTTAAAAAAAATGCTTTGCTCAAATTAGTCACACACACAAAAGGCCTATCTAGTTTATAGATGATTAGACTTCTTAATTATTCTAAAAACTTATTACCTGACTTGGAACCGTACTAAGGTATCATTTGTATCTTCATAATCTTCTTTAGTCCTGATTTATGCTTTACTTTTTTAAGAAGGTGGATTTTGTATTTACTTTCAATCGATCCAAGATTCAAGACATCCAAAGAAGGTAAAATATCCGATAAAATATATCACTCACCCCACACCCTCTTCTCTGATGAACATCTCATGGTACGGGAACTGGCGATGCAGGTCCTTTCTGATGTCGTCCATGCACTTGGGGTCTCCAGGCGCCTGGAGCAACTCCTCGTATTCGTTGGGATGCTTCTCCAGAAGTAACTGACCGCCGCAGAGGTAGAGCCACGCTTTCGGACGGACTGATGCTGGTATGCCTGGAGATTAAACGAAAAGGTAGTATGTATTAGTCTGTACATCGCACTGCCTCGGTGGAGCAGCGGTAAGAGGGTCGCACTTTAAAGCGACGGCTGCGCCAGAGGTCCTGGGTTCGAACCCCGGGTCGGGCCAAAAATATATACCTAAGTTTTTCTGTTCAGAAATTCTTAGGGTAGCCCGGAGTTTGGAAGTTGGCGGTAATTTACCCCCGTGCCCCGGAAAAGCACGTAAAGCCGCTGGTCCTGCGCCTGATCTCTCTCCGGTCGTGTCAGATTGCTGTCCCATCGGGCTATGAGAGTGGAAGGAATAGAGAGTGTTGCACCCTTGTTAAGCGCTGCTGTGCAGTCCGTTAGTCTTTGTGACTGGCCACCGTAATCAAAAACGGCTAGGGCGATTATTACATCCCACTGGTGTGATGGTATGACACATACTCCACCACGCAGGCTCATTGCGGATCGGTGTAAGTACATCGCTAGCTAAATAAGAGGGTTCGTCATCATTTTACTTTATAAGTTTAACAAACCACCATGTGTCGGAAGGATGCTGCAGAGCATGTTGGACGAGATTGGATGTCAATTGCTCAATAACGTCAGCAGGACGGGAGAACAAAGCAAAAGTATTGCAGCAGACCTCTTGGTCTATCCGCTAGTTTGCAAGTTCAAAATTGAGTATAACATGTTTAGAGACAAGAGATTTGAAAAAAGTTTACCTTTGATAATAAATGGGACACATCAAATTTCATCAGTTTTTTTGGGCTTTTACCGGAGTCTTGATAAATGTATTATGCAACCTTTACGTCATTCATTTACGTTTTGACGACGCGTTTGGTGTATTGGTTAGAGCTGCTGACTATTAAGCCGGCCGTCGCGGGTTCGAATCCCAGATGTTTGTGTGATGAGCACGAATATTTGTACCTGAGTCATGGATGTATTTAAGTATTTATGGGAGACTCCGCGCCCCCTCATAATTGTTGTCCGGTATTCGTAACACAAGGAAGAAAATTCCTGACTTCGAAACCACGACACACACCAATTGGTGTGTTGTCTGGCGCATATTTATTTATTTATTCATCATAGGTACCAAATTTTCAAATGGACATTTTTTTCTTCAAATGACGTCACTAACCTTTCCGACACCGCTCGCGGACCTTTTTGTAGTTCTTGCTCATGAAAGCCTCCCAGTTGTTGAGCATGCGCAGCCATTTCTGCTCCCTCTTCAGTATAGTACTCGGCGACACAGTCCTTTTTCTGGAACAATTGACATTTTTAATTTAATTTAATGCTCAGTTAATCTGTATCTCGAAAGTCTCTGCATTGTCAAGCGGTTGACTGGTAGAGAATGTCTTAAGGCATTTAGTCCGCCAATTGTACAAATACAGGGCAATGAAGTTTAAATAAATAAATTAATTGTCATGTTGGCAAAGACAGCTAGATTCAGAAAATGCAGGAAACACCGATTTGATTTTACGGAGGATGTCTCTGAAGGATTTCTTGAAAGATTTTGGTTATATTGAGGATTACCTATATTAAACATGAAATTGGAAGGCCTTAAAAATTAATTTAATCTTACTCAAAACTCAAAATTTTATTTGCCAAGAATACAGTTAACAAAGATGACAATTAAAGTAAGTAAGTAGCATGTGTGTTCAGTCTGCTCGCAGAATCTTTCAATTTGGTGGAATGTAGTTTACTATTTAAAGCCATATACCCGCACACGGATGAAAATTAAAAAAAAAATACGTGTTTCCCACGTCAGGGTTGACTGACAGGGTAAAACCAGACATGTTAATGCTTTTAAAACACTTATCTACGCATGAGGACGGTCGATAGCCCACACCTGTTCCCTCTTTATCGACGTTCACCCAAACGCTACGAAGGCGTAGGCTTTTTGTGAAGGAGGCAGTTTCACACTATACTTCAAAAAAAATATGAATCATTCTTTTTTTTTTATTTCAATTGATTTGGACATGTATTTTCATTCCTATTGTTCTCGCTAGTACAGTTGACATAAAGTTACTATTCTTACCTATTTTACACAGCCGTAATTTCCTCTATCAACTTTACCTACAGTAATAAAACAAACATACCTATTTATTAATTTAGCAATAGAATGCTCAATATATGTAAATTAACAATTGGGACACAAACAATCTGTTTTTATGAAATAAAATTTTTGCTTTCGTTGATAGACGAATCCGATAACTCACGCACGATATAATTTCCCATACAAACTATAATTAGATTTTTCAAACCTCATAGTAAGAAACAGGTTTACACAAGGTAAATAAATATCATACCTTTTCGATTAGTCATAATAAAATTTATATTAGGGATTAAGATTCAAAACTTCTTTCTAGACCAGTCTTATCAAAGCAATCGAATGTTGCATCGTGTTGATAAACATTCAGCAAAATGATGTTGCGATAAAAAAATTAGGTCATTCACCGGTTGATTTGGGACAATGATACAATGTGTTGAGTCATGAGTGTCATCGTAATGTAATTGTCTATGAATTCTTAGTTCATAAATCATTATTGGATGGACGAAATGGAAGAGTACCTATGATGAATGTGTTTTGTTAATGTTGAATGTTAACCCGTACATATTAAGAGACACCGAATTTACCATTTCCAACTACTTTTGCCGGCTTCTTTCTAAGATTTAATGGTTTTTTGTTGGTCTACATCATGGGCTAATTTAATACAAAATTTGTTTTTTTTAAATAAATGAACGACATGCGTAGTACAATATTGGAGTACAGAAGAAACAATCCTACAAAAAAGAATCATCCCAATATCACATTCCGTTTCTGAGAAATACATTGCACAGACATTGTATTCTTACTCTTACGAAACTTAGCGCACGTGTTTGAAAGCTGGACTAGGGCTGCGTTCCGTTTTGCGCCAATATCACTGTTAGCACTGTGAGCGTCAAAAGCCGTTCCGATTTGATTAGCGTGCTGACAGCGCTGTTGACGCGATTTCATTTCGGAACGGCTTTAGATTACATTTGCTGTTCTTTGAAGCAAAAAGACGTCAAATGCGTCAATGTGACAGTCCGCTCATAGACGCTCACGGTGCTAACGCAGCAAAACGATTGCACTGTGAACGCATGATGGCGGTGATAGTGACGTCAGCCGTGACGTCACTACAGCTATCGTTGACTCGCTAACGCCAAATCGGAACGGTTCGTAAGCGCGATATCAGTGATATTTTCGCTGTCAGCGCAATACGGAACGCAGCCTAGATCGTCAAATATTATCCGATTCCAACAATAGCATACATACATACATACATACAGGTCGAATTAACCACCTTTTTCAGTAAAAAAGTAAGACAAGGTTAAATTTCAATCATAAATTTTCGCCAGTGACTGTACAAGCAAACACACACTTCCGACGATTTGAAGTGACCTTGCTGTGAGGTCGCTAAACCAATGTTATTTAACATTACAGTGAGAACTAGACGTGTGAAGTTAATTTTGTGGACATGCCACTTACACTGGTGGGGGAACCCGAGTAGATAACAGCACAGTGTACGAGCTAGCATCGTACATTGCGAGAACCATGGCGTCAGCGACCTACATCGCAGCGGCTGACCGATGGACCCAGCAAGCAGCGTCGGCACTCACACCGGCGGCACACAAGCTTAAACCTTTATATGTTTACATACAATTCAAGCATTATAAATACATGTATCATAACAGCAATAAACTAGATATCAACCGTCCGTGTTGATTCTCATTTCCCTCCGCTGCGGCCAAGACACCTTTAGCCGTCTCTATGATCAGTCTGGTGAGCCTGCCAGACTGGCAGCGGACCCACGCCACCTACCTACCGTCCTAACGCTGCTTCCCTGGGCAACCTGGGAGCAGCTATCCTACCTCAACATCCTTATTATATCTAAGTATCTATTGTTAGGCTGGGCTAGGGCTCTAGGGACTTAGTATCTTAGGCAAAGGGATATCTACGCCACTAGGGAGTTAGTTTCCATCTTAACCTTTTATATACTTTACAGACGGGACTTCTTCCCGCCTGTACATCTTCGAGCCGGATAGATCATCAGTGACCATGAATCAGCAACGTACATACATAAACTGACTGACTGCAGTTATGTCAAATGACGTTGACTGGTAGAAACTAGCAAAGCAGTAAGTCTGCCGTTCAATTCAACACTTATTCCGGCAGTACTTAATTACAATTAACTTATTAAAAATCATTTCAATTATCAAAGTAATATCGTCAACACTTATTCAGTGCAATTGAAATGTGAGAACTCAGGCATTCTTGCATTAGAGTCTAACGCGATTCAGCTAATTCAGTAGGTAATTACGTTCTATCGAGGGACATTTATTAATATTTTAGCTGACCTACATTTTAAACGTCGAACATGACTAACATTGGTAGGGTAGGTTAGGGAAATTAAATCAAGACTATCAACTGGGAGTGGTGATTTACAACCACTACTTTCCGACATAGCATGACGTCGACTAACGGGAGTGATGACTTACAACCACCACTTCCCGACATAACATTGACTTGACCAAACATAACTTGAAGCTCAACAGCAGTTCAAGTATTAGCTTTATCATGGCTTGACACTCGACGTGGTGATCAAGTTCAAACAAGAGCAAACAAACACAACTTGAGGCTCATCAGTAGCTCAAGTTTTAGCATTATCATGGCTTGAAGCTCAGCAAGGAGCTCAAGTCTTACTTGGGACTCAGCAAGGAGACCAAGTTTAAGCATAACATTTTCTTGGGACTCAAATCAAGGAGACCAAGTTTAGCAATTATCAAAACAAGCTCATTACAGGGTCAGGTGCCTTACAACCACCTGCATCCCGCCTTAGTTTATAACAAACAAACATTAGCATTATAGGGAACAACGGTGACTTACGACCACCTACATCCCGACTTATCAATATTTACTTATCTACGTATTATTTATCATTGACTTTAACATTAACTTGACTCGACAGGGACCTAAATAGGTATAAACAAATATATCATGTAACTATTATCAACCTTTTCCTATTCCCTTGTCTTGTCCTATTCAAAATCCTAAGGATCAACCGACGGAGAACTTCTCAGAAAGCAACAAACACAAACAACATCATCAATAAATCAACATCAAAGAAGAAAGAAGATCGACAACTGACAGTAGCGGTTCGGTTACTGGCCTCCCAGAAGCGGGTCTCACCAGTAACTGAAACACCACCGCATGCTGTTCAGTACAAAGAAGAACATGAACATCATCAAGAAGGAGAAGGAGCGAACGAGCAGAACATCATCATCATCAACAACTTCGAAGAGGATCTGATCGATACTCAACGTGAGCGTCTCACCAACTTATCTTTGCACGCCAGGAGGCTGCAATGACAATTCATCGATGGAAGCCAGGAGGCTTGCCATCATCATCAACACGGTGCAGGCCAGGAGGCTTGCAGCCACAAGCAACACATTTGAAGTACAGGCAAGGAGGCATGTACTCTCTTCTCGCCTTTGTGCAAGCCAGGAGGCTTGTACACCAACATCGTCTCCCGGAGGGAGATAACCAGCTCGTCCAGGCATCAGGACTTCGGACGGGTCAGAGTCGTCGCGTCGACATCAGATTACCTCATCATCAACTCACTTCATGGATCATTATCAAGCCAATAACAAACAACATTTCCATCGAGTCAGCAGACAACGCCAACAACAACCACGGATGGTGCTAGCAGTACATCACATCTTCGAGACACACCACTGGACACTAGGAGGCGGGGCCGCATCTTCTTCCTCTCTCTTTTTGAAGATGCCAATATGTACGAGCTAGCATCGTACATTGCGAGAACCATGGCGTCAGCGACCTACATCGCAGCGGCTGACCGATGGACCCAGCAAGCAGCGTCGGCACTCACACCGGCGGCACACAAGCTTAAACCTTTATATGTTTACATACAATTCAAGCATTATAAATACATGTATCATAACAGCAATAAACTAGATATCAACCGTTCGTGTTGGTTCTCATTTCCCTCCGCTGCGGCCAAGACACCTTTAGCCGTCACTATGATCAGTCTGGTGAGCCTGCCAGACTGGCAGCGGGTCCACACCACCTACCTACCGTCCTGACGCTGCTACCCTGGGCAACCTGGGAGCAGCTATCCTACCTCAACATCCTTATTATATCTAAGTATCTATTGTTAGGCTGGGCTAGGGCTCTAGGGACTTAGTATCTTAGGCAAAGGGATATCTACGCCACTAGGGAGTTAGTTTCCATCTTAACCTTTTATATACTGTACAGACGGGATTTCTTTCCGCCTGTACACACAGAAAATATAATAGTACTACGCACATAGGAGTATTTAACTCAAAAAGTCGATCAAAAGTCGAATATTACAAAGTATCGATATGAGAGTAGTTTTCGCTATCTGGCAAACCGGAAGGGTCGGGGGGACACTATACCGCTCCACTCTCAATTGTTGTCGCTAACATTCCGTGCACAGATAGTCGTGCTTCTAACGCAATTTTGATCGTACGTATTTTATGCAGAGTAAAAGTGAGTCAACTAAGTTGTTAAAATATTTGCTACATTTAAATTAATCGGGATAAATCAAATTCTAGTAATGGACGGTGTAGAACAAGATACGTAAAATTTAAATTATCTGTTTTTTTTTGTAATATATGCCTTTAATAATTATTTACACTATTTTTTGTTGGGTACATTAAACTTATAGTCGATTTTATCTTAACACTAGCGGTCCCCCGCGACTTCGTCCGCGCGTTTTGAGTTTGCTCCCTCCCCTCCCGTCGCAGCGTCATGTTTTATATCCTAAAGCCTTTCTCGATAAATAAGCTATCAAACACAGAAATATTTTTTCAAATCGGTCCAGTAGTTCCTGAGATAAGCGCGTTCAAACAAACAAACTCTTCAGCTTTATAATATATTAGCGCAAGCGCACGTTGAACTTCAGCTGCGAACATTATTTTGGTGCGGAGTTATGTTAAAACTGTGATAGCTCCTAAGATATTTATTGAAATCTAATGATATAAAGGGCAACTTGGTTCTAAATGAAACGCTCGTGATGATGAATGTATTTGTTTTGATAAGAATAAATACCTGTGTGTATAATACACCTCTAAAAATAATGCATTATTTTTTTACAAATTTACTAACATAAAAAAGGTTGTAGTAAGTCAACCATAAAAGATAGACATATGCTGTCGCGGACTTATATATAGAACTCTTAATGCTGAACAATCCTGTCATTCATGATTTTTGTGTAACTTAAGCGGTTTCCGCAGCGTATGCAGCGGAAGCTCTCAAAAGGAATATCTTTCTCCCGTTTTCGCAACATTTTTCATTTCTGCTGTGGTCTTATGAGTTGTATCTTTATGTTATATAGCCTAAAGCCTTCCTCAATAAATGGACTATCCAACGTAAAAAAAAATTTTCAAATCAGGCTAGTACTTTTTGAGATTAGCGCGTTCAAACAAACAAACAAACAAACAAACAAACAAACAAACAAACAAACAAACAAACAAACAAACTCTTCAGCTTTATAATATTAGTATAGATTTCAAAGTCTTTTTCTTGTATTTCCGGGCTTTTCCAGAGTAAATTTTTTTTTATAATCTTGTTGTGAGATATTTATTCTTGAAATATAAAAAGAAAATAGCTGCCAACACGTGCCAAAATGTTAACATTTTGAAAATTAAGTGCATGTGGTATTTACCAAAACAAACTTTATTTTGCGGTCACATAAGTTAATTTTAGATTAATCTTGATACAGGGTCTTCTGGTGTTAAGATCGTGATCCGAGATTATCTCTTTCGAAAAGCGAGGGAATATACTGAACCAGATTTCGGAAAAAAGTTGTATTTATTGGAGTTTGAAATGATTAATGACTCTTCATTTCCTAGTTCCAAAGTTTATTCATACTTTTTTCGTCTCAAGTCTGAAATGAAGTCTAAGTGGCAAACAGAAAAGCGAACAGAAACTGTATTTTTGAAAAAATACCATGATTCGTTACAAAGTCCTCTTGAAATCCCGAAAAATATAATTACCACCGAAAAAAGTCGGCCAAGCAAAGAGTTTTAGGAACTAACAGACTGCAGTAAGCGTCGAAAGACATCACATCTACGAGGTAAAAAGAAACACTTATTTATGCAGGTCAAATGGCGCTTCGTGAAAAAGGAAACGTGGAAGGTGCCATATGTGATAAAATATATTATGGCATACCCAACACGTGGTCGTAAATATCGTGAAGCGTTCCGAAAAAGCGCTACACCAGGGGGCCAATTCTCGTGCAATTCGTATACGAAAAAAGTTCACCGATCGAATTTTCTTTGTCGAAGAAAAAATAGTTTTTGATATCTCAAGGTCACGATTTTTATGTATTTAGATTTTGTTTGTGCGCTAGTTTTTTAACGTGTAGATATTTTACTTTATTTTTAATGTAAAATGGTCAAACTCGCAATCGAATTACCACACGAAAAAAGTTCGATTGCCGCGAGAATTGCCCCCCTGAAGCAAAACTTAAACAACTATCGCTAAGTCAGGCTTTGTCTATGTTTGTCGAAGCTGGATTGACAAGAAAGCAGTACGAAACAGTTGGAGAAAGTTTTAAAAAACTATACCCGTGCTACTCGATCTTACAAAAAGCAAAACGAGATTGTTATCCAAATGTCGAGAATTATCGGGTCACATAATATCTGCACACGTGTGCAGATATTACAAGCTCTATTATACCACACTGTTCAGCGTTTTATATTATATCTTGAAGAAGTTTTACAAAATTTACCAGAGGAAGAATTGGTGAACCCAGAGCTCACATATAAATGGGGATGTGATGGCTCGGAGCAGGCCCAATACAAACAAAAATTTTCTAACAGCAGTGACTGACGCAAATATTTTTCAATCATCTCTTGTGCCCTTACAATTGATAAGTAAGAGTACGAAAAAAAACCGGCCAAGTGCGAGTCGGACTCGCGCACTGAGGGTTCCGTGCCTACTTTAACTGAATCCATTTACTTCTACTTAGTAAAATACCACAATATTTTGTTGACTACAAATATAACTTTGTTTTTCATAGTGTTTGTATGAAGTACAAAGTTATGTTTGCGGTTGTTGAAAATGTGCTATATCTCAAAAACTACTTGTTCGATCCCGTCCGAACCAATTTTCGTTGAAAGTATTTATTAAGATCTACATTATTTATTTTTTTCAAAATTTACACCTGCTTGGTTTAGAAATTAGATGGGGGGGGGGATGCCCATTTTACCACTTTGGAAGCGTCTAGCTATGAAACGTTAGACTTTAAAAGAAAATGGTTTTAGAAACATCTATGTTATTTTAAACAGGGTTGGAAAAAAAACAGTTTTTTTTAAATTTTATAAAACAAACAGTTCAAATTGTTTTAAACAAGTGTTTGTTTTGTTTTTTTTTGTCCTTTTTAGTTTAGGGAATTATTTTAAATTAATTCGAATTCGACCTATAATGTTTCATTTCCAGACTAGATCTTTTGACTTTTCAAATTTTCTATAGTAAAATAAATATTGACAAAAAACGATCAATGGATAAACATTTATTTTATGTTGTGCGTATCTCTAATCACTACTAAACGATTTACATTCACCCTGAATGTTTCCTAGCAGGACTATACCGGCGGGGAAATACCTATAAACTATAAATTCTATTCTATGAATAGGGGCACCCCCAATATTTATTAATTAGTGATGGGCCGAATGTGGTTTGAACCGAATACGAATTTCGGCCGAACATTCGCTAAAAATCAAAAATGCCGAAGTTCGGTTTTTATTCTGCACTTATATGGTAACAACTAACAAACAACAATAAAATATACCTATAAGTAATTAATATATTGAATTTTCAAAAAGTTTATTTGATTCAAACAAATCATAAGACTTCCTAATTTAATAAGAACTTATTGAATTTGATTTTTTAATTCTAAAACTTAAGATTGAAATGTCGAAAAAGGAAACTGATAATGACAGTTAGTTACTTGATTAATAAATAAATTACCATGATTTTAAATTATGTAAAAGGCTTATTTATTTAATCAGGTATGAGTGAGTATGACAGATTTGATTTTTTTTATGTTTTATTAATCTTAAAATCAAAATTGTGCAACTATTTCACTCTTTTCTTATACCGAATGTTCGGCATTTCAACCGAATTTCGGAAGAATGCCGAAGTTAGGCCCATCCCTAATATTTATATTTAAATGAGGGGAATAAAATAACCACTATTCCATTCGACAGCCATCCATTAGGGACTTTCCTAACGGGACTTTACCGGCGGGGAATTACTTAATATAAATTCTATAAATACGAGTGCCTTTCTTTCTCACATTTCATTTCATTATTAATTCTGCGACTGATAACACCTCATAAAAATGTCAACTCCAGGACGCAAAAAGCATGCAATTTGGGAACAATTCACATCGATCCCCCAAGAAAATACCACACTGAAGACCAATAGGGTGCGTTGCAGAAAATGTAAGAAAGAACTAGTTGGACTTGTGAAAAGAATGGAGGCACACTTCCAGCAATGTAGCACCACCACCGGTTCTAACACTGACGCAAATCTTGACGCGGACAGGGACGTGGAGGAGGAGTTGTTGAGTGATGCTGGTTCTTCCCGATCTTCAGATAATTCTTCTGCTACACCCACATCTTCTGTTACTACTCTTCAATCTAAAAATGCCAGTACCAGCAGCAGCGCGAGCGTGAACATTTCAATGAAAAGATTTATTATTGCTACAAGTCAAGAAGATAAGAAGAAAATTGATTTACAATTATCTCGTTATATGTTTGCTACTAACACGCCTTTTAACCACGTAGAACACCCAGAGTTCCTGAAATTAATGAAAATTTTACGCCCAGGATATAAACCTCCAAACCGCAAACAAATTGCTAGCAAGCTACTCGACGAAGTCTACAACTCGACTCAAGAAGCCGTAAAAAATGAATTGAAAAACAAAGTTGTTAATCTGGCAATTGATGGGTGGAGTAATGTCAGGCAGGACTCGATAGTTTGTGTATGTGTTACCGATGTGTTGACAGACTCAACTCATTTAATTGATACAATAGACACAGGAGCCGAAAGCCATTCAGCTGACTACTTGGTTAAAGTTACTACTGCGGCAATAAAACAATGTGAAACTTACAAATGTACGGTGCGAAGTGTAGTGACAGACAACGCAGCAAATATGAGCCGTATGAGACGAGATTTAGCCCAACAGGAAGAACTAGCTTCTCACGAGGATATACTTACATACGGCTGTTCATCACACATATTAAACCTTCTAGCAAAGGATTTGAATGCAGAAGATATTACTGATAAAGTTAAGTCGATAATGCGGTACTTCAAATACACTCACTTTGCATCTGCCAAATATAAAGAAGCTGGTGGAAAAGCAATTGTTATACCACAACAGGTACGGTGGAACACAATGGCTGACTGCTTAAAAGTGTTATTAGAAAATTGGCATATAATGTCAGATATATGCTTAAATCATTCAACTGCTATAGATCTGTCAATTTCATTGAAAGTAAATGACATGGCGCTGAAGCAACAAGTCCAGGCTCTCTACAAAAAACTGGAAAACATCGCAGTTACACTTGACATCTCCCAAAAGACATCCTGCTGTATTGGCGAAGTGACTGAAGCATGGATAGAGCTTAAAAATATGTTTGAGGGAGAGAATGTACGACTGCGTGAGACCGAGTATTCATTGGATGATTTAAGGAAGTTCAAAGCTCGTTATGAAATGGCAATGTCTCCAGCTCATTTTGCAGCAAACTTACTACATCCTAAGTACAGGGGTGAAAAACTCGCGAGTGAAGATATTTCTGAGGCTTTATTATTTATAGAAGCTTATCACAAAGAGGCGATGCCCTATGTTGTTAAATACAGGGCAATGACAGATCCCTTTCATAACTTTCTATTTGAAGATCATGTAGTAAATCAGGTCGGACCTCTCGAATGGTGGCAGTCATTAAAAAAACCAATTAATGGTCAAACAATGAACTTAGTGGCTCAGCTTCACACTGTTGTAGCTTCAAGTGCTGGAATTGAAAGACTGTTTTCAACATTTGGATTTATTCATTCTGACGTACGAAATAAACTGGGTACAGAGAAAGCTGCAAAACTTGTTACAGTTTTTAAATACCTTAATAAGGAAAAGAAGAAATAATTGTTATCTTGATCTTGTCATATTGTCTTACTCTCCTGACTGACAAACAATTTTGATTTTATAATGTTTATTAAATATAGGTAATTTTGTTTGTTATAATTTTGTTTTTGATTGATTTTAAATTGAAATTTTTAATATTCTATACTATCTAATACATGTTTCAAAAATACGTGTTATCTTATCCCATTTTACCCATATAAATCCTGGTACTTGGTAGGTACTTAGATCTTTGTTTGACTGAATAAATAACTTATCAAAAAAATATTACTTTCATTTTATATCATTCATTCGCAATGAAAAGTAGTTTTAAAGCTTGTTTTTTTCTCATCGTTTTATACAATGTTTAAAACTTGTTTTAATCTGTGTTTTTAAACGTGTGATAAAAAACACGGTTTAAAATCAAACTGTTTTAAACATTGTTTTAAACATGTGTTTTAAAACCATTTGTTTTAATCATGCCAACCCTGATTTTAAAAGACCTATCCATAGACACCCCACACGCATAGGTTTGACAAAAAAAAATTTTTTTGGTTTTAGTTTCATGTATGAGAGCCCCCCCTTAACTGTCATTATTTTTTATTTTTTGTATGAGAATCGGTAAGCGGTTAACAAGATACGTCTTTCTACCAAATTTCAATTGTGTAAAGCTTATAGTTACAGAATAAAATGGGTGTGACATACGGACGGACAGACAGACAGACAGACAGACAGACAGACAGACAGACTTGACGAAACTATAAGGGTTCCGTTTTTTGCCATTCGGCTACGGAACCCTAAAAAATATTTGGAACAATCCATCTCCGTTTTCGTAACAAATCATATTTTTAACATTTATTTCAAAGTTCCCCCTTTAAAAATATGTGAAAGAATTTTTTTCTACATTTTTCATTACATTTTAACGACAATTAATAAATTTAGGGCAATAAATAATTTTGATCGACTTTTTTGATCAAATACCCCTATGTGCTACGTACAGAAGGATCACTGTGCTAAGAATGATAAAGTAAAAACAACTTTCGTTGCAATGCAATGAAGTGCAATTCACTTCGCACGATTTTAATTCAAGGTTGTTTCATCTACCTAACTATACCTGTCTCTTTCTAACACGTAACGCTTTCCCTGTTTCGCGGCCTTGAATGTGTCAGGGTTGCGAGCGGCGCGTGGCACGAACATACGCGTAGGTACACAACGCGCTACTCAAATAAAATAAATAGTCTGGAGGACCTAGCACATTTCTTAAATGTGTTCTATCGGAGAAAGTAATTGATAGTGTCAGCGTTCGTTTAATATTAATTTTAAGTTTCATAAGTGTTTACTCTGTCTAATTTAATTATTTGGTACAAAATTACTGAATTCGGAGAAATGACACACTTTTGTTGCAAAGTAGTCCTACGAGGGTCAAACTGAAAGTTCTTAGAAAATCAAAAACTGATTACATTAGCCAGTTATTAGTTTTATTATATATTTTCAAAATATTGTCCATTGACGTCAATACACCGCTGCATGCGATGGAACCACTGGGAAAAGCACTTTGCCCACTCGTCCTTAGGGGTCTTTTCAATGGCATCGCGATACGCAGCCACCGCTTCTTCAGCATTCATAAACCGCTTTCCTTTAAGTTTTTCTTTAATTTTTGGAAATAAATAAAAATCACAAGGCGCGAGGTCGGGGCTATACGGCGGGTGACCCAGTAATTCAACGTTTGATGTCGCCAAATAGTCGATCGTTCGCTTGGCGGTGTGCGACGAGGCGTTGTCGTG
This sequence comes from Pyrausta purpuralis, assembly GCA_963924145.1. Taxonomy (NCBI): domain Eukaryota; kingdom Metazoa; phylum Arthropoda; class Insecta; order Lepidoptera; family Crambidae; genus Pyrausta; species Pyrausta purpuralis. Next base: position 6,167,080 of record OZ001663.1, on the reverse strand, counting down.
GTGAAGGAGGATCCTACTGCGAGGTCGTTTCTCTCGAACTTTTTCCAAGACAAGTGGCAAACAATTGGTAGTGTACCATTCTGCAGAAACTGTTTTTTGATCCTCTAACACAATTGTTGCGAAATGACCAATCCTTCCAAAGAACGAGGCCACCATTTTTTTTCCCGCACTTCGATCTCTCTTCACTTTAGTTGGCAACTCCTCGAAAGGAAACACCCACTGAGCAGATTGTCTTTTGGTTTCAGGATCATAACAATAAATCCAGCTTTCGTCACCTGTTAGTATGTCGAACACAGCATTTGAGTCACCTCCGTTAAATCTTTCAATCATTTTACGGCACCAATCCACACGATGGAGTTTTTGAGCCTTAGTCAAATTATGAGGTATCCACCGGGCGCAAAGCTTCCTGACCGCTAAATGTTCGTGGAGGATTTTGTGCACTTGACTCATACCGATGCCTAAGCTTGTCCGAATCTGCTGATAGGTCTCTCTTTTGTCAGTCTCTATCATACGCCGCACAACACAGATGTTATTTTCAGTCGTCGCCGTAGAAGGCCGTCCCTCACGTACATCATCAGTGAGATTAGTGCGACCACGTTTAAACTCATTAAACCAGTTGTAAACAGTCGCACGAGATGGGGCTTCATCGTGAAAGGCCAATCGTAGTCTATCATAACTTTCTTGTTGACTTAAATGACATCGAAAGTCATAAAAAATCATTGCACGAAAATTTTCTCGTGTTAAATTCATGTTGACGTGACACAGACAATTTTCAATTTGCCGCCAAATCGTAAAACAAATGACAAATCAATGAAATATATACTCAGTAATATTGGCAAAGAGTTCTATTTTCAAATTTTAGAATATTTTTTTTAATTATATTGTTTATAAGTGGCCAGTTCTAAGAACTTTCAGTTTGACCCTCGTAATGTCAACTGCATAATATACCAGTGTTAACCTTAATTTGCTGTTGTCCGTACTTAACTACAAAAAGAGACTTTAGTATACCTATGTGAACCTTATCTATCATACCATTATAAATGCTATCAAAATCGAGATTAATTTTATTGGAATACCTAAAAATTAAGGGTGATATTATATAGCTAAAATAATGAGTAAAATAATGAACTGTAGCTCTTGGACCATTAGATTTTGGACTACGTAAAATCCTAACACAAAATTACTTAAGTAATTTGGTAGGTACTTATAAATATTATGCAAAATTTAAAGTAAGTTTATTGACATGTTTCCGGTTATTTTAAGTTAGATTGACGTAAGTAAGCGACCGGCAGCCCCGCGCTCATTTATGCTCGGCGTACCGAGTCGCTCGAACATACCTAAACTTCGGAGTGACACCCCCCTGATAACAGCTCTCGCAACATCCAAAAAAAAGGACGACCATTTCACTAGCAATTTTAGTACAATTTTTAACAATCATTTAATAAGTAAAGATCGTCAATGATTAACGTAATTAAATAGAATAAATAGATAATTACAATATGTCATTGAAATAACTTTGGTTCAAGTAATTACTTTTCGTGACAAATTGTCATTTCAACATCCACCAAGTTTGCGACGTTTGTGTATGTGTTGCGGTGCCAATTTCTAACCCCTAACGAATGTTTATCAACCGTCTTTTGTTATACTTTTATTTACGCGACCGCCGGCGGCCTTTTCACCCGTGAGCATGTACGATTCGTATTGAAAATGGACGGACAGTTTCGGTTCAAGCTTCGTCATTCATTAACTAAGAGACACAAATACGAGATTTTATCCTATAATCATGAAGTTTCCTGTCATAATCATGCCATGCTGTAATAAATTCTAATCGATTTTACCGTGTTGATGACAAAACAACTAATCAATCTTGTATCGAAATGTTTCTTGAGCTTCTGCTACCTTAAGTTATGATGATTATAAAATGATGTGTGTATTCTGATTTATATCAAACAAACACAACATCATTTAGCTCAATTCATCTCTTAAAATATCTACTGCAGAATCTTAGGTGTATACTTCAAATGGTTTTAAACAGCCCTGCTATTGCTTACACGCACTGCAAAAGCAGGTCTGCAATGAGTCTCAAAATTGTTGAACGAACGAACGACGAACCTGGAGTCTTGTCACTTATCTCAGTCATAGGCTATCTTAAATATGTAACATCATTTTCTATGTTATATGAGAAATATAACATTAAACAAAACTTAATAGGATTTGTGAAACAGGTCGTAAGGGTAAAGTCCGTTCCTTTTCGCTTGTCAAATATAGTATACCATATTCACAAGGGAAAGTCTTTAAATATAAACAAACATGGCGGCTTAAATACCATAGACAATCTTAAGTGTTGAGAAAAAGTAGAGGAATTTAGTCAATTGAACTGATACAATATACAATCGATTGCAATGAATGAAAAAAAAGATAAGAGAAATGATTTGACTTTACTTAATCAGTGATTTATAAAAAAGGGGTTACTCACTAAAAGATATTTATAAAAGATATAAATTAACTAACGTGAAAACGAAACGTTGGTAACTGAGAAGTATTTTAATGTTAATTTAAAGTTTAATTAAAATTTTGATCCTGCTTTATTTATAAGGTCGTCTGCCCATCATGCCGGTTAGACGTCCTACGCTGCGTCTTTGGTCGAAGGGACTCCAATCTAAAACTTTCCTGCCCCAACGGCCATCAGTTCTTTGCGCTTTGTGCCCTGCGCACTGTCACTTGAGCTTACTGATTCTCAAGGCTATGTCCGTTACCTTAGTTCTTCTACGTATCTCCTCATTTTATTACGGTATTTATTTTTGTAATATACATTACTATAACTTTTGTTTCATTTAATCGCAGCCACCCCGGAATCGAGCCTAATGCATTACCTTGTCTATTGTGATGGTGTTACGTAGTTTTCATTAATAGGGATGGCTGACATAGTTGGATATTGACTCATTAATATTGTTCAATTAAAACCAAACTCATTAAGATTAAAATATATACTAGAACACAAGAAATAAAATGTTTTTTCGAACTTTAGTTAATTGATTTTTCACATAAGTTTTTTTTTATCAATTACATTAACACGTAATAAACATTTATTTTAATATGGTTTAAATTAGGACCAAAACATTTAATGGTCTTTTTTTAAAGATGTATTTTTTTAAATAACATATTTTTCATTAAGAAACCGTGTAGGTGTCCGAAGGTTAAAATTACGCACTGACTCAAAATTAATTTTGTCTCACCCAATGACAAGCTAAACTTGTTATTTAAGGCCTTTTAGTGAGTTTTTTTAAAGTAAGAATCTTTAACTGAAACCGCACCAAAATCGGTTCGTCATACATACCTTGAAAACTGTAATTCATACTTTGAAACCTTTTTTTTAATGAAATTATACATTCAATTATATTATGTTGGATAAAAAACTATGTACGTTTAATCTTTCAAAACATATCATTTCATGAACAGAAATCTATCAAATAAATGCTACAATTAAACAAAAAATAATAATATCATTCCTTTTAGTGTCAACATGACTAATCTGATAGTTTCGAATGACAAATTGAATCGATCAATTGAATGAAATTGGTGTCCCAACACTAAATTAAAAAATATGAGGTTCTGTTGATGTCAAAATGGTGATACAAAGAGAATCCAGAAAACCTCAGAATTGGCTATATGGACCAGATTCCGAAGCCGTAAAAGTGAAAAAATAATGGTGATATTTTTCGTATGAATCACGTTTTTGAGTGTAATTATGTGTGTTTGTAACTAATTATCATATTTATATTGTTAGGGCGTAATTGGTAAAGGTGTTTGTGAGTTCTGTAAAGAAATTCACTGTTTATGTGCCGAGAATCTTCCGATAATAGGGTTAGAAGGTAACTCAATGGTTTGTTTACATTTATGGACTAAGGTTCGTGAATAGGGTATAAATAATCTTGACATTCCTTATTATCGAAATTATTCATTTTAAAATATGTATTATAAACACAAAAATCACCGACCACATAAGTAAATCATCGTTTGACACTGAGATCATTTTAAATCAAATAGTAAATGTATTTTATTCACTGATATTATTTCAATAGTTATAAAAAGATTGTTGACATTATTCGACTATCAAAGAATATGTACTTTAATATCACTGAGGTTTGTAGTATATGCTGGACGATAAGAGAGTTCCGCATAACTGATAAATCTATGCTATGTTTTAAGCAGCGGTTACGCAAAATCATTTTCTTAGAAGTAAAAATCTGCAATAAGAGCACATCAAAGGAGGTAATGCCAACAACCTCTAACTAACCAAGCCATTGGATATCAACAATCAGAATCAACTTCATTTTCTCTCCAAGTTTTTTACTTATTCCACCAGCATTCGTTCGTAACGTTACGTGAATAACCACTTTAGCTAGAAGAAAGTGTTTTTGTCATGACTAGCAAGGAGGAAAACGCCGTGGGAAAGATCTCAGTGAAATGAAACTGAGGCGATAGAGTGTATTGCGTTAATTGGGAACTAATTAACTATGCTGAATCTAACCGTTACACCATTTTACTTTTACTATACTCTTCAGGCGGCGTGCTACAAAAAACAAATCCGTGATTACGATAGTTGTTAAGTAGCTGATCCAAATCATTTTTAATTAAGCAATCCTTAATACAAAATGTTTTGGATTCTCAAAATTGCCTGACGGATTTTGTTTTTCGTAGTAGACCTATATTTTTAGGGTTCCGTAGCCGGAAGGCAAAAAACGGAACCCTTATAGTTTCGTCAAGTCTGTCTGTCTGTCTGTCTGTCTGTCTATCTGTCTGTCTGTCTGTCTGTCTGTCTGTCTGTCTGTCTGTCTGTCTGTCCGTCCGTATGTCACAGCCATTTTATTCTGTAACTATAAGCATCACACTGTTGAAATTTGGTAGGAGTTTGTATCCTGTTAATTGCGTAACGATTCTCATACAAAAAATAAATAAATATGACATTTAAGGGGCGGCTCCCATACATGAAACTAAAACCAAAAAAAATTTTTTTAGTCAAACCTATACGTGTGGGGTGTCTATGGATAGGTCTTTTAAAATGACACCGAGGTTCCTAAATCCATTTTCTTTTAAAGTCTAACGTTTCATAGCTAGACGCTTCCAAAGTGGTAAAATGGGCGTCCCCCCTATCTAACTTCTAAACTAAGAGAGTGTAAATTTTGAAAAAAATATGGAATGCAGATCTTAACAAATACTTTCAACGAAAATTGGTTCGGACGGAATCGAACGAGAAGTTTTTGAGATATAGCACATTTTCAACAACCGCAAACACAACTTTGTACTTCATACAAATACTATGAAAAACAAAGTTATATTTGCTGTCAACATAATATTGTGGATTTAACTTAGTGGAAGTAAGTGTATTCCCAAATTCAGTTAATGTTGGCACGGAACCCTCAGTGCGCGAGTCTGACTCGCACTTGGCCGGTTTTTTGTATCAGCCGTATTCAGTCACGAAAGCAGTTAAAGTTCGTCTTTCTTTGCTAGTCGAACAATCTTTATATAACTTTTAAATAATATCAGTGAAAAAAATTCATTTACTATTTGATTTGGAAATATCTTCAAGTGTTAAACGATGACTGCGGCGCGTATTTGGTGAGTATCGTGTTTATCTTATTTATAAATTAATTATTTCGACAAAAAGGAATGTCAAGATTATTTGACAAGCAAAATGAATCGGACTTTATATTGGTTGGTAAACACCGACATGAAGTATTAACGGACGTCAAATAACAGTTGATATTACAGTTGCAAAACAGGGTTACGATTATAGTTATGGCTTATTGAAATAATGGTTCCACCGAGCAGTTTGTTCAGTGAATTTTTGGTGCTCCTTTTCCATAGTATTCGTAGTAAATAATTATGATGTCATGCAAACTAATTCATAAATTGCTTATTTGAGGAAATGCCAATTTGACAGCTTGGAAGCAGATTAATCTATTTACCAATGTAGTGTTTAAGGTTAATAATTTTTAATAGTTTTGGGAATGCAATTTAATGATATACCGATTGCATAGAGCGAAAAAAATTTTGCTCAATCTAACGGACCATAAAAATAACCATTTTCTAATTCTGCTATAAATAACGCTGACATCCGACAAAACAGCGTATTGGAATCTCACATTTTTCAGCGATCGACTGTCGGAAACAGAGTTCTAAGATATTCGTTAAAAGATAAATGTCTATTATTAGAGCATTGGAAACGAATGAATTTAAGTAAGGATTTACTTAAATTCATTCGTTCAAGGTAGTCCGGTTTAGTATAGAAGCATATGTAAACCGATAACAAAAATGAGGAGGTTATCAATTCGACTGTTTGTTTTTTTATACCTCTACTGTTACCTCATATAACAGTAATTTGTGGTCAAATATATTTTTAAAAATGCCCATCTAGAGCGTTTACCTTCTAGTTGGTCCCATTGTTGCTGAGTCGGGATCTGATAATGGGATCTTGGTGAAATTGAGAGAAACCCTCACATTTTAAAGGCACGTATAGTGTTTTTGTACTATAATTTTAACGTTGACATGTTGTTACTTCTGATTGCCAACACTGTGTGGAGCTGAGTTGATGGTGGAACTCCTAGGAGTCCTCCTTACACTTTGGAGTTCAGGGATTATAAAGTCCGAACTTATGATAGGTAATTTTTAGCTTCTTAAAGATCAGAGCCTGGAACCTCCTCACCCTCCCCCGCCTCTTATAAAGACTAAAAATTAACAAATAAAATTTACTTGTACAAAAAAAAATACAAACCGGCTCCAAAACCGTTTTTAAGTTATTTATGTGATGAGCTGCAATTTACAATACAACTGATATTAGTTAGCGATAACTATTAATCATAAATAACTCATACCAAAGTAGTTGGTAGTAATTCTACTCCACTTACTAACTACTGCCCAAGCCAGGAGCTTTCGATAGGCATCCTATTTCCAAGTTATTTTCCAGGAAAGTTCAATAAGTTAGGGTTATTTAAATTTGCAATTTTGGATTATACAAGATTCTCTTACGGATTATATTGAAATTCTCTAAACGCATTAAAATTGAAAGTGTCAGACTTTCCGCTTTGCCGGTGTCTGTACATTTTATATGGACTTAATTACATGAATTCTATTCAGTGGGCAGTTAATTAATGTGATTTCACTTGCGCACAATTACTTAGGTTGTTTGCTTTTGCTTTTTGTTGGAACTTCAGTTGAAATAGCATGACGGAAGTAACAACGCGTCTTCCATGTGATAGACTATTAACAGTCAGGCTGACACCCCATTTATTGAATGATGGACTAGGACCTAAAATAGAACAGTAAACGAATTTGTGGGGGACCTATGTCATCGTTACCTATGTCAAGGATGACAACACGCCACTGGCAACAGTATTTAATCATACAGTTATTGGTAATTCTGATATTGATTTTAAATCTCCAATGCCAGTTCGTTTAAAATCCTCTTGATTTGAACATTGTAGAACCAGTAGTTTAATTAGACAGGTACCTACTCAGTTTCAGTTCAGTATACAAGTAGTCTTCAAATAGGTTGCAACTTCTTCCCTAGGAGTGGGAGTCTATTGCATATTAGCCTAAGATGTTTAAATTATAGATACGTCGTATACGCTCTAAAATGGCTAGACGAAAGGCAGGTAATGGCTAGGAGTGCAATTAGTCGGGCACGCTATCTCTTTGCGGCTATACGTCCCGACAGCGTCTTTAATTATTTCTCGTTTTCTGGCAGAAATGCCTTCCTGTGAGTTTAGGAGTTGTACCAATTACACTGGGACTGTTAGGAACAAGAAAAACGTGTCATTTCATTCATATGTATAATTTGTTCATTTAAAAGTATTAAAACATAAAACACGTATTTAGTACTTACCATAATTTGGCAATGGCTGACATTAGGATGTCACGCGATCGCGCCTATGAGCGCTCAGTAGCAATCAGTACGCAACGAATGTTATATATTTATCTCTTTCTATCAACAGGCATGCCCCATCATTTGTCTCTATTAGCGCTAAGTGTCGTACAGCACAACTATACGTTCTTATAGTGTAATCCTTGCGCCACTTTGAAATGCTTTAATTTTGGTGTATAACCTATCTATCCTTTTGAACGTTATTGATATTAGCTACTATCGTAGAAGGCGGACGGCAAATTTGCATTGTTAACATTATCATTTGTGTTCCGTTGTTCTTCAATTTTATTTATTTATCTACTCTCTTTATGTGTTGTAGATTTTCGTACTGTAAGAGGTGTCATGTGAGTCGTGACTCAAGATCAACTCGTAGAATGATAAACTAACGTCAGAAATAAAGTTAAATACTTAGGGGGCTGGCGAGAAAACTTTCCATATAATAAGAAATGAGCATTCAGTGCAGACGGTATTAATAGCGATAATTATACCCAGAAACATCAAGGACTTCGTCTGCCACCATGGTGGCGCTGCGTTGTCAATTTACAGCGTTTCAAAAATGTCAAAAAAGTGGGTGATTTTTTTTGTGTCACATTCAATTGCCCACATGTCTGTCTGCCTCTGGGGCTGAAGATCACAGTCATCCGATAACCCCAAAGAATCGAAAAGGCAGACATCCAGGGCGCAGACTTTTGCAGTTTTCAATTTTTATAGTATTTTTTATGATTAAAAAAAACTCTGTAACATATATCACTATATATGTTACACTTGGCATATTTAATTTTTTTGATTAAAAGCAATGAGGAGAATCACGTAAGTCTGCCAGCATTTTGCCTCTGCGTTCGTTATGGTCAAAAATGTAAAATTGGTCTCGAATTTTATAGCCTTCTATTTTTGAAGTCGGTTAAACAGCATTCAAAATCAAATCAAATCAAATCAAAAATAATTTATTCAATTTAGGACACAAAATGCCACTTATGAACGTCAATAATTAGTGAAATATCAATCAATTTTGGCCCGTATGGGGCAAGAACATGTCTCCTTATCTTTTGGGCCCTACTAGCGCTTCGAGACAAAACACAGACAATTTGGCAAGTGCTGAGAAGAAACGCCGGAACAAACTCAGTCACCACTAGCTGCCTCAAAAATGATACAAATCAAAATAAACAGGTAGGTACATCAGTTTGGTGCAGGCTGGACTGTCCATACATTTTCGTCATTAAGATAGTCTTGAATTTTATAATACCCCTTCGACATTAGGGTAGTTTTGACATGTTACTTAAATTTGTGAATAGGTAGTTCGATGACATTATTAGGTATATTGTTGAAAAATTTAACACAATTTCCCAGGAATGAATTCATTGTTTTGGCTAACCTGAAGTTTGGAATGACAAGTTTGCTTTTATTTCGTGTGTTATACGAATGTATGTCACTTTTTTTCATAAAAAAATCTAAATTTTTACGTACGTACATGATATTATCAAATAATATGTATTGAGAAGCGACAGTGAGGATGTTAATTTCCTTAAAGAATTCTCTCAGGGATTCGCGGGGACTAAGTTTGTAAATGGCACGAATGGCTCTTTTCTGTAAAATAAAGATGGTATCGATGTCCGCAGCAGAACCCCACAAGATAAGACCATAAGACATTATACTATGAAAGTAACTAAAGTACACAAGCCTGGCTGTTTCAACATCAGTCAAATGTCTAATTTTTCTAACCGCAAAGGCAGCTGAAGCGAGTCTCCCAGCCAGAGCGTCAACATGTGGTCCCCACTGCAATTTCGAATCCAATGTAATGCCCAGAAAAACAGTGGAGTTTGATAGATCTAATTTTTCACCGTTAAGTACAATTTCTGTGGTAGCTTGCTTCACGTTAGGCATGGTGAATTTAATACATTTAGTCTTTTTTGTATTAAGAAGCAAGTTATTGCTAGTGAACCAATTTGATACCTTAGAGAGAGCTCTGCTAACATTGTCAAATGATTTTTCGCCTCTTCTTAATTTGAAGATTAAAGATGTATCATCAGCAAACAGAACTATCTCACAGGAGTCCTTTGAATAAAAAGGAAGGTCATTAATATAGATCAAAAACAGCAAAGGTCCCAATATTGAGCCCTGGGGCACTCCCATTTGAAGCGGGGCACCTGAGGAGTTAATGCCATTAACGTTTACTGTTTGTAGTCTGCCTGAGAGGTAAGAATTCAACAGTTTTGACGCATTATTCGATACACCGTAATGTTCCAGCTTGATAATGAGTGTTTGATGATCGACACAATCAAATGCCTTCGATAAGTCACAGAATACACCTATCGCATCATGTTTATCTTCATAGGCATCCAAAATGTGTTTGACGAGTGCCACCCCAGCATCTGTTGTATTTCTACCTTTGGAGAAACCAAACTGTTTCTCATGCAGTAATTTGTGAAGTTTAAAATGAGAGAGCAATTGATTAAATATAACTTTTTCAAAAATTTTGCTAAATGCAGGTAGAATGGAAATTGGCCTGAAGTTGCTTGGGTCACTTTTTTCTCCTGACTTAAATAAAGGTATAATTTTACTATATTTCAGTAAAGTAGGAAATTGACCTTGATCAATACATTCGTTGAATATATGTGCTAAGTGAGATGCTACGAGCGAGAGGTATAATGGGTTTTATTGTGTCAGTTGATATTCCCCATATATCCTCAGTTTTTTTTTGTTTTAATTCCTTGAAAGTTTTAACGATCATCAAAGGGTTAATATAAGTGAAATTAAATGAGGAGTTACACCTGTCAACACACGATATCAGCAGTGATTTAGCATGCAGAGCGCACGAATTAAGTTGTTTTGTGGTTTCGATGGGTATATTACAGAAGTACTTCTCGAAGGCACCTGCAACTTCATTGTCAGATTTAATATTTTTATTATCAATTTTTAATGTAAACGTATGATCACGTGGTTTATTTTTACAAGTTTCTTTGTTTATAATATTCCAAGTCTTTTTAATTTTATTACTGGATTTATTAATTTTCTCACGTATATAATTAGATTTAGCTACCATGCAAACATTCTTGAATAACTAAACACCAACAAAACATCATTTTTATCATTTTATAAAACCGCTGCATCTAGACCTAATTCTGCAAACCATCTGAAAATTCACAATAATTATTGCCCAGTTATCCAGCAAATTCCTAACATTAATACTGATCAGATTTGTCTATGTAAAACTATTGACAAAAGTTCTCAGGTCAAATACCTTGGCATAATTCTTGACGAAAACCTAAACTTTAAAAAACATATTGATTTAGTCTCTACTCGAGTTAGGTAAATAGCTGGTATCATGAGACTTCTGAGATCCTCCGCTAACATTAATCTCCTCAAAAAAGTTTATATTACTCTCTGTCAGTCCATAACCACATACTGCATTACATCATGGGGTGGTACGGCAGCTACAACCCTACTTCAACTTGAAAGAGCCCAGCGTTCTGTTCTTAAAGTAATGTTGAATAAAAACCGCCTTTATCCGACCGATGCCTTGTACCGCGAAAGTAATATGCTTAGTGTCCGGCAGCTGTTTGTACTGAATATGTGTTTATCTGCTCACAAAATCATGTTACATTTGGAAAACCGAGAGGAAGTTATCCAAAAAAGGATATTAAAACTACCAGTCCCCTTCACTAAAACTTCCTTCTCCCACCGTTTCAACGCGTTTCTATGTCCATTTCTGTACAATAAGGCAGCAATAGTCTGTGACCTAAAAATATGCACAACTCGTGACGCTAAACGCAAAATCTCTCTCTGGCTTAAATCTTTTGATTATACAAACTCTGAGCTGTTAATACAAATTTTAAAATAAGTAAACTAATTCATGTGTGCGCATGCACACTCACCCATACACACACCCTCTCTCTCTCTCTCTCACGCACACATACACACACACACACACACACACACACACACACACACACACACACACAGACACACACACACACACACACACACACACACACACACACACACACACACACACACACAAACTCATACACACATTTACAATCACTCGCAGTCAAACATACGCCCACTCACACACTAACATACAGACAAACTCACGCACGCGCAACTGCTGCTCTCGTCTTTGAACACTCTTAATTGGCCCTCACGTGACAGGTTCGCCTAGTGTGGGGACCAATGTTAAACACGCACTCATTCACACTCCTTTTTTTTCTAGTTAGATTATTTTAAGATTAGGATAATTTATCTCCTTACATTACTTGTATTGTAATCTTCACTTACTGTTATTTAAGAGTGTAAACTTTATTTTTGAAATAAATGCATTATTGTTATTGTTATTGTTATTGTTAACTTTGAGTATTTTTTAACATATTCTAAAAATAATGGGTCATTATTTCTATATACTTTTTGATTATATAATTCAAACATTTTTTTCCTACTGATGTGTATACCTACTGTAGCCCAGTCACTGAATTTTGGTTTTAGGTTGTTTATAACTAATTTCTTTTTAGGAAATTTTTTGTCAAATTCACTTTTAATTAATTCAAAAAAATACTTATATTGGTTATTAACATTGTCATTAATAAAAGGCAAAAGCGGAATTTTATCACTTAAGTTAGATTTAAATTTTTCTTTACGGAAATCAGTGACTGGTCTAAATTTAATCTCATTTTTAGTCGGCACAAAACGGTGTTCAAACGTGACTGACTGTCCACAGTGATCGGATTTTACAAAATTTACTATGGATTTTTTAATCACACTAGAGTTACAAAATATATTGTCTAAGCAAGTAGCTGTTGTAGCAGTAATTCTAGTTGGTTCAGCAAAAACAGGAATTAAATTAAAGGATTTGAAAAGGCTTAAAAACCTCACTCGATAGGTTTTTTCTTCATCTATAATATCGACATTGAAATCGCCACATACAACTACTTTCTTTTTATTTGAAAATAATTTCCTGAGTGAGTCCTCCATAATAGACTCAAATAATTTAAAATTACCAGTAGGGGGCCTATAAACACAAACAATTATGTAATCGTCCAGCTCTGCACATGATATCTCAATAGTTCGTTCAACAGAAAGAGATACAATATCTTTGCGCTCTTTACATTTTAAATTATTATTGATTAAGATTTATTTTAAATTATTATTATTAATTTGAGAACGAACTAATAAGGCTACAATTTTCTATAGACAACATAAGTTCATACTTTTTGAGCCAGTGCTCAGTGACACACAAAACATGAATATTCCTTTCTTGTATGAATAATTCTACTTCTAATTCCTTCCCGGATAAGCCTCGGATATTTTGATGCACTATGTTTAAATGATTTGAAACTTTTGAGCTCGCTAAGTTATGTTCTAAGCAAGAGTTTTCCTCTATTGTCTGAATATTTAATTTAAATAATTGTTAATTGGAACGGATTCCAATGGTAGAATATTCATGTCAATGGTCTGCTCAATAGAAGCAGACTTGGTAGCCAAGTTCTTGGCTGAACAATCTATACAATATGATAGCGAAAAAGCTATTTGTCTTTTGAGATAATTATTCACATAATATTTATCTCTCGTCAGGTAAATCTTATTTTTAAAATAATTATTAATGTCAATTACATGGAATTTGTGAACATTATAGAATGTCAATTTATGCATGTCCAGGTTTATTTTATACCTGTGATTATTTTCTTCGTCTGGCAAGCCGCTGCTATATGGTAAGGTAAACAAAACAATTTTACCTATATTTAGCAATTTTAAACTTTCAAAAATATTTATGAATTTCTTTTTGTTTACATTACCTCTATTTCCTATAAAAATTATTAGGGTAGAATTAACACTGAATTTAAAGCTAAGTATTTTATTGATAATAACATCATAAGATGCTCCAGGCATGCAGTGAGCAGTGCAGCATTAATATAGGAATGATAGATAAAGCTCACATTAATAAAAGTATTTTTTTTTATAGTTAAGTACGGACAATAGCATGTCACGGATAACACTGCGGTATCTTATGCAGTTGACATTATAGATGGAAAGCCCGGCGCTTAATTTTTAGCCGATCTGATACCACGATGAAAAGTCCACTGCTTTCCCATAAAATATGTGCTGAGTGAGTCCGGATGTAAACGTCTGCCACGGCCAAACCTGCCGGAAGTTAGCAAAAAAGCTAATTTATGGCCCGAAAAGGGGCCCGATTTTTCCCATTTGATACCTTAACAATAGTGATGATAGCACATTTTTTTTTTGTGTAGATACAGAAAATCGAAGTCCGGGTTCCGACCGGTCATCTTTGAAAGCGTCTGCCGAGCACTTCTGGCAATAGAAATACTGACAGACTTCGATTTTCTGTATCTACACAAAAAAATCTATTTGCTGTCATCACTTTATCACGGCTAGTTTGCAACAAAAGTGTGTGATGTACACACTATGTATTTTTGGTTTGTACTTTCATTTCTCCGAGTTCAATAAATTTGTACGAAATACTTAGACATCAATTACTTTCTCCGATAGAACACAGTCAAGAAATGTGCTAGCTCCTAGACTATATGTATTTTTTTTATTTAGGTAGCGCATTGTTCCTACGCGCATGTTCGTGCCATGCGCCGCTCGCAACCCTGACACATTCAAGGCGACGAAACAGGGATAGCCTTACGCGTTAGAAAGAGACACACATAATCTGGAGATGAAAAAATCTTGAATGAAAGTTGTGCGAAGTGAAATGCACTTTATGGCGTTGCAGCAAGAGTGGCTTTTATTTTATCATTCTTAGCACATAGATCCTTCTGTACGTAGTACTATTATATTTTCTGTGGCAGAGCAGAGCCTCACACACATACACGATAATAATCAACAGATTCGCTTGCGTTCTATATGTAACAATGTGTTGTAGGTACGTTCTTTCGTATCTTTGTACTGAACTCATTAAAAATCACGTAAATCTAAATTTTTGCAGCATGTTAACATTGCAATAAACATCATGTTTAGAGGAGGACAATAAGAGCACGTATTACTTCATGACTAACGTTTTAATTTTCCGGTAAACAGAGTTCACTTAAAGAAGGATCTGTTTTACCATCGACAATTATTATCATTTATTTCAAGTAAACACAACAGATTAAAATCATACATCATATAATGGCATAGTACTAGATACCATTAATTAAGAATTAAAAACTAACAAACGATAATTCAAATATCATTTAATCAAAGCGACAACTAACGCTAACCAGAACTTATTAGGACATTGTGATACAGGCCGTTACTTTACAAGACCTAGCTGCATGAACATGAAGTTAGCGGAGCACCCACGACAAACCGATAAATCGCTATATGGAGAATTTGCCGCTAAATAGTCGCTAATTAGTTGTGGAAAAAAATAATTTGTCGTTTAATTTTTTTTTGTTTTTTTGGGTGCTCCGCTAACTTCATATGAAGTTAGCGGAGCAGCCTCGCGAAATCGTCTTTGGAAGTTTCTGATCGAAATTCGACTAGGGGATAATTTGCCGCTAATTAGTCGCTAATTAGTTGTGGAAAAAGAAAATTCGTCGTTGGTTTTTTTTGTTTTTTTTGGGTGCTCCGCTAACTTCATATGAAGTTAGCGGAGCAGCCTCGCGAAATCGTCTTTGGAAGTTTCTGATCGAAATTCGACTAGGGAATAATTTGCCGCTAATTAGTCGCTAATAAGTTGTGATAACACGAATTTTGTAATTTCATTTTTTTCTGTATTTTTGGAGTGCCTCGCTAAGTTTACATGACGACAGCAGAGCATCCTCGCAAAAACTACCGAAAACATAACTGATCCGAAATTCACTTGGATAATTTGCCGCTATTTAGCCGTTAATTAGTTGTGCAAAAAAAATGTCATATTAAACTATTTTCAATAGTTGTTGGGGATTAAAGTTGGTTTTGTAATGAGTTGACAATAGTTCTCGACGCCAATAACGGAAATCGTTCGATTATAAGTTTAATGAGTCCCTAATTATGTATTTTAGAAAAATAATTACGTCGATTAATTGTAATGGGGGTTTTCTGGCTGCGCGTGGCCCCGAGCGGAGCTCTATAGGTCGATAGGGCTGCAAAGAACCCTAATTAAAAATCCAACGACTATATAATTTGCCGCTAAATAGTCGCTAATTAGTTGTGGAAGGAGAAAATTCGTCATTGGATTTTTTTTGTTTTTTTTGGAACCGCCTTGCGAAATCGTCTTTGAAAGTTTCTGATCGAAATTCGACTAGGGGGATAATTTGCCGCTAATTAGTTGTGGAAAACGAACATTCGTCGTTGTTTTTTTTTTTTGGGTGCTCCGCTATATTCATATGAAGTTAGCGGAGCAGCCTCGCGAAATCGTCTTTGGAAGTTTCTGATCGAAATTCGACTAGGGGGATAATTTGCCGTTAATTAGTCGCTAATTAGTTGTGGAAAGGTAAAATTCTTCGTTGGATTTTTTTGTTTTGTTTTTTGGATGCTCCGCTAACTTCATATGAAGTTAGCGGAGCAGCCTCGCGAAATCGTCTTTGGAAGTTTCTGATCGCAATTCGACTAGGGGGATAATTTGCCGCTAATTAGTCGCTAATTAGTTGTGATACACGAATTTTATAATTTCATTTTTTTCTGTATTTTTGGGGTGCCTCGCTAAGTTTATATGACGACAGCAGAGCATCCTCGCAAAACTTCTGAAAACATAACTGATCCGAAATTCACTTGATGGATGATTTGCCGCTATTTAACCGTTAATTAGTTGTGCAAAAAAAATGACATATTTAACTTCTTTCAATAGTTTCTGGGGATTAAAGTTGGTTTTGTAATGAGGCGACAATAGTTCTCGCCAACTTCATATGAAGTTAGCGGAGCAGCCTCGTGAAAACGTCTTTGAAAGTTTCTGATCGAAATTCGACTAGGGGGATAATTCGCCGCTAATTAGTTGTGCAAAAAAATGTCATATTAAACTTTTTTCAATAGTTTCTGGCGATTAAAGTTGGTTTTGTAATGAGGATTCTTATTTTTTGGCATTGTTATCTCCTTAATGTACTAAAGGTTCACATTAATATTGTTTTACTATATTTTTTACGTTGGCGAAAAGCAATTACCCTCTGCTATAATTCTTAAATGAAGTTTAAAAAGTTAGTTCCTAAAGTGACGCTAGCGCCATCTCTCGATGATAGAAACATCTCATGACAAGAAAACTGCTCAGTAGACTCGATGTATAATTTGCCGCTAATTATTCGCTAATTAAGTCTTTTGAAAAAAAATGCTGTATAAAGTTATTTTCAGTTTTTCGAGATAACAGCTAATTTGAAATAAGAGTACAATTGTTGTTCTCTACGAAAATAGCTTAAAACATCTCGCATTGATAATCTTTTTAGTGCGCTAATTATAAGTCGCTAATTAGGTATACTAATAAAATTTTCATGTCCGTAAAATGGTAATCATCAGAGTAATGTATGGTTTATAAAATAAATAAAATAAACGGTGATTTTAAAAATGGTCTTACAGTTTTATGAATTTGCATTTGTTTTTTTTTCACTTGTAACACGTTTTTCACAACGTTATCATTTGGTAACCTATAAATAAAGCGCGACGACTTCTGGTGACATCAGCGCCGCATTTTGTAGACTAGGGTTATTTGGTGTCTGAAAAATGTGGTAACACCAGCGTTGCCAGAACGTTACTTTTGTAACGTTTTACGTTACTATTTGACCACTTGACGTTACATTTACGTTATAAGTCACAAAACGTTACTTTTGCGTTACATTTGGGATGGATTAAAACCTTAATTTTCCTAAGATTAATAGAGAATCTGCGGTAAAAAAAACGCATACTCTAAGCTTGTGTATAGCTTTGTGTATTGTTTGTGTGTATGGATTGAATCTAAAGTGATATGATTGTCTCTTTCGCACTTTAGCTTGAATGAGGAAATAGAAAGAGCAAGTTGGAGTATGGAGTGAGTAAGTACCAACCGACCGGGCTAATAATTTACTGTTATTATTTTACTTGTCAAAAAATATTGTGATATTTTCGCTAGGTGGATGTAATTGGACCCGGAATTCAGTTTAAGGGTGGCACGGAACCCTCAGTGCGCGGGTCCAACTCGCACTTAACCGTTTTTTTTTAAAAGCGTTACTTTTTATGTCAAACTCAAAACGTTACTTTTTGAACGCTTTTGGGTAACTTTTTAGGACAAGGCACTGGCAACACTGGGTAACACTGTCAGTGCGGAAAACTTTATAAACTTGTTTGTTCTCGACGTCGAATTCCGGTTTTTAAAGTGCCACCTTTTATTAATAATACAACAAGATACATTGTCTTGTCGCGTTACTCGCAATTTAATTATTGCGCTACATAGTATGTGAAAACTGTAAGTATTAAAGCATTAAATATCTTAGTCAATGAATTCATTTTGACACCGCAAAGTTTATTATGAATGAAAGTTAATTATACCTTAATGTCCCATATAAGTTAAAAACAAAAAAAAAAAACAACGACGAATTTTCCTTTTCCTAATTAGCGGCAAATTATCCCCCTAGTCGAATTTCGATCAGAAACTTTCAAAGACGATTTCGCAAGGCGGTTCCAAAAAAACAAAAAAAAAACAATGACGAATTTTCTCCTTCCACAACTAATTAGCGACTATTTAGCGGCAAATTATATAGTCGTTGGATTTTTGATTAGGGTTCTTTGCAGCCCTATCGACCTATAGAGCTCCGCTCGGGGCCACGCGCAGCCAGAAAACCCCCATTACAATTAATCGACGTAATTATTTTTCTAAAATACATAATTAGGGACTCATTAAACTTATAATCGAACGATTTCCGTTATTGGCGTCGAGAACTATTGTCAACTCATTACAAAACCAACTTTAATCCCCAACAACTATTGAAAATAGTTTAATATGACATTTTTTTTGCACAACTAATTAACGGCTAAATAGCGGCAAATTATCCATCAAGTGAATTTCGGATCAGTTATGTTTTCGGTAGTTTTTGCGAGGATGCTCTGCTGTCGTCATGTAAACTTAGCGAGGCACTCCAAAAATACAGAAAAAAATGAAATTACAAAATTCGTGTTATCACAACTAATTAGCGACTAATTAGCGGCAAATTATTCCCTAGTCGAATTTCGATCAGAAACTTCCAAAGACGATTTCGCGAGGCTGCTCCGCTAACTTCATATGAAGTTAGCGGAGCACCCAAAAAAACAAAAAAAAAATTAAACGACAAATTATTTTTTTCCACAACTAATTAGCGACTATTTAGCGGCAAATTCTCCATATAGCGATTTATCGGTTTGTCGTGGGTGCTCCGCTAACTTCATGTTCATCCTAGCTGCCTATGCGTGATCTAGGTCGTATGCATAATAAATAACAGAATGACTGTAGGAAATCTAAGTTAAAAAAAAATATATAATTATATGGCTCCTGTCGCGTAAAATTCCACAAAGCACAGTGGAAGCCTGTCAATCATGTTATCTCAATGCACCCGAACCAGTGAATGCACATAAATCTGCCAGTACAATCGTGCCAAAACAATCAACAGCTGGCACAGAAAACACGCAAGCGGATAATAAAAACATTTCGACACTAGACCGCGAATGATAATATATTTATTGCAAATTCATATTTTTTTTATCTATGTAAGTAAAACTGGTTCGAAAAGAAGTCTGGTAAAAAAAAATTAAACTTGCTAGCTTTTTCTACGACAGCTGAACAAACTTAGGAAATTATGGAATTCTTTTGAAAATATCTGCTAACATAAAACGGTATTAAAGTAGGTATTTGGATTGACACGGGTTTATGCAGTAAAATGATCAATACTTTTATGAATTTTACCTTATTTTGTTTTTGGTATAGCAAATTTTGCGTTCTCAAGCAAGATTTGGAAAGTCACAATAACCTCACCTCAGAACTCAACGAAAACTCTTTTTCTAGAGAGCGGCAAGAACGTTGGAGGCAAAAACGTTGAGAGGAATGATAACGACCAAGATATTACCACGATACGTTGAAGACGGGAAATCCCTGTCACTTCCGTTTTCCCGGTTAAGATTCTTACCTACGGCATAATCGAGTTATCTCTAGAATGTAAGGAACAAGTCTAGAATTATACATTGACTGATTGTTGTCTCTTCGACAGCGGAACGCGGATAAGCGAATAATAACGGAGACAAAAGGAAAAATATTTGGCCATAATATGGCCAAATATGAGGTTGAGTAACCCATTTCAAATATACAGGGTGTTGTTTTGGTCAGTGACATCCAACTCAGTGATGATAATATGAGTTATGCTTATTCTAAAAAACATGTTTTCTTTAGATTCTGAACAAGTTTCATACTAGAAAACCTCTTCACAACATTAAAAAAAAATACAAAACTAATGGGAAAACTCGCACCCTAGCGCATAGCTAGCGCTTATCTACGAAATACTACGCCGTAGCTAGTAAGCAATGAAGAGGCTACCTGGTATTGGTAGTTTTAACTCGATTGCTGTACCGCATAAAAAAAATGATTTTTTTGGGTTTTTTCCATTTCAAAAAAAAAAAAAAATTTTTTTTTTACAGCAGTATCGTTTGTACAGCCACCCACCCCTGAGTCGCTCGTCGCTGACCAAAACAATATCCTGTATATTATATTTGAAATGGGTTAATTGGTTACTCAACCCCATATTATATAACCACTGGAGAATTATATTGCGGGCCCGTGTCTAACTCCTGAAACGTCTCTGTGGCCCTTATAAATACACCGGCCAAGTGCGAGCCGGACTTGCTCAAGAAGGGTTCCGTCCTTACAATGTATGTAAGTACTTTAGTACTATAAAAATTACCTGTAAAACATGATAAAGATTGCCTTATAATAAGGATTCGATTCGCTTTATACAACAAAATATTTGCCTTTTAACATGGAAAGTTACGGAAACTTTATTAAAAAAATATGTTAAAAAACTCACAATCATTTTAAAAGACCTTTTCCACCATACCCGACACGATGGGTTTGGCAAAAGAAGAAAAACATCCCCACGTACACATAGGGTCGGGTGTCTCAGATTGAACCAGGCAGCTACATTTAACCACTGTCTTATTTCAAAAATGCGACGTTGCCAAACTGTGCTAATATAAGTAAAAGAAAGGTATTTGCGTTCCCTTTCTGCCCACTAGTTTTCGTGGCAATAGCGTGCAAGATTGTTGTGTGAGGAGCGTTTTTATAAAAATTTACTTAAAAAGTAAGTTTTTTCTGCATATTTCTTTCATTTTTTACTTTTTTTGTTTAAATGATAGTTCTTTACTTATATTTACAATGTTTTACAAAGCAATCCGGCATTTAAATGTGTCATAATTCATTTGCCTGTGAGATTATTTTCCCCGTAAAATTTTGAGGTTAGTTGTCGAAACATGGTCTGTCTCACATTGAGCCACTTTGGCGTGGTACACATTTGACCACGGTTCACTGTGTACACCCCAGTGGTTTAATGTGTACTGTGATTATAATTATTTTTATTCACTACAGGATGGCGCGAAAAAAGGTATCAGTAAGGAAAAGAGGTGGACATTCGGCTGCCAATATGCTTAAGGCCCTTCCATTGCATAGATCAGGGGAAAGTATCAGAAAAGCAGCGAAAATGTATGATATTGCGTACCCGACCTTACGACGCTACGTAGCACAAAACTTGCACGTCAACGTAGAGGACCTGGCTAAGAAGAGATTGCAACCGAATTATGAAAATCATCTCGTATTTACCGCTGAACAAGAAGAAGTTTATAAAGAGTATATAAAGGATTGCGCTCTAAAATTTTACGGACTGACTCCAAAAGACTGCCGTAAAGTGGCTTTCCAAATGGCGAGAGTAAATAACGTGACTATCCCAGAGAGTTGGGAGCGAGATAAAATGGCAGGAAAAGAGTGGTTTCGGTCATTCAGGAAACGCCACCCTGATCTCTCTATAAAGAAACCTGAAGCTTGCAGCGTAGCCCGCGCCACAGCATTTAACCGAGAAACGGTCAAATCATTCTTGGAAAACTTGAAAACTGTGATGGGTCGTGATTCGTCTTTCAGCACCGGTTGCCGTTTGTACAATTTGGACGAAACAGCCACAACGACTGTCCAGCGTCCAGCAAAAGTTGTCGGACCTAAGGGAAAGTACAATATTGCAAAGGTCACCAGTGGCGAAAAGGGCACTTTAGTAACAACATGCGCGATAGTGTGTGCTTCAGGTCACGCTTTGCCGCCTGCGCTGGTTTTTCCGCGCAAAAATTTTAAGGACATTATGTTGACAGATGCTCCTCCAGGTTCTCTTGGGTTGGCACATCCTCCTGGGTGGGTGACATCAGATTTGTTCGTTCAGGTGATGAAGCATTTCATCAAACATACCGCAGCTAGCACAGAAAACCCTGCTCTTTTAATCTTAGATAATCACGAGTCTCATCTGTCAATCGAAGCCTTAGAATTAGCAAAAAAATCGGGTATCACTATTGTTACATTGCATCCTCACACTACTGCCAAGATGCAGCCTCTGGATGTCGGGTTAAATGGTCCCTTTAAAATCTATTATATGGATGGTCAGACATCCAGGAAGGTCTATGACTATTTACAACGTGGCAGAGTGCGTTGGAGAAGCCTACGCTAGGGCAATGACACCCGTGAACATTTCCGCAGCCTTTAAGAAGTGTGGCATTTTTCCCTTCAACCCAGATGTGTTCACTGACATAGATTTTTTGCCATCGGACGTGACTGATAGACCCGAGCCTGAGCCTCAAGATCTAGATCCCAATGTACAAAATGTTAAAACTCAATCTGTTACATCTAATGACACATTTTGTGAAGACCGAAATGGAAGTCCGTCATTGTTAAACACTGATAATAAAGCAGAGACTCCAGCTGTAAATGAGTCTATGGAAACCATTTCAAAGACACTACCCCGGATTGTTCCAAGTTCACCATGATCCTGCGATCATCAAAAAACAACTCTTTGATTTCACCCAAACAATTTATGCCACCACTTAAAGCTGGTCCCCGATCTACAACCAGAAAAATGAGAAAGAGAGGAAAAAGCAGGATTGCAACGGACACTCCGGAAAAAAATGAAATTAAAGAAAGCAAGAAGAAGCGTAAAGAACCAAAATCTAAGGTAAAAGAAGTGAAAAAAGCCATATTTTTAAATAAAAAGGGAAAAAGAAATGTCCCGAAGAAAAATAATAATAAGAAGATTGACACAGATGAATCTAGTTCAGAGGAAGAACTCGGAATAGTACCAGAAGTTAGTGAGACTGAAATAAGTGACGTAGATGGATCTGAGGATGATGAAGATATGCTTATTTTGAAAGGTGATTTCGAGAAATTGACTCGTAAACCAGTTGAAGATGACTATGTCCTTGTAGTTTTTGATGCAAAAAATCTTAAAGTTTATTATGTGGGCAAGATTATTGAAGTTGACGGTCCCAACTACAGTGTTTCATTCATGCGGCTAATTAACAAAGAAACTATGAAGTTTCGGATGCCTTTTGAGCCTGATTTGGCTAATGTCAAATTAAAGGATATTAAAATGATTCTGCCGCAGCCAAAAATTAATGGGACACAATACCGGAACTCAACATTTAACTTTCCAATACGTGTTGCTCCCATAATAAACTTACGTTAGGTTCTTCTTTAATCTCAGCTGTGAATTCTGATTATTTTATTTTATTATCTACTTTTCAATAGTCAATGTTTTTAGCGCTAGAAGAGCTATTGTTTCTTTATTCATTGCCTTTAGATTTTACATTTGTTTTGAATTATTAAAATTTAATTTTGGTATTATTGTAATAAGACAGTATTTAACTGGTGCTAACGTCAAATTGAACCAGTGTTGAGATATTCTGTGATTCAAATAAAACATTAAGTAGATATAGTCTGTAGATTGTGTATAAGATTTATATTTGTAAACGTTGACATAAAAATATGTTGTTCAGGTACACATAAAGACTGATTACATAGTAAAACCAATAATTGATTTAAATTAAAATAATAAAGACATTCAGTTTTTCATTTTATTATGAAGGAATTTGACTAAAAATAATCTTCAATAAATGGCTAATTAGGTGGTTCATTGTGGAAAATACCCCGGTTAAATGTGCACCCCCCCAGCGTACGCATTGAACCAAATCTAGATTTTCATCAATTATTTTTTTACACTGAAACCAAAAAGGATATGAAAAATAGAAGTCTGCCTAATTGTTTTTTAATAAACTCACTAACTACACACAAAAAAACTAAAAGCAGTGACTGAAAAATCTGTACGTTTCGAAGCCTTGAAATTTACCTGGTTCAATGTGAGACAACCGACCCTACCCCAAAAAAAACTTTTTTCACAGTTTTATTTTACCGCTTTGGCGAGGAGATTAGAATATATATATATATATACACGAAATTACAGTTTTCTAGCACCTTAGGTCTCTGCGCTGGACTGCAGACGGACAGTCGGACATGGCGAAACTATAAGGGTTCCTTGTTAGAGTACAGGACCCTAAAAAAGTTTGAGTACCGCTTCTCTTGACACTAGATTATACTTGATGAAGCTTCAACAGTATTAGTTATGTTGATTGAAATGCTATGTGGCAGGGGCATAAGGCATGGATTTTTGGTCATTATTGAAAATATTTTAACATTGAGCCACATTGAGTCGCATATTGTAACAATCTTGACTGACATTCCATTTTAACATAGTAATTAATTTTAAAAACAAGATAA
Source organism: Pyrausta purpuralis (assembly GCA_963924145.1). NCBI lineage: Eukaryota > Metazoa > Arthropoda > Insecta > Lepidoptera > Crambidae > Pyrausta > Pyrausta purpuralis. The sequence continues at coordinate 6,142,460 of OZ001663.1, read as the reverse complement.
TTATACCAAACTCGCAACTTACACAGGTGAATCATTGTTAATCAATGCGATCTTTTTAAATTAAATAGTTAATTCGACGAACGACGCGTTTGGTGTATAGGTTAGAACTCCTGACTATTACCATAGCTATTACGACGGCCGTGGCCGGTTCGAATCCCGCAAGGGGCAAGTTTGTGCGATGAGCACGAGTCATGGATGTTTAATATGTATTTAAGTATTTATGGAAGACGCCCCTGTCATAATCGTTGTCTGGTATTCATAACATAAGAAAATTCCGTGGTTTTGCGCATATTTATATTTATATATTATTTTTATTATATTTATTATCTGATATTATTTTAAAAGCTATAAAAAGATTGTTTGTAATATTTGCCAAGCAAAATAATCCCTCAAGCGTATGTGAAAAACACACAATAGATATTCTATTGTTATGCGGTCACATGCGACCGCTCGGGTGTTGAGGTATTAAAACAGACTTTAGAGCAGTGGCAGGACCGCTTTGGTAGTGATCATAATTGAAGTTAAGAAACCAATGGGCAGTGGTGTGAACGTTGATAGCTAGACATCATTCTGATTACTTGATTGAATTGTGTTACCTGGTCTCACACGCTTCCTATTCTTCAGAGAGGGCAAAATAAATGATGAGAGAAAGTTTTGTTTGAGAAAAAACATGCAAATATTATTAAAAGGAAACACCTTAACTTAGTAGGTTTATTTATTTTAAGACCTTTAAAAGGCATTTATGCCATCAAAACTTATAAATTCATAAAAATAGGACAAATTTTCCTTTTTCATATTTATAATCAAAGTAAACAAAAGTAAGTCTTGTAACATCTAATTAACCTTGTTACTTTTGCCAGAGATAATTCCACTAGTAAATACTAAACAATATCTCTGATGATTGTGTAGGAAACAATAAGATTTATGCAAGTGATTGTCCCTTATCTGGAAATTCACATGCATTACTTAGTCTGATGTAATCACAGTGGCAAAGTATGTATAGCATGTAAAGTATTTAACAAAACATAGCTAGAGAAGTTAATGAACATTGTTTGATCATTCTGATTATGCAGGAATGTGTGCGTTTTACTTTTTAATACATATAGACATAGCCTTGAAGACTGCAATATAATAAATGACTTACAAAAAAGAGATAACAGAGTTTCAGTAGGTAGTACACAGTTTCCAAGCCAAGTTATGTCTATAGGTATATATATAAAAATAAATCCTATTTTCCCTTGGTGACAACATCATGTGTGAATGGCTGGACCAATTGCTTCTTTTGTTGTGTTTGATAAGGTCAGGTAAAGGTTTTTATGAAAGAAAAAATAAAGGAAATCAAATGGGTGAACCAATTTTCATGATTTTCGCTTAGTTATATTCATCATAGTTCTATAAACCCATTAAATTTATAGGGCAAACCAATAAAAAGGAGTGATTTTTGAATATTTAACCTGATCAATCAAATTATATTGAGTTTATGCAAGATCTAAAATTATTTGAATTTAGCATAGCTTAAATGTATCATAACTTTTTATACATGTAGGTAGAGTACATCTTTTCTTCAAATAATAGTTTAAAAGCAATTAAATTTTATCCTGGGCAAACTAGACTGATAGAAAGAGATAATAATGTTGTAGCATCAACCAAAATACTAAATTACTAAAACAACAGTCCTACTAGTATTTCAACTATAGTTCTTCTTCTTCTTCTTTGGTGTTAGTGGCAATTAGTGTAATTAGATAGATAATAATTAAATAGTGCGTTTCTGCAATTATTATTCCGCCAATGTTATGTGTCAAGCTTTTGGTTAATATAGCTTAAGATGATTGCCAAGACATTGTCATTTTGTCAATTTTAATGATGTAACCCAAAAAAATGATTTTTGCACAAAGTAATAAATTAGTGTCTTGAGTTTTTTGTACTATAATCTGTCCTGTGCCAGGCTCAGGGCATATAGAGACCATATTATTTTAACCTTATTGACTGATCATTCTGTCAAAAACAAGTAAAACAACAGTAGTAAAACAAGAGCAAGTAGAATATCATTTATTTTGTATAATAATATTTTCGTTCCTAGAAGAATAATAATAATAATAATAAATATTCTTTATTGCACAAGTAAGGACACAAGACAAAATAACAATACAGCCAAATCATTTGTACAATATTGGCGGTCTTATTGCTGGAAGCAATCTCTTCCAGACAACCATTGGTTAGAGGAAACATCGTTTATCAGTGAGGTAGAAATGGTGTGCAAAAATATAGCTGGAATTTTAATATTATACTTTAAAGATAGTTACATAATATAAGTAAGAATAAAAATATGTAACTAATACACTTATATCACAAATACAATAAAACAAATGAATAAATACAAAACAAATTAATAAATACATATAATTAATAAATACATATAATATATGTGCATACTACGATAGATCCATTATAGAAAATTTTCCATCAATTTTTAAAGCGAAAGGAAATGCGCTAGAATGTAGTTTGCATGAATAGAAAGAATGTGTCCTGTCAAAAATTGTCTCAGCAATCATTATAAATAAAATGGACTATAGAAAACTAATGAAAATGGTATCATTTTTCTAACTGCTTGTTCAGATAGTGATCTCATAATTTTGATGCAATGTAAAATAAATTATAGCAATTGAAAATGAACTTCCACTGGTTGCTTGCATACAAGGGGTTAATTGAATTGGGAAATCACATTAGCAAGTAGTATAGCCAGTGTCAGTGTTTATGCAATTCTGAATCCTACGACAGTTGAGATAAGGAGCATTTATCTACAGAGTTTGGTGTGAAAATGGTATGTAAACATTGTCTTACGGTTCTGGACTGTATTGAGCACCTCCAAAGAATCCATGCCTGTCTGGCTGTGTGGTCACTGAGGAACATATCGACGTAGTGTCCGCCTGCTCCGACCGATCACCACCAACACTTTTCACACTCTTCTGAAGAGACATTTTGATCACAATACCTAATCTATCTACTACCTACGGGCCTGTAACATCACGCACATCCACTAATGCCGACAGCACGACCACACAGACTGGTAGGCGGACGAATTAATTACAAAACATGTAACTGTTCCGCGCGTTCACACCCGACCACGAAACAAAACAGTCCAATGCAACTTCACATAAGAAACGAGACGGTGAAATGTAGGTTAAAAACATAATGCAAAAACCGCCACATAACCAGAGACGTCGATATAAGGTAACAAAACGTGCTTAGAATTAGTAAAACAAATAATTTGTTATCGAAAAACTAATTTCGACGTGTGGGTGGTCGAGCAAAAGAACAACATACGTCATTTTTACGAGTGAGTGAGTGATGTACCCCATGCCATTCCATTGATGTGAATTATTCAATTGAACTTACTTAGTCGATGATCAATCGTGTTCGTGACGAACGACAGTATGGTTGAAACGTTGAAATAATAGTTTGGTTCAAGTCAAAGTGCATTCCACTTGCTTTCCACAATTACCGCGCTCATGAGTCTCCATTTTCCATCCATTTGATCTACGCCGCGAGCTTTGCGGTCTTGCGGTCGTTATGTCAAGAAGTTTTATTTATATTTCATTACATGCGCGCTCGCTACTTGACTTCTTATCGACGAAACACTCGTGCGTGCACGCGTGCAGACGCGATGTAGCTGTTGACACATTCGCGAGATTAATCCTAGGCACATTTGCACATGCACATTCCAAACGTATTTTTTTGCGGCTTGCAGTGTTAATTTAAGATTTAAGCTTTTATGTCATTTTATGATATCATGGTAGTATTATCTATACAGTATTCCAACTTCATACAAACGGATGAAACGCGAGCTATACCTACGCGCGTTCGGCACGCAGATATTCGTGACTGTGCCACAGTGACGATATCTTTCTCGAAAAATGGTTCAGTATTTAAATATGTCGAATAGGATAAATTGTGATGTTTTTGGTTGTATGTTTTTTTTAATGAAGCTTTACATGAGAATGCGGATTTTTATACTTTAAAATTTAATAAATAAGCAATCCATAAGTCTCAGTCAAGGCTCAAATATTTTTCGGTAGCAAATTTATAAGACTGATTTGTCATTTAAACATAAAAATGGCCTAGTTACAATACTGTGTAGATAACATTACCGTGGTGATATCATCAAATATATTTTTTATTTCACGATTTTTAGTGACCTAACAGTTGCGAGCGTTGTTTTTTTTTTTCTATTTTAAGGAGGCAATCAAGGTTAAGAAATATATCAGCAGCGCTATAAGATCAATCAATAAAAACCAGCCAAGTGCGCTTTGGACTCACGCACTGTGGGTTCCGTGTCAACTTTATCTGAATTAGTTACTTACCACTTACTCCACTTAGTAAAATACCACTATATTTTGTAGACAGCAAATATAACTTTGTTTTTCATAGTGTTTGTATGAAGAACAAAGTTATGTTTGCGGTGCTCAAAAACTTTTCGTTCGATCTAGTCCAAATCAATATTCGTTGAAAGTATTTGTTAAAATCTACATCATTTATTTTTTTAACCTTTATAATTTGAAGAAAAAATGTTTTACAGTAATGAACAATAATCGAAAGTAATTCAATACAATAACTTTAAATTAGAGCCACCATGGGCGTCGCGTGGGAACGTGAGTGTTACTCGTAATCATGACGTCATTCATCGGAGGCGCTTTCGTTGCGACCACAACGATCGCGGCCTGGGGCCTGACTCCCGAGTGCAACATTGGTTAGAAGTTGGAGTCCAATTCCGATCTTGTGACCTCACTCCCGAACCCAAGACTTCATCCATTGCCTTAGATTCGGATCTACATATAGCAATGGATTGGTAACGGCCGTTATACCTGAAGTTAGCCAAATGACGGCTCGCAATTTGTGGTAGTAGTGAAGTGCCTATCTTGATTTGTGCAATTCAATTGATATCCAATTATATAAAACAAGGTTAAACTCCTGTAACTTGCGTTCATTAAATTATTTTGCAATCAGTTAGTGTAATATTAACGTATTTGCGTCTTCAGACATACATATTGCAACAATATACAATTATTTTAACAAAATCATCGAACACTTGGCTGTAGTTCCTTCTGTCCAGAAATATTTTAAAAATATGTTTGAACTAAATCGTTATAGTCTGTGCTTTGTAATTCAAAATTCATTTAAAGTTTATATTTTGTTTTGGTGGATTTTTTAAGTAAATACTTATCTAATTCGTGTATTTTTGCGTAGTTCTATCGCATTCTGTAAGTATAAACTTATTAGACGGCTGTTTTGTGATCTAAATGAATAGATTCTCGTTATTAACCTATGTGATTAGAAATGTCAATAATTTGTTAATATGAATGCTACAATGTTTTGCTTTTTCTTTCAGAGTACTTTTCGTCACCTTCGGTTCGCCGATGACCTATTGCTTCTATCAGAGACGAGCTCAGAGCTACAATCAATGGTATAATTACTACTTAAGTTGAGTGGAAAAATTAACTGCTCTTGAAATGAACCTATCAAAACGAATGAAGTTACTAGTTATGGTTAATAGCAAGCGTAAATATGGTTAATATACACCGAACAGTCTACATTGTTTTGTAAACAATTGGCTATGATGTAAGAATAATGAAATACAACTAAAGCAAAGAGCATAATGTGGAAACGAAAATGGAGTTTCAGGGAGATATTTGATAGTAAGATGCCCACAAAAATAAAAACTAGACTTCTGAATACTTGTGTCCTGAGATGTCAAACTCTTGTGCTTGCCAGACGTGGAGATTTAACAATTGTAGTTATGTACCGAAGAAGAATAAAAGGTAGCACGCTGAACATTAGACAATTTAAAAAAATTAGACAGTAAAAACACGAATGATAACCAGATCAAAAAACACTAGCCCAGGTGCTAACTTTTAAACTGAAAATGGACTGAACATGTAGCGTGTCATCACAATGGACGATGACTCTACGCAACATGGGATGACAAGTTGAAAAAGATCTCTAGACCAAGTGGTTAGCGTAGCCCAATCTAGTGAAGACTGGATATCTTTGCTTGCAGGAAGCCTTCACCTGCACCCTCTCTTGCAGAAAAAAAAAGTGTAAAATAAGGAATAGAATTTAGATAAATATACTAACACTTGGTTACAACAATTAGAAATTTGTAATTTTAATGCAAAAAAATTAAGGTATTTTTTTATGTTTTGCATCTTCATTTAGAATACATAGTCTGTGATGATAAACTATTATGGTACAGGACTAATATTCTCTACTTTATTAGCACAGCATTGCATCTCCAGGAGTTAAGAATTGTGACTTAATTAAAAAATAAATTATTAAATTTTGAATAAATGATTATTTAATAAAATATCAAAGTTTTATCAATTAACCCAAGCATTTACACTATCACTATCTCAAAGCTCGACCCTTCATCGTGAAGGTCATGACATGATCAACATAGTTCATCATCATCATATAAAGTACACAAACGACGTTCCGCATTCCCTTAAAACCCAATCATTCTCTCATTATATACAATCTAACCCAATCGAGCCATTATTCACCTTAAAATCACCAGAAAACTCCAAAAAAATTGCTAAAAAGTTACATTTTGGCAATTGTTTCAAACTAATCAAGTTCTCCAATATTACCGCAATTTGAGCTGTCAAAATTCTGTGTAGAGTGCCAATTTCCAATAGTAACGGATTGAAGCAATAATGCTGGCTGTCAAAATGTCGTCGGGAGTGCCGTTTTCCCAAGATTAGAAAAAAATGTCAACCACAAAATTTCGTCAAATCTTGTGTTCGAGAGTACAAAATGGCCGTTTTTCTTGCCCGATCCGTCGCTATTGGAATCGGGAGTAAGGCCCCTGAGCGTAAAGTTGACCGGCACAGTGAAATGGTGGTTCACGAGCGACCGATAAAGTAGACAGCGACAAGTGTCTTTGGGCCCAGATAATATAATACTAGTAGCTTTGGGTCTCTTCTGTATCTACTGTTGGCTGAGACCGAGACCGGAAACACGCCAAGTGTTTCAGCTTTATCACGAGAGACGTAAATTTCGTAGTGTGTCAATGGATGCAGTTGTATTTGGGTCAAGATCGAAAATTAAGTAGTAGAACTTCAATTTGTATTCTTATATTATTATTACAAATCTAAAAGAAGATTACCTATTAATTTATTTTATTTTATGTCTGATTAGTTCTATCAACCTTTCATAGTTTTCGTCCGTAAAAGTACCTACTATTTTGTTATCACATAACAACTGCTTTACCGCGCGTGACCGCGACATAATAGTCCGGGGCAGCAACCGTTTCGCTGTCTTCTGTCACCGTGACCGGACTATTATGTCGCAGTGTCACGTAGCCACGCACCGGTGTCGCTTGTGTCGGTCTCGATCGCGAACAGACATTGCATAGCGTAAAGTGTTCGCGGTCTCCGGCTCCGGTCGCGGTCTCTTGCTTCTGTCGCGGCGCGAACCGCTACCTTTGCCTTAGTGGGCGAGGCGGTCGTCACGGACATACAGTAAGCAAGCGAAACGCACCCTCTCAATCGACAATCAGCTGGCTGGCTTTTAAGTGTCAACAGTGTGACCAGAATCAGTATTTTAATACTTTTTCAGTATATTTCATCGATTTTTCCGAACATCAGTATATTATCAGGTATATTGCTGGCAGTCAGTATTTTTGGGTACATTTTGGTTGAAGTTATGGTAACACCTTAGTGAGTGATCGTCCTTGCGACAATGTTTGCTGAATTCCCCGTAACGCGAACATTAGGGACTTGCCCGGATTTAGTTTATAAATATACATGTCATCTATGAGCAAAGATGATTAAGTTACAGATATGATAAGAAAGACGGCCGTTGCCGGCGTTGTAGTATTGTAACACTTCATTTATAATTATCAATCAATATTATAGTATCAAATCGGACTTGCAGAATGTATGTTCGCCTAAAACCATACAACTGCTGGACCGATTTTAATGCGGTTGCATAATGAGATATAGCGTAATTTCCAGATTGCATACATTCAAATTCGTTGTGTTTCATGAATAATACTTATAATAATATTTTTACCCGGAATAATTTGGGACGGACCGCTAGTTTATACATATAATTGTCATAACAACGTCTCATTTTTATTTTTTTAGTTGCATGAATAGGTAGGTGTTAGTTAAACTTAAAAGATACTTTATAACTAGTATCGAGTCGTCTAATACGGTTCAAGTGAATAAATCTGAATGATTGTCTCTTCTGCATTCAACTTAATCTTTGAGAACTTTCTTTCGATAATTCCGGAATTCCCCCAAAATAGGAGATGTTTTTGTCATTATATAAATAGAACGCAATTGATTTTCGTTGTTTATATTTAGTTAGTTGCATTCATCCGAACTGTCCGGACCTAGCAGCATGTGTAGGCTTTAGCACAGTGTGACCAGATTCAGTATTTTAATACTTTTTCAGTATATTTTATCGATTTTTCCGAACATCAGTATATTATTAGGTATATTTCTGGCAGTCAGTATTTTTGGGTATATTTTAGTTGAAGTTATGGTAACACCGTAGTGAGTGATCGTCTTTGCGACAATGTTTGCGAAATTCCCCGGAATGCGAATAGTAGGGACTTTCCCGGATTTAGTTTAAATACTTATACATGTTATCTATCTATGAGCAAAGATGAGTAAGTTACAGATATGACAAGAAAGACGGCCGTTGCCAACTTTGTAGTATTGTAACACGACATTTACAATTATCAATCAATACATAGTAATAAATCAGACTTGCGAAATGTATGTTCGCTTAAAACTTTACAACTGCTGGACCGATTTTAATGCGGTTGCACTATTAGATAGAGCGTAATTTTCAGATTGCATACATTCAAATTCGTTGTGTTTCATGGATATCAGTCTATCCGGAAGAATTTCGGACGGACCGCTTTTTTATCTGTAATTTTCAAAATATATCCTATTTTTTAATTTTTCAGTTGCATGAATTGCTAGTAGTTAAACTAAAAAGATACTTTATTACTAGTATCAAACCGTCTAATGCGGTTCAAGTGAAGAAGTCAAATGATTGTCTCTTCTGCATTCGACTTAATCTTTGAGAACTTTCTTTCGATAATTCGGGAATTCCCCCAAAACAGGAGATGTTTTTGTCATCATATAAATAGAACGCATTTGTTCGTTGTTTATATTTAGTTAGTTGCATTCATCCGGACTGTCCGCCGGACCGGGCAGCATGTCAAGGTTTTAGCAAAGTTATTTAGCTAAGTGGGAACAAATTCCGGAATTTAAAACGTGTTAAGAAAAATCAGTATTTTTATTGGTATATTTGTGCTATGTTAGTCGGTATATTTCAGTATTTTTTTGAGGTGCCCCGGTATTTTCGTAAAATTTAATCTGGTCACACTGCTTTAGCAAAGTTATTTAGCTAAATGGGAACAAATTTAAAACGTGTTAAGAAAATCAGTATTTCTATTGGTATATCTGTCCTATGTTAGTCGGTATATTTCAGTATTTTTTTTGAGGTGCCTCGGTATTTTCGTGAAATTTGATCTTGTCACACTGAGTGTCAAACAAACAAAATTAGGTTATAATTTGTTCAAATCATAACATCTTATTATTTCAAATTAATTCATTTTTAAAATGAATGTAACTAAAAAGCCTACTCTAATAGCGCAACTAAACAGATTATGTTCTACAGCCACTGAGTTTGTAAACAGAAACCCCAGAAATTTGGAGAGGATCCGTATAGCTCGTAAGCCTGATGGGTACCACTTGGAGAGGCCTGGTAGAAAGTTTTGGCATAAGTATGTCTTCTTGTTCTTAACAAATTCATTTAATATTGCATATCTTATGTTTTTCAATAACTGTTTTTTTTGTCATTACAGACTCGTCCTCACTCCTTCAAATCGTATTGTAACAGCAAAGGTAATTCACTACTTAAACGGACCCATAGTTGAAGCAAAGACATCGGAATGGTCCCTTCGTAAGCAGTTATACAGTGTTACTGACACATGTGCGTACATCAACCTCGGAAAAGTGTTTGCTCAGCGATGCTTAGAGGCGGGTATTGCTGAAATGTATTGTGACATTCAAGCGTCTAAAGGTGGAAAAGTAGAAAAGTTCCTCAATGAAGTTGTAAAAGGAGGAATTAAATTGGAAGAACCTGAAGTATACACAAAACCCCATCCATGGGATCTTTTAAGGCCAGAAAAGCCATGGGAAGTCACAGAATAGCTTACATACAACTTTAGTAGTTTAATGTAGAAAATAAAATTTTCGAACCAAAAAAATTTTTTTTTAATTAATTACTGATAAATTACTTAGTAGAACTACTAATACCTTTAATAATGATAATAATTCTATCTTTTGCCACGTATTAAAATTTTGTAATGGCAAAATAAAAAGATAGGTTCATGAGAGAATCACAAAATATTATTCTGTATCTCACTCTTATATTTGGAAAAACCTGTGCTTTAAGCAAAGTATGTACCTACTAAGAATCATCAAACATAAACAAAATCTTAAAACAACTAGGTAATGGAATATTTCACTGTATGAAAATATGTATGTAACTCAAGTCCACACCCACAGATAGAATTGGTTGGTATTATAATTAACAACTGTTTTCTATAAGCAAAAGCTATCCTCAACTGAAGTTATAATTTCCTCACCCGGTGATAGGATTTTGTACTGCAAGAAGTTCCATAGGGTCATTACTGAAGGTAGATAACCATTTGTCTCTAGTAGGGCAAAATCACAGAAATAAGGATATGGGAAATAGCCGTAAATATAGTAAATTTCAATCTTAATATTTTGTAATTAATTATTTAGTGGGCCTTATTATTTTGTAGCAAGCATCAGTAGATACGACTAAAGTTTCGCTGGTGACGCTCGTAAAACGCTGAGACAAATTTGGTGTTTTCGTGTATATTATTATTAGCGGTCCCCCGCGACTTCGTCCGCGCGTTTTGAGTTTGCTCCCTCCCCTCCCGTCGCAGCGTGATGTTTTATATCCAAAAGCCTTTCTCAATAAATAAGCTATCTAACACGGAAAATATTTTTTCAAATCGGCTCAGCAGTTCCTAAGATAAGCGCGTTCAAACCAACAAACTCTTCAGCTTTATAATATAATAAGCGCAAGCGCACGTTGTACTTAAGCTGCGAACATTATTTTGGTGCGGAGTTATGTTAAAACTGTGATAGCTCCTAAGATCTTTATTGGAATCAAATGATATAAAGGGCAACTTTGTTCTAAATGAAATGCTCGTGATGATGAATGTATTTTAATAAGAATAAATACCTGTGTGTATAATACACCTCTAAAAATGATGCATTATTTTTTTACAAATTTATTAACATAAAAAAGGTTGTAGTAAGTCAACCATAAAAGAGAGACTTATGCCGTCGCGGACTTTATTATAGAACTCTTAATGCTGAACAATCTTGTCATACATGATTTTTGTGTAACTTTAGCGGAAGCTCCCAAAAGGAATATCTTTCTCCCGTTTTCGCAACATTTTTCATTGCTGCTGTGGTCTTGTGAGTCGTATCTTTATGCCTTCCTCGATAAATGGACTATCTAACATAAAAATAATTTTTCAAATCGGGCCAGTAGTTTCTGAGATTAGCGCGTTCAAACAAACAAACAAATAAACTCTTCAGCTTTATAATATTAGTATAGATATTGATAGAGAAGATTTGTTGAAATAAAATAAATAGCAAATTGCACTTGTAAAAAGCAACTTTGGCTGTTGTGACAGACGAGGAATCGAACCCCGTGTCTTACGCAATCCGGGCGTATGCCTATACCACTCGGTCACCGTCACATTAGCAAGCCTGTTGAATTTTGCAAGCGCTATCTTTAACGCGTAGGCTGCGTGACACACGGGGTTCGATTCCTCGTCTGTCACAACAGCCAAAGTTGCTTTTTAAAAGTGCAATTTGCTATTTATATTATTAAGTTTGTATAGTGACAAAACACTATAAAAAAAAATAAAATAAAAAATATTGATATAGGTAAGTTTAAAAAAAACTAATATTTTTTTAATATATAATAAAGAAATAGCTAGGTACGTAACTTAAAGGATATTAAATATCCTGCTGCATCAAATTTTGATGTGGCAGAAAATCAGAAAATGATTGAAATTGTTTACGCGAAATGTCAAAAGTTTCGCTTCTAGTTCTAGCCAGTGGTTCTAGCCTGCAATTCTCTTTTGGGATGGGGTAGTGGTTAGACCTATGGGTGGGACTAAACCTCACAGATTAGTATGAGTTCTTAGTTCCTAAATGTAAGAGTGTAACTTGTGTCCCAACTCTTTCATTAGTCCCACTTATGTTTCAGAACGAAAATACACGACATTCTGTCGGAATGACGTAATGTTTCTGAACGTAGTGCTTAACTTCACTTCCTGCCTTAGAAGTACTATTTATTATTTTGAGTACATAATTGAGTTTTTCTGAATACACACTTTTAGAAGAAAAAATATCACATAATTTATTTTATGTCTGAAAAGGGAGTTATTTCAAAATACTCAGATAAAATGATTTCATAATTTAAAGTAGCCAGCATGAGTCATAATTGAAAATGGCGGATCAAATGGTGGCGTCTATTTCTTTTCAAGGCGACATATGAAATCTATCATCTTCTCTTTCCCACTTATGAAAAACCTCGTAAGCTACTGGGCACGCGTAGTGATCAATATGTCCACGTGATCTGTCGTCAGTCGCGACTCGCGTAATTGCAAATGCAAAATGTCTGAGACGGAAACGTTTGTGTTACAATGAAATCATTTTATTTTGTTGTTTAATTAGTAGTGCTATAGTTTAAAAATGCCTGCATCAATTGGTGTTAATTTACGTGTGACTGGCCACTGCAGCCAAGGCGGGAGAAAGTACATGGAAGACTTGTTTTCCGTTGCTTATCAACAAACTGAAGATGAGAGGGATTTGGAGTACGCTTTCTTCGGGATTTACGATGGCCACGGTGGAAGCGAGGCTGCTGCATTCGCTAAGGAGCATTTGATGGACTCAATAGTTAAGCAAAGACAGTTTTGGTCGGACAATGATGAGGATGTTCTCAAAGCAATTAGAAATGGTTACATGTTGACCCATTTGAACATGTGGAAAGAACTAGGTAAACATCCCATTACTTTACTCGTCAATATCTTGTCCTTACGTGTGTACTTTGTAGAAAAGAATTACCACGGAGATCCCAAAGTGATTGTTCAAATGATTCCAACGACCTTGCTAAGCTCATTATTTTTTCTTGAGTAGTTTGACATTGAGTCAACAAAACTATTTCAAATGCTTCTTGCAATGTTCTTTATAGTGGTTAGGTAACAGCAGTAACTATTATGACCACTCAGTTTTTGGGAAGCCTACTCACCACAAAGTGAAAGCTGTTATACTGGTTTGTTTTTGTATTGGCACATGTTTTCTCTTTTCTGGCAAACTTTTTTTTTTAAATTAGACGCTTTGATTCTGGAAAAGATTTCCCTGATGATCCTGAGGAGATGGATGATATTTGGTCAAATCAAATGGGTAAATAAGTTTCTAACCTAGAAATAATAAATCTTATTGACTAAAAATGTGCCAAAATAATTTGATAACATAAAATATCAAACTGTTGTACTAGTAATACCTATTCATATCTACATTACCCCTCATTTTTGTGTAAGTGGGGATTTATCCATCCTCCCTAGATGGTTAAAATATGAAACGCTGGTTTTACAATATGCTTAATTAATCAAGCCCCACAGTTTTGTTAGTAGGTCATAGTATTTATAACTTCTTTTCGATAATGATGTAAGTAACTATCTTTAGTTTATTAAATTGCAATTTTTCATAGTATGGTATTGATTATTTCAGAAAAATGGCCAAAAACAGTAACAGGTTTACCAAGCACAGCTGGTACAACAGCAAGCATAGCTTTCATAAGACGTGGAAAAATATACATTGGACATGTTGGTGACTCCGCTATTGTATTAGGTTACCAAAAGGATGGTAAGTATTACTTTACAATGAGTTTGCATAATTATGAAATGTATTAATATTTTTTATTTATTTATATTTTATTGATAGACAGAAATCAAATATTGATAAGAAAACTGTAATGGAAAAAAATGATAATTTCCTAAGAAAGTCTATAAAAAATATATTTTACTTTCATGTAGATTTACATTACATTTAAGTAAAAAGAATGAATTCACTTCTTTAGTTGTGTGCTCAAGCTTGTATGTGTCTTTTAAATTAATAAACATAATATGTACAAAATATGTACATACTTTGTATATTCATTTATGTGTAGTAATTCACTAAATAATATTATTTGGTAAAAAGGTTATACTGGTTCAAAACAGATTTTCTCAATCCTTTATTATATCTTTAGGTTGTGAAGAATGGGCTGCCAAACCGTTAACATTGGACCACAAGCCGGAGTCAACGGCAGAAATTGAACGCATCCAAAGATGTGGTGGGAAGGTTGTGTCTAAGGCAGGAGTTCCTCGTGTGGTATGGAACAGACCAAGACTGGGCCACAAGGGCCCTATAAAAAAGAACACGCCTATGGACGAAATACCCTTCTTAGCAGTAGCAAGGTCTCTGGGTGACCTTTGGAGTTACAACCCTCAAAATGATGAGTTTATAGTCAGTCCGGACCCAGATGTGGGTGTTTTGACTATTGACCCAACAAAGTTCAGGTATGAAAATAAAGTGTTTTGAAACACATTCAAGCAATGTTCTTGAATAATCATTAAATTAAAAAAAATTTTTTTGTTATCCTGAATAACAATAATACTTGAGAGGTTTATGACTTCCATGTTGCTGTACAATAAGTACTGTAACCTCTTATTTTTGTGCTATGAAAGCCACACAACAATTGGCTGTTATAAAGAAATATGCCCATGTATTTTAGCAACAATTGCTATACAAATCATAACCTGCAATCATGTGTTACTAACAATAAATTAATACATAATATGGATGTGTAATTTGACTGATACATTTAATAGGGATAATAAATTACATTTAATATCCTTCCTTATTTCATGAACACTGTTTGATCATTATGATAAACTTTTCAGGTGTCTGATATTTGGCACAGACGGCTTATGGAACATGATATCCCCTGAGGGTGCAGTGAGTTTAGTGCAAGCAACAGAAAGACACAATGAGGCCGCTTTAGTTGGTGGCAACAGTAATCAGCCCAGAGACTGGCTCAATCCATCCAAGAGTTTAGTGGACCATGCTCTAGAGAGGTATTTTATCTGCAGTTTTTCTGTACTTAATATAATTTATAATATATCATTTATGTGGTTATTTTATAGCCAACTTATTAATTTTGATATATGATATCATTAGGCATTTGCTTTTAGTAATAAAAAGAAAAGATGTTTTGCAGTTGCAGTTAATTTAGATGCCATGAAATTTAATAATCATTTTTAGTTCTTTGAATATATTCAAACCTATTTATGATAATTTCATTAAGTAAAATAATTTAATAACAATGAACAATGTTTTACGATACCGTAATCATCAATCACAAAGTACGTTTTTCAAACAAGAATGTCAAAGTGCTGTCAAATGTGTACTGTTTGAGAGATGCGAAGTCATGAAGACCACATGATCATGATCTGTGTTTTCGAAATAGCCTATTTGTTATATCTTTTAGAGACATTATAAAATGATGTCGTGTAATTCATCACTTCTCTGAAGTCATTAAATCAATCATAGTGTCAATAAATAACAATACTCTTCCTCTTTATCTGAATTCAGACTGATCATCAATCATATTATGTATATATCTATTCATTTAACTTTTGTAGATGGTCAAACACAAGAATGAGAGCAGATAACACGTCAGTAGTGACACTGATGCTGGACCCGCCCGGGCCGCCGCGCGCCACCGTGCTGCGCTCGCGGAGCACCCAGAAGCCGCAGCCCGTCGCCGCGCCGCCCGCGCCCGCCGCCCCGGCCCCCGCGCCCGCGCCCGAGCCCGAGCCCGAGCCCCGCGCCGTGCCGCAGAACGGACTCACCATCATGACGCGCTACTCCGACGCCGAGCGCGCCCCTCCCCCGGCGCCCGCGCCCGCGCCCCTCCCGCCCTGCGCCTCGCTCGACGCGCGCCTCTCCGTCGCGCCCGAGCCGCCGCGCGACCCCGACCCCGACGCCGCCCTCGGCAACTACGGCAACCCCGCCGAGTCCTACTTCATGGCGCGCCTGCTCAACCGCAGCCGCGTCGTCAACACGCTCCGCGACGTCTACGACGAGATCGTGCGCGGCCGCGCGCCGCCCCCCCGCGACGCCGATCCGCCGCCCGCCACGCTGCTGCCCGAGCCGCCCGCCGCGCGCGCGCCCAGCCCCGCGCCGCCCGACGACGGCGGCATCCAGATCAACGAGGTGTCCTCCAGCTCGCCCGCCGAGGCGCCGCCGCGGGCGCGCGCCCGCCGGCCCCGCGCCGAGCCCGCGCCCGCCGCGCCGCACGACCGCGTGCTGCGCTCCCGCCCCGACGAGCCGCCGCGCCCGCACACGCGCCAGGCGGCCCGCCCGCGCGCCCCGCCCCCCGCCGAGCGCGTCGTCGTGCTCGCGCGCCGCGCGCCCCCGCCCCCGCCCTCGCCGCCGCCCGCCGCGCCCGACGACGAGCGCCGCAGCACGCGCTCGCACTCGCAGGGCGCCGCGCTCGCGCAGAAGATCACGCGCGGCATCTCGGGCGTCGCGCGCGAGCTGCGCGCCGTCGCCGCCGGGCCCGGCGCGCCCGCGCGGCCGGGAAACTCGCCGCGCGCCCCGGGGCCGCGCCGGGCCCCGGCGGCGCGCCCCCCGCCCCCGCGGCGCCCGCGCGCGCACCGCTCCAAGGAGAACCTCGGCGCGTCCCGCCGCGCCCGCGCGCGCGCCGCCTCCGCCGAGCCTGAGCCCGCGCCGCCCGAGCCCGAGGTGCACTCGACGACGGCCGAGCCGTGCGGCGCGCTCGGGCCGGACGCGCCGCGGCCGCGCGCGCTGCGCTCGCGCAACGAGGCCGAGTCGCCGGCGCGGCCGCCGGGCAAGCGCGCGCGCTGCGAGCCGGCGCCGGCGGGCAAGGCGCCGCGGCTGGGGGCGGAGCGCGCGGCGCGGGCGCTGGGCAAGCGCGCGTCGGGCCCGTGGGCGCCGGCGCTGGCGCTGCGCAACCGCCTGCGCCGCCGGCTCGCCAAGTAGCGGCCGGCGCGCGCCCGCCGGCGACTCGGCGCCGGGGAGGCCGCGAGGCCCCCGTTGTTGTTGTTTCGTTACGTGCGTCCGACCCGCGCGCGGTCCCGCGAACGATAGTACAAAGAGAATATTATTGAGTATTTACGTAAGTTTAACGAGTGGACCGGTCGGATCGGATTAGCCCTTTAGATATTTATTCTGTCTACGGTTGTAGCTAATGTCGTTTGCATTTACCTTAGCCGCGTCCGGACGCGTTCCGCCCGAGCGGCCCGGCCGCGCGACGAATTTTAGTAAATTTATGGACCCTCGGGAACTGTTGACGTACAGAAAATTATTTTTAAACGATTTGAATTTAATCGTGAGTTCTATTACCGTGAGTGCTTTCTCAAATATTAATTAGGAGTGCTAAATATTATATATGTTTAATATGATAATATATTATACGATAAAGTGTACAGATAACGTTTTGTAAAGACACCAAATTTTTCTTTGAAATTGATTGTGCTAGAGTTGTATTTTTTCTATACAGATTTAACCTTTAGGGATCGGATAATGTATGTTATTCTTTTGGGAAAAGAAGTTATGTACTTCCTTGAATGGCTTTATTGAGTTTACGCGTTCGACATTGTTGCGATGAGGGTTATCACAGATTTTTATAACGTTTTATAGGGCGTAAAGTATGTTTTGTTTGTTATAAACTTATGTCGAAACATATCGAATAATAATAAGTAAGTTTATAAACGTTTTGGAATTAAAATAATAATTGTTTAAAACGAGAACTCTTGGTGCGTAAAGTTTATTTCTCATCTAATAATCTTCATAAAACCTAATATAACTATTTTTAAATATCAAAGTAATGTGATTACGAAACCATTGATATATTTTGAAACCAAATAGGGTTCATGTGAATACGACTTGTTAATACTGTAAAAATGTACTTTAATATTAAAACAGAAAAGATTTGACTAAAATATAAAAAAGTACCTAAGAATGGACTGAAGATTCTTATATTAATATAAATGTGTAATATTAGTTTTATAGCAGTCCAACATTCGTGTATTGTTCGTGACATTTTGAAACACCAAAAATCACAAGCTGGGAATTGAATTTCAGACTTGAGAGTTCAAAAAAGTTGAGGGATTTTATGAAATCGGTAGCATCTGATTAAACTGTGCCAGTTTATAATACTAACTGGACATGTTCCTTAGTCTTCACGTTTACCATTGGGTAACTTTTAAATTTACAATTTGTAGTCCATTTCCAGAAACGAAGTATGTTTTTTAAGTATTATGACGAGATGTTATTGAAAAATAACGATTATTTTTGGCAGCACAGTTTAAGTGGGTGCTGTCGAAACATCCTTCGGACATGTCACGAACAGTGCATATTGTTAACAAAGAAATATATGTAATAATGATGTGCCTCAAACGTTACCGACTTAACAACAATTGCATAGGTGAAGTGTTCTTTGATATGAGATATGTATTTTTATTAAAATAAAATTTATGCATTGTAACTTAGATGTAAAAGAGTTAATATAATTTGTTAAGCTAATGGTTCTAGTTAAATTGTGTAATGTCACTTACATCGTCAGAGTGCAAGAGTAAATGTAGTTTTTAGTTGGAATACCCAGTTTGTTTTGTTTCAAAGATGTAAGTGCACGTTTTTAACGAAAGTCCTGTAAGGGTGAAGTAAATTTTTGAGGGTAAGACAATGCCTTAAATGGTATGCGGGATGGAATCACTGCGATGGTAAAAAGAAGCTAAAACAAATTTATAAGTATACATATTAATTTTAAAGTAAAGGATTATTGTAGATTTTATTTTTTGATTTAAATAAAGTTTGTATGAAATAGGCGAATGCTTTTTCTTTGTAACATCAGACGTAAGAATCCTGTACAGTATCCAAAAAATAACTAGGTTGACTTAGAAAATAAAAGGCAGTTCCCATTTAGTAATAGTGAATATATTTTGAACCTTAACACCAACCTTTAAGGTAAACTCACACTAATCCGAGCCGAACACATCGAACGAATCGAAGTCAAAGAGGCCTCGCACACATTTGTATCGGACGAAACGACCGCGTCGATGAAATCATGAGATAGCGCTATTTATGAGTGACAGCTAAAGGTGGGGGTGAATATGAAGATTCGGACGAATCTTCATACGCACTCCCACCTTTGTTTTAAGTGCGGCGGTCGACTCGTCCGAGACGACCGCATTAGCCGCACCGAATCTGATGACGTCATCCTAATTAATCTAGGATTTTTGGGGTTCTTTCAGATTCGGACGATTCGACTCGGTTCGGTTAAGTGTGCGTTCACCTTTATATGTATGCACAAAGGAAAATCTAACTATGTATATCGCAATTCAACTAGGCACAGCGCCCTCTATGGATGAAAGTTGGAACTACTAGTATACTATCTCTTTATATACTATTTGCAATGTAAGTGCATAGAATAAATAGGCATAGGAAATACATACTCGCAAACCACCTCCACTCCAATTCCGTGTAACGAAACTCGATCCGAGTAAAACGAGACGATACAGAAAAGTTGTGAGAACTCAAATGACTGCAATTTTAAGACTTGGCAACAAGTAACAAATTGTTATTCCACAGTCAGTCTCAAATTATCACGAGTCGCGAACAGAAATAATAATTATTTCTTAACATAGTATATCCTAGGCTGTCGCATTCATATTATATTAACTATGAAAATAAAAATCAAATTTTAGGAAATCAAATGGTAATAATAACAAAATAAAAAGGTCGGAAATGATTATGGATGTAGGCAGTACTTTCTTAGTTATTTCGGTTTAATATTGATAACTTTGTAAAAAGTTTTTTTATCCAATTATTAAATCAAATAAATAAATATTTACAAATATTTCACAACATCATACATTGCTCCGATCCCAAGCTAAGTAGCTAAAGCACTTGTGTTATGGAAATCGGAAACAACGGTGGTACCACAACACCTAGACCCGAGACAATATAGAAAAGATCGTTTTCCACATTGACCCGACCGGGAATCGAACCCGGAACCTCACGAGATGGCGACGCTTGAAACCAGCGTGCTAGCCACTCGATCACGCAGGTCGTCAAAGTATGTTATAAGAGACGCCACCTGCTATAAACATGCAATTTGATGTCGCGCCATTACAATTTTACAATTGGATGTGAATTGTGATTGATGTGATGGCCTCGCCAAACCTTGTTCGCTAAGTAATGCATTTGCGTGGTTTGAACTGGGCCCCGTAGGCTGCAAATCGCATCTGCTAGATAGACTCATACATTCGATTTTCTACTTATCTAGTGTATTATTTAGGTTACATATTCATAATTGATCAGACAGAGCCCTTTTACACGCTATCACAAAAGTCCAAATTCTGTTATATCTGGAAATTTAGTTATTTTAACTTAAGCGCTTAGCTTGCTTGTGTGACATTTGGACATGCTAGCCGTTAAATATTTAATTATGAATAATAACGTTTTCGTGGTAGGAAAGGACACTAAAATACTTCTAACTTCCATTAAACGAAAACCAGATGGTATCCCTCAACTCAACTCGCTACTGACTAATAGAAATACGCGAGCAAATCAGCTTGTATTGCGGTACAAACATGCCTATCCCGCTTAGACCGCGCAGGTAAACATTTTTTACGCATCGGCCATTGCTCGCGGAAGCGCGTCCTGCATCAATGGCGCCCCCGGCCGTCTCCAGCCGGCCCTAAATACGCTCCCGTCACCCTACTATTTCAAATCGGCTAGGTTATACGCGTAGTTTGTGCGCGCGGCTATCGTCCCGCACCAGATTGTAGTCAGTTAGTACGCGGCGTACGAACAAACTGTCGCTTCTGTGTTTATTTCACACCATATTGTGACTTTTCCATAAAATTGTGCCGCAAAAACATAAGTTTCACACCTTACAGTGAGTGTAGGTTCGTTAGAAATGTGTGGAGGTGAAATTCGCGCGATTTTGACGTGAAAAAACGCGGGAAGCGAGTGCAGTGCGTTATCGATCTCTTGCATTGCTGGTGCAATGTATGATAGTGCTATTATTCGGTTGTTTATTCCGAGTTCTATTTTCTACATTGCTGGCATTTCTATGAAGTTGGGGGTAATTTAAACGGAATAGAGTTAAATTGCTTTAACCATCGATCGCAATCATGTGTTGACATTGAAAAGTAAAGAATCCTTTGATTGAGTGGTCACCACAACCGTAAAGTTGAAGGATATTTTCTCCGTGGTTTCTAGTTTTCTACTATTAATCGCTTAACCGGTTGCGAATGTATGCTGTCAAATAAATTAATCTATTATTATTTGGCATTCTCGACTGATAGATAACAAGTTCCACCAGTTTTTTTCCCATCAACCGACCATTATGGGTATTCGGCAATTCGTGCAGACCGGCGTTTCGGGATTATTATTAAAGTTTTTGCTACAATTCGTCGACTATGTAACTTGCGTGATATGATATAATAAGTGGTCCTACAATCGTGTATCAAATAACGACATACTGGTAATCCTTTGGACAAAAAATACCTAGGTAATTTATCTATCCTCATGTAGAGTATTGTAGAGTCATATTTATCAAGCAATGTGATAAAGCAACTTTAAAGCATATCTTCTCTGTGTCTATTGTTAAGATAGGTCTGATGAGGTCTTACGTTTCCTTTGTCCAAACATCAAATCCCACATATGTTTGAAATATTATAATCACGATAAATTACAGATAGACACACACACTGTCTGGCTTTGTGCAAGCTGCGTCATAAATAAATTACTTAGTTATTGACAAACCTTTAACCTATCATAGTTCATAGACGATGAACTGTATTACGTTAATAAATGGTTAATATAAACTGTAATTTATGATAGGGAGTGCATCTGTTGGTCGCAAGTTAGCTCATCTGCTTCACTAAAACCTATTTACGTATGGGTCATCCAAGTATTTCAGTTTAATTTTTATCAGTTAGCAGACAAAATTTTCAATTAGGTAATATGTATAATTGTTGTTTAATTTACGGTAATCCGACAAATTCAATCACTCAAGTATCTTGTATGTCACTGACTGCAACTCAAGGATCGATGTGTCATTTAAGGATTTGGTTATAAATATAGGCAAATATTAAAATTCTTTGGTAAATATATAAAAATAAAATAGCTAAGATTAAAAATAGGAAATAAAAGTTTAAGGATCTAGCAAGAGAATATTGAATTGCCTTTCTATTATATTAAATCCATGGATTGCGTGGAAATGCGTTACGCATACCTACTACCCTGAGGACGGCAATAACAGGCTCACCTACATAAACTACTCTAGTAAAAGCGAAAGTATGAAAATCCGCTACTATTACAGTTACACATATAATATATCACACAAGAAGATGCTCCAACCTGTCCGTCACGGTATGCGTATGTTCCAAATAGACAGGGTGTTGTTTTGGTCAGTGACGAGCGACTCAGGGGTGACTGTACAAACGATACTGATGCCAAAAAAAAAAAAAAAATTGAAAAAACACACAAAATCTGTTTTTTATGCGGTATAGCAATCGAGTTAAAACTACCAACACCAGGTAGCCTCTTCGTAGCTTACTAGCTACGGCGTAGTATTTCGTAGATAAGTGCTAGCTACGCGCTTGGGTGCTAGTTTTCTCATTAGTTTTGTAATTTTCTTGAATGTTGTGAAGAGGCTTGACAAGAAGTTTCTTGTATATATTTTTTTAGAATAAGCATAACTCATATTATCATCCTTGAGTTGGATGGCACTGACCAAAACAACACCCTGTATGCGCAAGCGACACGGCCCGATTGCTATGTACAAAAGGTAGTCTAGTACGAGGGTCAAACTGAAAGTTCTTAGAACTGGCCACTTATAAACAATATAATAAAAAAAATATTCTAAAATTTGAAAATAGAACTCTTTGCGAATATTACTGAGTATATATTTCATTCATTTGTCATTTGTTTTACGATTTGGCGGCAAATTGAAAATTGTCTGTGTCACGTCAACATGAATTTAACACGAGAAAAATTTCGTGCAATGATTTTTTATGACTTTCGATGTCATTTAAGTCAACAAGAAAGTTATGATAGACTACGATTGGCCTTTCACGATGAAGCCCCATCTCGTGCGACTGTTTACAACTGGTTTAATGAGTTTAAACGTGGTCGCACTAATCTCACTGATGATGTACGTGAGGGACGGCCTTCTACGGCGACGACTGAAAATAACATCTGTGTTGTGCGGCGTATGATAGAGACTGACCTATCAGCAGATTCGGACAAGCTTAGGCATCGGTATGAGTCAAGTGCACAAAATCCTCCACGAACATTTAGCGGTCAGGAAGCTTTGCGCCCGGTGGATACCTCATAATTTGACTAAGGCTCAAAAACTCCATCGTGTGGATTGGTGCCGTAAAATGATTGAAAGATTTAACGGAGGTGACTCAAATGCTGTGATCGACATACTAACAGGTGACGAAAGCTGGATTTACTGTTATGATCCTGAAACCAAAAGACAATCTGCTCAGTGGGTGTTTCCTTTCGAGGAGTTGCCAACTAAAGTGAAGAGAGATCGAAGTGCGGGAAAAAAAATGGTGGCCTCGTTCTTTGGAAGGATAGGTCATTTCGCAACAATTGTGTTAGAGGATCAAAAAACAGTTTCTGCAGAATGGTACACTACCAATTGTTTGCCACTTGTCTTGGAAAAAGTTCGAGAGAAACGACCTCGCAGTAGGATCCTCCTTCACCACGACAACGCCTCGTCGCACACCGCCAAGCGAACGATCGACTATTTGGCGACATCAAACGTTGAATTACTGGGTCACCCGCCGTATAGCCCCGACCTCGCGCCTTGTGATTTTTATTTATTTCCAAAAATTAAAGAAAAACTTAAAGGAAAGCGGTTTATGAATGCTGAAGAAGCGGTGGCTGCGTATCGCGATGCCATTGAAGAGACCCCTAAGGACGAGTGGGCAAAGTGCTTTTCCCAGTGGTTCCATCGCATGCAGCGGTGTATTGACGTCAATGGACAATATTTTGAAAAGATATAATAAAACTAATAACTGGCTAATGTAATCAGTTTTTGATTTTCTAAGAACTTTCAGTTTGACCCTCGTACATAGGCTGAATTGGAGAGGCGCAGTCGTCATGACTGGCCTACAATGATGTGCCTTCACGTAGAACGTGATTACAAAGACACACCCAACTTACTGCAATTGTCATGAGATTTGATAGCTTTCCGTCATCGATGTTGTTACACTTACTTCATGAATCTCCGTCGACTGCCTCAATAATAGTCCCCCTAGCCGATTTCGACTACGGTGGCCTGTCACAACGACTCACCGACTGCGCGGGACATATTATAGTTCACAAGTGTGTGCGCTATTATACTATACTTCCAAACTCCGGGCTACCCTGAGAAAAACCCTGGTACATATTTTTGGCCCGAACCGGGGATCGAACCCGGGACCTCTGGCGCAGCCGTTGCTTTAAAGTGCGACCCTTTAACCGCTACGCCACCGACGCGGCTCAATAAATAAAAGATGGATGGTGATGATAAAATATTGAACGTGACAGATCAGAAAATATCTCACTCTCTTCACTCATTAACGGTCAAACTAACGTCATTGATGCTAAACTAATATTATAAAGCTGAAGAGATTGTTTGTTTTGAACGCGCTAATCTCAGGAATTACTGGACCGATTAAAAAACGTATTTTTGTGTTGGATAGCTTAAACTTGGCTTGGCTGTGGTAAATCCACAGCCATGGTAACTTCTTAAAAAAATAGGCCCAGATTATATAAAAAAAAATATTAAAGCGATTAGTCGTATAAAACTGGGTAATCAATTTAATTCCACCAAGCCCAACATTTCAGCACTCGTATGTATTCGTTGGCTTCCACGTGAAAGCCGGATCACGTTTGCGGTTTGTGGCCGGCCTTATAAAAAACAGGGTGTCTATTTTTGTATAAATAAGTTATTAGTTACATACAAACTACTAATGTAAAGTAACTAAGGTATGATACAATTAAAGATAATATTTTTAACGACTTCAAAAAAAGAGGTGAAGAATCAAACGACTTCAAAAAAGAATGCGACCGAAATTTGGATAGTTTTTTATGTATGTGATATCGACAGAACTGGATAAAATTTTAGTATATTGATCTATTAAGACTTTCTAACACGTGTGCAAAATTTCGTTAGTGTATGTATGCTTGTCTTAGGATCTCTTGAAAAGTCATAGCATTGATTCTTTTTTAATTGAATTAGGCATAGTTCAACTTAGGGTATAGAGTAAGTTTCATCAAAATCAGTAGTGTTTAAGGTACCGTAAATTACTAAAAACCATGAAAAAAAAAACTTTCGACGTTTTAATATGTTGCTTAAACTTGATATCAAGCACCGACTACAAAAGAAATTGGTTCTCCTAAATAGAAGACGAATGCGTTATTTTAAGCTTTTTAGTCAGTTTTCTTGAAGCCGGTTAATTTTTTGTAGTTAGAGACTAGAGACCGACTTTCCCTTTCACCGTCACTAATTCTCTTAGATCTTCTTATTTTGTATAAAAATGGTGCAAAAAGCGACGATCATTGCGCGCGCGCACGTCGCGAAAGTTTTCCACTAGCGCGGTCATTTTCGGGGTTCTTAAAAAGAGAAAATCGAACCATATAAAGTCACTTCGTTGTCTATTGACGCATTTTTCTTAAGATGGCGTTGATGTTGAACTGAAATTTATATCAAATTCGAGTCTAGAGTTGGTATCTTTCAGTCAGCAGTGAAACTCTAAACTAAGACACCATAGTCTTCTGTTGACTGAAATCATGTAATTTGGCAAGAAACAATGTTTTGACATGAAACATAAGAATCGAAATGCCAAAAATATTTATTTTCTTAGCAGCTACAAAATACAGATAATAAATAAAGATATTGGACTCAGCGATGGTACATTTCGTACGGAGCCCTCGGTGCGCGAGTCCAAATCGCACTTGCCGCTTATGAAACCGCAGCCTCAACAGAGCGATTTCTTTTGTTGACGCTCGTTATTGTAGTGTGACCAAATTGCAAATTGATTGGGGATGAGGAAAAGTGAAATGTTTTGACGAAATGTTTGAATGAAACGTCCCACTGCTGGGCAAATACCTTACCTCAACTATGAGGTAGTTCGAACCGTACACCACCACGTGGGCTCAGTGCGGATTGGTGGAGGGCTGTTTGCAAGGCAAGCGGCTCACCCTGCTTTCAGATGTTATCAAGCCATCCATAAGATCTTAACGACTGATCTCAACCGATATTAATTAGCCGGGACCAACGGCTTAACGTGCCTTCCGAAGCAGGATCTTCCGGAGATGCTCGTGATATACGTCACTTATATGGTTGGAATGGTCACCCATCCAAACACGACCGCGCTGTAGGTTGCTTCACTTTGCTATCACTGCCAATGCGCTGCTACCACTGCGCTACGAGCACCTCATAATATCATTGATTAAAAATATATACATTTTTGTTAAAAGTTTTGCCAATGCTTGTTGTTACAGACACCGTTGAAGTCTAAATACTTAGAAGGATAATTTCATGTCATAATAAGAAATATTGTCTATTTATAACTATGCTTAATGGCTTAATAATTTCGTCCGTCCGGCTGTATACAGTCTCAGATCTTAGAAAACTGATTCCACCCTACTATAGAAAACTTCGTAGTGGCACAGATAATACGTATAATACTACTAGTAGTGGTAACGTAACGATTCCGTTTAGAACTCCGACCACGACAAAGCTTTTCACACATTTTCCGATATATCGAAAACTACGTAGACGTCTTGTTGGAAATAAGTACTTCGACTAAAATTAACCTAGTAATTTTCCAAAAAAACCTATTCCATGTTCAGTCTGCAGCGCTTATTTCGAAAAACAGTACCAGAAATCTATGTTTTTACAGATTTTATTTAGGGATAAATAAAAAATATATTTATGTAGGTAAAGAGACTTGTGAAGCATTAATTTTTTAAGAATTATTTTTAATTTTATTTCATTTAGGACATCTATAAACTTGTTAAACAATTAATTACAAGTGTTTGACAAGTAGATGTGTTTGTGTTTGTTTCCCCAAATAAGGAAAAACCGAGTGATTTGTGATAAAATACTGTGATATGAAGTGATAATACGCATGACTTGATGTGCCTATCTGCAAATAAATATACAAGGACTGTCTGGAATGGAATCATCAATCATGGGTAAGTAATTACACGTACGTATTACCGTAGAAACACCTAGGACCCCTTACATACTGAGACTTTTAGCATCGATGTAGTCGCGATGCAGCATCGATGCAGTTGCAAACTTTCAACCTTTGCACACTGCGCTACTTTTAGCATCGATGCAGTCGTGATGCAGAAGCTGGAAATTTATTAATTATGTAAGTACCTAATGTACACAGTCTGGCCATAAATACTGTTACAATTAAAAATAAGAAAAATATTACATTTGAATTCGGAACCTATCACTTTTATACGATAGCTCATTGTGTTTTCTAATTTGGCGCCAATACATTTTATAATATTTTGCGATATTAAAATGGAGTGGGTGATAAAGAGAACCGAAGCGCTGTGATTGCATTACACAAAGTTGGTATGGAGCAAAATGCAAGTTTTAAAACTCTTCATACGCTTGGTATTAGTCAAATGTTTGTGTACCAGGCTATCAATAGACACAATGAGACCTCCTCTGTTTGTGGCAGATAAAGATCTGGCCGTCCACGTAGTGTTCGTACGAAAAAGGTGGTCAAAGCAGTAAGGGAAAGAATTCGCAGAAATCCTGTCCGATAGCAAAATGATTTTATCTCGGGAGATCAAGATAGCACCCAGAACCATGTCGCGTATTTTAAAAGATAACTTAGGACTTGCAGCCTATAAGAGACGCACTGGTCATTTTTTAACTGATAATTTAAAAAAGAATAGGGTGGTAAAATCGAAAAAACTACTGAAGCTGTACGCACAGGGAGGTCACGGAAAATTATTGTTTACGGATGAGGAAATCTTTACAATTGAGCAACATTTTAACAAACAAAATGACCGTATTTATGCTCAAACCTCTAAGGAAGCTTCCCAATTAGTCGGCAGAGTACAACGTGGGCATTACCCGACTTCAGTGATGTGGTGGGGCGTTAGCTATGAAGGAGTGACGGAGCCATATTTTTGTGAAAAAGGTATCAAAACCTCGGCACAAGTGTATCAAGATACCATTCTTGAGAAGGTAGATAAGCCCCTTAACAACACCATGTTCAATAACCAAGCATGGTCTTTCCAACAAGACTCGGCGCCGGATCATAAAGCTCGGACGCAGTCTTGGTTCGAAGCCAACGTTTCGGACTAAATCAGAGCTGAAGACTGGCCGTCGTCTAATCCCGATCTTAATCCGCTGGATTATGATTTATGGTCAGTTTTAGAGAGTCGGCTTGCTCTAAACGCCATGATAATTTAGAGTTCTTAAAACAATCCATACGATTGGCAGTTAAGAATTTTCCCATGGAAAGGGTGCGTGCTTCTATTGATAACTGGCCTCAACGTTTAAAGGACCGTATTGCAGCCAAAGGAGACCACTTCGAATAAGCTTTTTATATTTTTAATTGTTTTATATTTATGTATAAAACCAAAACACTGTAAAAGTAATAATATTTAAAATAAAATAAAAATTCGTTTTGTGACAATATTTATGGCAAGACTAGGTATTTTGGCGGATTCATCGATACTAAATTTAATCTATTCATTGCGTGAGTCGCGATGCTGAAGCGCTGAAGTTTTCAAAACGCTCGACTGCATCGACGCTAAAAGCCGCAGTGTGTAAGGGGTCTAATAAGAGCCAACAATAGGATCGCATGATTGTTTTCTACTAATTATACTAATTTATATGGGCACTAGCTTGAAGTGTGTATTAAATTAAGGCCTGTACCGTTACCATAAGTTTACGACGGTGTTTTTCGCTAGCGATGACGTAAAAAAAATCTATGGAAAATTGCACAGCCGCTCTAGCGGTTGCTGACAGAACTAAATTTTCGATAAAAAAAGTGACGTCATTGCTAGCGAGTAAACTCATGGTAACGGTACTGAACAGAGGTGGAATTGTGTAAAGCAATCGAATTCACTTGACAGTTCCAAACGTACGGTATGATCTACCAAACGGCAAAGAACAAAGCGTTCGACAGATCATACCGTACGTTTTGAACTGTCAAATGAATACGATTGCTTTACACAATTCCACCTCTGAATACTCAGATGATCGAATAGTGCTAATAACAATAACGTTAGTAAATATAACAATGTTTGCCGATTTCAACCGAAGGTCTCTAGGACACGATTGTTGAGTCAGTCTCGATTGTCGATGTGGACCTCGATCTGTCAAGAAGAAGTAGTCGGATTCTGGTCTCAAATAAATAAAAAAGACATAAAACGAATAAGGAGTGAAGTGAAAATAAATATTATAAGCTACAGAGATAGAAGCTCCAATAGTTATTGCAGCGTGTGACACTAAATAAAAATTAGCCCTTTAAAACAAACTTTATCTTACTATTATGTTAGTAATGTTGCGAGCTCATAATCATCAATTTCTATTCAACGAAAGTCTACAAGATGGGTTAGGCAAGAGAGCAAAAAAACACTTTACTCGTACGTCAGGCACCCCAAAAAAATGTTATTTTTTTCAAAAAAATATTTTACTATTTTGGCGGTGAGATTTGAATACTTAATACCTATGGCAAATGACAGTTTTCTAGTATTTAAAGTCTTTGAGCAGGACTATAAGGGTTCCTTATTGAACTACGGAACTCTAAAAACATAGCTAGTTAGGCCTATTAGTTCCTAAAAGTTCCAGAAAATATAAGCTGAAAAACCTTTCAACTCGCAGAATGTTAAATAATTAAAACAAAAGCTTAATTAAACACTGAGTTCACAAATATATCGCAATAACATTACATCGCTCATTCGGTTCAGAATACTGCCTCAGACGGGATTTGAACCCACGTGTCGCGCTGACCCGAATCTCTCGCCGACGCACCTTTCCACCACTCGCCGCGGTTAGATCACTACTGCAGTTGATCAAAGTTATGTCATATTGTTTTGTTTACAAGCATCATGGATACGATTGTTTTTTTTTACGCGATATTGTTTTTTTTCCGACCACTAGTAGGGTTATGATTTTAGCAGTCTATGTATGTGGCTATTGATGTGTGTTTCCGTGTGCGGCCGGAGCCGATTTTGGTGGATGAACATCAGTTGATTCCTTATCTATCATAGTCCTGGTAATATGGAATACCTATTTTCTGTATGTGAATAGTGTAAATATTCATTAAAGCTCTCATTGTGCTTAAGCGCACCTAGGAGATCTATTTTTGAATCACTCGCGACAAAATGACATGCGATGTTCATTGATTAATCTCCGATTTTTTATTTAAAAACAGTTTTATTCCAAAAATGGGTGATCAAAATAAATATTGTTTAATTTTGTGAGTGTTCACTAATACATTTTGCTTGGTTTTCGTTGATTTTTAGTTCGCTTTCGAACAAAAATCATACGCCATATCCAAGCAAGTAATGAATAAAACCGGCCAAGTGCGATTCGGACTCGCGCACTGAGGGTTCCGTGCCAACTTTAACTGAATTAGGGAATCCATTTACTTCTACTTAGTAAAATACCACAATATTTTGTTGACTGCAAATATAACTTTGTTTTTCATAGTGTTTGTTTGAAGTACAAAGTTATGTTTGCGGTCGTTGAAAATGTGCTAATCTCAAAAATTACTTGTTCGATCCCGTCGGAACCAATTTTCGTTGAAAGTATTTATTAAGATCTACATCATATATTTTTTTCAAAATTTACACTAGCTTGGTTTAGAAATTAGATGGGGGGGGGGGGGGACGCACATTTTACCACTTTGGAAGCGTCTAGCTATGAAACGTTAGACTTTAAAAGAAAATGGTTTTAGGAACCTCTATGTTATTTTAAAAGACCTATTAATAGACACCCAACACGCATAGGTTTGACAAAAAAAAATTTTTTTGGTTTTAGTTTCATGTATGAGAGCCCCCCCTTAACTGTCATTATTTTTTTATTTTCGTATGAGAATCGGTAAGCGGTTAACAAGATACATCTTCCTACCAAATTTCAATTGTGTAATGCTTATAGTTACAGAATAAAATGGGTGTGACATACGGACGGACAGACAGTCCGACAGACAGACAGAAACTATAAGGGTTCCGTTTTTTGCCATTCGTCTACGGAACCCTAAAAAATAGGGGTCTAGATTACAATAAATTGGTGACAAAATCAATTTTAAATTAAATCTTGTATCATTCCTAAAACTTAAATTTATTAAGCGACGTCGGCGCAGGTAACTAATGAACAACACGAACCGTCACCGCATCGAGTACCTATTAGTTCAGGCAAATGCAGGATGCACCACCCGCCCTCCCTCAATACGCAAGCTCAAACTGCATAGCTCAATAAAGCAAATTTTTTATAAAATTCAACATAATAATGGATTTGTACTAATGAATTATTTACCAAGTACCAAGTTATGAATATTTTGTTTAATCGAAAAATAATATACCTCAAGGCAAGACAACTGTCATTCATAACTTTTCATAATGATATGCAAGTATCAATAACACAAACAAGTCTCATGAATTATTATTGCAATAGATCATATCGGTATCATTACGAATAATTTTCTTATCTATGCGTGGGCGGTGGTATTTGTTGACAGTGACATATTAATTGCATTGCGAGTTCAAGGATGGCCGGACTATAAATGACACTGGTACCACCATATTTTGTTCTCAAAAATTTCAGTGCTAGAACTGTAAGGAGTACCTTACAGTCGTAGCACTGAAATTTTTGCTGAACCCACAGAGATACAAATCTTCTTCGAGGTGGTCGATCTCTATACTAATTGCTAGCAACTCTTGTTAATTATATCAGTAGCGATCGCGTCAAACATAAATAAGAAATCAAAAGGCTTATTTACCCATAAAAGTGTAATAAATAAGTTATCCTCCCGTTTAGGATAGAACATTAAGAATGTGAAATTTAAAAGGTAAAACAAATTGTATAATTTATAGTTTAATGTCACTTCCTCCGACTCTACCTCCTTTTTTTCTTCCTTTTTTAATTAGTGGCTTTCTCGATTTAGCAAAGAATATTTAAGATTTACGTATAGACATGAAGGTTATACAGGGTGAAATTTTAATCAGTGACCAAATTTTAAGTGAAGACTCCACTGATGAACATGAACAACTTTTACTATGGGAGCAATAGTGAAATCGAGAGAAAAAAAATGCTTTTCCATACATTTTGACCGCGCGCTAATTGAGCTTTTGTATGTAACAGCTGATTTTTTTCTCTCGATATCACTACTGCTCCCGTAGTCAAGGTTGTTCATATTCATCAGTGGAGACTTTACACAAAATTTGGTCACTGATTAAAATTTCACCCTGTATAAATATATATAATACCTTCAGGTGAAATGAGCTGAAAGTTGTTACTTATTTAACAATTTATCCTGTACTAGCGGTCCCCCGCGGCTTCGTCCGCGCGTTTTGAGTTTGCTCCCTCCCCTCCCGTCGCAGCGTCATGTTTTATATCCTAAAGCTTTTCTCGATAAATAAGCTATCCAACACAGAAATATTTTTTTAAATCGATCCAGCAGTTCCTGAGATAAGCGCGTTCAAACAAAGAAACTCTTCAGCTTTATAATATATAGCGGTCCCCCGCGAATTCGTCCGCGCGTTTTGAGTTTGCTCCCTCCCCTCCCGTCGCAGCGTCATGTTTAATATCCTAAAGCCTTTCTCGATAAATAAGCTATCCAACACAGAAATATTTTTTCAAATCGGTCCAGCTGTTCCTGAGATAAGCGCATTCAAACAAACAAACTCTTCGGCTTAATATATTAGCGCAAGCGCACGTTGTACTTAAGCTGCGAACATTATTTTGGTGCGGAGTTATGTTAAAACTGTGATAGCTCCTAAGATATTTATTGAAATCAAATGATATAAAGAGCAACTTGGTTCTAAATGAAATGCTCGTGATGATGAATGTATTTATTTTGATAAGAATAAATACCTGTGTGTATAATACACCTCTAAAAATAATGCATTATTTTTTTACAAATTTATTAACATAAAAAAGGTTGTAGTAAGTCAACCATAAAAGATAGACATATGCTGTCGCGGACTTTATTATAGAACTCTTAATGCTGAACAATCCTGTCATACATGATTTTTGTGTAACTTAAGCGGTTTCCGCAGCGTATGCAGCGGAAGCTCTGAAAAGGAATATCTTTCTCCCGTTTTCGCAACATTTTTCATTTCTGCTGTGGTCTTATGAGTCGTATCTTTATGTTATATAGCCTAAAGCCTTCCTCGATAAATGGACTATCCAACGTAAAAAAAAATTTTCAAATCGGGCCAGTAGTTTTTGAGATTAGCGCGTTCAAACAAACAAACAAACAAACAAACAAACTCTTCAGCTTTATAATATTAGTATAGATAGAAAATTCATATGTACCTACTTTGTTTCTATTCGCTGGTAGTATCAAGGGTAAGTATATGTGTAGTATCCCATTCAGCACAGAATTATACGATAGGGCCGTGGTCTAAAAGGCTGGTGGTGCCCAGTTTAAAAAAAAAACTTTTTCGATTGATTTTTCTTTGCTTTTATATCAGTTACATAGTTAACAAGCAGGTATTGAATCTAATCAATCTTTCTAAAAAATATATTAATTGAGCAACTCCTGTCGGCCGTCTGGCGGTGAAAATGTGCCCCCCCTCCCCCCCCAGTTTTTTTACTTTTTTCCCTTATACCCTGGATATTAATGAAATATAGGTAAAACAAATCGAAAAAAAGGTTCTTGTGCTGAATGGGGTATTTAGTTATCTAGAGTGCTAAGTTCTAAGGCTGCAAAGTAGCAAATAATGCTAATGCTCTTGTAGCACTAGGGGCGTATAGCACCACAAGGTTTGTTTCAGAATGGGGTTTTTCACAGCGCTTGGGAGCCAATTCTCGTGCATTTTGTATACGAAGAAGTTCACCGATCTTATTTTCTTTGTCGAAGAAAAAACAGTTTTTGGTATCTCAGGGTCGCGATTTATATTTTTTATTTGCTGTATTAATAACAAACAAGAAAAAATAAAACTATTTCCTTGCGGCAAGGAGGCTATGATGCTGGCTGCGTTGCCGCGTTGAATAGCTATGCTAATACGATATGTATATGATTTATATGTATTAAGATTTTGTTTACGAGGCACATTGAATATAAATGTCAAATTGAAAAGATCCCGCCTGATGAAGTCCACGCTCCGACCGACTCGTGCTCATATCCAAAATCCCGAGAGCTTTCAACTCGAGTTGTCAAACCGCTTTGATTGCCTAGAAAATTGCGTTACAGTGGACAAAATTAACAACGGGTTTGTGGAAACTGTTCAAACGGTGGGGTCTAAGTATTTTAGGCCTGGCCGTAAACATAGACCTCAAAAACTGTCGGTCCACACTCTCGACCTTATGGCAAAACGTCGATCTATGGCACTGCAGACCTCCGTTAATGCTGAAAACTACAGGCAGCTCAATAGACAAATATGGAAGTCCCTGCGAAACGACATTCGTTGCTTTAACACTAATAGTGTTAAAGAAACGATAGAGCGGAACCAAGGCTCCAAAGTGTTTGCAAGGGTCATGTCTATTGGGCAGAGCCTGTTGACGAAGCTTAAGACGGAGGACGGCAGTGTAGCGTCGACGAAAGCAGAGGTTTTGAGGGAGATCGAAAGGTTCTATGGGCAGTTGTACACCTCAGTAACCAAACCCGTTGATAGCTCGGCCAGAGACCCACGAGCTATCCTGACCCGTCACTACACCGAAGACATCCCGGACATCAGCCTCTACGAGATTAGGATGGCCCTTAAACAGCTCAAAAACAACAAGGCACCTGGCGAGGACGGAATCACAGCAGAGCTTCTGAAGGCGGGTGGAACACCGGTACTTAAAGTCCTTCAGAGACTCTTTAATTCCGTGCTGCTAGAGGGCATCACACCTGAGGCATGGAACAGGAGTGTGGTGGTGTTGTTCTTCAAAAAAGGAGACAAAACCTTATTGAAGAACTACAGACCCATCTCACTCCTGAGCCATGTCTACAAGCTGTTTTCAAGGGTCATCACGAACCGTCTCGCACGTAGGTTTGATGACTTCCAGCCTCCCGAACAAGCCGGTTTCCGAAAAGGCTATAGTACCATAGACCACATTCATACGCTTAGGCAAATTATACAGAAGTCCGAGGAGTATAATATGCCTCTATGCTTAGCGTTTGTGGACTATGAGAAGGCCTTTGATTCGATCGAAACTTGGGCGGTGCTTCAGTCTCTGCAGCGGTGCCACATAGACTATAGGTATATAGAGGTGTTAAGGTGCCTTTACAATAACGCCACCATGTCGGTCCTAGTACAGGAGCAGAACACGAAGGCGATTCCATTGCGGAGAGGTGTGAGACAGGGAGATGTCATATCTCCGAAACTGTTCACAGCGGCATTGGAAGACGCCTTCAAACTTCTGGAATGGGAAGGAATCGGCATCAATGTTAATGGCGAATACATCACACACCTCCGATTTGCCGATAATATATTGTTGTGGCAAAGACGCTGGACGATCTTGGCACTATGTTCGAAGACCTTGACCGAGTATCCCAACAAGTGGGTCTTAAAATGAACATGGAAAAGACGAAAATTATGTCGAACTCCCTTGTCGTACCCACTCCAGTATCCGTTGGGAACTCAATTCTCGAAGTTGTCGACGAGTACGTCTACCTGGGACAAGTGATCCAATTGGGTAGGTCCAACTTCGAGAAAGAGGTCAATCGACGAATCCAACTCGGCTGGGCAGCGTTCGGGAAATTGCGCAAGAATGTCTTCTCATCTCATCTACCTCAGTGTCTGAAGACAAAAGTCTTCAACCAGTGTGTGTTACCAGTGATGACATACGGATCCGAAACATGGTCTCTTACTATGGGCCTAATAATCAAATCAAATCAAATCAAATATATATTTATTTAGCACAAAACATAACAGTAATGAATATACGAATCGATAACCGCCTACACTAGGTAAAACCTGTATCGTAGGCAATTAACTACTTCCATTGTCATAAATTGGACTGCGTTACAATAATTTTTACAAGTACGTTGAAAAAAAAAAAGGGATATTAGTATTATATTATCTAAAATAAAATTTCTGTGTTAAATCTTAATTAAAATGACAAGTTAATTAAAATGCTAGGTTATAATTATTTTTGAATGAACAATAGTGCCTCGGTTTCGTTATAATCAAGATTAAGTAAGTAATTAAACAAAATGACTTTACAGTTCTTCAAAATCAGTGGATGTATATTCAAAATTTTGTTAATTCTATTATATAGGAAAGGAGCAAGAAAATCGTGTTGTCTTTGCGCGTACACAGTGCTACATCGTTTTACTACACAAACATTGTCTTTCCTTCGCTATAATGAAGCTCAAAATCACACAACGAGCGATGGAAAGGGCTATGCTGGGTGTTTCTCTACGTGATCGAATCAGAAATGAGGAGATACGTAGAAGAACTAAGGTAACGGACATAGCCTTGAGAATCAGTAAGCTCAATTGGCAATGGGCAGGGCACATAGCGCGAAGAACTGATGGCCGTTGGGGCAGAAAAGTTCTAGATTGGAGACCCTTCGACCAGAGACGCAGCGTGGGACGTCCACCAACAAGATGGACAGACGACCTTATAAAGATCGCAGGATCAAACCGGATGCAGACCGCTAGTGATCGGTCGCTGTGGAAATCCGTGGGGGAGGCCTATGTTCAGCAGTGGACGTCCTTTGGCTGATAATGATGATGATGATGATGAAGATTTTGTTTATGCGCTTTTTTTTAAAGTAGATAATTTACTTGATTTTAAAGGCAAAACGATTAAACTCGCAATCGAATTGCCACACAAAAAAAGTTCAATAGCCGCGAGAATCGCGAATGGCGGTGCAAATCGTCTCATGTATCTTTTGAAAGGCTAGCCGTTTCTCGCATCGTAGAACCCCATTCTGAAAGCACTTGCGCGATTGCCGCACGGTTTGAAAAAATCGTGGTGCGATACGCCCAATACCCAGCACTAGCTTATGTCAGTTGCTAGCTAGAACAACAGCAATTGTAATTACCTACCTACACAAAAGAGACAATTAAAGAGAAAGAGGGATAGCAATCGACCTTCCGAGCCCATCCCGCCCACGGATCGATAGTTGCGCAAACGCAGGCAAACCGGCAGGATAACAATAGTGTTGCAACCGCCCACCGGCTGCCATTTGCAGAGGTCGCCGGTTTCATTCCTGCTGTGCTTTTGGTAATTAATTTTGAGATACTAACGAAGTATTGTATAAATTAATACAGTTCATAAATAAATACAAACCTGTTTACTTACACATAATATTTTGGGTCGTTGTTGGGTAGCCAACATCAGTGCTGGCAGAAGGCTGAAGATAGAGTATATCTGGAAAGGCTCATGATTGAGCATTAAGAGTCGGGAAGCCCCGGTTCTAACTGCGGTGTGGAAGGCAAGAGGAAACCTCGCACATGGAAAAATCTCCAATGACAAGGCCTAAAGGTAGGCTTCTTAAAGTTGATGACGGTGGGAGAAAATGGTTGTATGTATCAGTCATTATGAACGGCCTAGGTCTCTGCCGCCTAAACACTTTTAAAAGAAAACTGCTTGCACGTTACAGAAACAGGGTGTCAGTCCAAACAAAGAGCACGAGTGGTGCAAACCATTTGGCTCATAAGACGGTTAAGCGGCGGTGACCTCGATAGTACCGATATTCTGAGCGATACACGATTCTAGAGAGAGATACTAAAGTTCTTAACTTGTTAGCTCAAATCCTGGCCCAAGACCCACCTACGTTATTGACACTTTTGTTCTGACGTTACAGAACGTCCAAAAATTATCTTCGTAATGAGGCACATAGTCTAACCTCATCCTAAGTTTTTATTTACTTCGAGGCACATCGGCTGGCGACGTCTCTGTCGAACGATTGTCGAATCTCTGTGTAATCTTCAGGTAGCTACGTCATTGCGCCGCATCGTGTCAAATTTTCAAAGTTAGCGCTACAATACATTTTTTTGTTACTTGAACATTTTTCACCCACGCATTGAGAAATACCCACATCCAGGAACAACGTCGTTTTCGATTGTACTGCACGTCAACGTTTACTGAGGTTAGCGACAAGCCTTAGGCAATATTTTGTTAGCTATACGGCGATACGATTGTGGACGTCCTCAAACTTTGTATGGAGTTCTCATGGAGTTCGCATAGGTACATTAACGTGTTAAGTTAATTTTAGATAATGCATGTCATATGTAGTTTAAATTTGTGTTAGGGTCTAAATATTTAAGAGACCTACATACAGAATTATAAAGTCCACTCTCTAGCTAGTCTAGAGGCTAGAGAAATAGCTGGGGTCATAATGAAAAAGTATCGCTTTATAACATACCTAAGTACCTAACCACAAATGTCAGAGTTTATTCATACGCTTACTCGCAGGTCAGACGAATTATCTGCAAGAATTTAATAAAGCGAGATAAATTAACCTCAATCAACGGATAATGAATACCGCCAAATGATTTTCTAAAAAATGTCATAGCATTCTTAACCGCAGTTAAAGCCACGGTTTATGGTCAACGCGCGATTAACAGTCAATTAACTAGTCAGCGTAGGTGTCGACTGTTATTTAGTGTCATTTGAGTTTTAGCGAATTAACAGAATTGGTTTTGACTATACCAGAAGAAGACGATGTCTACCAAAGTAGGATAAATAAAAATACTAAATAAGAATTTCTAGTTGAAGAAAGTGATCTTTTACGGTATTATGCATGAAATTTGAATTATTTACAGCTCCATGAGATTAGGGGCGATAAGAGATTAGATTCACTATCAACAATAAGCACTAGCCAACGAAAAATTCAAACAGGCAACGTAATTTTTTAGGGTTCCGTTCCTCGAAAGGAAAAAAATGGAACCCTTATTTATCGGATTACTTTGTTGTCCGTCCGTATGTCTGTCCTTTCCCTTTTTCTCAGGAATGCATTAATGTATCATTGAACTGTTTGTCAATGGTCAAAACTTCAAAAAACATTGTTAACGACAAGAAAATTTTCGTAAAGTTCATATGGTTGGTGGCATGTGGACCAAAGTTTTAAATGCTACATTACCAGTTTAGGTAAATAATAATTCGTTAGATAAATAACATCTACTTGAAGTAATTGGAATTCATAAAAGTGTCCTTAGTAAAAAAATACCAATTTAATGGTGTGAATAACATGCTCAAGTTAATGTATAACCACAGGAACACGGTGTATTATAAAAATATTTAAAATTAATTACCCACCCCACACTACTACCCCTTTGCTCATAGACGCATGCGTGTATCAAACAAACACTCGGGTCTCTATTATATATAAGCTATAAAAAATCAAACTTCTATGTCGATGCAATCAAAAGAAACTGTAAATACGCCGCATATTTTCAAACACGCAATTACTCACTCGCAGGGAATAAAAATCGTTATAATACTTCCAGTCAACCTAGAATCTTGAAATTTATAAAACACTGCTTCATACAATGTTTAATACCACATATAACGGAAAAAAAAACTGAAATACGGAACCTCCACCTCCACCAAATACTTGGTGCGCGTGTCCGACACGCACTCGGCCGGTTTTTTTTCGTATTATGAAGTATTGGACATATACGCAACCAGAACTTATAGGACGTTGTGAAATACCGTTTTAAGCTTCCAAGTAGAAAAGTATAAAGATACTTTTATTCTATTTTTACTATTGGTATCATGGTAAACTCACTTCAATCGTTGGATCCTACTCTTTATTGTATGTAGCCTTAATTTCAACCTCGTTGATAAACTAAGGAAACATAAAGATATGAATCAGGCGATTGTTTTCAAATCTCCATAAAATTGCTCATGTGTCTTCACAAACAATAGCAAGCTATGTCGCAATTAAAAAAAACTGTATCATAGTTTCGAAAACGTCCTTGCTCCGAGGTCGGTTTGACCACAAAGTTGCATTTCGTTTATTTACATTTTTTCATCACTTCAAATGTTGCATGTGGACTGAATTTAGCGAAATGCGATGCGATAACACACCCACCAGACGTTTGACGCAACCAGCCAGTCCTGACACGCCGCGGTTGGACGCAGCCGCATAACGATACGAGTTAGAAAAAAATAAAAACACGTGATTAATCACGTAAAAAAAGTTTGCCAAAGGATTCGTGTTCAGTTTTTATCATCATCCAGTGCATGAGGCGACCTGATAACGCGCTGACGTTAGATAGCGATTCACTTGTTTCAGTTTATTTCTCGTCTCGGAAATTACCGGTGTTCGATTCGTATTTCAATTGTTGATCGTCAAGTGTTTTTGAGGCAAGATAGTGCGGTTTTATTTTAGTTTTAAGTGCAGTGGTTGTGCCAGTTCTTCCACGATAGAGTACCAAGGAGGTTGGTATTTGGTTATCTTGAAACGATTGCGAGTTGTGTAGCAATGTAGAGTGTTGACTGACTTGATACACCATACATTAATATAAATGAGTAATTTAAAACCTTATTTATTACTCATCGATTAATGTTATTGTTGTTTTTTAACACACTTAAAGGGTTCTCCTACTTTAAAATACAATTGCTATATTAATATCTACGAAGGACCAATAAGCGCACAAGAAGACTTAATTAATAATTCAATGGTAAAAATGTTTTTTAAAGCTAATATTATTTTAAATATATCTTCCCAGTGTCGTAATGTATGCTTACCTTAATTAGTTGAATGAATGAATAATGTAGTCAGATAAGTAGTAGCTGTTATCAACGAATTTATCAGGCGTGAAAATAAACCGCTAAGTAAACATTATTCTCGCGTTTTTCGTACTTTAGGGTATAAATTTAACTTTAAACAGTGAGAGTTCAACAACAGAAAAAGAAAATAAAAGAGACCGATTATATTTATAATTACAAAAATATTCATTATAAAATAAAAAAAAGAAGGTTGATTAAGTAATCACACTTCTGACATTGGCAATTTCGACCCCAGAATGTGTACAAAGCCTTAAAAGGCATTACAAAGCGGGACACTCGAATAAACGATCGGTTACGTGCGAAAAACATGGTTATCAATCAATCGGCAGAAGGAAATATTGACGGTGTGAAATCCGGTTTAGATCTCGCGATCGCAATCAAATGCTGAACTTGCAGTTAAGGTGTGTGTACACTGTGCATATAGATATCATTCCTTCTAACAAAATGATGTACCTTATTCAAGATTCAAGAAACACTATGATTTGGGAATTTTCAAGAAAAGAGTGAAGAGGCTGTAACGGGTCTGACATGATCCATCCTCGACCACATCATCCCTCACTACCAGGTGTGATCGTGGTCAAATGCCTGATCATCAAATTATGTAGATGATGATTATGTAAATGATAAAAATGATAAATGAATAAATGAATCTATTTGACAAAACTATCTAGATACGAATTGGAAAAATAAAATAAATATTTAAAAAACATGATGCAAAAGTGATGATCATTCATCTCATCCTTTACAAGCTCCACGATCATAAGCAGATATCTTATTGTCGTTC
The DNA here is from genome assembly GCA_963924145.1 of Pyrausta purpuralis. Taxonomy (NCBI): domain Eukaryota; kingdom Metazoa; phylum Arthropoda; class Insecta; order Lepidoptera; family Crambidae; genus Pyrausta; species Pyrausta purpuralis. The sequence continues at coordinate 6,100,580 of OZ001663.1, read as the reverse complement.
TGTTGCTGTTATTTTCTTGGATGTTGATAGAGCTAGAAATATGCGTGCGTTGACATTTAAACTTCGAGTTAGTTGGCTAATCCCTGCTTGCGTAAATAGGCCTTATTGTATCGGATCTGAATTGTTCGTTATTTCTGACATGGACACTTATAACTCAATTACTAATTAAATAAAGGATCAAAGCAATCCCTGTGATGGTGTTTACTATCTTACTTCTTTGTGACTATTTATACGCAAGTGCAAATGCACCTTTACTTGACACTTGATTTGTGGGTATTCAATTCTAGCAATTTATTAGTAGCGTATTTAATTGCAAATAGGAACACACCCACGTATCCCCAATAAGAGTAATTTACGGCAAACTGAGTATTTAGCTGAAACGTGTAATTTAAACTTTGCCTACATAATTATTTTTGTATTTATAACCAAGTATGTCGTCCAACGATTTAAACCCGTTAAGTGTTAAAGACTGGGTATGCAAATTATGTTAATGATTGCTTACTTATTTAAAGCAGAATATGAAATTGAACATGTTAATAAGAGTATATAAGTTCATAAAGATATGGTACGGACAACAGCATGTCAAGGTAAACACTGCGGTATCTTGGACAATTGGAATAAGGGCTAGTTTGCAACAAAAGTGGGTAACCTGATGTGCTGGCTGCGACTGTACGTAAGGTGCAGTCTGGTCGTATAGATGTGGAAAGTAGGGGAAACTCGCAATACTTCTTTATTTAATACACAGCAAACTCTTAACTCAATTTCCTTTACAGCACTCTAGAACTCGCAAATACGTCGTCCTCTGATAACCACTTCCACTTTCCTCACATGAGCAGTCTTAACATCACCTTGCACGTTCCATATTCAAATTCTAACGTTCTTCTCATTTCTCAATCTCTCTCGTCTGTCATCTCTTACTTCTTAAGTTCTGTTCCACGTGCACATCCTACATAGATCTACCGCTAAAAAGAAAATAAAAGTTGCCATAAGATACCTTGATCAGACCGTGACGAAAGCTTTAACATTAAACATCATCACCATACACTCTCTGATATGCATTTCTTAGAAGCTTAGTATAAGCAAACCAACCAATACCAAAGATAGCAAGTAAACACAGTGACATTCGAGTGATTGATATTTGGGTCTGCGCCTACGCACGGTGTTACAAGATCTTACAGCGAATGATCATACTCTACCAAAACTCTATAGATATACCTTGTTCGTATTTTCGTATGTAGCCGTCTCATTTACTCTTTAGACCGTCATGGAAGGTACTTCTGGGTCGGCTACATTCGTAAATACGACATCGTGTATTAGAGTAAGGCCTCTGATAGCGATACGAGCTTTGCGGTTTGTGCAACCTCCAAACAATATCAGGCTAATTTTAGTCAATTTTGCTAGTTGTATTCTGCGGCTTTGTCTGCGTAAGCGTCAGGTTTCTTATTAAATTCACCACTTTAATTTTTTTATGCGATCCAAAAACACAAGGTCTTCTTCAAGGTCCAATTCTTTTACCTAAGTTCATTAAAATCGATGTGCGGTTTGATAAACAAGTATATTACAAATCGATTTAAATACGATGACTATACTAAGAAAGGAATGGATTATTAAAGATAAGTCTGAAGAAGATGCGACACTTTAAACAAAGTTAATAGTTACCAATCAAAGTTTAACAGAGTCCCTAGTCTCAAACATCATAAGTTGTCATTTTTTTATCGATTATGCGTCAAAGTCGTTTCGAATAGTGCTATAACGCCAAATATGTTGTACAATACAATTCGAAGGACTTTATTCGCTTATAAATTGTTAAGTAAGCTGTGTTATTGACGCGAAGTTAATTCGCTTGCCTAAATGGGCGCGCGCAGGCTACTTTGTAAAGATGGTTTGAATAGACGAGCGACACTACTGAAATTTCAACCCAAGGTTCATTAATGAACAACGAAACAATATGTGAACGAAGTGCAAGTACTGAATTTTGTAATTCAAAGTAAGCGTCAGACTGTAGTAGTCAAGATTAATTGACTAAGGATGTTATGGTGTTTTTCTAATCGACTTTGTATAGAACCTACTTAGTACATTTATGGCAGTGTATTGATAAGATAAGGTTTCGGAGCAAGGTTAAGTAACTACCTATCTACTAACCGTTTTGATAATTTTATGAACATATAATAGCTGAAAACAGAAGATAGTTGATACAACTCGACGCATCTCTTTTCGGTTCTTACTACCTGGGGCTCTATTTTTGAATCACTTGCTTCAAGATGGCGAGTGATTTTTGTTCGAAGATGAATTAAAAATCAAAGTAAAAAACTCGTTGACGAACGAAATTCACTCGCCATTTCGAAGCGAGTGCTTCAAAAATAGGGCTCCTGTACTCTAACTTATCAAGTCTTAAGTATATTGGGGATAAACAGTGCCACAAGGACTCAGGGTCAGGTGCTCTTTTACTTCCCAAGGAACAAGAACACTTTGTACAGGTGAATTTAAGCAAAAATTTAAATCGGCATCTGTCTTATTCATTATGGATGCAACGAATATGAATACTAGACACCTAATGAGATCATTGCACAAAGGTTCAACGACTGAATTAGCATGTTTTTGCGTTAAATGGAATCGAAGGGTGTAGCGTGGGATGGGCTGTTTGCTTCAAGTGTAAAGAACTAGGTAATAATTGATTAGATAGCAAAATATTTTAAAAAAATTAAGAAATGTATGAATCAACACTCTTTTACCCATTTTAATTTTCTTTACATGCAATCTTTCTATAGGTACGGGTAGTTTCATATCACTGTATAAAACGAAAAAGGACTTACTTTAATTTCATTTATTCTCTATAAGTATCATTATTATAATATAAAGTATCATTATTAATATAAAAATTAATCGCGAAATGTGTTGGTAAGCGCATAACTCAACAATGCCTAAACCAATTTGGCCAATTTTTTTTTATTAATGTTCGTTGAAGTTTTTAAGGATGGTTATAACGGCGAGAAAACATCGAATAATTGCCGGAAAAACTTGGATGAATTAACCACTGGATATGAAACGCAAGAGCGAATGTATGAAAACATCATTAGCCTATTTCTGCGGGGCGGGGGGAGCTTGTCGTGTCAATTTTTGACATTTAGTGACAATAAATTACATTATGGACAAGTTTAATGCACAAACCATCGAATGAACAACTGAAACATAGAACGTTTATTTATATGAACGGTCTGGCAAGTAACACTAACTAGAACTTCCTAAGATATTGTGAAACCGCCCATAAGTACATACAGCCCAGCACCATTTAAATCCTCCTATGGGATAATTAAGCAGTAGATTTTTGCGTTGGCATTAAATCACACTGGTGTTAAATGGATACCACATATTCGGTGATGTTTTGTGGGGATCCATTTTGTCACATTTCGACCCACTTTATATTACTTAATGGATCCACAAGAAATCTGAAATTATATTTTAAAGACGTATTGTCATAAAATATGAGGTTTAAAATTTTAAAGCAAACCGTTGTATTTTTAAGATTACCTTAATCTATTCTCGAGTGAATCTTTTTACAGATTTATCATTTTATTTTAAAATAATTTATATTAATAATTTAATAAATGTTTATCGATACGATTTATCGACAATTGTCAAGCACAATTAAAATTAAAGATAAAAGAACGAATGATAAACATACGACAATCCTACCGTATAAAGTATACGTTATCTTGTTGATTTTGTAGTAACTGACCACCACTTTTTTAAATGGCAATGTTACTTTTCTCTTGGAAAACACATTTCACTATTTTCATGAAAAATATCAGCTTTTTTGGGATAAAACGTTACTTACGGATGAAAATGAATATTTTTGTCTTGCCGCTTTAATTTTTATTAATAAATATGCCACATTTACCCATTTTTTCCGTCAACGTTTCTCACTGAGCTCTATCACCGTACTGACAAGACGTCATCTGTAAGTGAGGCCAAAAAGCCCGCTTCGTGGCTAAGGGGGCACAAGCGAAATTGCATGTCATTGCGCGTCCAGTGGTTTATTCGTCCAAGCGGAAAAAGCATAAAAACAGTCCTTTTCTTTTTCCCATACAAATGTTTTGTAACTAAAACGTAGTTAATTTGAGCTTTATTGCTATTTTTGAGCTTTATTGCTAGGAACTACTGGACCGATTTGAAAAAATATTTTTAGCTTATTATCGAAGAGAGCTTCAGGCTATAAAACGTCACGCTGCGACGGGGAGGGGAAGCTCAAAAAACGCGGACGCAGTCGCGGGGGACCGCTAGTTTATTATAAAATTGAATTTTATTTAATTAACATTAAATAACTGCGGCTATGTGCTCTGCCTAAAATAAACTTTTATATATTTATTTAACTGTTGTGTGGTTCGAGACGGTTAGTCCCATAGAGGGTAGAAAAAAAAGATTCGCACCCAACAGAGATTATACAGTATCAACAGAATAAAATAGGAACAAAACATAATTTAACAATAATAAAAGCTTTTGATTCAAAGTAATAAAATATAATAGCTTTTCGCTTTAAGTCCGCTTATAATATGAAAAAACATTGTGAAAGCTATCATATATTCATTTTTAGGGTTCCGTAGCCGAATTGCAAAAAACGGAACCCTTATAGTTTCGTCAAGTCTACTGTCTTTCTATCCGTCTGTACGTGACAGCCACTTTATTCTGAAACTATTAGTATTACACAATTAAAACTTAGTAGGTAGATGTATCCTGTTAACCGCTTTACGATTCTATCAAAATCACTTCATACACAAAATAATAATAAAATATCCTTTTTTTTATAGGGGAGGCTCGATCCCATACAAAAGTACAACCCATTTTTATCTTGCCAAACCTATGCGTGAGTGATTGTCTATGATAAGGTATTTTAAAATGATAATCAAGGTTTCTAAGTGGAAGTAATTGGATCTCTAATTCAGTTAAAGTTGGCACGGAACTCTTAGTGTGCGAGTCCGACTCGCACTTGGCCGGTTTTTTGAGCTCTTGAAGTCAATAAGAAGTGAGACCAACTCTTAATACATTACGTACGACATTACGTGTTATACATTGAGTACAATCTCATTTTAACATCTATTCAAAAGTTAAAATAATTGAAGCCTCTTATAGCAAAAAGTTTTTAAATTAGGCCACACGCTTCATTTATTATTTTAGCACATCTTAGCCCACAGTGTCATTTTATATGTGTGTTCATAAAGTGAATATGGGTGTCCAAAGAATAATTCGAATTGCCTATAGGAGTAAGCAGGTAAATTAATGTCAATTCTACTTAAGTAATAATATCTGTAAAATTATAAGACCTTAGCATATCGAGTAAGCGAAAATACTTTGATTTGCCATATAACATAAAAGAATAATCAAGACATCAGTAGGTAGATAATAAGTTATTTTTTTATGTTACATGTCTTAGTTTAATTTTTTCTTGTTTGTTATTAATAAAAAAATAAAAAAAAGACATCAGTTAAAACTGCTTTATATTTCGTACGCAGTAAACAGGATATAAAAATAATAATGACGCTGTCATATATTTGAGTAGAAAACCCATTGTCAAACTTGAAATCTCGAAAGTTGCTTGCTTGGGTTCTGAAATTGTTTATTAACAGTTAACACAAACAAATAAATAATCGAGTAATTAATAATTAATTAATATTTTGTGTTATTGTAAAATAAAGGAGAGAAATGTCGTGGTCAGCCGTGCGAAGGACGAGAGAGTACAAGTTTATAATGGTATTATCAGCATTATTACCTATCATTTTTATGATAAGCTATCGAGGATTTTAACTTTCACTAGATAAACAAGAGTAGAGCTACCGGTAGATCATATCGTTGCAACTATTGCCTCTTATTACAACAAGTAGATGAACTGTAGTTGTTCTTTGTTTGTGATGGATGAAAATTGTGTATGTTATCACCCTAAAAATCGTTACCAAATATCTTCGTGTATATCGTGTTTATTTTAATATTAATCAGACTTTAAAATATTGTGCCTAAGTACCTAGCTACATGTTTCTCAGTTATTTATTTATATTTCAGATCGAGGAGGTTATGCAGCAGAAGGCGCCGGGGGTGCCTAGTGGTCTTAAACTTCAGTATGTATCATGCATGGAAATAGGAAAGATAATCTTTTATAAAAATTGGTGATTTTCCTTCGACATTCATTATTTTCATTGTAACTCAAGGACAGCGGCGCCATCTGTTAAATATCTGTAAAACTATCTCATAACTGACACGCGCTGTCTCTCGACTTTGTGTAGGAGAAACGGTACGCTATTTTCGCCACTGTGTAACATGGGGATATAGCTCAGTGGTAGAGCATTCGACTGCAGATCGAGAGGTCCCCGGTTCAAACCCGGGTGTCCCCTGACCTATTCTATTTTGTTTATTTTTTTGGTAAAAGACTGAAATGCATATGTCATGCATAGATTACACATTAGTTATTAAATTTAAATGCAAACTATATGTTTATTATTATTCTTCTTGTTGTAGTCAGCCGCATAGCTCAGGCGTCCAAGTACGGAGCAAGGCGTTTTCGGCAAATTTCTTTAAAGCCACCTTCAGCTCGAGGAGTAAGGCGGTGCCTGCCGCCAGTTCTACCTACGTCGTCTCTGAAACCACCAAAATAGGCAGCGCGGAGACTAAGCCTATTACTAGAAATCGGCCTAGGACTGGTAAGCGCCTGTTCAATACTTGTGAATTAATCAATCAAACTATGATATTGCCTTTAAAATCGAAGCAGGGGATTCAATCTAATTGGATATGTTTTTTACAGCATCACAAGCCGAAACTTCGTCAAAGGTCAAACTAAAGAGGAGTGACCCCAACAAACCACCAGTCAAACGTCCCGATAGGTTGACGCTTGACTTCAAACGACCGGAGCGATCAAAGCCACCACCCCTCACCCCAACGCCGGACCCAGAAAGGCCCAAGACCCCTAAGGTTGACCCTAAAAATGATCTAAAAAGTCCCAAAGTGGTTTTGCAAATCGTTAAAAAGTCTCACGCACCGCCAACACCGAGTATTTTGCCACCATCCTTGAAACCTAAAGTTGTTGAACAAAAATTGAAACTTACTAAGAATATTAATAACAATGACGTCTGGACAAATTACGAATCGAAATCCCTGGAACGAAAAAAGCCTGTTTCTGTACTGAGGTAAGTTTTTCGTTTTGCGTTTTCTAATAATTCGTTCGTTCTATCACTGATCGAAAAGAGATTCAAAATTACGCGCTTAACGCACATGTAAACAATACACAAATATTTACAAAACAAAAATAGCCCTTATCTCAAGGCCTTACAGATTACTATTCACCGCACAAACAACGGTGCTGAACCTGATTGACGCACGTGACGGAGATAATCTTTTTGCCCATTATTTCTGTCCTATTCTAACACACAATTTTGTCTCGTTCTTACTTGTGCATAATGCTATTGCCGCTCCCTTCACACACGTTGGTAGTTTCCTTGGTGAGGCTATGCGGCCCATTGCGAAGTGATATTTTCGAAGTGTGATCTCAAGAGAATCGGGGTCTCTTGAATTTATCCGAGCAATAGAAAGAAACGCTAGATTTTTTTTCCCAGTCGCACGGTGTATCGGGCACGCAACAGACAAGTTTGTTTGAATCGGCGGGCCACGGATGTCGTTTTGGCCGGTGCTTTCTTTTTTTTCGAACTTTAGTGTAACTAAACCAAATTATAGTTTAACGATGGTGCATTAGTTGTGCATTTTAGTGACGTGTTCGTTTTTTGACGATCGGCATTCGGTAGTGAGGTGAATTTAGTGTGGCGTTGGTGAATTCTCGCCTGGCTAGATGTTAAGACAATTGAACTTATTTACTGGTGTTCAATGATATTTTTGCTGGTGTCTCGTTACTTAATACACAGTCGCTTTCTCATATTGGTCGGTGATGTCTGACACATTATTGGTGAATCGATGCATCGTGACGTGTTTCGTGTGAAAGTCATCCGATTAACACAGATTTACATTAAAACATGCTATATGCTCGATGTGAGCATTCTTACCCTTTTCGTTTATTGTACTATATCTTCTTGTTTTTACCTCTGTCTGTTAGGACATAGGTTAACCTAAATACTAGTTCAATGAAGTTCTTATGAGTTATGATGATAATGAAAATTTTATGTAATTAGTGTCTTGAAGATTATATTGTTAAAAAAATGTTGCGAAGTCGACACATTTTAACAATGCGTGTAACCAATCTATCTTACAATCATACTCTTATGGCACATGCTATTCTTGCCGTTTTCGTGTTAAGTGATTTACTGTTACCGTAAGTGGTTGATTTATATTAATTATAATGTCCAATCTTAATCATTAATAAAAGTTGAATTGCTTTTAACATTGACATAGCTATCATGAAAGTGGAGTTTCACTTCAATAAGCTTTGCTTTGTAAATTGGATGAATAGGCAATTTCAAGTAGTTTTTGTAGAATTAGAACCTTTTTATCCAATTTAGTTGGACCCTATGCCTACTAGCCTGCTTATATGATGCAACGACCACAGAACATAAAAAAGTTTTTTATGTTCTGTGGCAACGACAGAATCACGATTAGTTCCAGAGAGGATAATAGTGTATCTTAGTCAAGATTCATAAAAAGATGCTGGTTCCATAAAAAAAAACATGCAGTTTTTTTAACAGGAGACTGATTAATACACTACTACAACACATTAACATATCTTTTGTTAGTTATAACCATACTAAAGATTAATTTCCTTACAACAAGATGCTAGCTAGTTTTTTTTTACTTAATGTTGTATCTAGAATCCTAAGCAAGGAATTCCCGGCTTATCTCAGTATTACAGTACTTGATCTGCAATATTATTTAGTTATAGGTAAGAAAGTATGTATACATGTGAATAAAGGTATCTTCTTTAACTTGGGTCTATGTGTGAAACCTACATTTGCTTCGTAAATGCGTATGTACGTAGTATCTATCTACTGTAAACTTGATTCTCAAACGAGTCCTCTAGTTCTGCAATCAATCGAATAACTACGTCTGCGGCTGGCTTCAATAGTGAGAGTGTTGTCCTCTCCATTGTGGGAATTCACTCATGAAAATGGTTTTATGTTATTTGATTCTCATTCCTAAATTAATTCTATTCTATTTGTTCCTACTATTAAAATGTTACTTTAGTAAAGGTTTATTCAACGCGCTTTCCTTGACAATCCGTACGATTGGTCCATTTAGAAAGCGTATTCTTTATCTGACCGAAAAGAGTTGGAACTCCAACGTCATACTGATAGCAAAAGTAATTCAAAAATATGCAAATGCGACCCATAATTGAGACGGAGACAAATGCGTCGTAGGCGTCTCGGCATAGTTGCAATATGTTTGAACAAGTTGTTTCTTAATAACAACTGCTTTGTTGACTACAAGGGCGAATAACAAGGCTTCAAAAACAATAAAGAATTGAAGACTTTCATAGCCGTGTTTCAAGCAAAGTTGGGAACCATCTAGGCCATTTATTTTAATGGAGTTGTTTATGCTTACAAATAGAGTGAAACTCAAATCATCGATTTAAACACGGATCAACAAATGAAACATCTGTTTCCAAAATGGCCATTGTAACTCTGCATGTGGTCTTTCATTTTTGTGTCTCAATTCAATGTAACGAACAATGTCCAAGATTGTTTTTTACTCGAATTGAGGTCTTAAAGTTTCTTTTTATCTGAGTGATAAGACCAATAAGTTTTGTGGGTTGGACTCTAGTAGTTACTCAGTCCGGAAGCAAAGTGAGTAATACCTTAGCCTTCGTTTTTAAATTCATAATCAAAACCATTATAATGAAAATATCGACATAAAAGATAATAAGCGTGCAATCGAGATTGATCACATGATTTTTACATCAAGCTATATGCGCTGATTGCAATTGATTATGATCTATATCCATCCATAATCCATACGCAAGTGCATATCAGCACGCATAGATTAGCAAAAAAAAACATTCATACGTGCTTACCTATCTATAATTGATTGCGAACATGAATTGCCGATTTGATCTGCTCGAGAATAAAATATTTTGCAATCATGACAGTTTCAGAGCATTGTTGAATGAGAATCAACCCGAAATGGGTTGGATACCTATCTAAGTATCCAACCCATACGTAACGACTAGCTGAGCTCAGCTAGTTGTTACACAGTCTCTATTCACTTGATCCACACCGCGGGAAAAATACATATACTCGTTTGCATTCATCAACACATATCTACGTTACATAACTTTATCAACTATATGTATAGGTCAGAGGTATCTATTCCCAGACAGACACAGTGTGTGTAGAGTCATTGAGCAATCTGTCCATTAATGCTGTGATCGTGTGTGAGAATTAGCGCAATTTTGCGCAAGAGAAAAGTCATTGTAATGATAATTGTTAACCTTGAATCAATCACTTAACACTATTGCTTTGTTACCATGTGAAATCGAAGACAATCAAAAAAAGTTTACAAACGTGTGATATACCCGAATCTTACCTTCTCTACCATTATATTGGACACCAATGTTCATGCATTTAAGACTTCTGTGAATCAAAAAGCTCAATGGATGTGATTACGTACCAACTATGTAGGTGTTTCAGGAGCCACATACCCACAACTGCGAAAAACTACATGAGGAGAATGGAAAGCCTTTTTCTTATCTATTTAAAAGTTCACACATATTCGCCATTGTTCTTGATTTGTACAGATTGCGCTCTGTATTTTACGATTTTATTCCTAAGTGACCCATTGAGAAGGAGCTCCGTTTCGACTAATGGCATTAGCGGAATATTTGTCAAAACAGCACTTTTGATAAGACAGTCAAAAGAGTAAATAGTTGAAAAAAACCTTTATTTATTCGGTGTGGGATCTTAACTATAGCTTCGTTTTACGGAACACAGTCAACATCCGCGTCACCTCTGACTCTGACCAATAAGCTAGATTCGATAACGTTTATTTGACCAAGTGTTCGCCAAGGATCCATTCTTGTTCCCCTGTTATAAATACAAGCGCTTGCTGGTGTTTTACAATGGATTTTGTTTTATTCATGTTATAACGTTTGAATGCATCAATAACGTTCATGTATTAGTTACTTGGTATTTTTTTAAATTCACATTAATTTTGACGGCTGTATAACTTTATTTGCAATTGTTTCTTTTACTCTAATATTTCTAATCTCCCATACTTTTTTCCTGCAAGTTATTAAAGATCCTTTGTGAAATGGATTAATTGTGGGTTAGAAATAAACCTTAGTAAAACATTCACTATGATCACATCGGCTGACGCCGCTCCGTCGCTTGGCGCACCCTATGTGCATCCGTGTTCCATTACCCCCAATTATTATATGAGCACGTTCGATGCAGGACACTGAACTTGATTACCTCAGGAATAAACCCTCTTCCCGTTTAATTGAGGAAGCCATCCTATAGAAAGCGAAAGAGATGAGAAAAGAAACTTAAACCTATTTGAATAACAAATCATAAAAGTATTGGACTCGATTGCGAAGTGGTCCAAAATTCTTAAATGACTACAGCTCCAAAAACTTTATTAGAATATTTTAATTACTATCTAAAATTTATATCCGACCTGATCCATTCATTTCCGTTCGAGTTTTAAACGTTGGCTCAAAGCCAGAAGAGGAATTCCTGCAATACTGTTAAGATCATTAACATCGTTAATCAATCACTTTCTCAAATATCCTGGCTCTATGTCCTACTGTCAGAAGCATTTTAAGAGTACTCAAGAATTTTCGAAAATTCGCTATCACTAATTGAATAATGCAGTCTTTTGTTAAAATTCCTGAGAGTAGTTTCATTTGTGTATTCAATTTGACCTCAACTATTACTTGCCTTACCGATGCAAACTGGTTTGGAATACTTGAGCAGAGAGAAAGTAGCTGCCAATCTGCAGTCTGCAATGCTGTATTTCTTGCGATCTTGACACAAAGTTCAACACATCGAGTGTATTCTAATAGGTTTTTAATGAACTACCTTAACTATACTGCTATCCGAACATGTACACTGCGGTGTCGAGTGATGTTGATCGCGGCTACGGGCTAAGTAAATATTTGTCGTCTGACTCATATAACTCTATGCACCACGTTTCCAGTTCGCTTAGATGTTAACACCTTTTTACGTCACATACAATCAATTTGTTTTCTCCTCTTCAATTTTAATTATAGAATCTGATTCTAGTGTGAAGTCATATTTTGTATGAAATTTTTATCGAATGGTTTAGATACTTATAGATTCTTGTTATGATGACCGTTACTTTATTGTATTTGTTGGTAAATAATGTCAACCAATAAAAAAAAAACTTGCCATTCGTAAATGTCGGTTAACTTTAAGTTTGCCCAATTTCATAATGTTATTACTAGACAAAGCTACAACACTTACCATCTTTTGACTTTCAACCTACGTAGTTAGGCACAATTTGAAAAAAGTCATCGCAAATAACTTTTGACTAAATAGGTTCTAGTGGGAGTGGCAATAAGCGGCGGCTATCAGCTTCCATGTTGGAAGCGGTTGCGAGCGAAGCGACCTCCCTAGGCCACGGTTGGTCGTTCACCCTGCATCGACGGAGGAATGCCATTCAACACGCTATGAAAAATAATCAAAAAGTTACACGGGTCTGAAATTAATTTGGCCTGCCTTTGTTGAAATTAACGACCATTTTTTATTGTTTAACTTAGAGAAAACTTATCCTCTTTCTCAATATAAAGTGCTTTCTTAAAAACTTTAATGAGCTCGGAATAGTTTCTAGTCTTCATTATAATAAATGAGAAGAATTCAGACGCCTGTGACCTTTTCAAAAAGTTTGACTTTTCACATTGTGAAGTGAAAGTTATAAAAGTTCGCCGACGTTTTTATGAGCTGCTTATGATCGACTCTCAAATAAATCATACCTGTCTTAAAAATTATTGTTAAGATGTTTTGAATAAGCGTTTTGAGAAATCTATTATTCCGTTAGACGTCCAGAATAGAGGGTTAAGCCTTTAGTAACTGTTTTGTTTAATTAAAACTATACGAAGTACTTTTTTCGGTTATCTAGCTGAATGTTATTTCTTATATCTAGTATTCTAGGTAGACAATTAAAAAAACATATTGACGAATGCAGTTCGTATGTGATGTGATCTTATTTCACGCTCAAACCACAAGTAAAGTAGGTGTGCATTTTAAACTGCATTTAGTCCTTCAACGCCTGATATAAAAGCAAGACCAGAGGCAAGTCTAAATTTAGCCAACCTTGATCCCTCTGAAATTGGAAGTGGTCACTTATTTACGACTGCTGGAGAACTGTGAAACATGAATCACCGTCTTAACACTTAGGAGGAAATAATAAATTATTGTCAGTTCGGTGAATTACTAATATTCGAGTACAAGCACATTGTGTAAACTAATTAGTTAATTAATAAATTACTGGTGAACGAATGTTAATAAGATCAACTGTTGCAGAGTTTTGCCCTATCTACAAATTTTAGATTAGAGACTAGTCTCTCAGATCGAAGTATTCATGAGGTGTGTTTGTAAATGTACTGCAATACCTACTACAAATTGCTCGTTATTCTGGTAACGTTTGCCTGACTAGCACGTGCAACATCATCCACATAAACAAAGTTAATGTGTCATCCATCACCCATTAATCATAGCCACAGAGGTCCATACAAGTATGATTGAATTCAATATGTCGTTTTTGCTTGCTGCCTGTGTTTTTTTACTATTTCTACCATCAAATTTTACGGAGTAGGTATTGTAGTTATAAGATCACCTAAAAGAGCAGATTTCTTATATAGACTGAACCATTTCCCAGTGATTCCCAGGACACGATATGAATACTAGTCAAGTTTATCGGGCATTGAATTTGTGTCTCACTGAAACTATTCTCGATGATTGCCCGTTCACTAATCTACCGTCACGGCAGGATCACTTTAATTCACAATTTGCAACGGAGTCACTATTAATTAAGCGGTTTTGGTTACTTACATTTTCAACTGTCTGTCTATCGTCTAGCTAGATTCTTAACACGCTTGGCGGTGGTAAATCTGTTTAAATTAATTATTTAATGCTTTAATCTATTGTGATTATAGCAGCAAAAACTAATTAATCTTGAATTAACTTTTCAATTACATAAATTATTTTAAAACAACTGTCGGCCGGCACCCTCCACTTTCATATCCAACGCTATAAACTTTCCCATTTCTCAAAATACTAGGAAAACATACCCCAACCGTTGTTCCCTACTGTCAATTAAAATCGTTTATTGAATTGAACCACGCACGTTCACGTATCCCTTCGGTTAAGCACATCAGTTAACTTCGCAAACACCAGATTCTAACTCAATGGATTAAGGTTCACATTCCTCATAGTTTTAGGCTTCTGCGGTGCATAGTATGCTAATATACGGGTGTTTTGTATGAATGGCACGATGGACGGACGTCGGGTAGCCTATTTAGTAGGAACGCATGACGAACTCACTATACGTTTGGTCACGTCGACTGCCGATATAAACGATGGAGCTAATATAACGGCACTTTTTATCATGAAAGTAATGTTTGAATCTTGAGTTATTGTTAGCGTAAACATCTCCACTACTTTCATTCTGACAAGACTGAAGCAGTCTTGTAATGGCTTTCACAAAAGAGCATACACTAGGCTTATCCACCAGTCTGAATTTTGTGTAAAATCTGTGTCTTTTATTTAGTTTTCCTAACCACATAGATTGAGCTTAACATAAAATGCACCAAAAAATCAATACTACACACAATACAGGTCATAAGTATACGATTGTATGTATACCATTGTATTGTATGGTATTTGACGTCGGTCAATGCAATTTGTTGAATGCAGTGACCGCAAAATTGCAATGCAAAGCACGTAGTATGATCACGGCTCCAAAAGTGTTCGGAAGATGGATGAATATCGGACATTGTAATCAATAACAATTACTTCTTGTATTTTAACTCTTGCGTCCTATATGAAGATAAAATGAGTTCACACAATTGAATTTGATTTATTGATGTTGAAATTATAATCCTCTCGAGAAATTATGATCTACTGGTTCTTAGCAAGCGTTAGTTTTCAAATTGTAAGTTATTTTCATTTCTCGTGATCAACAGTCGTCTATGGTTGGGCAATTTCTTGCTTTAATTTCCAACCTCCTTTAACTATGGTTTTACATATTTTTCAACTTAGTAATACGGCTTTTGGTATCAGCCTACACTTCCGTCCGACTGACTATATACATATTTTGGATTTCTCGTAGACTAGTCTGAACTACCTACTACTGACTAGACGAGATGAAAGAAACATCATTGTGTGAAACCTACAAAAAAGAAGTAGGTAATGGCTGTATAAATAAAAATCGTCAACGATAGACAAAGAAAGGGCTCACAGCTTAAATGTAAAATAGTGAGGATAAGCGTACACCGTCCCCCTATATTTGCATTCGACATGGGGTGACCAGATAACGATATAAAATACAAACTCAACACGTCATATTCTATACCCCCAATGATATTGTATTTAGAAGTATATGACGCCTCGCGAACTAAAAGAGTACACAAATATGGCACCGTCTGATTAATGGATGTCAATGGATTGACATCTATCACATCAGACATCAGATTCGAAACAGAGTCTTAATAGAGTAGCTTTCTTAATATATTTTTTAAAGTATGTAGGTACATTACAGTAGACTCGTTGGCCTAATTTAAAATTGAGTGCACACTTTAGCTCGGTAGTATATTAATCAACAATAACATTTTATTTTTAAACTATTTAACATTTAAAATATTGAATAATTATCTAATAAATGCAATTTAAATGTATCACGTGAAACGCCATGGCACCAATATCAGAGTCACGTTCACTGCTAGGCATTCACGATCACGTGACCACATGTATATTTTTTACAAATTAAATTAATTAAAATATTTACAGTCCTTATTTTAATAAATAAAGAAATATTTATTAATTCACCATAGCCATCGGCATCATGTAAACATGATGATTCCTTCAAATAACACGCTATAGTGAGCGTACATATTTTGTTCTACAATCGTGAGGATCATCCCTCACAGATGTGTTTATCAACAGTCTTTTGTTATACTTTTGTTAACGCGAGTGCCGGTGACCTTCTGATCCGTGAGCGTCTACGCTGTTACTTTAAAAAAATTGAAGGTGTAATTTATAGTTATATAACAGACATATTAACATACCTACATTTCCATAGACATATTTGTTAGGGTCGTGCGGGCGGGAGAACCCGCGACTGCTTATCTTTGTCCGGAACGTAAACCACCACACTGTGACGGTCGTTAAATTATTATTAAAAAATATAGTACCAAACTACTCCATGTATAGCACTGTCTTAGAATATCGACCATGTTAGTCCGTGGGTTGGCTAAGAAACAAAACTCTCTAATTTTATTGAAAATACTTCAATCATGAATGATAGGCATCATTAAATACAATTTACTTAACGAAAATATGATATTCGGACTGTTTTTTATTTATTTAGTTAGGTGTTTCTGCAGTTTTAAAGGCGCACTGAGGCATTAAGACACTGATGTCATCAAAAACAGACTATACGTCAAAATTATGACCCCAATTTGAAGTGAGGTGATGTTTAGCTGAGCCACCTTTTAGCCTCTCACCGGTGATCTAGTTCTTAATACAATATCATTGTATACCCCTTAACCTTAAAATGTTTCATATGATTGATTTTCTAAGAAGTAATCTCTAACAAAATATTAGACACCATTCTATCTTACATACTTTGTTCTGATTCCAAAATAAGTACCTAATGCACCTTTGTTATGGACATCAGCAACAAACAATCTAGAAAATTATGATTTGTTTGTTGACATAAAATAATGAACCCATTTTTTTAAACAGTATGTATGCTTTACTGCAGTATAATAATATGAAATCCTTCAAGAGCATAAATTGATTAACACATCTCTGATTTTTTATTCTACCTCTTTTCTACATACCGTCATAGTGTGGTCGGTAGTTGATAATCCCAGATAATCCAGACCTGTGTTCTATGATGTTTGGTTACCCGACGAGGGGGATCGACGCATGCCGTCCGCCCAATGTATAGGATTATACTCTTAATTGACTAACGGAGCACATTTCATTGCGTCGTAAGTGCATCGCAAACTTTACACTGCACTCGGCGCTCTTAGTGCAACAACACGGATATACGCAACTGAGAGGAAGAAAGTTCATGGCGATTTCACTGTTTTTATTGAAACAGGTTCAGCTGTTTATGACAGAAGTTACAGCTTTTGCTAAGTAGTCCAAGAGCTAAATGATCAGTAAAACAGTAAATTGGCCAACTACCACTAACTAAGTAGGTAGGTACTGATTTCGCCGTACCATAAAGCGGTTTACGAAGAACCTACCGTTGTACTACATATTAGCAAATCTGGGTTAGTAACTGCAATAGTCAGCTGTTATGGCAGATTCTTAAACACGAACAAAGTAAACTATGGTTGGTAGTAAGTTGTAAAACTGTGAAGACAGGTCTGTGCCTACCTATGTTTGAATGTAATGTAACTCACACATGAGACATGCACTCATTGACGTCACATGGGATGGTAGGCTGTCCTATTTTACTGGGGTAATCAACATCTGGCTAACATGTTGAATGCGTGATGGCTGTCGTTAGATTTTGTTTTTATGATAAAACACATTAGTCAGGCAATGAACCGATTGTTACGTAATAAAATCCTAATACATGTTTTCACGTCACGTGTTATTCTTTAAAAGATATCAGTTGCTTCGCATAAAACTGAATGAATATTGAGTAATTGATTTGTTAATAAATAAAGTTTTTTTGTGAATCATCTGTATTATGATGGGGAAAGCGGTATAGATTGATTTATTGTGAAAAGTACCTACCCAATAATATTATCCTTAAAAGCACGTTCAAGGAAAAACCTGTGCTGTTAAATCACAAACCCATACGACTGAACTCATACGACTGAAATTATGCGCGAGAAATGTCAACATTATTTATTATAAATACTCGTAACTAAGTAAAACCATTTGAAACTACAATTAATATGTGTCTGACTAATGAATACGTACGTAGACTTATGTGCATAGGTATGTCTAGCGTCCTATCTATCTCATTCTTGATGTGAAACTTAGGTATTGTATGCATATTGCAGCTACGTCACCTTGTTGATTTGTGATTGTATTGTGGTATTTCATGTACGCACACACGTATATCGTCGTAACTACAGTAAAACTGACGAACTATTTCAATACCACCATTATAAGTAACAAACGTACAAAAATCATTGAACGCTGTTCTTGATATCGCAATCACATCTAATTAAATTAATTTCTTATCGCACTGATAGGATTGTATAACATTTATCACTATTATGCCACACACCACCGCCATATTAACTAATCATAATAATAACCAATGCTCAGATATCTTCAAACAGTACAATGTACTGCCGAATTCCGATCACGTACGACCAAAGTGGCAAGTGACCGACGATGCAAACGAACTCTTTCGATCAGTGATACGAACGAACATGATATAAACGGGCAAGATGATGAAGTTCAAGTCGTTATTCCGTAGAGGACCGCCAAGCCAGGGGAAGCAAGAAACTGGGACTCTCAAAGGCGCTCCATCTGTGTCAAGCTTAGACTCGAAGCACCATAAAGTCGCTCCTGCGAGGGACAAGTCTTTGAAGATATTTGGATCTAAAGAGAAGCTCCACAAAGCGCATAAGAAGAAAGACTTAGGCAACAATAATGCGCTGGTAGAAGACCCGGAGTTGCGTGAGGGTTTGGAGCCGTACGAAGATGGAGCGGTCAGGGTCCACGACTATGGCAGTGCCGAGGAGCTGGGAGGGTCGGTAGGCGAGAGCGGCTCGCAGGAGTTCGTCAGTCTGCCGGTCACCCTCAACGCTGAACACATGTCTGGCTTCCAGGAAGTAGAGCTCAGGCCTCGAGTACCATCTGAGGTGAGTTCAGATTTTCTATACAAAATCTCTTAGCTGATATTGATTGTTTGCAAAAAAATTAAGTTACAAATAAAAGCGAAATTCTTACTTAATACTTAACTTAAAATGACACAGTCCTTTTAATATGTCTTTAATGCCGTGATGTATATTCTGGTCATTGCTCTTTTATGTACTGAATGATTGCATACTGTTGCTATGTTTATTTTGATAAGCTATTTTGTTTAAATCCTTTTTAACGACTGATGTCGATTGACATAAGTAAGCCTAATTAGAGGCCATATTATGCCTATAAGCGGCTTGATAAAATCTGACAGCAACGTTTGTCGTTTGTCTTGCAAATATACGCCCCTCTGCCAATCCACACTAAGCAGGCGAAGTAAAGCTCATACCTCATACTTGAGGTAAGGCCCAGCAGTGGGATATTTACAGGGTAATTTTTCAATGGCCTAGAATTATTCTTTTTCAAACTGACTTTTAAATCATTGACCCTATGCTTCCAGGCGTCGTTGGCATCGGGGGTTCGCGAGATTGAATCCCTGAGACGAGAACTGGAAGCGAGCGCGATGGAGCGAGCTCAGCTGCAGGCGCGGGTGGACGAGCTGCTCGAGCGAGCCGCCGAGGCGGAGCGGCTGCGAGCTGAACTGGAGCGGATGAAGGTGAGCTGCTGAAGTCTTCTGACTAGATAAGTGGTTATAAATTGCACTTGTAAAAAGCAACTTTGGCTGTGACAGACGAGGAAACGAAACCCGTGTCTCACGCCATCCGGGCGTATGCCTATAACACTCGGCCATCGTCACATAAGCAATCCTGTTGAATTTTGCAAGCGCTTACTTTAACGCGTATAGTGACAAAACACTATAAAAACAAAAATGTAATTATATCTAATGCATGCTTTTATCTTGTAGATGGATTTGCAGTGTAGTGATCGAACTTTCGGTGTTGTTTGAAACGAATAATCGGCCTTATACAGATACATATTTTTTGGTTAGTTAAAAGAAAATTTTTATCTCGCTTTGCTCGCATTTCAAAAATTTTGTTTACTTGTTGAATCAAATTGTCTAATGGTCACTAACATTACATAAGTTAAATATGTGATTGCTACCATGTGCCTTATCTATACAAATATTATAAAGCTGAAGAGTTTGTTTGTTTGTTGGAATGCGCTAATCTCAGGAACATACTGGACCGATTTAAAAAAAACTCTTTTTCTTGGATAGCTTACTTATTGAGGAAGGCTTTAAGGCTATAAAACATTGCGCTTTGACGGGAAGGGAAGGAGGAAACTCAAAACGAGCGGACAAAGTCGCGAGGGACCGTTAGTTATTTATAAGCACCTCAGAACCGTTTACTCCGTGACCATGGCAGAGCGCTTGCTGCAACTATCATATTTGCCATGTATCGATGTCCGGATGTCCTCATCCGTACCAGTACTAAAATCATCTTCATACCGTTTCTCACGTTTTATAATCCTTATTATTCTTCACAGACATCAGAAGCAGAACGTTCAGCCGCCATGGAGCGACTTGCCGACGAGAACGGAGCGTTGCGTGCGCGCCTCCGTGGCGTGGCGCATTCACCGCTGTCTGATAGTGAGAAGAGGCAGTTGTTGCTGGCACCAGCGCCGAGGAGGATGCACTCTTCAGCACCTGCGTCTATCGCACTCGCACATAATGTAAGTGTAAGAGATGCAATGATGTTGCGTTCGCGCCTTCGTGGGGTTGCGCATTCACCGCTGTCTGATAGTGAGAAGAGACAGTTGTTGCTGGCACCAGCGCCGAGGAGGATGCACTCTTCAGCACCTGCGTCCATCGCACTCGCACATAATGTAAGTGTAAGAGATGCAATGATGTTGCGTGCGCGCATCCGTGGGGTTGCGAATTCACCGCTGTCTGATAGTGAGAAGAGGCAGTTGTTGCTGGCACCAGCGCCGAGGAGGATGCACTCTTCAGCGCCTGCGTCCATCGCACTCGCACATAATGTAAGTGTAAGAGATGCAATGATGTTGCGTGCGCGCCTCCGTGGAGTTGCGCATTCACCGCTGTCTGATAGTGAGAAGAGACAGCTGTTGCTGGCACCAGCACCAAGGAGAATGCACTCTTCAGCACCTGCGTCCATCGCACTCGCACATAATGTAAGTGTAAGAGATAGCAACGATGTTGCGCGCACGCTTCCTTGCAGTTGCTATCAGATAGTGAGAAGAGGCAACTAGGTTAGCACCTGCGCCGAGGAGGAACCACTCTTCAGCGCCTGCGTCTATCCCACTCGCACACAATGTAGTCATAAAATTATGACTACATTATGTGCAAGTGGGATAGACGCAGGCGCTGAAGAGTGGTACTGTTTTAAATACGAAGCACAATATTTAAAACAGTTACTTCACTTCATCATAGCACCCATCTTCGCTAAATTAATAATATTGTAAATGGCCAGAAACAGCGCCCCATATCGACATTCTTTTAACTCGTTGATAATGCAAAGTTATTAGGTTTACCTACCTAAAGTTGTTTTTGAACAGTTAATTTTTAAATCTCAGATACCTTGTCTATACTTCTATTAATGTAAATGGTATCAGAGGATTGAATATAATTCATAATTCAATTTTTTATTTCAGACATCAGTTTCAGTCATCATAAATATATAAAAAATAAAACAACAGCACTAAAAACATACTTTAACAACACATGCAGCCGAACCCACTGCCTCTTGTATGGACAATCAACACGCCCAGCTTCAACGCGCAGGATGCTATTGAAACTCCCACGGATACGGCTCAGCATCGAGGCTGCTCTCTTCCGAAGGATAGCATGAAAGCCATCAGTATGGGCTTCGGCGAACATACCCGATGCAATGCAGCACCGTGAATAGCATCCTGCCGCTCTCATTGGCTTAAACCTAGCAACTTATGGAACAAGGCTTCCAGAACTTACGTAATAGATTATTATAATGCTGCAGGGCG
This sequence comes from Pyrausta purpuralis, assembly GCA_963924145.1. Lineage (NCBI taxonomy): Eukaryota > Metazoa > Arthropoda > Insecta > Lepidoptera > Crambidae > Pyrausta > Pyrausta purpuralis. The sequence goes on along the minus strand of OZ001663.1, from coordinate 6,078,624 downwards.
AAGGCGACAGCGGCGACGCGAGCACGCCGGAGTGGGACAAGCACTCCTCGTCTTCGCTCAGCGAGGTCTCCGTCGCGTGTCTGCAGGACCGCATCCTTCAGATGGAGGAGCATCATTATAGGTACCAATGACGTCCTTGAGTCTTTTGCGCGGGAGACGAAAAGTGAAGGACGGATCTTATTTCTTCATTTTAGTTATTGGTTTTTTCGGGTCAATTATTGTAATTGTGCGGTGGAATTGTCATGATAATTTGTGCTTTTGAAGAAAACAATGCAATTAAAGTGGGGAATTAAGTGAAGTGATCAGATCGCGCCGTCTTACCCGGATCGCTCTTCCTTCGCTAAGCTTCCTTGTAGAACATTGAAATGCGAACCACCTCACATTTCAATGAGTTAGGTTAAGATAGGCTAGTTTAGGGTTAGTTTTAGTTGTAAGTGTTATAAAGTAAAATCACTAAAGAATTGTCTGTATGGCGTCAAGCCAAAGACGTAAAACTTGTATTTAAAAACTAGCGGTCCCCCGCGACTTCGTCCGCGCGTTTTGAGTTTGCTCCCTCCCCTCCCGTCGCAGCGTCATGTTTTATATCCTAAAGCCTTTCTCGATAAATAAGCTATCCAACACAGAAATATTTTTTCAAATCGGTCCAGCAGTTCCTCATATAAGCGCGTTCAAACAAACAAACTCTTCAGCTTTATAATATTAGTATAGATTAGCGCAAGTGCACGTTGTACTTAAGCTGCGAACATTATTTTGGTGCGGAGTTATGTTAAAACTGTGATAGCTCCTAAGATTTTTATTGAAATCGAATGATATAAAAAGCAACTTGGTTCTAAATGAAATGCTCGTGATGATGAATGAATTTATTTTGGTAAGAATAAATACCTGTGTATAATACACCTCTAAAAATAATGCATCATTTTTTTACAAATTTATTAACATAAAAAAGGTTGTAGTAAGTCAACCATAAAAGATAGACATATGCTGTCGCGGACTTTATTATAGAACTTTTTATGCTGAACAATCCTGTCATACATGATTTTTGTGTAACTTAAGCGGTTTCCGCAGCGTATGCAGCGGAAGCTCTCAAAAGGAATATCTTTCTCCCGTTTTCGCAACATTTTTCATTTCTGCTGTGGTCTTATGAGTTGTATCTTTATGTTATATAGCCTAAAGCCTTCCTCGATAAATGGACTATCCAACGTAAAAAAAATTTTTCAAATCGGGCCAGTAGTTTTTGAGATTAGCGCGTTCAAACAATCAAACAAACAAACAAACAAACAAACAAACTCTTTAGCTTTATAATATTAGTATAGATAAAAAATACGTCCTTTGTTTTTAGGGCTCCGTAGCTGAATGGCAAAAAATGGAATCCTTATCGCTCACTTGTTGACCTCCGTGGTGTTGTGGCTAAGCACGCTGGGTTTCGTCGCCGCTCCGAGGTTCCGGGTTCGATTCCCGGTCGGGTCAATGTAGAAATCATATTTTTTTATGCTGTCTCGGGTCTGGGTGTTGTGGTACCACCGTTGTGTCTGATTTCCATAACACAAGTGCGTTGGCTACTTATTTTGGGATCAGAGCAATGTATGTAGGTGTCCAATACTTTTTTTTTCATAGTTTCGTCAAGTCTGTCTGCCTGTCCGTATGCCACAGCTACTTGATTCCGAAATTATTAGCATTGCATACAGGTCATAAATCATAAATCATTAAAATCTTTATTGTGGATCACAGGTTAAAAACGTTGAACAATGGTAGAAGTACTGGCCGTGTCCTACCTCTAGTTATGGCGTACAATGATAGAAGAGCACATGTTGAATACAGTAAATACAATAATAATTGTGATATATTGGAAGGTAGGTGTATTTTGCCAACCGTTTTACGATTCCCATACAAAAAATAAATAATAATGACACAACATGAGTAGTGTTCCACAATTAAGGCTTCGAAAGGTTGGTGATTCTTTCATGGGGAAATTTATACAATTTTCCAATAAACTACCAGAACATATTTGAAACTTACCGGTTAATAAATTTAAAGCTGTTATTAAAGAAATCCTTATGACGATAGGGTATCATAAAGTATATGATTATTTAAAAGATATGATGATGATTATTTTAAAGAGATGTATGGACTTGCATGATCACAACAAACATTGTAAACCTTTTGAAAAGAGGCATTGACAATAGTGACTCGCCCGATCAATGGCAATTGATTTCAAATGGAGGTAATAAGTGTATTGAATGTTGCGATGCTGATCGATTTTAATCTTAAATCTTGATTTTTGGTTAGTAAATAATACCTTACCACGCCATGGCCGTGGTGCCCGTACCCTCCTGAGCTGCCGCTGGAACCTGACCCGTTGTCATTCGAGCTGGCGATGCTGTACGGGTCTTTGTCAGGGATTGAGTTTGTTGCGCAGCTTCTTCTCAGCACTAGCCCACTATTGTCCCGAAGCCGTGTTAGGGTTTATATTGGGACGTGTAAAAGTGCCCCCAGTGGGCCGCCTATTGGCATAAATAAATTAATTTTTTTGACTTTAACTCAACGGAAGTTATAAGAAGAATAATGTCAATACTTTATGTAACAACTTATTTTTGGTCACAGCACAAGCGAGGAGCTCCAAGCCACCCTAGCTGAACTGGCAGATCTTCAATCTCAACTAGCAGATGCACATGCGGACATGGAGCGGCTGACGGACGAGAAGCAGGTGCTTCTGGAGTCGCTCTGTCGCCAGACTGAGAAGCTGGAGGACAGCCGCACTAAGGTAATATGAACCTTAAAATAACGTACATAGAGCTAAAATGATAGATCTTATTTAATGATAGATAGAGGGAATAAGTCACATGCATGGTAGATTTAAGAAATCTTACCTTATAGCTAACAAGACAAGTAGTCACAAATCGATACTAAATTTGTTATAAAAAGTATGTTTTGAGACTACGGCCATTTACACAGTCATTACACCGCAAACTGTACCGAAGTATGTGTTTCAATTCGGTTCTATCAAAGTGTAAAAATAATGGTGATGTCAAAAATTAACGAAATCAAGTTTTGTTTCCAGGTGGACACCCTTCAAGAGCTGCTCCTGCGCGAAGGAGTCGAACCTGAGACGCTGGTGCCCAGCGACGCAGACCAACAACTTTTCGCTGTATTAAAGGTATGTCCTACTATCTAACTCCTTTATTATCCGTTGTATATCATCATAGACAGTCTTAATCAAAGCCTATTTTTTGCGTTCAGTTAACTGGTTGAGAAGACTCTAAATTTTAAAGCATAAGACTGCTAATTGTTCTTATAGGTAAATAAGTCTTCTTTTCTCTTATAAGGTGGCTCAAGAAGAAAAGCGACATCTATTGGCGAAGCAGGAGCAACTGGAAGCGGAGCTGAACGAAGCGAAAACAGCGCTAGAAGAGAAAACCAAAGAAAACGAATCGCTCAACGAGAGGATACGGTGAGTTTTTATTTTGGTCCTTTGAACCGTATACGTATAACGTTATGGTGTATTTTTCACTTTTAATCCTTGTCGCTTGCACGCGGTCGCCGTAAAAAACGTTGGTGGAAGTCTTTGTTCAGAAGTGGTCCTTTATTTTATTTTATTTAAACACAAAACAGTATACAGTGGAGGAGGAACAAGGTAAAGAATGAGTTACATACATGTTTTGCAAATCTTACTGACTATATTTTATTACATACAAATTTCTGAGGATGGAAGCTTGTTTCTTTACAAACTGCTACTTAATGTTATAAAACTTATATAAAATTCATCATTATCATCATTTTCAGCCAAAGGACGTCCACTGCTGAACATAGGCCTCCCCCACGGCTTTCCACAGCGACCGATTACTAGCGGTTTGCATTCAGTTTGATCCTGCAATCTTTATAAGGTCGTCTGTCCATCTTGTTGGTGGACGTCTTACGCTGCGTCTTTGGTCGAAGGGTCTCCAATCTAGAACTTTCCTGCCCCAACGGCCATCAGTACTTCGCGCTATGTGCCCTGCCCATTGCCACTTGAGCTTACTGATTCTCAAGGCTATGTCCGTTACCTTAGTTATTCTACGTATCTCCTCATTTCTGATTCGATCACGTAGAGAAACACCCTGCATAGCCCTCTCCATCGCTCGTTGTGTGACTTTGAGCTTCTTTATAATGCCCCCATAGTTAGAGACCATGTTTCGGATGCGTATGTCATCACTGGTAACACACACTGGTTGAAAACTTTCGTCTTTAGACATTGAGGTAAATGAGATGAGAAGACACTCTTGCGTAATTTCCCGAACGCTGTCCAGCCGAGTTGGATTCGTCGATTGACCTCTTTCTCGAAGTTGGACCTACCCAATTGGATCACTTGTCCCAGGTGGACGTACTCGTCGACAACTTCGAGAGTTGAGTTCCCAATGGATACTGGATTGGGTACAACAAGGGAACTCGACATAATTTTCGTCTTCTCCATGTTCATTTTAAGACCCACTTGTTGGGAGACTCGGTCAAGGTCTACGAGCATAGTGCCAAGATCGTCTAGCGTCTTTGCCAAATCGACTATATCACCGGCAAATATAAAATTAATTAAACGTTATGATACTATAGCTTATTCATACAAATATAGCTATGTGCTAGGTAGGTTTATAGATTCTCTTGACTGTCTCATTAAAGAAAAAAAATATGGCAAAAATGTCCTCATCATAGGAGATATTAATATAAATATTATGGAAAACCTTGGCAGAAACTATCTTGAGATGCTATCAGACCATGGTCTTTCGCCGGGACATAAATTCAACGCTAGAGTAAATAGATACAATTAAGTCTATAACTAACCAAAATACAACTAAATCTAAAAACCAAGAATTATTAAATATTGCAAGCTCAGAAAAAGAGTCTTCTAATATAATAAATAGTCACTTTATTAACGTAGGCAAAACACTGGAAATGAAATGAAATGAAATGTTGAAATGAAATGAAATGAAATGAAATGTTTATTATTTGCGTAAGAAAAAGGTTACATTTTTAGATGGAATTCAAGGCACAGTTTTGTTCGTCTTTTTCAAACTATATATTATAGCATGCAAATATTTTGTTACACAATTATAAGTTTCTAATTCATATATGCAAGAATAGAATAAATTAAACCTTTTACTAACAATAATGAGAGTACAATTTAATTAATATATATTATTCAAGTCAAGTACATATTAAAATCATGGTATGTCAGGTTAATCAATATTTTCATATGTCAAGTATATTAAAAATCACATATCAACAAATTAATTAAAATAAATCAAAATGCAAATTAGTCATTTATTAAAAATTTAAATACTCATTGACTGTATAAAAGCAGTGTTCAGTTAACCAACTGTAGAGGGCACGCTTAAATCTTTTGAAGGGTAACTCCTTTATTGTTTGGGGTATTTTATTAAATATCAAAATGGACATCCAATGACAGTTTTTCGTAAGCCTAGCACTCTTGGGAATTTTATCTGACACTAGTCTATTTCCATTTCTGGTGCTTCTCGTGCTGGCTGCAGAGATAGTAAATCAATCTGCTACAAATACCAACGAGCTATTAGAGTCTATCGTTGACAACCCTCTTAACTCAATTGGTCTTATTGAACCAGATCCCTTGGAAATTGAAATCGTTATTATGGGCCTAAAGTCGGACTCTGCATGTGGGTGGGACAACATACCAACAAAATTCGTGAAATTAGCTAAAAATGAAATTATTCCAGTGTTACATCATTTGTTTTCTCTTTGTTTTAAATAAGGATGTTTCCCCCAAGTCTTTAAACGTGCTGTTATTCATCCGGTCTATAACAGTGGGGACAGAGGCAGTATCAATTATTATCGGCCAATTGCAGTACTAAGTGTTTTCTCCAAAATACTTGAAAAATTAATCAATAAACGTCTTGTTAACTTCATTGAAAAATACCATATTATATCTGACTTCCAATTTGGCTTTCGAGAGGGCAAGAGCACTGAAGATGCTGTCTTGGCCTTAACAAGTAAAATAGTAGATTTAATTAATAAAAAAAGAAAAGCTTATGTATATTCCTTGATTTAAAAAAGGCTTTCGATACTGTTTCTGTTCCCATCCTTTTAAAAAAGCTTGAAAAACTTGGCATTCGTGGGCATTTCCATGACATTCTTTTCGATTACCTAAGCAATCGATCCCAAATTGTTAAGCTTGAAAAACATATTATGAGTGAATCAGAGCCTGCACTGCTTTATGGTGTACCACAGGGTAGCGTCCTTGGCCCTACCCTGTTCTTATTATATATAAATGACCTAGCCACCTTAAAACTACATAACGCATCCATTATTTCATATGCCGATGATACGGCTCTTCTTTTCCATGGGCAAAGTTGGGCCGAGGTATACATTACAGCGGAAGTAGGTCTACAAGTAGTAATTAAATGGTTAAAACGTAATTTATTAACACTAAACACCGCAAAACCGAACTACATGACTTTTTCCATTTTAAACCGATATCGATCACCAAATTACCTTCACTTAACAGCTCACGGTTGCAATAACTACCCAATTACAACTTGCAACTGCTCCGCCTTAACAAAAGTTTCTTATGTAAAATATCTCGGCATATATGTTGATCAACAGCTTAACTGGCATAAACAGATTGAAAACTGTACATCACGAGTAAGGAAACTGTTATGGCTCTTTAAGTATCTAGGGCATGTCTCTGATAGAAAACTTTTAATACAGATTTACAAAACCCTGGTGCAACCTGTCATCTCCTATTGTTTACGCATCTGGGGTGGATCTCATAAAACCAAACTTATCCAACTAGAACGCGCCCAAAGATGCCTTTTGAAAGTTCTACTGCTAGAAAAATATACTTACAGTACCGTGAAAGTCTATGAATACTGTAACGTGCTTGCCGTGAGACAGCTATACATATTTTTATGCATCTTAAAAACTCATAAAAACACAACTCCTGATCCGATTATTAATGCCAAACGTTACCCAAATACTGTTATTCCAAATTTAAACACCCACACAAACTTTTCACGAAACCAATTTAATTTTAAATCAATTAGTTTATATACGAGGGTCAAACTGAAAGTTCTTAGAACTGGCCACTTATAAACAATATAATAAAAAAAATATTCTAAAATTTGAAAATAGAACTCTTTGCCAATATTAATGAGTATATATTTCATTCATTTGTCATTTGTTTTACGATTTGGCGGCAAATTGAAAATTGTCTGTGTCACGTCAACATGAATTTAACACGAGAAAATTTTCGTGCAATGATTTTTTATGACTTTCGATGTCATTTAAGTCAACAAGAAAGTTATCATAGACTACGATTGGCCTTTCACGATGGAGCCCCATCTCGTGCGACTGTTTACAACTGGTTTAATGAGTTTAACCGTGGTCGCACTAATCTCACTGATGATGTACGTGAGGGACGGCCTTCTACGGCGACGACTGAAAATAACATCTGTGTTGTGCGGCGTATGATAGAGACTGACCTATCAGCAGATTCGGACAAGCTTAGGCATCGGTATGAGTCAAGTGCACAAAATCCTCCACGAACATTTAGCGGTCAGGAAGCTTTGCGCCCGGTGGATACCTCATAATTTGACTAAGGCTCAAAAACTCCATCGTGTGGATTGGTGCCGTAAAATGATTGAAAGATTTAACGGAGGTGACTCAAATGCTGTGTTCGACATAGTAACAGGTGACGAAAGCTGGATTTACTGTTATGATCCTGAAACCAAAAGACAATCTGCTCAGTGGGTGTTTCCTTTCGAGGAGTTGCCAACTAAAGTGAAGAGAGATCGAAGTGCGGGAAAAAAATGGTGGCCTCGTTCTTTGGAAGGATAGGTCATTTCGCAACAATTGTGTTAGAGGATCAAAAAACAGTTTCTGCAGAATGGTACACTACCAATTGTTTGCCACTTGTCTTGGAAAAAGTTCGAGAGAAACGACCTCGCAGTAGGATCCTCCTTCACCACGACAACGCCTCGTCGCACACCGCCAAGCGAACGATCGACTATTTGACGACATCAAACGTTGAATTACTGGGTCACCCGCCGTATAGCCCCGACCTCGCGCCTTGTGATTTTTATTTATTTCCAAAAATTAAAGAAAAACTTAAAGGAAAGCGATTTATGAATGCTGAAGAAGCGGTGGCTGCGTATCGCGATGCCATTGAAGAGACCCCTAAGGACGAGTGGGCAAAGTGCTTTTCCCAGTGGTTCCATCGCATGCAGCGGTGTATTGACGTCAATGGACAATATTTTGAAAAGATATAATAAAACTAATAACTGGCTAATGTAATCAGTTTTTGATTTTCTAAGAACTTTCAGTTTGACCCTCGTAACAAGGTAAATAGAATACTGCATATTTATAACATGTCATTTAATGAAACTTAGAAAAAAATATTCGACTGGTTGAGACAGATGGATTATACGGAAACTGAAAAAGTATTAAATTCTGAATAAGCTGTGCGTTAACTTCTTTTGTCTTTTAGAGATTTTTAAATTAGTAATAGCTGCTAGCTACTAAGTCAAAAATATTATACCTATAATAGATTTTACACAAAGTTTTTTAAGATCTCGATACTCTTTTTTTTTTACTGGGTTCCGCGGAATTGTTATACGTTAGTACCTAACACGTTCGAGATATAAATAATCTGAAGAGCAGCTTTATCCTAGCACAAGTTATACGAACTTAAATGGATAAGGCTTATTTTTAAATGAAAATGTAACGTGTTTATGAAATAAAATATTTTGTATTTTGTATGTGCTGTATTTTGTAAAATATTAAAATCGGGTGAAGCCGCGGGAAACTATTCAAATACTTAATATATTTGGGGCCGATTTTTCAATGACAGTGACAGGTACCTATGATTGCTGACAATTAGGTGACGTTTTCAAATTAGCCATATTGTATTTTGTTCGACGAATATTTCTTATCTGACTATTGAAAAATCAGCCCTTAATCAAATATAACAATATAGAGCATATAACAAACTACCATGAAGTCTAGCGCACATGAGAGACTATTTTATTTTAAAACATCACGTATAAATCTAAAGAAGACACTCGGACTAGATCCCATGATATCGATACTCGAAAAGTCCTGCGATAAATCATTGTAGAGGCGACACATCCGTACTATCGGGTTGTAGTACGAGATGTTGCTGCGATACACCTGGAGTGAGAAAAGCTTAGGCCTGCGATCACGGGCTTTGTAATGCGCGTTTTTACTTATAGATGCAATTAAGAACAGCAAATCAATCGCAGCGTGTAAGATTTTATGCAGGTATATTAGCTCGATCCGCTTACGTCTCACTTCCAGGCTAAACATGTTAAATTTTTCTAGCCTATCCTCGTAGGAAACCAATTTGCGATAGAAACCGTGACGAAAAGAGAGATATCTGAGAAATTTTTTTGGACGTCCTCAATACGGTCATATGGGGTACGGCATAAAACGGAGACCAGATAACTGCACCGTATTCCAGAACTTTCGGATTAGTCAGTTATATAGATATACTACACTTTTAGGGTTTTTAAGCTGTTCAGTGTTGCGTAAGAGCATTTTACCACCCCTGGCATGAACTTTATTGCAGTGTGAAAAGTCAGTTTCTTCTTCTTGAGTTTGTTTCTATTGTTTAAGTTTATGACCATTAAGAGTATATATATATTTTTTTAAAGACTTTATTGCACAAATCATAGTGTACAAAGGTGGACTTAATGCTTAAAGCATTCTCTGCCAGTCAAACCTTTAGGTCATGCAGAGAGATGGCAATGGGTGCAGCGAAAAGAAATTTTGAGAAAATCAACAAAAAAGTAACAATTAACTAACATTTATAACAAATAAACATACTTAAATTACTGCAAATAATTTTATGTTCAAAATAAATTCTATTTAATTTTCTGGTAAATGACAATACAAAACATTTTTGAATATTTAAATACATGTGATTAAGAGTAAAACAATTTGCAACGGTTTCAATATCAGCATCTTCAGGGGTAGACCTCAGAAAAGATTTTAAGATCGTCCGCATATAAAAGGTTAGGGCACTTTAATGCCCTACACGGTCGTTTATAACAAGGCTATAAATAGCAGAGGGCCCAGAATAGTGACTTGCGGGACACCAGAGGTGACAAGAACTTGCTCGGATAGTTCACCTTTGAAAGCAACCAGCTGACTTTTTCGAGACAAGTAGGATTCGATCCACCGAAGCAATGAGCCATGTGTACCATTTGGCAAAACTTTCGACAAAATAGAGAATGGTCAACTTTGTCGAAAGCCTTGGAAAAATTAGTATATATATAGTCTACTTGCACATTTTTTGTAGAAGCACAACATAAATAGTTTTTATATTCAAGTTGTGTGGTGGTGCATTTGTGATGGTTGTTTTTTTTTTTTAACAAACCCGTGTTGGTTGTCTCGGACACTAGAAAAGTTCGAACTAGAAGATTCGAAAAGTTTGGCACAGCAAGAAAGTATGCTAATAGCCCTGTAGTTTTCGCAATAATCTCTTCGCCCACCCTTGAAGTTGGGAGCCATTTTCCACCGGTCACGGAACACTCCTAGGCTAAGTGATGAAGTAAGCAGTGCGGCAAGCTGACTTCATCCGCACAGATCTTTATGAAAGAAGGAGGGATTGTGTCCTTTGGGTGATAATAATGATGATGATGTGATGAACTCCTCGTTTAAAAGAGATCCATCTCTTTGCGACGACCCCACGTCGTAAAAAGTAATGCGTTTGATGTATCTGTCTGTGACAACGTAGCTTCTAAACAAATAGACGTATGTTAATCCTATGTTTATTTTTTAAAGCTGACGTAATAGATATGGTTTAAGCTTTGTTTGAAAATCGTATGAGAGTTGGGTAGTTCCTGAATGACTGCTTCTATTGAAGTACTAGTAATCTAGTTCCTTCACTCACTCCTTTAGAAGCTCAGTGATAGAGAGTATATATGGTTATAGTTACTGAGCGAGAGGGAGTTAGTTGCACGGCTCGTCTCGCGTGAGTTTCGCGCCAAATTAATGTTTTAGATAGCGAAAGCTGAAATGTTTAATCTTTTGGCAATAAGACTTAGTATTGTTTTATAGATTGATGTTTGCTGTAATTTTCAGAGTAATGTTTTTTTTTGTAATTACTAATTACAATTTTGACAGACAACTGTTTTACTATTTTATCAACTGTAATTCTAGACTGCCAAACTCTTATAAACGTATTTATTTTTTAGTCATAAGAATAGATCTGTACACAATTCATTATCCATTGAGCTAAATTAATGTGAAGTAGTTAGTGATATTGTGATAGAAGATCTGCTGAGCTAAATGAACTAGATGAGTGATAGCGATCGCGCTACCACCCCCAATGACAACTGGCCGTGGTAATCTATAACGCGTGTACACTGAGGACAGACGATAAGTCGGATGAAGAGGTGGAAGAAATGTATGAGGACGTATGTAGAGTCATCATCATCATCATCATTATCAGCCAAAGGACGTCCACTGCTGAACATAGGCCTCCCCCACGGATTTCCACAGCGACCGATCACTAGCGGTCTGCATCCAGTTTGATCCTGCGATCTTTATAAGGTCGTCTGTCCATCTTGTTGGTGGACGTCCCACGCTGCGTCTCTGGTCGAAGGGTCTCCAATCTAGAACTTTCCTGCCCCAACGGCCATCAGTTCTTCGCGCTATGTGCCCTGCCCATTGCCACTTGAGCTTACTGAATCTCAAGGCTATGTCCGTTACCTTAGTTCTTCTACGTATCTCCTCATTTCTGATTCGATCCCGTAGAGAAACACCCAGCATAGCCCTTTCCATCGCTCGTTGTGTGATTTTGAGCTTCATTATAAGCTCCAGACCATGTTTCGGATCCGTATGTCATCACTGGTAACACACACTGGTTGAAGACTTTCGTCTTCAGACACTGAGGTAGATGAGATGAGAAGACACTCTCGCGCAATTTCCCGAACGCTGCCCAGACGAGTTGGATTCGTCGATTGACCTCATTCTCGAAGTTGGACCTACCCAATTGGATCACTTGTCCCAGGTAGACGTACTCGTCGACAACTTCAAGAGTTGAGTTCCCAACGGATACTGGAGTGGGTACGACAAGGGAGTTCGACATAATTTTCGTCTTTTCCATGTTCATTTTAAGACCCACTTGTTGGGATACTCGGTCAAGGTCTTCGAGCATAGTGCCAAGATCGTCCAGCGTCTTTGCCACAACTACTATATCATCGGCAAATCGGAGGTGTGTGATGTATTCGCCATTAACATTGATGCCAATTCCTTTCCATTCCAGAAGTTTGAAGGCGTCTTCCAATGCCGCTGTGAACTGTTTCGGAGATATGACATCTCCCTGTCTCACACCTCTCCGCAATGGAATCGCCTTCGTGTTCTGCTCCTGTACTCGGACCGACATGGTGGCGTTATTGTAAAGGCACCTTAACACCTCTATATACCTATAGTCTATGTGGCACCGCTGCAGAGACTGAAGCACCGCCCAAGTTTCGATCGAATCAAAGGCCTTCTTATAGTCCACAAACGCTAAGCATAGAGGCATATTATACTCCTCGGACTTCTGTATAATTTGCCTAAGCGTATGTATGTGGTCTATGGTACTATATATAGCCTTTTCGGAAACCGGCTTGTTCGGGAGGCTGGAAGTCATCAAACCTACGTGCGAGACGGTTCGTGATGACCCTTGAAAACAGCTTGTAGACATGGCTCAGGAGTGAGATGGGTCTGTAGTTATTCAATAAGGTTTTGTCTCCTTTTTTGAAGAACAACACCACCACACTCCTGTTCCATGCCTCAGGCGTGATGCCCTCTAGTAGCACGGAATTAAAAAGTCTCTGAAGGACTTTAAGTACCGGTGTGCCTTCAGAAGCTCTGCTGTGATTCCGTCCTCGCCAGGTGCCTTGTTGTTTTTGAGCTGTTTAAGGGCCATCCTAATCTCGTAGAGGCTAATGTCTCGTCACCTCGTCATGTGATGTGTGATGATGAGTAGAGTCATACACACTTCCAAAACCTATTTCACAGTTGTTATCCGGGACTTCAACGCAAAACTCGGCAAGCGAGGCGAGGATGAGTTGAAAGTAGGACCATTTGTGTACGGTCAAAGGAACGGCAAGGGAAATAGGCTGGCCGACTTTCTGGAGAAGGAGGGAATCTTTGCGATAAACTCTTCGTTCCAGAAGTCGCCGCAAAGGAAATGGACCTGGTTGAGTCCAAAAGCACTACGAGAATGAGATAGACTTCATCATGATCACCAAAAGACGGTTATTCAATGATGTCTCCGTGATCAACAGGGTAAAGACCGGCAGTGATCACCGAATGGTTCGAGGCACATCGAATATCAATGTTAAATTGGAAAGGTTCAAACCGCTTTAATTGCCTAGAGAACTGCGTATCAGTGGACGAAATAAACAACGGGTTTGTAGAAACTGTCTAAATATGTGAATATTGCAGGTCACTAGAGAGCACAACGTCGCGGCTGGAAGCGGCGCGCGCGCAGCTCGAGCAGGAGGCGGAGGGCGCGCGCGACGTGGCGGCCGCGCGCCAGCACCAGGTCGCCACGCTCACCGGCCTGCTCGACGCCGCCAAGGCCAAGGTCTTTATTAAACGTTATGGTCCCTAAAAAAAGATCTAAATATTAAAAATCTAATTAAGTTCTGTTGTTACGTAGTATGTTATCTCTAATATATAAAATTCTCGTGTCACAGTTTTCGTTGCCATACTCCTCCGAAACGACTTGACCGATTTTGATGAAATTTTTTGTGCTTATCCAGTATCTTTGAGAATCGGCCAACATCTATTTTTCATCCCCCTTAATGTTCTTCTTCTAATGTCTTTCTTCCCCCTATTTTTTTTTAGTCAAAATTTTTATTTTCTATTTTTTTATGATACAACATACAAAAATACATACAATCCTCAATTTTCACCCTTCTACGATCAACCCTTATTTTTTAATAGCCATTTTAGTAATTTAAGGGCGAAACAAAATCGCTGGGAATGCTTAACTTTTAAAATTACGGGACTCGGCGGGACGGAGCTGGGGCGGGACGGGACTGAGGGCAAAACAAAGTTCGCTGGGTCCGCTAATATATGTATAACTATTTGCAATATCTTAGCGGTTACTAAGACTTAAGTACCTATATTATTATTATTTTAAGAACTCTTGTAACACTTAGTGAGCAAAATAAAGATTTGATTTGATTTGTACGTACAATTCAATTTCTCCACTTGAAGATCGCTACACTCTGATTATTTATTAGATAGATAATAATATTTTAAGAACTCTTGTAACACTTAGTTAGCAAAATAAAGATTTGATTTGATTTGAACGTACAATTCAATTTCTCTACTTGAAGATCGCTACACTCTGATTATTAATTAGATAGATAATAATGACATTTGGTGGGTGACCACTTTTTCTGATTTCATCTTCCCAACATGCTACAGGTCTGCCCATCCTTCTTTCGCCATAGGACCTGCCCATCTGGTCACAATTTTTGTCCATCTCTTATCTTTTAGGCATGCGACATGTTCAAACCACTTCCATTTTAATGATTGCCCGTGTATCAATCACTCTAGGTGTGCCATATGTTCAGCCCACTTCCATTTATATGATTGCCCGTGTATCAATCCGTCTAGGTGTGTCATATGTTCAACCCACTTCCATTTAAATGATTTTCCGTGTATCAATCCGTCTAGGTGTGCCATATGTTCAGCCCACTTCCATTTTAATGATTGCCCGTGTATCAATCCGTCTAGATGTGCCATATGTTCAGCCAACTTCCATTTAAATGACTGCCCGTGTATCAATCCCTCTAGGTGTGCCATATGTTCAACCCACTTCCATTTTAATGATTTCCCGCGTATCAATCCGTCTAGGTGTGCTATATGCTCAACCCACTTCCATTTTAATGATTGCCCGTGTATCAATCCGTCTAGGTGTGCCATATGCTCAACCCACTTCCATTTTAATGATTGCCCGCGTATCAATCCGTCTAGGTGTGCCATATGCTCAACCCACTTCCATTTAAATGATTGCCCGTGTATCAATCCTACTCACATATTTTTTGCACAATATCCAACACGAGTATAGTACTATAGTTTTCAGTATTGATGGCATGTGACTATGAATATATTTTTCATTTATATAAATATTAGGCAACATTAAAAAAGGAAAAGGGCGATTGAAGTTGTCATTCTGGTATACTTAATTAAAAATCAGAGTAAAGAAATGGGATGGCAAAGTCTGAAGATAGAATTCCTAAAGTTATTTTAGTTCACGTTAACGATTTTACGTCTTTTCGGGGCGAATCTAAGGGCTTCCTCCTCGTCGCATCGACAATGTTTTTAGGGAAAATGTTGAAACATGAGAATAATACTCATGTGAACCTACAATGTAGCCTATCATACAGGCCATTTCTTTTACACCCCTCGTTTCTACTTCGTTTTGTAGCGAGCGACACTAGGTACAATCGTGTCATTTTGAATCAATTGAATTTCCAGCTGGAAGAGCGGCAAGGCGTAGTGGAAGGCGCAGCGGAGCTGGAGGCGGCTGCGAGCGCGGCGCGGCGCGAGGCCGACGCGGCGGCGGCGCGCGCGCACGCGCTGGCCGAGCGCCTCGCGCACGCGCAGCGCCAGCTCGACCGCGCGCACTCCGACGCGCGCAAGCTGCACGACGACGCGCTGGTACGTGCTCGACACTAGGCCGGCTCTGCGGCGGAGGCGCGGCGCGAGGCGGACGCGGCACGCGCTGGCCGAGCGCCTCGCGCACGCGCAGCGCCAGCTCGACCGCGCGCACTCCGACGCGCGCAAGCTGCACGACGACGCGCTGGTACGTGCTCGACACTAGGCCGGCTCTGCGGCGGAGGCGCGGCGCGAGGCGGACGCGGCACGCGCTGGCCGAGCGCCTCGCGCACGCGCAGCGCCAGCTCGACCGCGCGCACTCCGACGCGCGCAAGCTGCACGACGACGCGCTGGTACGTGCTCGACACTAGGCCGGCTCTGCGGCGGAGGCGCGGCGCGAGGCGGACGCGGCACGCGCTGGCCGAGCGCCTCGCGCACGCGCAGCGCCAGCTCGACCGCGCGCACTCCGACGCGCGCAAGCTGCACGACGACGCGCTGGTACGTGCTCGACACTAGGCCGGCTCTGCGGCGGAGGCGCGGCGCGAGGCGGACGCGGCACGCGCTGGCCGAGCGCCTCGCGCACGCGCAGCGCCAGCTCGACCGCGCGCACTCCGACGCGCGCAAGCTGCACGACGACGCGCTGGTACGTGCTCGACACTAGGCCGGCTCTGCGGCGGAGGCGCGGCGCGAGGCGGACGCGGCACGCGCTGGCCGAGCGCCTCGCGCACGCGCAGCGCCAGCTCGACCGCGCGCACTCCGACGCGCGCAAGCTGCACGACGACGCGCTGGTACGTGCTCGACACTAGGCCGGCTCTGCGGCGGAGGCGCTGCTTTGTTGGCCTCGTCACTAGACCGACTCTACACTCTAGTGGGCACTTCACTGGTATCCGACCGCGTCGGTCGATCTCTACGGTGATTAGCCAATAGATCGAGTGTGTGCGTAATACACAGGAGCACTTTCCGTTCCTAAACTATCGTAATTCGGTGAGACGTCTTCGACATAACCAGAGAATGATGAAGCGAAGTATGGCAGGACGAACGTAAGATTAGAATGCGAAGTATGGCAGGACGAACGTAAGATTAGAATAGGTTGTAACGGGATTGCTACCATGTACCTTATTATTTTCGAGTTCCCGATATTTTGGCACTGTTGCAAGTGCCATGATCATGGCGTAACTGAAATTGTCGCGGGTAAGCTGTTATTGACAGACATTACGGTCTACTCTATCCTTCGAAGTCTTTTATTGCGATCACTTGCGGCACCATTGGCCACAAACTTACTATTTTCTCGAACGAGCGTACGTCCTAAAAACGTGCGCATCTCCGCACCTCACTAACGATATTTATTATTTTTTGTTGTTCTCTTTGCAGGTGTCCCGCAACAACGCGAAGTCTACGATATCCGAGCTGGAGTTCCAGCTGGAACAGTTGCGGCAGGAGAAGTCTGCCCTGGAAGGTGAAATGAAAACCCTGCAAGATAACCTGTCCGAGTTACAGATACAGGTACCGATCTCTTACTAAGCGTATGGCGACCTTTTGCAGGCAGTGCTGTAGGTGACCGTTTAATTTTGTTACGGTCTTCACAGTTTCAATATTCTGTTTCTTTTTCTCCCTGGGGTAAACAAGGAGACTGATAGATCAACCAAACTTACCTATCATTTATGAAAACCGTAAAATTAGGGACCTGTTTTATAATCGATGGGTAACTTTCCAGAAGTTTTTTTTACAAAATAACTCGTGAAAAAAATCATATCTATTTTTTATTATAAATTTCAAGCTCTCTTTTATAAAATTAAATATGTTTTTCGTCGATTACAGGTGCAAGTGACGTCAGACGAGAAGCTATCGCTGATGAGTCGAGCGGGCGAGGCGCTAGCACGAGCTGCCGACGCCGAGAGACAGCTGCAAGACTTGCGCGCGCGACACGCGCAACTCGCGCGCGACAGGGAGCGTGACGTAAGTATTATTTACATAACAGAATTCATTCTGCGTTTGTACGTGAGAGTGTGAGTAAAGTGGAACTTAATAGTGAATTATTGCCCAACATGTTACTCATATACACACATCAATAACAGTTTGTGATCATTAACTTAAGCAGTTTTAAAAAAAATGTAACTGTATCAAGAAAACATATTGTTGTGTGGTTTCCTAAAATATAAAAACCCTGTAATAATGATATTATGGCAATAATGTGAAATGATATCATTTACCGTAACTAAAAAGATTTTGATTTTTCGAAGTGGTCGTAAACATTTTTGGATAATTATGTGTATGACATCCGAAACTTGCATACCATACTCGGCGACATTTATGCTTTTGGCATTAAGACCGCCATATGTACAATTTTTTTTGTGCATGAAGTTTTAAATAAATAAATACCAACTTAAGAAAATTTTGGAACCCGATGATGTTGTAAGGTAACAGCGGTAAAAAGTCTACGGAGAAGCTCCACTTATCAGTGCACGGCGTAGATTTAAATAATAGAAGCTCCGCAATTCCTCTCAAGTAATACGGTGATTCAAAAACCCTACAAACAATTTAACACACAGCTGTTCAATTCACTAGGAAGCTGAATGGAAGCAGTTCCAAAGCGATCTACTCATGACGGTGCGCGTAGCCAACGACTTCAAGACCGAAGCCCAAAGAGAACTAGAGAGACTCGTCTCCGAAAACAAGATGGCGCGAGACCGTATCAGGCTTCTCGAAGACCAGATACACTCCCTCAAAGGTAAGAGAAAAGAACAGAAGATGTGAGTGCATGCATAGATTGACTTTATATTACGATTGCATTTGATGGTAGATTACTGTACATATAGCTCGGAATTGATTTATTTTTGGTACTCTATTCTGCATGTTGGTTAAGTTTACAATTTATTGGAGGTCAAACTTTACTATAAAATTGCTCTATAAAAATGAGGATGAAATTAAGGTAAAATACTCATGATCTCTCAACAGAATTAACATGCATTACCATGCACTAATTCTGTGTAAAAGCTTTCAAAGTCTACTCTTACAGTCATTGTACTAACAGCGTAAATACTAAGTCCTATGTGTCATCGATGTACATTGTAACTTTCTAATCTAAATCTGTATCAAAACAGGTGTTAACAAGTCAGACTCTGTGGATAGCGTCCATAACTTCTCGGATGACGAGAAAAGACTCTCGGGGGATTCTGTCTTTTCCGACTCGCAAAGCGATTCATCTTCAAAAGATGTCTTCAAAAACATAAGGACCAGATACCTCTCTCGGGTCCACAGCGTTTCCGACCCAGCTCTAGTGAACGAAAGTATTGTCGATCAAGCATTTTTCAAACACAACGTATCGGAAACAAAGATCAGCTTTGAAGAAGTGCAGCCGACAGGATTTACTTTGGAAATAGATAACGTGACGGTTGACGAAACGAGCGACGATGATTATTGTAAAAAGTCATCGGATAGCATAGATCAGCTTAATAAAAAGCTAGCTGATAATTCGGCATCTACAGAAATCAAAGGGCTGGAAAGGCAAAACGCTGTTGACTTTTCAGAGGAAAAGATCAAGAGACAAGATGCCTTAGACAAATCTGATGACGCTCTAAAGGTGCCTGATAACGTCGATGAAATAGATCTGAATAGCAGTAAGTTAATTTCTAAATCAGATTCGAGCAATTTGTTCAAACCACGGGACACAACAATATTTAGCAGAAGTCTTTCAGGAATTTTAAACGGCAAACCAAAGTCATACAGCATGGACAATCTTAATTCTAATTCGGAATTCCAAGATGTTCTAAAAGAAGCTACTAGTATAGAGTTTTTAGGCCATAACGTTAATTATAGTGACATGTCTTTATACACTGAAGGATCGGACAGCGTCTTTAATTCTCCCATAAGGAAAACCAGTACCGATATAACTAAAATTTATAAAGCTATTTCTCAGTCTAACATAGGTTCAGAGAAAAAACCACTACAATGCATCTTTACTGATAACACAATACCAGTTGTGAAAGCTGAATCAATCTTACCATTTCCATATCCAGATGATATAAGGCCTTCATCTCCAGTAGTTGATATATCAAACACGAAAAACAATGACGAACCAGTAGCATTGGATAAAAAAATTGAAAATGACATAAAGAAAGCTAACTTGGAAATAAAGACTAGTTTCAGAGCAGCTATAAAAAGAATAACTGGTGGCGTTAGAAAAAAGTCACCAACAAATTCAGTTATAGACAAAAGATCCCCATCCAACTCCATTAACGAAGATGCTAAAATAGAAAGGAAACATGAAAAGATACTTTTGAATGAAGAGAGAGAACAGAAAACAAGTGACAAAGAAGAGGATAGTAATATTGATGAAATAATAGAGGCTAACCCAAAAATTGCTGTTAATAAAGATAAACCAACAATCAAAGAAATAATACCAAAAGCTGAGATACAGGCTACGCCTCTTGACCAAGTTGACTCAAATATTTTAAATACCAATCCTTTCTTGCACCACCAACCAGCACCTGTCCCCAAAGAAAAAGAAAGAGAAACAGAGATACCTATTGACGAAAACGTTAGTTACCACTTGAAAATCAACTCTTTTAACGATGAGACGCAATCGGATGCATCTCAAATAGCCGTGACAGCAGCTCAGACCTCAAATCCAAGCAATTCTGGAAATAGGCTGAAAACATTTATGGCTCCTATACGGATAATGAATGGGGGATACATAGACAGGTCATCGCCCATAATACTGAGTCCAGTTTTGATACAGCCCATATTTTTCAAGCCACAGCAGCCGCCGCAACAAAAACAACGAACAGAACCGATTGAACAAAAGCTAGATGTAAAACGGGCCACAGTGTTTTACAATGACATGGACCAGGTTGTTGTCAGAGAGAAGAAACATGCAAAGGAATCTATAAAACTTCCCGAAGTATCAAATGAGGATGAGAAACCTAAATTGGAGAAAAGAGGAGTATACCAAAAAAATGCAAGAGCGAGACAACTACCCTTTTTGTCCTGGAAAACTTTTGGTGAAAATACATCAGACTCTAAGACACCATCGCCAAAAACAGTTAAATCGCCAGACTCGTTGACACCTGGTGTAGTAAAACTAACAAAACCCCCTGGCTGGTTGATTGACAACCAGTACTATCAGCCAATGGAAAATGTGCCTTTCTTTATAAACACTACTCAAAACTTCACTATGCCAAAAGTTCCAAAAGTGCCTCTTCGAAACACAGTGCAAGAAAATACTCCTCTATCTACTAATCCTTTCCTTCCAATAATCCCTACAAACAGAAGGTATTCAGAGCAAGAAAACTATTACGAAGAAATTGGCGAGCCAACCTTTCCTCTTCTAATCGTAGAAAACAAAAATGTAGCAGATGACGATAAAATATCTAAGAAATCCCAAACTGCTACAGAAGAATTTCCGTCTTTGTCACGTGAAGAAATACTCAAAGTACCAAGAAGAGTAAAGAAACCTAAAAGAGATTCACATTATGACTCAAAAAACTTCGTTAAACCAGTGGAAGACAGTTCAAATATAGTCAAAGAAATGGCTTACATGACCAAATCTGTCATATCGCTATCTCGATCCCCAAGTGCTAATGAGGCGCCAAAGAAATCTAGCGGTTCCATTGGGGAAATAGTTCAGAATTTGGAGAAGAAACCTCCTACTCCTGAACCGAAGAAAACCCCAGAGGTGCCGTTGAGAAAGTTCTCATTGCAAAGTCAAGCGGCTCCTTGTGCGGAATCGAATACCGGGTCTTGGCCTCGGCCTAAGCCCTACTGGAAGACATTGGAGCACAAAAGATTGTCTCATCCGATCAGATCACTGAATGATCCACCACCTCCGAGGCCGCTACGTAAGTCCGGCTTATTGTGACCCGAAACTAAACGTTCTAGTGTGACTGTGAATAACTGTTTGTCAACGGATCAGACGTCCCTCTATGTCGTTTTCGAGTGTATATTCGTTTTGAGGTGGTGGTTAATATAAGTTGGGGGATTTCGGTTGAAGTATTTCGTGTGTTGGCACAGTTTTTACGAGCCTTTCACTGCTATTTTAGTTATTAATTTTGATGAGCATGGTGCTTCCTACGTTTGAAAGATGATCATAGTTGAAAGCTTTGGCAAGGCTTATATTGTGTAGGGTCTAACTGATCATTAATTTAGCTTAGCTTATTTATTCCGCTTTATTTATCGTGCAGTATCAGCTCTGTTGTTTTGCCTGGTTTTGGTTGTATATCTCTTTGTTTTTGGGTTTTGGTATGGTTATTTAATCAACTGTTCTTTTTACCATATCTTATCTTGTGCCCTACATTCATAATCACGACTGCACATATCAAACTAATAGATCGAAAATGGACTTATTGCCCTTCAGTATTCTATTGCCATTCAAATGTCATCCTGACTGAATCACGTTTTGCGAGGCTATAGATAGATAATTTATCTTTGTGTTGATTAATAGAAAAAACTTATTGGCGGATATGAAACAATTTATTGTATTGACAGCAATGCCACCTCGGAGTGAAGAGACGCCGCAGCCGCCTCCGCTGCTGACTAGTGCCTCCCTTCAAGACATCATGGCTACCGCAGCTTCCCATAGAAGGAACAAAGGTAAAATTAACTAATGTTAAGCTGACTAGTTTAATGTAGGCAACAATCTATTCTACTAGAAATTTATCTGAGATATATCCTACCAATTTTTGGTAATGGCTGCCTCTCCCAATAAAGGTACAGGGTATTCATGATATATGACCAGATGTGTGCACCAAACATAAGTGCAATCTTTGTCCCTTCACTCTCATTCATTTGCAGTGAGACGGCATTCCCACCTCTCTCAGACGGAGGCAGACAACCTCTTTTAGTTCGCAGGTCACCCAAGTGGTCCCGGGTTGGGACTAAATTGGTTTCTGGGTTTTTCTCACTTGAAAATATTCGGAAACAGACCGGAGTTCAGAAAATTGGGGTTGAATATTGTATGTCTAATAAGGCAGGTCACAGTGAGACGTCATTTTTATTGAGATCTTATGTACCTGTGTTCCACAATAAACGAATTTGATTTGATTTGATTTGATTTGATGAAACTCCCGTGCGTGCCTCGGAAAGCACGTTAAACCGTTCGTCCTGCGCCTGATATCTCTTCAGTCATCGCAGATAGATATTGAATATGGATGATCCATTTAATCAAGTTTTTCTAGTGCACCAAATACCTAACGCTCGTTTAGATCTTGAATGCTTGGTTCACAAGCGTAAAACACAAAGCTGCGGACACATTTTATTTCTCACGTGGCCTTTATCTCCTAAACTGAATAGATGAATTTTTGAATTGAACTATTTCCGTCTATTTTCGACAGATCCCAATGAAGACCTATAAAGACTGACATCATTATTAGTGAGTAATCAAGACAGCACTTTGAAATGCTCCCATATGAGTGTAAACCTGACACTAGAATTCGAATTACCATATAGCACTTAATTCAACCCATCTTGTTTAGTTGCTGGTTACTATATTGATGACATTATTATATGTTCGTCAGGTGTAAGCCGTCAAGACTCTCGTCTGTCCGTCAAGTCGCTGATAGAGAGTATTGAAAACGCGGCCAAGGCGGCCAAGCAGTCACCGGCCACCACGCCCGTCGGAGAGTGGCCACAGGTAACATATCTCATTTAACACCACACCTTCTTCACCTCCTGAATTAGTTTATTGCTTAGAATCAATTTTACAAACGTCGGATAAAACTTATCCGGCTGCATAAGTATAAAACGACTGATTTTATAATTGCATTTACATAAAAATGATTGCTGGCAAATAGGTGACGTTTATTTTATTCGACGAATATTCCTTATCTGACGTTAAAAAACTAAACCCTAAGAGCTAAATCTTGGCCATAACTTTAGTTATCACCACTATCTTCTCACCGAGTGATAAGGTTTTTTTTTACATTTGATGATAAGATGTGAAATTCCCTGTTTGATGGTGATTTTTAGTTTTATATAGTATCAACGAGGCTTTGAGGAGTCTGAACAATTTAATCAACCGGTTCTTTATGCTCCAGTAGGAATAGCGCTGGTTTTAACTAGTCAAAATCTAAAATAACTCAGCGTTATGACAGTTTGATAGCGAGCATTCGTTGGAATTCAACGCCGACGTAACATTACAAGATAAAGTCAACACAGTTTTACCTCAACTTTGCATCAACATATATTTGATATTTACATGATGTGTGTGTTCGACACATTTTAAATGTCAAATATTTTTGAAAAAACAAAGTTTTTTTAGTTTGGGCCCATAGCGCCAAGATCTGATGGCTGTTGGGGCAGGAAAATTCTAGATTGGAGACCCTTCGACCAAAGAAGCAGCGTAGGAAGTCCACCAACAAGATGGACAGACGACCTTGTAAAGATCGCAGGATCAAACTGGATGCAGACCGCTAGTGATCGATCGCTGTGGAAAGCCTTGGGGGAGGGAGGAGGGGAGGGGAGGAGATAATGATGATGATGATGACAAAGTTTTGGATGAATATTTCCTCATGTAAAGTATTTTGTAGTTTTTGAAATTTGGTCAACTAGCCTATTTTTGCTCCAGCAAACAACAGTGGCAGTGGCGACCTCGCCCACCGGCATGAAGAACGGCCTCTCTGAGCAAGCCCCGCCCACCAACGGCATGGCAGCCAATAGCTTCGCGGGGAAGCCCCCCGCCGCGCGTGCGACCCGACCCTCGCCCATCTCTACAGGTTCGTTGCTGAAATAGTTCCTAACTGTAACTTAATAAGGTTCAGAATTGAAAATTTAAAAAAGATTAGAGCGTCAACATACAGTCAGCGACTCGTCACCCTAACTTAAAATTTGTATTTTTTTACTTTGTATATCCCAAGTGATTATAAACTCTGTGTAATCAATATAAGACTGATATTCGTAAATGTGGCGGGCTTAGTTTATATTGACGTGTTGCTGGCTGTAAAGATTATATTAAAGTATTTATGATAGTGCACGTTCTAAGCGCATGTATTTTTGAGCTGTAGGAATATTATGCTTTAGAATATTTTATATGACCTCAAATGATGTTCAAAAATTAATATGTAACTTTAACAGCATGAAATAGTGCTGCAACAGTATTTGTATCAAAATTTCACTTTTCCTATAAAAGTTGTTCTGTTCTGAGGCCTGTTAAAACAAACTTGCATCTGTACTTCTTAACCAACCTACTGAATATTGTAACAAGCCAAAAGCAGCAGATGCAAGCACGTCCGTTGTTACGAAGACTGTGGCAGCATAAAGTAAACATTTTGCTTTTAATTTTTTTCTTCCAGCATGGCGGCACGAAAGAGGCGCCTAGTCTATGCCTTCTGTTTCTAACTTGTGTGTCGCGTACTAATTTTACTGCCTATTATACGTAATTGCATGATATTCGTTTTTGTTTTTCTATTTTATATCCTAATGAGTTTAGACAAGAGGAATATAGTCTATGTAAAGGTAAAAAAAAGTTTCCTTATTTTCTTATAGTCGATTTTACCAACGTCGGATAGGACTTGTCCGACCGAATAAGTATAAAAAACGACCGATTTTTAAATGGCATTTATGTAAATAATTGCTGACAAAAAGGTGACGTTTTCGAATTAGTCGTTTTGAATCATATTCGACGATTATTCCTTATCTGACGTGGGTTAAATTGGGCCTTAGGGGCGGAAAACCATAGTCTCTAGATAACACGAAAGATGACATAAAAAATGTGGTGTATCCAAAAGAAAAGATTTATTAAATCTAAAGATATTCCTCCCATACCTACCCATTGCTTATTTTAGCCATGTCAGCTGGCTAATTTTTCATAAATTATTGCAGCTTTCAGATTACATACTGGACTCATTTACCAGTTGAATATTTTCGAAATGTGAAATTAATTAATACTTACTTTGACTTTTTTCTATGATGCATGGATTCATTGCATGGCTAACATTTGGTAACTGGTTAATTTTCGTACTGGTTGTGGTATTACTATGGTGTACTTGGAAAATCTTTTAGCTGATGTTTTTGCCTTGTGTTAACATCAAATTTCTATCATGTTTTTTTGTGAAAGCCGGTCTGTGGCAGTTTGAATTGATTTATTCTGTAAAATCGTAGTGCAAGTATTACAAAACAAACGCCTTTACTCCTTTCGAAACTTTCTCCTATAAAGCTTATTGCTTTACGATCACAGCACCTGGATATCATTGTGTAGGTAATATAATCAGTTTATAAATACCCTTTGATTTTTAGAACCATCTCTTTCTTAGTATCTATTATACTTAGTAAAATAATCGTTAATGATGTGTTACCAACAATGTATGTAAATAACAAATTCCTCTTATATTTATCTACCCAATAATTTTTTTTCCGCTCTTAATATGTCAAATACATCGTACAAAAAAGATTATGTAGATTATCTGCATATTCTTTATTAATAGTATCTTCTTACTACCTAAAAAAACCTAGAAGAAGAAATTAAGCAATCTTGGCTCCTCCATTCCTATATTCCCCAGAAAAAGCATTTCCTTTTTGTAACAAATCAAAGGGCTTTTCCATTTACTATCCTTCCACCGGTCAGTTCATATCTTACCTTGATATCCGTAAGGTAGCGGGTAAACAAAAAGCAGTTATTACATTTCACCCATCAACCCATGAGCCGTCTACCCGGCATCCCTCTCGAGTAGTACTTGCACTGGTGTCACTGACCGGGCGGCTTGCTTGCGCTCAGACGCCGCGCCCGCGCCGCCCGCCAACATCCCCGACGAGCAGCGCGCGCGCTCGCTGCAGCAGAAGGCCATCGAGTCCTTCGTGCGGCGGAACTCCTACGGCGATATATGTGAGTCCAGTGCCACATGATACAGGCTGTTGTTTTGGACATATTATGAGTTATGCTTATTAAAAAATAAACTTTAAATTATAAGCAAGTTTTATACAAGAAAACCTCTTCACAACATTAAAAAAAATGACAAAACAAATGGGAAAACGCGCACCCTAGCTCGTAGCTAGCGCTTATCTACGAAATACTACGCCGTAGCTAGTAAGCTGCGAATTGGCTACCTGATGTTGGTAGTTTTGACTCGATCGCTGTACCCCATAAATAAATGATTTTGTGGGTTTTTTCCATTTCAAAATAAATTTTTTTTTGGCATTAGTATCGTTTATACATCCACCCCTGAGTCGCTCGTCGCTGACCAAAACAACAACCTGTATAGGCAGCGCACAAGTCAGTCTACATGCAATGTGCGCTCGAGTCACGCATACGTAGACGCCGGTCGCGGGCACGAGATATCAGAACGTTTGGGAACAGTGCGAGCATAAGTGCCGCCCGCTTCACCAGCAGACACTTTATGAAGGTTTGAACAGAGTATAAACCTTTGAGAGCGCAGGCATATTCAGGTGACTTTGAAAATATTGGCAATATTTTAAGCCAAGAAACTACTCATGATTTATAATCACTTCCGCATATTAAAATTAAAATCAATTGATTTGATTAAACCTAAAAAATACAAAGGATCAGTTCGTCTTTAGAGATCCGTTTGGGCGGAATATTTTTTTAACTTTAATATTCGTTAATTTTATAAAATCTGACTGCAATTTATTAGCTTAATTTGAAGCATAGATCAATTGTAGGGTTTTGTTATATGATTTATCTCGGTTTCAGAAAATGATATTTTATAACAATTGATTTGAATTTTAATATGTAGAAGGGATTATGAATCATGAGAATCGTCTTAGTTTAAAATATTGCCAATGTTTTCAAAGTCACCCTGTATAAGGCATAAGGTAAATTATAGATCGTAAGACTTAGCGATGCGGTCTCAAGAATACGATATGCTGCACCACTATCAAACCAGGGAGAGAGTAGCAGTAATAAAAATACGCTATTGTAATGTTGTGACACTTATATCAAATGTCAGATTCTAGAAGTCATGAAGTAAAAGGATAGTTTTTAACTATAGACCCCTAGTTGAAAATTGATTTAATACAACGGTAAAATATTTGATCACTTATTTATTTTGTACTTTCAAAATAAAATTTCGAAAGTCTGGTAGATTGTCAGACTCCGTGGATAACTAACCCAAATAAAATCTAAAAAATCTAGCTTAACGTGTGCATGTAAATGTTGTAATCTTCGCACAATCCGCCCATCTGTGCACATTAACCACTTTACTGTGAATACCCTGATTGCTCCAAGTTTTAACGTATTTTCTTTTAAACCCAGGTGAGAGAAAGGATCCTCTTAACGCCCTGCAAGTCAAGAATGGAGGGTCGAAGCGTAACGCGCTCCTCAAGTGGTGCCAACAGAAGACGCTTGGTTACAACAACATAGATATTACTAACTTCAGGTATGTTCGAACGCTAACCCAAGCATCGATTGTAGCTTTTATGCAAGCCAGAGTTTTACTGTTTAACTAAATAGCTACTTATTTCTAAGGAACCTATATTGTATTTTGGCGGCTTTATTGAAATAGTCGTACTAGTTTAAACGTAACCCAGTCATAAGACTTTTACAGCATATAAACTCTTTGCAGTATTATCAGCTATATTACATCTGCTATCAGATGAGTAAAGTTAACCCGGATGTTCCTACTGTTCCATAAAAAACACAACTTAGTTATTAGAAATGACATGTAGTTTTATCAAAGAGCTGACTATTTATCAGTTTTACTTGTTTCCATATAAAGTTAGTTAAAAAAAATATCTATTCAATGTTCTTAATATATTAACAAACCCATTTATTATAAAAATGATATTTTGAAAATATCCCAAAACTATGAAATAACTTATTTTAAATAATCAAGTTTTGTTCCTGTTTGGCACAAAGACCTTAGTATCTTAGACATATTTTTTCCGGAATATCTGGGTTAGTAATGTACTGAACTTGAGTAATTCATAAGGTTAACGAAAGTGTAGATTTGGATACGCGCTGATCTATTTGCACCATTAAGTGCGCTTTCATATTAGAGCGACAGCAGCACGTCTCTCTAATGTGAAAAGCTTACTGCTGTCATTTTATGTATGAAATTGACAGCAGCGCGACTGCCGCGTGACCGTCGCGTTGCTAAAAACGCCTAGGTGTGAAAGCGCTCTAAAAGTAATTAGCAACGTATCGTTTATTATTTTCTTTTTCCTTCTTCGTCTCTTCTAGTTTCAATAACTTTGTATTATTGCCACAGCTCCTCGTGGAACGACGGCATGGCGCTCTGCGCGCTGCTGCACTCGTACCTGGGCGAGGCGCGCATCCCGTACGCGTCGCTGTCGCCGCACGACAAGCGCACCAACTTCTCCGTCGCCTTCGCGGCCGCCGAGTCCGTGGGCATACCCACCACTCTGGTAACTATGCTTATTGATTGCATACGTTGATAAAGTTACAGTTTGCCGCGGGTCAACGTACAGCCAGCGCCATCTAGCGACATGGAGCTGAACTGCATCATAATCCCAAACGCCGGCACGGTCTTTTGTGCTCCACTGCACTTTGTATCCGTGTGCCGTTGGCATATATCAATACCTGCACTGCGCTTTTGATAGAAGGGCCCTTATGTTACGGTTACACCATTAGACTGGCATCAGAACGATGGACAATTTTCACGGTTGGTTTTTGTTAGTCTTTCAGTCCGTGTAGGTTACACGATCATTCTATGATCATTCTGTCTAAACTGATGGACTCGATTGATTCCAGACAAATGTGTAACCGTCTTAAGTGGGACAGATTATGAGACAGAGTTTATACCTCTACGTGAGTCAACGTTAGGCAGCGCCATCTAGCGACGTCGAACGGAACTATTATCTAAACGACGGCATGGCCCTCTGCGCATTGCTACACTCGTATCTGGGCGAGTCCTGCATCCCGTACGCGTCGCTTTCCCCGCACGATAAGCGCACCAACTTATCCGTTGCCTTTGCAGCCGCCGAGTCCTTGGGTATTTACACCACTGGTACCACTGTTTATAATCATTGGGATCATGTAAAGTTTACCGCGAATCAACGTACAGCCAGCGCCATCTAACGCGAATCGCAGCATGTAACGGAACTATGTTGCCGGTGTGGTGGTCTTGCGTAGCGCTATTAATCGAAGGTTTCTTCACGTGGCCAACATCATGAGACACGAGATTAGTTAGATACATTGAGCCTGTGTGTGCAAAGGTTGACGCGACACGTATAGCCAGTGCCATCTAGCGGCGAAATGCGGAACTATGTCCCACTGCGCTCTCTGGTAACTACCGTCATCACATCAGGACATCTTAACCATTCTTGGAACTTATAAATCAATGCTCCCACCAGCTCAAACCTCTGCTTGGAAAAAGTTACCAGCGCCATTTATCTACGAAAATTAATAAATTTAATACGTTGGAAGTTTTAAAAACGATTCTTTTTTCTTCCAGAACATTCAAGACATGATCCAGCAGGAGAGGCCGGACTGGCAGCAAGTCATGGCGTACGTGACCAGCATTTACAAGCACTTCGAAACGTAGACTACCCTAAAGTCTTGTTTACAAAAAAATACTAAGTGGGTCTTGACATAAGTACAATACGCGGTCTTGATTTGATATACAGAACCCTGACTTATCTAATTGTTTTCAATATAAGTGTTGATTGCTTACAACTTATATTCACATGCCTCTTTCTCTTCTTGATAAAATAAAAGAGGTACAAATATAAGACAAGATGCGAAACTACAAACATTTCGGAAAGATATTCAGCCTACTCAGGTAGAAAATTTCAGGCGTGATATTTTGACAACTGCTTTTACTTTATTACGTAGAGAAAGAAATGCAATAAGTGTTTGTTTTATCAGGTGTAAAGAGTGAATACAACTTCTCTGTTTCTTATACAAAACCGCAAACTGTGTAAAAGTAAAGAAAATATAATGTAAAATCGACTGTCTACCATCGTGTTAAACGAAACCTGATCTAAATGTAGCTCGGATGATGTAAACCAACATCATCATAGTTTAACGTGCGGACAAAATTGTTTTGTTACCGGAGAATAAAACGTTTGATTTGTCTGTGTTAGTCTCGTTGAAGATCTACTTAAGACGTGACGAAAATGATAATAATGAAATGAAGTAAAAACTCAATACTAAAGGTAATCCGCTTGATTGAGATCTCGCCTGCGGAGCGGCGGGCGCGGGGAGAGGCGGGGTCACAAAGAAGCGGTCTACCTTTACCTGTAACTGGTTAACGTCAATGGACCTGTCACTGTTACTGCGCTGCGAGAAAAGTGTGCAAAAATGAACTTTAATGACACGAAATGGACGAACGCGGGGGCGGGGAAACGGGAGGAATGTCACTCGTTTGACAGGTCCATTGTGGTGATAACCGGACAGTAAGGGTATTTGTACCTACGCACCTACTATAAATTGCTGTAATTACTTATAGTAGCAAGTTTCGCGTGATCTCAATACATAACGCCAGTAAAAATATTTTTGACTAATATTGACTAGTAAGTTAGTCTATACCGACATTTATTAGCAGTAACTTCGCATTTTAATAACAGTGCTAAAATATTTTGATCATTCACTACAATTCTGTAATCAAGGGATATTTTTGCGCCGGGTCTATGGCAAAGAAAACTTTTTTCATTTTTATTACCAGTCTTTACCAAAGTGTAATCCTCAGTGTCATATAAGTATTCGGCTTACGGGAAATTGGGGGTTTGACATTGGTATTTCTTTTAATAAAAGCGATACAGTAACACCAAATTAAATGTGGCAAGATTACTATTCCAAAATCGAAATAAAGGTTGTAAACACAACATTCCTAATTATAGTAGCTAAAACGCTAGTGTGATATTTTTGGATTTAGATCAGCTTTTTGCGAACGTAACGTGGAATTGCCTTCATTCGGCCTTCGGAGCTTTGAGAGAATTGAGAAGATTACATGTGATGAACATAGCTCATTTACTTTTTACTGTAAAAGTTATAATAAACTTATTATCGAGTTTAATTAGATGGAAGTGACCGCAACTGGTCAGTTTTTCTTTGCTTGGCGAATATTGTTTAATGTGACATTACTCTTAACGAATAATTCATTTTAAATTAAGATGAACATAAAACTCACAACTTACATGGTTCATTTAATTCTGACACTGGGATCGGTCATTCAATTCTAACTTTTTAAGGTCGAATACCTAGTTAAAGACTTTATTAACTGATATTATTATAAAAGTATTATAGAAAATATTGTTAACAATATTCTACAAGCAATGAAGAACGGACTTTATAATTAATATGGATGATGCGGAACTAATGAGTATAATATGAAATGAGCATGGACATCACTTGTAAGAACCGTTTTCCATACTAAAGACTGATGATAGTTAAGAAACATCAATAATAAAAACTCTTTATCTTGGGATAATTTCTAGAGAAACCAACTAAGTAATTGTCTATTTATCTAGTCTTGATAAATGGTCGTGTTAATGCATTATGTGGTAAGCTAATAACAGCATTTTTTCTTCAAATTGTCCCAATATTAAGATTAATTCGTAGAACGTAAAGTAAGTGAAGAATCTGCCTTAAAGAGAATACGGGCCTTGAATATTCGTGTTACTCGTAGTGTCTTATTATTATGTATGTGTATATTCACTGTATAACGTTTGTATGTCTATTTAAGCTAATATCTACTTTAACTTGTCAGATTTAAAGTCTAACTTGCCTGTGTAAGTCGGTGAGTGGTGTGACTGTGTTCATGGAATTGAAATTAAATAATAAGCATTTAAATATTTATAATTATGACAATATTACGTAGTGATTCACGATGTATTTCGATTAAAACTAGCACTTCGTATACAGATATAATCATTCCAGTAATTTTCATGTTAGTTTTGATTGTAGCGCAACTGATTTTTTTATTTGATGATCATGGTGTTGTATTCGATATTCGCTACTTTTATGGCTAGATGCGAAAATGATCATCAATACTTAAAACTACTTTCAATAAATTAATCATTGTAAAGCTTCTCCTCTTCACATTATAATCGCAAGAACATTTCTTTGGCCACTATTGAAGACACACACCCCGTAAAAAACAGTATGACGTGAGATCAACTTGCAATTCCAATATACGCAGTTATATGAATACTTGTTTTAAATAATATTATCTATCGTTTGTCTCGTCATGTGACGTATTCGTTTGCGAAACAAACATAGCTTTGAACTGCGTTTGAGAATCGTTTAAAGGACACAGATAACAATTGGTATTGAACTGTTTATCTTCTCTTATCGATCACATTATGACGCAGTACCTTAGAGACGAAGTACGAATATAGTAAAGTCTGTTTCTTTTTGATTGTCGCATATTTTAAACATTCTTGACATTCCTTTTCCTGACATCAATTCTAAAATAAGATAAACACTAATTTCACCAACGGTATAGGTAATTCATCGTTTAGCAGTGAAATCTTTTTAAATAAAAAAGTAAATGATTTTTTTATTTTTTTTTATTGATTTAAACTTTATTGCACTGTTAATGGTACAAATGGCAGACTTTAATGCCTTATGGCATTCTCTACCAGTCAACCGCTTTAGAAATGCAGAGAGTTTTATTCACTGATATTATTTTAAAAGTTGTAAAAAGATTGTTTACATTATTCGACTAACAAAGAAAAACGGACTTTAAACATTACATAGTTTGGTACCGACAAAATGAAATGAATTTTCTTTATAGAAAAAAGTTCCAATAAAATCTAAGACCTTTACCTGTTTTTCCAATACTTTGCGAGGCGATATTGGTATGATGTCTATTTTTTAACAACTTTAAAGATAAGCGAGGTCGTTATGATTATTGCCAAAGTTAATTGGTGAACTTGATAAAATGTCTGACGACAACCCAAGTTGGAAGGTCAGTAAATAAATGACAAATCACTTACTTATCGCGATTTTTATGTTTTTATTGCGTGTACTCAAGCGCGACATTATTTTGTATCTACTTTGATTACGATTGTGACAATATCAAGGGAGGTCCGAAAGTCCGCGGAAAGGTGATCAAATAAATAAAATTACCAAACTATTTTTCATTGCAAATATAATTAACTATTGATCTTAGTACACTCTTCACTCTATGAACTTATCTTTGCAAAATCATCAAAAAAAAATTTTTTCTTACTTTGCCCTCAAAATGTGTTAAAATTACTCCTTCACTTTGTTTTTCAACTCTTGTAAAAGCTGCACAACTTTTTTCTGCAACTTTTCTTTAATAGCAGCTTTGCTTTAAAAATAGTGGCCTGTTCATCGTCACATAGCTCCCAAAAAGTGTTTAGTAGCGTCTTTTTGCTGTTGCTTTTGCGTTGACGTGAGAATTTTGAGTACTTGCACTGTCTTTTTTTATAACAAGATTGTCAAGTAGAGTCTTTAAATACTTATATTTGATAGTTCATTTAATGCAGACAGCAGATTATTTTTTAAATGAGCAGCTTCTAATACAATCTTTCCAATTTTCCTACATTTTCCGACGAGGTGACCGGAGACGGCCGACTAGGGTTGTGTTGGATGTTCAGGTTTGTTCAAAAAGTCATTGCTATTTGTATCCCATCGTTTTTCTACGGCAACCAATACCAGAAACAGCTATCATTTAGTATAATTTGATTTGAACGGTTTTTCTCAGCTTATTCCGGAACTTTAACACAGCACGATAGTCGATTAGCACCGCAATTGCGACTTACTTCCCGATTTACTTTAGTTGACCCATTCCTCGTAAACGCATAAAGGTATGAGGTTGTAATTAATCATTGAAGGTTACTTATGAGTTCGCAAATAAAACAGAACAAAAAACACTACTCTCACTTCTTCACCCCGCGAACTTTTTTACCTCCCCTCGTATTTTCGATGTTATCTCTTTTCTAGACATACAAAAATAAACATCTTGGTATGTTTACGTAACTATAATTCACTAATTTATGTGATAATTTTATGACGGTTTGTATTTAAGAATGTCCGTTGATTATGTCCTCTATATAGTACCAATCAAAGATAAAATACTCTTTTCTTTCGATTTTTCAGTACCTACATTTAGTGGAAACTAATTGGAAAAGAGTATTATAAGTGATTTTGTGTCAGCTTTTAAGATTGTGTTGTTCTTGACTTTGGTTGTTGAAACTATATTATAGATTGATTATTGTCTATTTTGAGAGATTTGTATTTTTGTAAATATAGCTTAAATAAAGTTCCTGGTTTATTATAATAACTGTTGTGTTTAATTTATTATATTTTTCAACCTGTTTTTAAAAGGGTTAAAACATACAGCACGATAATCTGTCATAAATGTTACAATTTATTTACATTAAAATATAATTCTTACACATACTTATATTACTTATAGATATTTTGTACTTATTTTACTTATGCCTTATTTTCGACAGCCTCTGACCAATATTATTATTAAAGGAATATTTAAGGTGATTTAATTTACTATTTATAACGCCGACGATAATAAATGTTTTTTACCATTCCAAGACGCCAGGGATGTATTTATCGATCAGAGACTCATAGTAGGGCCATAATGCTTCGATGTCGGGGATACCAGCGCTCTTGGTGTAAAGGTCGTATTGGCTAAAATAAAGAAATACATA
Source organism: Pyrausta purpuralis (assembly GCA_963924145.1). NCBI lineage: Eukaryota > Metazoa > Arthropoda > Insecta > Lepidoptera > Crambidae > Pyrausta > Pyrausta purpuralis. Next base: position 6,043,452 of record OZ001663.1, on the reverse strand, counting down.
GTAAATATTGGACACCGATCAAATACATTGCTATAATCCTAAAGTAAGTAGCTAATGCAATATGCAAATGCAATATGGAAATCAGAAACAACGGTGGTACCATAAAATTCAGACCCGAGACAATGTAGAAAGTTCTGATTTCTACATTGAGCCGACCGGGAATCGAACCCTCGGAGCGGCAACGCCTTGAAACTAGCGTACACCATAATAGGCGTGAGAAACAAATATTGGACCTCGTATTTGTGTAGTTGCACAAGTGTCCATTTTGTAGAACATAATGATGATAATATAAAACTAAGAATTTAAAAATAGTTAATCTGAATTTTGATATAAATAATAAATGGTAACCTATATAAATAAGTATCTGGTTTAAAAAAAAAGGATTTGGTCCGTTAAAATTTAAATAAAAATGAGTTTTGGTATTTCCATAGCCCGTAGCATAGGTAAAACGAGACTGGATTCTTACTTGAATTCCAGCACAGCTTTCAAGATTTCCTCGTCGCCATCTTTGAGCAGGTGTTTGTAGTCGCCGCCCGCGTGCCAGGGGTAGAACGAATGATATCTAGAACAGAAGATTTTTTAAGTCTATCTTACTACTGTGTATGTATATTTGCTAATTTAATTAAATAACAAATTATACATTATTAGTCATCGCCACATCCTAGTCCTAATCTTGTCAATTACAAACCTTTTTTGGTTTTATTTTATCTTACGACTGACACACCCCTTTTGGGACAATGTATATATATATAGTTCAATATCATACATTACTAGCCTAGTTATAGTGCTCGTTTTTAGTGTTATTCTATACTTATATTATAAAGCTGAAGACTTTGTTAGTTTGTTTAAACGCGATAATCCCAGGAATTTTAAAATATCTTTTTGTATTGAAAATAGCTTATTTCTCGAGGAAGACTTTAGGCTGTAAAACATCACGATAAACATCTTCGACGGAAAGGGAGAAAGCCAACTCAAAACGCGCGGACGCAGTCGCGGGGAACCGCTAGTAAATAATAAAGTTTTTTTTATTCGAAGATCGAAGATAGAGAAGAGAAGAGAGAAGATAGCTAAAAAATCAGATCATCGAGCCGATAGGATAACGATAACACGCACAAAGGATAGCAAAATGTAACATGCCAAGCCAGTACATCACGTTTTTATTTTTATTGTTGAAAACTGACCCTTATTACTACTGCATAAAATACCGCAGAGTTTACCTTGACGTACTGTTGTCCGTACTAACCTGATCATGTAAAGTCCTTTCTTCGGGAACTTGGCTTTGTTGTGCACCAGCACCCTGTATAAATACTCGTCGTGGCCCCAAGACATCAGCAGGTTCTCCAGGCCGCAATTCGGCTCGTACATGCCGTATTTTGTGCTGTGGACGAATAAAAATGGTGAATTACACACTGTGACTTTTAGCAACGATGCAGACGCGAGTTTTAAAAACGCGCTTCAGCATCGCGACTCGCTCAATGAACAGATTTAATTTAGCATCGATGCAGTCGCCAAAATACAGTACATAATATGTCAATTTAAGCTCCTGCATCGCGACTGCATTAATGCTAACGCGCGTTAGAATCGGGACTGCATCGATCCTAAAAGTAGCGCAGTGTGTAAAGGTTGACAGTTTGCGACTGCATCGATGCTGCATCGCGACTGCATCGATCCTAAAAGTAGCGCAGTGTGCAAGGAGTCTTACATGAAGCGCAGCAGTGTCAGTTAATCTCACAAAAATATTTACGGCCTGACTACGAGTTAAATGTGGAACGTCAGTTCCACATTTAAATTATTCGTTGGTTAGTGCTGCTTATGTGATGCTCGTCGATGGTGAAACAGGCTCTAAGTATAGTATTATTAGCAGTGTTGTTATGGACGTAATAATAGTTTGACGTCACACACATGCATGTGACCTCAGTCAGTCAACAAAGCTTTTTATTCGCCTCATAAGAGAAATACATAATCGTTCTTTATAATCTTAATTTGACAATCAGTCCAATTAAGATACCTATATAGGATAGCATACACATGACGAAAAATCTGCTGGGATGGAAATGTAAGCAAGCAGATCAGATATTCATCCGGATCAATTCATCAGATACGAGTAGTACGTTTCAAGGAAGCGCTAAGACGCGGTTTCTCGCGCGCGTCGCCTTTGTTTAAAGCAGTTTTATATTATCTGGGATTAAAGTAAGTGATGCCCGTGTACAAGCGATTTTCATTGAAAAGTGGTTAGGCACGAGAGAACTCGACATTACCTTGTAACAACCCTCCTCCTTAGTTTTACACGTCACACTACAATGAATAGCCTCAGAGTGCTATGCGTTTTTAGCACATCACATCACATAATGTGTATAGGAGTAAATGAGATAGTAGCAACATTTCTTACTTGTACTTAGGATTGTGCGTGTCAGGGTTGGCGCGGAAGCTGTCTTCGCCATACACGATGCTCTTCCCCCACTTGCAGCCAAGCGCGAATGTGTCCCCCACCACGCACCACTGCGGCTCGCCGTAGAATGCCATCACCTGGATTAAATCATTAATAAATATTGGACACCAATCACATACATTGCTCTGATCCCAAAATAAGTAGCTAATTGCACTTGTGTTATGAAAATCAGACACAACGGTGGTACCACAACACCCAGACCCGAGACAATATAGAAAATTTGGATTTCTATATTGACCCGACCGGGACCTCGGAGCGGCGACGCCTTGAAACTAGCGTGCTTAGTCACTACACCACGGAGGTCGTCAATTAAAATACAATTAACGATAACGTCCTCCTGGTTGTATCCGACCACGACGGTCAATCTCAATGGAGATTGGTTATCATGTTCAGCATACAGAGCTTATAGAATAAGCGTGCAAGTCGACCTTCTAAAAGCGGCTTCAGAAAAACCACCATTGTTTTAGTGGGTATACCTGTACTTAAACAAACAATGAAGTTTGTAGCTCAAGACCTGCTTAACCTCGGCCGTAGCGATTAGCAAGAACTACCGCAAGACCGAGATCCATGGCAGATGGTGTGATCTGGTGTCGGAGGCCAAGACTCACTTTAAAGCGTTGAGTCACCCTAGTAAGTAAGTACTGTACTTAAACTACAGCAGTAGAAATACTATACATAAAGTTCCATATAACTGGTGGTAAGGTTAGTTAGTTAGTTGGTAAGGGACACATTTTCTTTATTGCAAAGTACTTGGAGACGCTATAGCCTGCTACAAGCAAATTTGACTGCAAAAACCTGCTCGTAAGAAGTTTCTGAAGTCTTCTTTTACATTTTATCACGGTCATTATTGATCATGTTGGATCTTGAGCTCACACTAGGAGAAGCTTATCTGCATCATCATCGTATATCAAGAAGGACTTTTGATTGGGCATTAGAAGCAGGATTCAGGAATACCCCGGTTCTTAAACTACAGTGTCGAAGTCAAGAGGGAAGCGAAAGTGTAAACATTTAAAAATTCAACCTTGCGACTTATGGTCATCCACATCACTCAACCTGATCGAATCATCCAGTCCTACGATCACATGCAAGCAACTCACTTTGCCAAGATCGTGTATAAGTCCGATCAAGTGAAACCAGTCCTCATCAGGATGGTCTTCACGGATCCTCTCAGCGGTCTGGAAAGCGTGCACAATGTTCGGCAGGTCGGTATCAGGGTCTGATTCGTCCACCAGCTCGTTTAGCTTGATGAGGGCATCCTTGATGGTGGCTTTGAAGTGGTTGAATTTTAACCATTTGGCCATTTTTTCTGGAAGACAATAATTATTGTGAAGTTTAGGTTAATTATTTGTAAAACTCGAGCGCTAACGCATATAGCGGACCCATAACAAACTAGACCATTAATAATAGACGTTGGCAAAAAAATCTTTAAAGGTACCTAAGATTAGAACAATGTTTCGATATTGATTGTCGACGCCTTGAGACAATTTTGCGGAAAAGGGTATTTCGGTCTTAATTGTTATGTGGTTATACCAAAAATTAGGGTAAATCAAAAACGAAAACGAAACCAAAAAGATTATTTTGTTAAGGAAAATCGTATTCAGAAAATTGACTCGGGAAACAAAAGGACTTATTCATAAAAGAGATTGCTTATAGCGATAAGACCGCCTAAAATGTACCTACATTTCCTTAAAACGAATTTGTAAATCAATTAATGTTAAATGTGCAACAAAGAGTTATCCATCTATCTCCTTTTTTAAGAAAAAATGTGTAATGTTTCGCTATTGACTCGCGATAAAAAGCCCTAATTTAGACATAAAAGCGAAAGAGGATTGTTCAGTCTTAATTGTTAGTTATGAGTGTAATCGAAACCAACCACAGCACAGGCAAAGACACTTAATTAATTGGTCTAAACATTTTATGACTGTTCAATAAAGAATAGGCTATTTATTTAGCCCCAAACTATTTATTGTGCATTACAATAGTAGTACTTTCCTATAACCCAAGTTTACTGTGTGTGTTTTTTAAACAGTTTTCAGTGGTAAACAACTATTTCACCACTCTGTGTCTTAAAGCTACACGTACCTCTAACGAACTCGACGCTCATGTTCTCGTGCATGTCGTAGTAAGTCCTGCGCACGCGCGCCTTTATGGGGTCGGTCTCGTCGACCTCGTAGTTGCGGAAGGCGCCCACCGGCTTGCCATCGTAGACAGCCTCCGGCCGGAGGAGCAGCGACGGGTCCGTCAGGGAGATGGATTCCTGGATTGGTAGGTGTTTTTACTACTTATTTATACTTCATTAACTTAATATTGTTGGGACACTTGATACAACATGATAAAAACTCCAACAATTCACTTATAACTGTTTATTACAATACAATTAAACTAGAGATTACACTTTTATTATACTAGTTTACACTTGTAGTCGCACGCACAGAGTTACCACTTGCCCATTCAAGCGATCGAAAAAGACTGCCCTTCCAACCGCGTGCCGCCATTTTATATACACGATTTCCCGCCAATAATTCCCGCCAAAATCTCCCGCCATTTTAACGACCGTTATGGGCGGCACGCTGCCGGAAATGGCCAGTAAGTATTTTAAATTGACCATTATTTTACTGCCTATCTTTAAAATACAGGACTTAACCAAGCTATCTAAATATATTTTAGGATAATAACAAATAATATGAAATACTCCAAATAAATTAAACAAAGATGCTATACACAACTTCCGTTTCTATTTTTATCAGCCGGGAGAAGCCAACTGATGTACTTCTTATGACAATTATTTATTAATGCATTTTAAAATTGTAATATGTAACATAATTATCTCTAATTATTTAAAAATGAATTACAGTGAAAACAAAATATTAAAAATAAATCATACGATCAAAAGATTTATTATGCTTTTATTTCTACAGGTGTTTACTAAATGCGTAGGCGGATATGATGGAATTTAATACCTAGTATTACGGTGTCTTTAAAGTAATATTAAAACTTAAATTATCCAGAAATGTTCCGAGATATGTAAATATATCGATATAAATTCTAAAATCATAACATTCGGCCATCCGACCTTGTGGTGCCTCCTGGCATCACACAAACATAATCATTCTAAATAATTAAATTCTAAAATCATCAATTTAATATATCATAGGCTAAATTGAAGTGATTTTATTAATGTTAATGATTAATTCATAATTCACTAAAGCAGAACTTATAGATATCAAGACCATATAAAACTAAATGTTATATATATTTAATCACTCTCTGAGCTACTAGAACTACTCATATCACTTTTATCCATTTCAAGGGCCTTAATGTGAATCCAAGGACGCATTCTATCGGCTGCAATAACAGTTTTATATGGTTTACCCTTCTTTATGAATCCCGGAACATCAGCTATTCTGTACCTATCGTTACCCAATATCTCAGTGATTCTATATGGCCCAACAAACCTTGACAGAAGCTTTGTGCTTTTGTTATTGTTATCAAAATTATTTCTCGAAATTTTTACTAGATCACCCATTTGATATTTAACAGCTGGAACCCGGTGTGCATCATATCGTTCTTTAGTTTTAGCTTGCTGTTTATGAATATTATCAGTGACATTTTCTCTGATCTCTTGTAAATTTGAATTACTGCAACTGGTTGGAGGCTCGACGCCAAGTTTATTTGTTAAAGTATCGCGCATTTTTACTCCGAACAAAGCTTCTGTCGCAGATTTTTGTGTAGAAGCATTAACTGTGTTGTTAATGCCCCACTGAATCTTACCCAGGCACTTGTCCCAGTCCCGCTCGTGGCAAAAAGCATTTTGTGTTGCCAATGCGTTCAAGATAGTTTGGTTATACCTTTCGGCTTGACCATTAGCCCTAGGACAAGCGACTGCGTTTAAAACGTGTTTTATTCCCTGAGAATCACAAAAAATCTTAAAAGCTGCAGAAGTAAAACTAGTCCCACGGTCAGACACTATTCTAGCTGGAACTCCGAAGTCATAAAATATCTTTTCAAGGGTCTTTACTGTGGTCTTGGTTTTTAAGTCTTTTACAGGTTTCACAAAAACGTATTTTGTAAAGGCATCTACAATAGTAAGGATGTGCGTATTATTATCTTTACTTTTGACAAACGGTCCTAAATGGTCGATGTGAATTGTGTGAAAAGGTATATTTACCTTTTCTATTGGATATAAGTACCCAGACTTTTGTTTTGAGGCATTGTCTTTATTGTAAGCACATTCCAAGCAAGCTCCTACATATTTCTTTACGAATTTCCTGAGTTTTGGGAACCAAAATTGTTCTTGTATTCTTTCAAGCGTTTTAGCGTACCCGTGATGACCGATCTCATCGTGATTAGCGCGACATATTTGCCACCTAGCACTTCGTGGAACTACTAACCGCAATTTGTCATCTTCACATTTCCTATAAACTGAATGATTTTTTTATTGTATAATTTTTGCGGATATCTCGACATTCACTATCATCGTCTGGTTTTAAAATTTTAATGATACGTGATATGTCTGGGTCAGCGATTTGGAGGGACAAAAACCAGTTATCTTTTTCAATACTGTAAATGCTAACGGAAGGGTTATCTTCGGATTGTCCTGTCAGTGTTGTGTTTCTGCTCAAAGCATCTACATGAGACATCTGAACTCCAGGTCGATATTCAATATCAAATGAGTATTCACCTATTTGCAACCACCAACGAGCTATCCGAGGAACAAGGTCTCTTTTAGTCAAAGTTGTTCGTAGGGCAGCACAGTCGGTGAATACCTTAAACTGAAGCCCTAACAAGTACACTCTAAACTTTTTTAAGGCACACACGACAGCCAGCGTCTCTAATTCATAGGAGTGTAGATGTTTTTCCTCTGGGCTTGTCTGGCGGCTAAAATATGCAACAGGCTTCAACACCCTTGCATCTTTTTGCCACTGCATCAGGATGCCTCCTATGCCCAACGAACTGGCATCAGTGTGTAGCTCTGTTTCAAGAGTGGGGTCATACAATGCGAGAACGGGCCGGGAAATAAGTCTATCCTTTAAGAGTGTGAAGGCACGATTTTCAGTTTCAGCCCACTGCCATTTAGCCTCTTTTCTGAGCAGTGCAGTTAGTGGTCGAGCAATTTCCCCGTATCCTTGAACAAATTTTCTAAAATATCCTGTTAAACCTAGAAATTGACGGATTTCATGAACGTTTTGTGGCTGGGGAAATTCCTTGACTGCCAACACTTTTGCTTCACCAGGTGTGATACCTACAGAAGATATATCGTACCCGAGATAACTTACAGTTGTTTCAAAAAAACGACACTTTGCCAGTTTTAAAGTCAACCCGTATTCTCTGAGAAGCTTTAATATATCTCCTAATCGTTCAAACATCTCGTCAATACTTTTTGCAGGAATAAGTATGTCATCTAGACAGGCCAGGGCATATTCAAATCTTCTGTTACCAAGAATTTTGTTGATCATTCTTTGAAACACAGCTGGTGCGTTGGCGAGACCAAAAGGCATCCTTTTGAATTCGTAATGCCCATCAGGCGTCACGAATCCTGTGAGATGCATACTTTCTTTGGCCATAGGGATCTGATAGTACCCTGACGCAAGATCTAGGGTAGTGAAGAATTGGTTGCCACTAAGATTAGATATTTGGTCATCTATAAGTGGTAAAGGGAATCTATCTTTAATGGTTTTATTATTTAGGGCTCGGAAATCTACACACAGTCTGTGTTCGCCCGTTTTTTTTTTTTAACCATTAAGATAGGACTCGAATAGTCTGATTTTGATTCCTGAATAATGTCATTTTGCATCAATTCATCTATTGTCTCTCGCACTTGTTCACGCTCATAATGTGACAGGCGATAAGGACGGTAAACTATAGGCTTATTATCTACTAGCTCTATTTTCATTTCGACATCAACCGCTTGACCTATTTCTCCCAGATTGGTAGCGAAACAGTCACGATAGTTTTGCAATAAAGAATAAAGTCTATTTAACTGGTCAGATTCTAGTCCCGGCCCTGTTTTAATCTCCGTTTTATCCAAAGGATCTAAACTTGCTACTTCTTTGACTATGCGATTAACATGACATACTGGTCGTTCTGTGAAAGGTATAGACCTAGCTATCAACATATTCTCTTTTAGGGTTATTGATTTAGGCGACAGGTTGGTGACAACAACTTGGCCTTTACCGTTACTAATACTAAAGGCCCCAGATAGTACGCGGTACTCTACCCCCGGTTGAGCCGTATTATACCCATCGATAATGACGTCACCATTGAAAGAGTGATTAGCATGGACCGGAACGATGCAGGTTTTGTTAATTTCTATTGTATTAGTAACATAAAGTTTTAAAATATGTTCATTGTTTTCTAAGAGATCGTTACTTGGGCTATTATAAAATATTAGCTTAGAACTGTTTTTCAAGACAGTGATGAAGGGTAGCTCGGTAAAGTTTTGGCCAATTATCAGTGAGGTTTGCATGTATTTGTCATCGACAACTAATACTTCAATATCAGCTCCAACATCATCAATATTAATGTGAATTGTTGACTTATAAATTGGTACAACTGATGATTGACCAAATCCCTTAACTACTGGTACTTTCTCAAAATTCTGTGGTAATTTTAATGATTCCGCGTCACTTTTACGTATGAGGGTACATTCGCTACCGAAATCTATGTAAGCGGTAAGGGGTTCATCATTTGCCAATACGTTTTTGAAGAATTTGTCATTTTTGTTACTGTATGAATCTATTTTCAATGTCTTTTTCTCGGACTCGTTCTCATTACGACTAGTACTAAATGAAGCAAGAGGTGATAATTTACAAGAATCAAGATCGTGTCCAACTCGATTGCATTTTCTGCACTTGGTAATAGGTTTAGAGCATTTGAAATAGGGGTGACCCTTTGCGTGACAGTTGAAGCACACAATAGCTTTAGAACTGTTACTTGCGTTTGTGGTATTTGATTCATTAAATCTTGAAGTTACTCGTTCACGCACCCTACTATTGTTGAAGGGGGAAGGTTTTTGAGAGGAAAGAAAACTAAGCAAGTCTTCGGGTTCCGAGCTATTTAGTGCCTGTGCTCCGTTCCTAATTGCCCTATCACTTATCCCGTAAACTATACAGTCAATGGCCTTTTTACCAGTTATTTCGCATCTATTTAGTAATCCTAATTTGTCATAAAAATAGTCACGGAGACTTTCGTCGTTACGAGATGTGCGATTCAACATTTCTTCGAGCAATTTTCCGTAATTCTCTTCACTAGGAAAAGCCTTACGGAGCTTCTCTTGCCATTCATTCCAAGTATAAACAACGGTCGGCAAGGCCTCAAACCATCTCTTAGCCAATCCTACTAATTTTTGTAGGGAAAAATGAACTACTTGCTTTTCATCCCAGCCATATATAATGGCGCATTCGTTGACTTTTCGTAGCCAATTCTCGATGGTTTGAGCCCTATTTGACGGGTCGAAATCGGGGACAACATTGTTTAAATTATTAAAGGAAGTACGAGAATATTCTCCCGTTAATGTCTTAACTAATTGCAGAACATCCTTAGTTGATAATCTACTTGCGGTTTTGCGAAATTTCCGTGGCACCGCTTCCTCACTTGAAGTGGATGATGAGGATGAAGGTGATCGCCTCCGTTTTCGTTTCTTGGGTCGATGCTGTTGCTCAGCATTGCTTTTTACCGACGGCGGACGGCTCTTTCGTTCAGTCCTCTTGAGTCGTCGCCTGGGAGGTGTAGCCGGTGGAGTACCAGCTTCATCTTCATCAGACGTCATCGTAAAGTCTCCTGTAATCCACAACATCATCGACATAAACTGTCCACACATGTAACCGTCAGATCAAAAGTTTCATCTATGTTAATCATATACTAGCATAAATGTAGCATATTCTTAAGCATTATGAATTTCAATAACAGATGTATATTTATTACAATTTACTAAATATTAATAAAAAAAAAATCTAAGACATCCTAACAGCGAAATACTAGGGGTCAGAATGTTTCTGGATATTCAAACCTTCAATCGAAATCAAGTATCAATCTCAATTTTAACAATGTCTTAGGTTTCAATATCTAAAATGACATCATACACACAATAGAATGCACTCACAAGGTTTTTTTTTTTTATAAAGTCCTGCTAGTTCGCTTGAAGAGATCTTCTAAACCAAATACATTTCAAGCAAGTAAAATAATTTAAACTGAATCAAGTCCTTTAAGATAATGAATTCATTCTTGTGATAAGCTTTTTTCGTGGGCATACATAGTGCTCCTATGCCTAGACGCCTTACCCAACAAACCAGCAAGGTCCCGCCAGTATGTTGCCAAGCACGTCTATAGCGACCCCCAAGTGTGGACATACATAGTCCTCCGGCGCTAGGCGGCTCACCTAACAAGCCAGCAAGGTCTCGCCAGCAAGTCAGTAAGCACGCCTAGCACGCCCTCTACGTGTGGACATTCATAGTCCTCAGACGCCTAGGCGTCTCACCTAACAAACCAGCAAGGCCTCGCTAGAAAGTCAGTAAGCACGCCTAGTGCGCCCTCTACTTGTGGACATTCATAGTCCTCAGACGCCTAGGTGGCTCATCTAACAAGCCAGCAAGATCTCGCAATCAAGTCAACACGCACACCCAGAACGCCCCCTACGTTTGGACATACATAGTCCTCCGACGCCTAGGTGGCTCATCTTACAAGCCAGCAACGTCTCGCCAGCAAGTCGACAAGCACACCTAGAGCGCCCCCTACGTGTGGACATACATAGTCCTCCGACGCCTAGGTGGCTCACTTAACAAGCCAGCAAGGTCCTGCCAGCAAGTCAGCAAGCACACCTAGAACGCCCCTTACGTGTGGACATACATAGTCCTCCGACGCCTAGGTGGCTCACCTAACAAGCCAGCAAGGTCCTGCCAGCAAGTCAGCAAGCACACCTAGAACGCCCCCTACGTGTGGACATACATAGTCCTCCGACGCCTAGGTGTCTCACCTAACAAGCCAGCAAGGTCCTGCCAGCAAGTCAGCAAGCACACCTAGAACGCCCCTTACGTGTGGACATACATAGTCCTCCGACGCCTAGGTGGCTCACCTAACAAGCCAGCAAGGTCCTGCCAGCAAGTCAGCAAGCACACCTAAAACGCCCCCTACTTATCTCTTCATCAAAGTTTAAGTAAAACGAATGGGCTGTGATAAGCAGTAAATTTCAAAAAAAGGAAAAACACGTGGGCGTGTTCAAAAGGTACAGTTACTCATAAAACATGAATAATCACATTCCGAATAAAACAATAAATCACTCATTACGTACCTTTTATTTTTGGTGACTCCCTCTTCTGAGATGATAAAAACTCCAACAATTCACTTATAACTGTTTATTACAATACAATTAAACTAGAGATTACACTTTTATTATACTAGTTTACACTTGTAGTCGCACGCACAGAGTTACCACTTGCCCATTCAAGCGATCGAAAAAGACTGCCCTTCCAACCGCGTGCCGCCATTTTATATACACGATTTCCCGCCAATAATTCCCGCCAAAATCTCCCGCCATTTTAACGACCGTTATGGGCGGCACGCTGCCGGAAATGGCCAGTAAGTATTTTAAATTGACCATTATTTTACTGCCTATCTTTAAAATACAGGACTTAACCAAGCTATCTAAATATATTTTAGGATAATAACAAATAATATGAAATACTCCAAATAAATTAAACAAAGATGCTATACACAACTTCCGTTTCTATTTTTATCAGCCGGGAGAAGCCAACTGATGTACTTCTTATGACAATTATTTATTAATGCATTTTAAAATTGTAATATGTAACATAATTATCTCTAATTATTTAAAAATGAATTACAGTGAAAACAAAATATTAAAAATAAATCATACGATCAAAAGATTTATTATGCTTTTATTTCTACAGGTGTTTACTAAATGCGTAGGCGGATATGATGGAATTTAATACCTAGTATTACGGTGTCTTTAAAGTAATATTAAAACTTAAATTATCCAGAAATGTTCCGAGATATGTAAATATATCGATATAAATTCTAAAATCATAACAAACAAGACAGCTACGACAGCTTCATCAGAACCATAATTGAGGGATGCACAGAAGAAAGATAGGAAGACCAAGAATAAACTTTAGGCATCAAATAAAGGAAAAGCTAATTTTAGAGTCGTTAAAAGGTTTACGAAAATGCCAAAAGAGAGTAAAAAATGGAAAAAACTTCACCGACAAGAGCCTCGCTGTTATGATGATGATGACTAATATCAATACTTGTAAGCATAAGTAATTTGGGTCTTCTGTAGGGTTTGACATACTTGACTTTCGGTCGGAGGGGATTGCACTTTTTGACCATGTTCTTAAGTAAGCTACAAATTACCTATCATAAGTTATATCATTATAATCACTGGAACCTTTAAGCGTTAAGGAGTTCCACCATCAGCTCAGCTCTACATATAGACGTAACATCATGTTAACATTGAGATCCTAGTACCAAAACACTGTATGTGCCTTTAAATTTTGAGGTTTCCCTCGATTACACCATGATTCCATCATCAGATCCCGACTTGGCAACAATGGGGCCAACCAAAAGTTATAACCTCTAGGTAGACGAAATAAAACAACAAATCGGTCCAAAAATGACTGTGATATGAGGTACATATTATTAAGTTTGTATAGTGACAATACACTATAAAAACAAATGTTATTAATTAATTATATATAAAACTTCATACTGTCGAATTGATAACCTCCTCCTTATTTGAAGTCGGTTAAGATAAGTATCTACCTCTATTTCTTAGACTTCTTCTTAGTCTGATTCTATATTGGGACATTACTATATTTTATAATGCTTTTTACATTGCCTAAATGTGGATATATTTAAAAATATTGTCACATTATTAATATTATATCACAAGAACTTTTTTTAACATTATTTAACAGTTTTATCGACGTCGAACATCGTGAGCACTCACCACTTTCATCTTCATTCTGTCCGCGTTCAATTCCCAGCTCAGGCACAAATAACGCGGTCTCGCGTTCGCTCCACTTAAATAAATGCTAATTGCTCAGATAACAGGGTCAAACACGACAGGGCAGATGTTATCGCTTAATACGTAACAAAGATTAGACTTGGCGAAACACAAAACGTAAATTTATTGCTTGGTCATATCAATAAGCGTAATTATTTACGAAAATTTATCATCAAGTTCATCAAAGTATTCAATCAAAATAATTTTAAAAATGCAGTCATATTCGATAGAATTTTCTAATGATCATTTTAACTCTCAGTCAATAGTTTACTTGTTATAAGTAAATTACCTACGTTGTTTAGGTACCCACTTGTCTTGTTGTTACAAAGCGACATGGGTCTTTTGGCCGGCGGCAGAACTAACGCTGTCATCACCAAAATACATGTTTTAGTTTCATGTATGCCCCCCCCCCCCCCTTAAATATCATATTTTTTTTGTATAAGAATCGTAAAGCGGTTTACAGGATACATCTTCCTACCAAATTTTAACAGTGTGATACTTACAATTACGGAATAAAATGGCTGTGACATACAGATGGACAGACAGACAGACAGACTTGACGAAACTATAAGGGTTCCGTTTTTTGCCATTCGGCTACGGAACCCTAAAAAATAGTTATATGAACAGCTTTCTGACTCCGAAATCTGAATCAAGGGATATTTTTGCATCAGCTACTCTCACTGAATGCTTGCTCCCTGTCAATGTCATCAATCAGCCAAAAGATGCTTGTCGCACTGTACGTATTTTTGTATTTTTAAAAAGTTGTAGGTGTACCTTCGTGGTTATGCGTAAGAAAACCGCTGAGGCTTGAGGATACTCATTGTGAAGAACTAACTAAAATCACTAAGTTAAGGTGTTTTTAACCCGGTCATTACGGAAATACTATGCCTCGAAAACCTTTGGTGCTATGTACAAAATTTGTATGTTAATAAATTTTACATTATATAAATATGTACTTTAATTTTATGTACTATTTATTTTAAATGTAATTATAAAAACGTTTATATGAGTTTCAGGTACACAGAAAAGTATAGATTTTACTAACTTGGATTAGAAAAAAAAAAGTTATAAATGCTTCTTGATAAAAGTACATGTTATTTTTTATAGCTCAGGTGTTCTTTATAAAGAACAGTAGTAATAACTGGGTTACCTCAACACATATCCAATAGTAATGACACAAAAAAAGAGTACAATATCTTTATTCGAAACAATAATACTACTTAATACGAATAAAATATTTGTGTATTCAGTCGTAATATCAATTAATTCATAAAGGTATCATTTACAGTAAAATATGGTAGATAGAAAAATATTTATACACTGGAAGAAAAATAGATAAATATCGATTGCTATAATGCATTTGGTACTATTATCACAGTTGTCTTATATTCAATACTGACAGCGGTGTCTTTTGTTACATTTTAATATTAATAAATACAAGTCAATATACCTGACTTTTGATTGAGCAACATTTTTCATAACTTTAATGTGATTTCAGTCAGTAAGTTTCTAATAATACATTAACATTAAAAAATTGACACAAGCTTTACTCACAAAATACAATACCGATGAATTCATAAATACTGCTATTTGGTGCTTACTGCTATTTGGTGCTAAAGCCCTCAATATATGAATAAATCATTTAAATAGACACAGGTATAGAAGTCTTGATATAGTTCCCTGTAAAACCACAGGTGGCAATCGAAAAACGCTGAGACACAATTGGTTTTTTCGTATATTTATTGATTGAGGAGTATTTTTGAATTAAGCTTAAAAAAATACAAATACTTTCAAAGATATAGCTACGAAAGTTAAAAGGATATTGGATGCAGCATAAATCAGAAAATTGAATTTTTCTTCGCGAAATGTTAAAAATGTTGCGTCAGACTTTGTACGCAGGGATGGGATCGACAATTTACACTACATGGCTCAACTGACTGAAAAAGATTGCCACGTCGCCGAGTTGATAATAAGATATAAGTTCACCACTCCAATACACCTGGTATGTATTTATCGATGAGTCCTTCGTAGTACGGCCACAGGGCTTCGATGTCGGGAACTTTGGTGCTCTTTGTATACAGGTCGTATTTACTGAAAATATACAATTATTTACATTAATGACACTCATTTTAAGACTCAGCTCATACTAAACTTTGTTTGAACGCGCTAATATCAGGAACTACTGAACTGATTTGAAAATAAATTTTGTTATGGATAGTTTATTTATCGAGGAACGCTTTAAGCTATAAAACATCACGCTGGGACGGGAGGGGCAAACTTAAAACGCGGGGGACCGCTAGTAACGAAAAAAAATCTTAACGAATTCACGATTTGTGCAACTCTGTAAGGTAACCTATTCAAGTAGTTTAAGTAGTTTCTCTTGTACGATAATAACCTTTTGGCACCTAATTTTTTTTAAAAGCTAGTACATGTGTTAGAATTTGATCAAACAAACATTAAACTTAGTACTATGTACAGTGTCTGACTGAAAAGGGTACATTTTGCAGACCAATCTTTAGGGCATACGTTGTCAAAAGAGTAAGTAAGTTGCTTACTTGAACTCGAGCACCCATTGTAAGATTTGCTCGTCCTTTTCATTGGTGAGGTGCCGGTAGTCGCCGCCCGCGTGCCACGGGTAGAAAGAGTGGTATCTGTAAAAAATACTTCGATTTTCATCCACGTTAACATACTCAATTGTATAACGGGATAAAAAAGCTAGCTTGGCCTCTAAAATAACAAATCCTGCACTAGTATAAAAATCTGCATAATGAAAACCTTCCAAATATTAATGTTTAGACCTATGTTTATAAATAATAATATACGAGGGTCAAACTGAAAGATCTTAGAACTGGCCACTTATAAACAATATAATAAAAAAAAATATTCTAAAATTTGAAAATAGAACTCTTTGCCAATATTACTGAGTATATATTTCATTCATTTGTCATTTGTTTTACGATTTGGCGGCAAATTGAAAATTGACTGTGTCACGTCAACATGAATTTAACACGAGAAAATTTTCGTGCAATGATTTTTTATGACTTTCGATGTCATTTAAGTCAACAAGAAAGTTATGATAGACTACGATTGGCCTTTCACGATGAAGCCCCATTTCGTGCGACTGTTTTTATGAGTTTAAACGTGGTCGCACTAATCTCACTGATGATGTACGTGAGGGACGGCCTTCTACGGCGACGACTGAAAATAACATCTGTGTTGTGCGGCGTATGATAGAGACTGACAAAAGAGTGACCTATCAGCAGATTCGGACAAGCTTAGGCATCGGTATGAGTCAAGTGCACAAAATCCTCCACGAACATTTAGCGGTCAGGAAGCTTTGCGCCCGGTGGATACCTCATAATTTGACTAAGGCTCAAAAACTCCCTCCATCGTGTGGATTGGTGCCGTAAAATGATTGAAAGATTTAACGGAGGTGACTCAAATGCTGTGTTCGACATACTAACAGGTGACGAAAGCTGGATTTACTGTTATGATCCTGAAACCAAAAGACAATCTGCTCAGTGGGTGTTTCCTTTCGAGGAGTTGCCAACTAAAGTGAAGAGAGATCGAAGTGCGGGAAAAAAAATGGTGGCCTCGTTCTTTGGAAGGATAGGTCATTTCGCAACAATTGTGTTAGAGGATCAAAAAACAGTTTCTGCAGAATGGTACACTACCAATTGTTTGCCACTTGTCTTGGAAAAAGTTCGAGAGAAACGACCTCGCAGTAGGATCCTCCTTCACCACGACAACGCCTCGTCGCACACCGCCAAGCGAACGATCGACTATTTGGCGACATCAAACGTTGAATTACTGGGTCACCCGCCGTATAGCCCCGACCTCGCGCCTTGTGATTTTTATTTATTTCCAAAAATTAAAGAAAAACTTAAAGGAAAGCGGTTTATGAATGCTGAAGAAGCGGTGGCTGCGTATCGCGATGCCATTGAAGAGACCCCTAAGGACGAGTGGGCAAAGTGCTTTTCCCAGTGGTTCCATCGCATGCAGCGGTGTATTGACGTCAATGGACAATATTTTGAAAAGATATAATAAAACTAATAACTGGCTAATGTAATCAGTTTTTGATTTTCTAAGAACTTTCAGTTTGACCCTCGTAAATATCCTTTGGACATTCCCACACATCGCCATCTAGTCCTAAGTTACTAGTCAAAGTAAGCTACACAAAGCTTGTGCCAGACAACGGATATAATACTTAAATACTTTTTGTTTGTAAATACATACATGATATACATAGAAAACATCCAGACCAATACAAACAGACATGTTCATGCACACAAATGTTTGTATTGTGCGGGGATCGAACCCGCACCCGCTGCGTAGTAGGCGATTTCTCAACCACTACACCAGACGGGTCGTCAAATATTGTTTGACGGGTAGAGAATGTCTTTGGAATTAAGTCCGCCCTACATACGTCAACAGCACGTCAAGGTAAACACTCCGGTTTTTATAGCGTTGTCATAAGGAGTATTTTGCAACAAAAGTGGGTAACCTGATGTACAGCCGACTGTGCCTTTATTTGTGCATGAAGTTTAAAATCCTACTATTATAATGCGAAAGTTTGTTAAGATGGATATATGGATGTATGTTTGTTAATCCTTCAAGCAAAAACTACTGGATGGATTTTGATGAAATTTTAAAATAATATAGCTTTTACATCGGAATAGTACATAGGGTATAATCCAATGTTATATCTTCAAAGGGTATCTGCCTTTTCGTACAAAATTTTTTAGCCCAATTTCACTTGCCTTGAAAGCGACACGTTGGTTGGCAAGTGTAATGAAACGTTATATTTTTTTTATATGACAACGTTTGAAACCGTGGATACCTGCTAGTAAATAATAATAAAGAGACCTAGACAAATGAAGATCTGAACTACAACAAATGATGTATCAGCACGACACGGTCATTGACTTTAGTGCATGAAGTTTAAATAAATAATTAAGGTGGTTGTGGTGGTGTTGGTACCTGATCATATAAAGAGCCTTTTCAGGCAGCTTGGCCTTGTTGTGCAGCAAAAACTGGTAGAGGTACTCATCATGACTCCACGACATCAGCAAATTGTCCAGCCCGCAGTGCGGCTTGTACATGCCATACTCTGTGCTGTAAGTAATATGGTTATGTGATTATTATACACAATGGTTTTGTGATTATTATCTAATAGACAATATTGGTATGATAAATTATGCCTTTTGTAATTGTTTAGAATGTTTTAACACTCACAGTGTCATATTTTATATTCATAATGATGAAATAAGAATCAAAAAATTGCGCACGGGCGGGACTAGAACCAGTCTCTTTCTGGCTAACCGGGCCAAACGCTCTTCCAACTGAGCTACCGTGCTTTCAGTCCGACCGTGCGAAATGGTCTTTTGAATACCTACGTCATTAGGCGTGACGTCTGCGCTCTCTACCGCAACTGTTTTACAACTGCAGTGAAAAAAATATGACACTGCGAGTGTTAAAAACATTCTAAACCATTGGAGAGCGAAGCGTTATCAATTTCAAAGTAGAATTTATTCTGTAATGAATTACTTATTGGACTGCTGCTGTTGAAAACAGTTGGGGAAGATAGCGCAGACGTCACGCGTAATAAATAAATAAAAATTGTTTATTTCAAGCAATCACAGCTCATAATGGTTAGTTATTACAAAACAAAAAAATACTTATAAATTAATGTTAGTAACAAATTATTTTATTTTATTATAATTATTTAAAATCATAATTTAAATTAGATTTCATTTCATTTTATTATTATCTTAATATTATAATTGTAGTAATTTCTTCTAAGTTTAAACTATTTTCAGAGGGATATCTGTGCAGGTGCTAAGTCTGATATGCCAGCAGTATCTTCTCACCTAATTACCCTTCGCACCCAACATTTCCAAATAGGTGATGTGTATCTGTCAGCCACCGTCTTCAGAATGTTGTTGCTACTGCCACGCAGTCTGCTTATCAAAGATGTTGTCTTCTTGCGAATGATGGCGTGAAAACCATCCGTGTGATGGTACGCAAACATCTAATGTAGGTAATGAGTGTAATGACGTAGGTATTCATAAAAGACCAGAAATTTCGCATGGTCGGACCGAAAGCACGGTAGCTCAATTGGAAGAGCGTTTGGCCCGGTTAGCCAGAAAGTTGCAGGTTCGAGTCCCGCCCGTGCGCAATTTTTGGTTCATAGTTTTCAATACAAATAATATTTTTGTCGGACACGGTTCATGGTATTATATGGTGTAGTGGACAGATACCTTTATAATATAGTATGTAAGTGGTACTAACTTGTACTTAGGGTTGTAGGTGTCGGGGTTGTCTTTGAAGCTCTCGGGCCCGTAGACGATGGAGTCGGCCCAGCGGCAGCCCACGGGGTACGTGTCGCCCACCACGCACCACTGTGGCTCGTCGTAAAACGCCATCACCTAGGAAACCGGACAAAAGCTCTGTTCTATCACTGCAACTCCTAATAGGGTCACGGTTAAGGGTATAATACTTTGCCAATAAAAGTTGGGAGTAAACTTCAATACTGCATTTTTAAGTGACAGAAAGACTCGTATAGTCATGCATCAACAAGGTCGTGTCGGTATCATGTCTACCTCACTTCCACTTACCAATATAAAGGCGCACTGCGTAGTCCTATCTCTATTGACATTACAGCCTCACAACTCAGTTGGTTTTGCGCCGACTATACTGTTAAGTCCCCAGAGTTAATAACAATTAAACTTTATTTATTTCTCTTTCACAAAATTAAACTTAAAGCGAGTCTAAGGCTAATTACCCTATGTATATTTTTTGTTGATCGAGTGCGGGAAGAATTTTAGTACACCATCAAATTTTGTGACAGACTGGCGCCTGAAAAATATTTGGGACTATGTGTTGTCTAGATCCACGACTCGTCGACGACAGGTCGAGAGCCTGTAAGCTTAATTAAGTCACATCTAATATATAAAATTCTCGTGTCACAGTTTTCGTTGCCATACTCCTCCGAAACGGCTTGACCGATTTTGATGAATTTTTTTGTGCTTATGAGATCGGCATCTTTGAGAATCGGCCAACATCTATTTTTCAAACCCCTAAATTTTATTTTTATTTTTTAGACATTTTTTTTAATTTCTATTTTTTTATGATACAACATACAAAAATACATACAATCTCAATTTTCACCCTTCTACGATGAACCCTTATTTTTTAATAGCCATTTTAGTAATTTAAGGGCGAAACAAAATTCGCTGGGAATGCTTAACTTTTAAAATTACGGGACTCGGCGGGACGGGGCTGGGGCGGGACGGGGCTGGGGGCGAAACAAAGTTCGCTCGGACCGCTAGTTAATTAATAAAATTGTATGTGTGAAGTGAAGTGTGCACATGTTGTGTGAATTTATGTGGTAGGTATGCACGTTTTGTGCATTATGTGTATTTTGTGAAGGGTGGGTGTACTTGTAAGTGCGCTTTCGAAATTGACAGCAGCGCGACTGCCGCGTGACTGTCGCGCTGCTAAAAACGCCTACGTGTGAAAGCGCTCTAAGGGACAAAAAAGAATTATACACATCTAGGGACCTTTATCGATATTATTAGTCCACAGGGGATAACAACTTTTTAGTTTTATCATAGCTTAGTAGTAAGAATAAGCAAAGAGGCGAATATCAGAATCATGCTAAATATTCATTACCGTAACTACAGGTGTAAGCTGCAATATTTGCTAGTATAAATTAGAAGTTCATAACTACATTAGTAAATTGTTTATGAATTTTCAACTTCATTAAGATCATCAATAGTTATTTACTGTTGAAAGACGTGAAAAGCCTTCGCATTTCAATGTGACAAGGATAGGTCCGGAGCTATCTCGTGTTGGTTCTCGTGGCATAATAGCAGGTTATCAGGCCCACAGCGTGTGAACAAATCGTAAAGTTTACTGAACGGTTGATAAGTACGTCGTAAAATGTAATTGACTACGAAAAAAATATAGAAAGGTATAAAAATATGTAAGGTATCCTAATCAAATGCTAAACTTGAGTCGTCTCATACGTTCATTAATTAATTGCGAATGCATTTGAAACAGCGACTGATAGGAATGAAATAACAGTGCTATCTACGAAGGTATACTTTTAACCATAACAAGCGTTGCCAGCGCTCTTCGTTTCGCCCCCGGCCCCGTTTTATGGTCTATCTTATTCATGGCTAAGGAAAATCTAACAAAGTAAAAATCATGAAATTTTGTCCATCCATTCTCGAGTTATAAGTGATGTAACAAACACGACTTTTATGCTCGACTAGCGGTCCCCCGCGACTTCGCCCGCGTATTTTATGTTTGCTTACTCCTCACCCTCCCGTTGCAGCGTGATGGTTTAGATGTAGCTAAAAGCCTTCCGGAATAAATAATCTATCCAAATAAAAATATTTTTTAAATCAGACCAGTAGATCCTAAGATTAGCGCGTTCAAACAACCATACAAACTCTTCGGCTTTCTAATATAAGTACAGATAGAATAGACGATCAATTATAAAATATGACAGAAGATTTGCAAGAATCTTTGTGATTGTGAGCCCTCCTCATGTATCTCGCCTGTTAGTTATTATCGTTACAATTTTTACCCTTAGTATTTTTTCCTCTGGGATACCTATAAAAATAGAAAATAGAAACCCTAATCAGGTATTTGTAAATGCTGAACCCTTAAGTGCCTGCCAAACCATATATATATTTTTCATGAAGTACATCTGCTGTTGCTTACCTTCCCCAGATCATGTATCAGCCCAGTCAGATGGAACCAGTCCTCATCAGGGTGGTCCTCACGGATCCTCTCAGCGGTCTGGAACGCGTGCACGATGTTCGGCAGGTCGGTGTCAGGGTCTGATTCGTCCACCAGCTCGTTCAATTTGATAAGGGCCTCCTTGATTGTAGCCTTGAAGTGGTTGAACTTTAGCCACTTTTCGCGCTTTTCTGGTGATATTAAGGGTCGGTTAGTTAGGGTTCTAAATTGGGAAGATGGTGGGTGAAGTGGAAAGGGCTAATGATGCAATTTAATGCAGTTATTAAGACCCTAATAAAATAATAATACAAATCTAGGGAACACAACAGAACTATGATATGAATTTTATTTACTATGTAAATACCTATAATGAGCCGATGGTTATATAAACAACAATATTTTTTGTCGATTAAAAAACACCTTGCAATCTTGCGATTACCTACGTTTTGACAGTAAACTTTTTAGGCTGGTTAAAATTGTGTGAACTACCAACGTAAATTAAAATAACATCAATCAAATAGATTAGATCTATTACTATGACCACCAAAGTGGACTTAAATTGCCTACTTAGGTGCCTCATAATGTGACTATACTATTGTGAATAATTCCAAAATCGATGTTTGTTTTCCAACGTGGTGTATTGTATAAAAGTTTGGGTGTATGCACGCTAAGATAGGTTTAAAGATCTTTTTTCTCAAAAGATTTACATTTCTCTCAAAATAAGATAAAAACCCGTCGTGAAACGAATCTATTGCTATTGTTTTAGCGGAACGATTCTTTTGAAATTGTGCTACCTTTGTGGTATACTTTTAGCATGACAGAAGCAGCAGAGTGTTGTTTTGGTCAGAGTCATCCGAGTCAGGGATGATAATGTTTATTATAAAAAAACATTTTCTTTAAATTTTTTGCAATTTTTTTTTTAAAGAAACCACTCCACAACATTCTAAAATAAATAAAAAAAACGAAACGAATGGGGAATCTCGCTTCCTCGCGCGAAGCCTTCGCGTATCGACGAAATACTTCGCCGTAGCTACGAAGAGGCGAGCTGGTTTTGTTCGTTTTGACCTGCTCGCTAGTATCGCAATAATAAATAGATTTTGTGAGTTTTTCTCCATGTATTTTTATTTTGGCATTAGTATCGTTTGTACAACCACCTGCGTCGCTCGTCATTGACCAAAACAACACCCTGTATACAATTAGACGTGATCCACGGTGATGTCGGTGTACATAGTATGTCCTGCGCTCGCGCTCCTTGATGTTGCCTGCCACGTCTACCAAGTTATCGCAGAACCCTCATATCAAATTGCTGCTGGAATAGGGTCGCATGTGGCAGACAAAATGGCTCCAAGACAAATGACGATCGCTTAGTTACCCGAAGATCAACAACTTAACTTCTCCTTCAATTTAAAAGCCGCACTCTTGTCGGTGGAGTAATCGCCATTCTTTTCTACAGTCTGCTTTTCTCTTGCCTTCCTGATATGACATGACATTAATTTTCTCCTTCATTTGGTCAAAATAGCTTATCCTAGGTCGTCCTCTTCCCCTCAACCCTTCTATTTTTCCTTCTATGATATTCTTTAAAAATCTGTCATGTCGTATCAAGTGTCCTATCATATTGCCGAGGTTGGAGGCTGGTATCAGTTTCGATCGCTTCTTAGCCGAAATACAATGGCAAAGCTATATAGTAAATGTGTATAGATAGAGTAATACGTCCAGGAGGAAAATAACGAGACCTGACTTATAGATATACTAACGTTTGACAAGGTCGACGGTGACGTTGGTGTGCATGGTGTAGTATGTCCTGCGCACGCGCTCCTTGATGGGGTCGGCGTCGTCGACCGAGTAGTCGCGGAACGCTTCGAGCGGCTTGTCGTTGAAGGCCGGCTCCGGACGGAGCAGCTGGGAGGGGTCGATCATGTTGATCGGGGTTTTCTGGTAAAAAAAAGGATTACTGAAAAATTTGCAGTAGTTAGCAGTTAAACCGATTTCTTGACAAATTTTTCGAGTCTTTAAAATATTGTAAGTACAACAAAGTGCAAAGTTAAAGAACAACTTTTACTAAGTTTCAGTTAACAGTAAATTTATTCTAATTAGGTGTTGTTATTTTTTTACCCAAGTTAGTTGTTATCATTTCTAAAAATATTTTTTTAATACCTAAGAAAGAAAATAGAAAGCTATGAGAATAGACGAAAACTTTAAGCACCGAATGACCTGAAAATGTATTTAAATTAAACATAAATTAAAATCATTCGAACGAAGATTAAACTACGTTTTCTATTATTAAATTAGAGAACTACGAATTAGCTAGGACTTTATGCACAGTCAATTATGTCCCAAACTTAATGATCAGCCTAACAACTAAAAACCATACATTTATAACAAATAGTCACTGTTAAAAACGGCATTCTGACTGATACCAGAGATAGGCCATCGTGTTCCATTTTTACAGGCACTGGATACAAATCCATGTGCAGACATCCAGGAACCGGATTGACTGAGCACTTCATAGTTTTATTTTTTAATGTGGCAAATTTAGTTTACGTTAAATATATAGTTAATATTACTAGTTTAATTTATTATTATTAGTTTAATTTATTATTCCGTTTACTCACCACATCAGCAGCTGCCATGTTTCAGTCCTTGAGCGTTCGTGGTCTGACCCAGCAATAGCAGTTCTGGTGACCGGCTCCTGCTTATATGCCGCATCTCGGCGTAGATTACACGGAGATAATGGCACAGGGTGATATTGTTTTAGATATATCTCATCTAAGTTAAGCTAAGATTATATTTTGCACTTGAAAATCAACTTGACTGTAGCGGAGAATCAGACCAACACATTCTGAGCTATCTAGTTCTATGCTAGTTCCATGAGATCATTCATAGTCGAACGCATAATCATTATTAAATTTGAAAATTCGAAATAAATAGAAATAAAGATATCCAAGATTTTTCACTCGCTATTTTTAACAATGCAATCAAATATTAAGTTAATATTTTTCTTTAGGAAACAATCTAGAAAACTTGATTATCCTTTTTAGGGTTCCGTAGCCGAATGGCAAAAAACGGAACCCTTTTAGTTTCGTCAAGTCTGTCTGTCTGTCTGTCCGTCCGTATGTCACAGCCATTTTATTCTGTAACTATAAGCATTACACAATTAAAATTTGGTAGGAAGATGTATCGTGATAACCGCTTACCGATTCTCATACAAAAAATAAAAAATAATGACTTTTAAGGGGGGGCTCTCATACATGAAACTAAAACAAAAAAAAATTTTTTTAGTCAAACCTATGCGTGTGGGGTGTCTATGGATAGGTCTTTTAAAATCACATAAAGGTTTCTAAAACCATTTTCTTTTAAAGTCTAACGTTTCATAGATAGACGCTTTCAAAGTGGTAAAATGGGCGTCCCCCCCATCTAATTTCTAAACCAAGCAAGTGTAAATTTTGAAAAAAATATATAATGTAGATCTTAATAAGTACTTTCAACGAAAATTGGTTCGGACGGAATCGAACTAGTAGTTTTTGAGATATAGCACATTTTCAACAACCGCAAACATAACTTTGTACTTCATACAAACACTATAAAAAACAAAGTTATATTTGCAGTCAACAAAATATTGTGGTATTTTACTAAGTAGAAGTAAATGGATTCCCTAATTCAGTTAAAGTTGGCACGGAACCCTCAGTGCGCGAATCCGACTCGCACTTGGCCGACTTTTTATCTAAACGTTGTTTGAGTGAAAAACAATCAGACTATCTTAGTTTCAGTTTAAAAGTAGTCTTTTTATTTTGTTAAGACTGCCACCCAAATATGAATATGCAGATACAACTATCTTTATTACCCATTTGTCTTAGTAATAACTACAAAAGATAAAAATGATGACATTGTTATGCATGGTTTCCTTATATGTAGTATCAGCGTAACTACTGAACTTAAAACAGCTAGTTAGTAATTTCGTTTCATTCAGTAATAATCTTTAGACGAAATTACTATCAAACGTCTGGCAAGACTGATATCGATAACTTTTATGCAGCATAGTAATACAGCAAAACTTTTCTATTTTACACAAAGATAAAGAATCTCTTTATAGGACCTAAGTTTTGTGTATGTGTAAATCAAGTACCTTATATACGGACACGGTCGCAAGATATCACTAGTCTTCGTAAACAAATAAGTAGGTGCCGTGATCTTGAACGCGAATTCATCCACAACGCGGCGACGACACTGCATATAAAAAGGAAATCCGATGTATTTTTGCTCGTGCAAATCTAAGTGTAGGGTCACCACTTGAAGAAGTTTGTTCACCAGCAGTTCCAGCTCTCTTCTAATTCTGACGTATTAGATCTCAAATAAGTATCGTTAAACCTTGTAGAGGGAATTTCAATTCAAGCAACACAATTTTTGGCTTCGTAACTTTGTTTGGATTAGTTCCTAACTAGTCAACATATCAAAAGTCCTAGCCTGTAGCCCTTGAGCCGGGAGGAGCGACAGGGTTAAAAAGTTATTTTTTAGGTCAATAAAGTTATTTCGCTTAATTATCGGAAACTATGCGTTTTAGCCACATGAAATCTTCTACAAAATGAAAGCTGAGGTGATACAATTTTCTACAAGTTTGCCTTAGTCATGTTTAAAACCGACTTTAAAAAAAGGAGGTTATCAATTCGCCATTAAATGGAATTGGCCAATATTTGGGCATGATGATGTGTTTAGGCGTTCATATAAGTGTGTTAAATTTCGCAAGTGTATTCTGCTCCAAGCTCAAGAGGTACGGGTTGGGACTTTTGGTATGTTAACCTCCTAACAAGGGCAAATAAAGATATGAAGTCAAAAATTGTGTTCCAAGCGATTCCTTATAGTATCTTTCCTTGACTGCACTAAATGTATTCTGTCATAGGAAATCAGCAAGCCCCATAAATATTTGAACAGATGAAGTCTCGCGCCGCGCCTAAACAATTTTTCAACAAAAAACGCTTGTACACATGACACATGACACAAAAACTAGTGTCTCTTGAATGTAAGACAACACGAGGTGTGAGCGATTTTGTCTCTTAAGATTGTTAGGTGCATGCACGAGACTTAAAAAGTACGCAAACCGCTCATACCTCTTAGGGATCAATATAAATAAGATTTCGTTATGGAGGTAATTTAGTACCCCTTACCATTAGGGTTTAAGTCTAGGGTTAGAGTAGACTGAATTAAACTGTTTTTCTCATTATATTTGAGTTTGGGCACTTGCATAAACCCTTAGGAGTTAAAACGTAAGGATATCGCAAAGTAATCACGTTAACCTATATACCCGCAATAATACTTTAGTCATACGCATTATAACATCCGTAGTGAGACCTAACTGCATAACAGGTCACTCGTGTCCGATAGTCACGAGACCACAATAGTCATTTGTTTCTGTGTCATCTGAGGCCTAAATATAGACCATGTGCGCAGACGCAGATTGACACAAGACAAGGGTAGCGGGGCCACGCCTCTTGCTCATCCTAGTCAGGGGTTCTCAACCTTATTTTATAACTTTTTTAAATTTTAAAAGAAAAATGAGAACTAACCAACGAATAATTTAAATATGGAACATCATTTCATATGAAGAAGTCGACTTATGGGAACTTATTCAGACATTGTGAATCAGGCCGTATGAGTAAGAATGCTACAAGCGAGCTTAGTAACACTGCAAAACCTTAAAAGCTCAATAGATTTCAATGAGTTTTTATAAACTGCTGATGAACTAGGAAACGTATGATAGAAATCGAAAAAGCTCCTATCTATGTGAACATAGATGCATTCATATAAATAATCTCGCATAAAATCCTAACTTCTTACACCTGAAGCTTTATTTTTGAATGACTCGCGTCAATATAACGAGTGATTAAAAATCACATGAAATACTGCACGAGTACTTACAAAATCGAGTTATATTTCTTAAAATTACTTTTGTGTGGATTTCAGACAGATTTCATTGGAAAATCAAACATGAATCAAAGAAAATATTGAAGCGAGTGATAACAAAAATGAGCTCATGAATTCTGGGTATTAGACACCCTGTATATTCATTATAGGTAATGCAAAAGTAGTCTGAATGAAAAAGTTGACAGTGAGTTCCGCTACACATATTTATTCAATCACCAGGTAGATAACATCTAAGTAAATGGTGTGTTTATTTCATATTTTCGCATCCCAAGGTCAAATGGGCGGCAATCGATTGCCATAGACGAGTTTGCAAGGGGCACAACACAGGAAGATAAACCGTACCACTCGTGAAGTGTGATTATCTAGCCACTTGAGTATGACGATTAGCGCCATACTTAGGACCGAGAACATGAAACAGTGCGCCGACGCAACAAATAGAATTGCGGATACGTTTGACTGTCAATAGATTGTTTAAATGTTGATGACAATACTGGCCAAGTGCGAGTTGGACTTGCGCACTGAGGGTTCCGTGCCAACTTTATCTGAATTAGGGAATCCACTTACTTCCACTTAGCTAAAATACCACAATAATTTATTAACAGCAACAAATATAACTTTGTTATTCATAGTGTTTGAATGAAGAACAAAGTTATGTTGGCGGTTGTTGAAAATGTGCTATACCTATCTCGAAAACTACTGCTTCGATCCCGTTCAAACCAATTTTTGTTAAAAGTATTTGTTAAGATCTACATTATATAAAAAAGGAAAGTTTAGCCTATAACATCCCACTGCTGGGCAAAGGCCTTATCTCAACTATGAGGTAAGGCCTTTGCCTTTATTTTTTTCAAAATTTACACTCGCTTAGTTTAGAAGTTAGAGAGGGGGGACGCCCATTTTACCACTTTGGAAGCGTCTATCTACCAAACGTTAGACTTTAAAAGAAAATGGTTTTAGGAACGTCTATGTCATTTTAAAAGACCTATCCATAGATCCCACACGTATAGGTTTGACTACAAACAATTTTTTGGTTTTAGTTTCATGTATTTGCGTCCCGCCCATTAAATATCATTAATTTTTATTTTTTTTGTATAAGAATCGTAAAGCGCTAACAGGATATATCTTCCTATCAAATTTAAACAGTGTGATGCTTATAGTTACTGAATAAAGTGGCTGTGTCATACGGACGGACAGACAGACAGACAGACAGACAGACTTGACGAAACTAAAGGGTTCCGTTTTTTGCCATTTGGCTACGGAACCCTAAAAATTATCGGTCCAAAAGACAATGGTCCTCATTAAAATTTTCAGTCTTCTGCTGGCATAGTAATACCATATTCATGGTAAAACTTTTAACGAAAGCACTACCGAAAAATGAGTCTTATATTCCAGGGAACAAAGTCTACTTTCAACTCAACCAACAGCCTATCTACAAGATATCAGCTCTTACTACTAGTTAGGTACTTTTTAAATTCTTTTAATTATTAGACACCAATCACATACATTGCTCTGAAGTCTGATCCCAAAGTAAGTAGCTAATGCACTTGTGTTATGGAAATCAGAAACAACGGTGGTACCACAACACCCAGACCCGAGACGATAAAAAAAATGATTTCCATATTTACCCAACCAGGAATCGAACCCGGGACCCCGGAGAGGTGACGCCTTGAAACCAGCGTGCTTAGCCACAACACCACGGAAGTCGTCGTCTTGGAATACTAATCGGCATACAACAACCTTTTTAGGTGAATATAACCTTTATGTTTTAAGAACTAAAGACTATTTTAAGTCAGCATCTGCTCTGATCCAGAAAAACCAATATAGTGCAGTGTTTATTAAAAACTCAAGACAATTATGCATATGATATGCAGCATATCATATACCCCACCATCATTACATTATAACCACCATGTTTACGTTACGAATGCATTACTTGATATATCATGATAATATGTATTTAAAGGGATAAACTTGTTGTCTTACAAACATATTTTGATGTCAATAGTGAGATAATCATTTTATAAACCGGCGGTTCACCTTTATTGTTCTTTATCTAATCAAAAACTATTGTTTTATCCATGTAAGGACCTGAGATCAACACAATATAAAGCCACCATCAATTTATTAAGGTACCTAGGTTATTTGTTCGTTTTGATTCTAAAATTTAACTACCTGTATTAAAGTATTTGAGACAGTAAGGGCAACCTCTTACTTGCGAAATAAAAATAAAATCAGTTATCGAGAAACCTCTAAATAAGTAGGTAGGTTTAGCCGCTAGCATATTTTATGCGCCGAAATTTGTTTTCTCTAATAAGCAATGCGACTGTTTAAAGGCAACCACGTAAAATAGCAATGTATCATAATAAAAACATTGATAACCCATAATTTTACGAGTTTCTTATAAGTTCATCATTATGTTAGCGCTGTTAAAATTTTGCATAAACAATAAACTTAACTACAGATAACTGTTAACAATAATAAAACCGAGTACCTAACGTACCTAGTTTTATTGCCAACATTATATACTTATATTATAAAGCTGAATACTTATACGTGACATTGCGAAACAATAAATTGCGGAAACGCACATTGCCATTATCACCAAATAGAAGAAAGCTGAAATTAGTTTGTTTGTCAAACTAATTTCTTGTGGACACTTCCGACATTTACGTTAATCATAATATTTCAAATCTAGATAGGCATATGAATTGTAATGTATTGAACGTATTATGACGAAGAGAATGTGTAAGTTAGTGAATACAATGGGGATAAGTCACACGCAGTAAAAATCTGGTTTAGTGCTGAAGTATACTATTACAGAACTAAGTAAATATGTGGGGCTGACTAGAATCGGGAATCGTCGTGTAACATTTTCGAATTTTCATACCTTTTCAAAAATGAAATGTTGTCAATTGGTAGGTCGATTTCTTAAAATGCTCGTTCACCCTATGATTAAATACGCATCAAGTGATTTATGAAACAATTGATTGCATAGATCTGATACACGCGCTTAACTATTACAGAATTACTATTGTTTGTACATTAATCGATAAAGCTGTCTGATGGCATCAATTAATGATAACTAGCC
The DNA here is from genome assembly GCA_963924145.1 of Pyrausta purpuralis. Classification (NCBI taxonomy): domain Eukaryota; kingdom Metazoa; phylum Arthropoda; class Insecta; order Lepidoptera; family Crambidae; genus Pyrausta; species Pyrausta purpuralis. The sequence continues at coordinate 6,012,231 of OZ001663.1, read as the reverse complement.
TTTATTTTGACTATTGCATTTTACAAGTCATTAATCATACTCTTTTCACGTGGATGGGCTGATTCTGGTAATCATAAGCCATAAATCGGGGTCCATAAAAATGCTCGTCTGCAACGGTCGCGGTTTCTCGCGCCTAACCACCTGCCAAAATCTCTTGCACATCGCGTCGTCTTTTGTTTGAAGTGACGCCTGATCAGTAATTTAATAGCGACGATACACATGCCTATAAAACGGAGCAGTAGCTTGTATGCTCGTTAATGGCATGTGCAAGCTACTGGCGCAATATGGCTACATTTGCAAGCTAAACTTGCAAGCAAGTTGCGTCCTTGCATGCCTATTTCATACTGTTCCTCTTCCCACGGGCCGGTTTTCCGGCCCCCCGCATCCCACATTGCACATGCCATTAACCGTCCAAAAATCAAATCTTGTCGCTTGCCAGTTAAAGGCCGATCCGCACTCAACAGTGCCGGCACTGTCCCGAGACACACGTATTCATTAGTCAGTGAAAAATAATATTGTATCATACAGCTTGGTCGACGCTATCTGCACTCGTTAGTGACAATGACGTTCAGTGATCACTGTCACTGATGAGTGCGGATAAAGTCGTACAAAATATACGGTCTATCAAAATGAGCTGCATTCCTTCTGCATGGGGGCTTATTCTGATGCACAAATACAACAACTTTTTGTATGGGACCAACTTCGTGAACCCAAAAAATTATTTCACTTTCCTATACTAGAGTGCCGATCAGCTGATGCTAGTATGTATGGAGAAGTCAATTTTTTTTTGCGATTTCGATGTTGGTTTCATACAAAAAGTTGTTGTATTTTAGCAACAGAATCATCGCCGAGAAGGAATGCAGTTGATTTTGTTAAGCCATGTATATATTGCAATATCCTCTTTCACTGACACTGACGCAACGGCGGATCCAGGGGGGGGGTCATGGGGGTCATGACCCCCCCCCTGAGCTGGTTCCAGGACTACCTAAGTCCTGGAACTGGTCCACTAATTGAACATAATGATTTTATTTATATATTTTGTCACCATACAGATTTTATGAAACTACATATCTTCAGTATTTCATGAATAACTTTGTATGATGGCAAACGTTTAGGGACGAACGAAAGCATCGAAAATTTGAATTTTACCGCGCCACACATGCGCGCGCTTTTCGACTACGTAACGTCTATCTAGCTAGAGCTAACCTCAATCCGAATCGGCGGAACGACAACTTCAGCATTAATTTAACTAACATAGTCGTCTTAAAAAACTAAAACTTCTTTCTACCTTTAATTAAGTGTACCTTTATAATTTTTTTTTTTTTTAATTTTTGCTGCATATTCATTAATTACAAGAAATATACATCTTTAAGCAGAATACTGCAATCGAGCTCAATTGATTTAAAAAAAAGCTGCGGATGCTATAAACGATACTTTAAGTGTTTTACAAAATAAAAGAGAAAATGTGGACGTAATATACCGACAGCTTTTTGAAGAGGCTAAAAAAGTGGCTGAGCAGCTAGATGTAGAAATTAGGGCATTTAGCCCCAGAATAGTATCAAAACAAATACATAGGGCCAATAACCAACCTGCCCAATCTGCTGAAGAGTATTTCCGCAGAGCTATATATATCCCTCTTCTTGATTCAGTAATAAGTGATCTCAACGCTCGCTGTCTCCTGATGTACTTAATTTGTTTCAGCTAAGCGTTTTCATGCCAAAAAGCGAATATAGTAATGAAGACATTGAAACTGTGAATCGCTTAGCTACCGACTACGCGTTATTACTAGATAACACTCCAGTTTCTGTAATTGTAAATGAATAACGGCTGTGGATGGTGAAGTGGCAGGCGTGGCAGCGGAGCCAAGACATACCTCAGTCGATTTCGGATCTTATTTTAAATTGTGACATCGATATGTATCCTAATATAAGAATTTTTTTATGCATTATGGCTACACTACCTGTCAGTGTAGCGACAGCAGAAAGGTCTTTCTCCACGTTGCGCAGAATTAAATCGTGGCTAAGATCTTCAATGGTTGAAGATCGCCTGACCGGACTGGCACTTCTCCACGTTCATAAAAACGTATTCATTGACGTAAATGACGTAATAACGCGTTTCGGGAGAAGACGTCAAAGAAAAATTGATTTTGTTATTTAAATAATTATATGTATTTTGTCCGTTTCTATCCCTTGTCGTACCACCTCTTCACTTTTGCGGAGTTTTGCGTCATACCCCTCGACATCTAGCTGCTGTGACTGACAAATCATTCACCACGGTTATGGCTTCCCTGGACTGGATGTTTTTAAGAGAAGATAGCAATATGCACGTATATGTACAAGTTATTATGTGTTAAGTTTTTCAAGTGTACAATAAAGAATAAATATTTAGTACAGTACTTACGCACATTAATAAAATACCTACTTTTTACTTGTATCTATTGTTATCAAAATTAAATTGTAAGTTCTTGACTTGACCACGACTATGTGACCCCCTCCTGGCGGCAAAGCTGGATCCGCCCTTGCACTGACGGATACATTTCTCATTGGCACGTCTCAGGACTGTGCCGGCACTGTTGAGTGCAAATCGGCCTTTAAAGCACGCCAGAACGTACGTGCAAGCTGGCATGAACGTGTGCTAGATACAGGCATGTGTATCGACGCCTTTATAGTATATTCAGTGGCTCAATTCGTGTCGTCTGTGCAAGGAATTTTCTTTGAAAAGTAGTTAGGCACAAGACATTTCGGCCGTTAGTTATCACAAATGGAATTTAATAACAAGAATCAAGCCTTTTCATGTATACTAGCGTTAAGAGTTACATATTTCTACAAGGGCTACATAAGCTACGCAATAGGAATAAAAAGCGTCTTTGAACAATATGAAAATCTATATTTATACATACATACATCTTTAAAATGCAATATGATGTTATTTTATAATCTACATACATCTAAGTCTTTTGTGTCGCCGGTTCGCCATTACATTCTGAAACAAAAACAAAAGGTTAACGTTATGTTCGGGCCGTTTAAAACTTTTTCATGTTAAAGGGAAGTTCGTTTTAATTGATATTCCTAGTCTTTCAAAGTAGTTGATATGAGCAATACTTACGTGTTTATTTTTTCATAACAACATTAAGTCTACAAAAATCCATTTTTTTCCAGATAAATAAAAAGTACAAATATTTATCATGCTAATATTTTTAACTTATTTACTTAAATAACAGATAACATACAAATATTAAGTCCACCTTTGTACACTATGATTTGTGCAATAAAGTCTTTTAATTAATATATAAATACATACCTATTCATCTTTCCCGCTCACAGACGACCCGGAATCCTGCTCGCTGTCACTAGACCACTCCCCCTCACTGTACTCCCTATCTTCTTTCTTCTTCCTCCTCTCTCTCCTGCTTTCCCCCACCTCCTCCTCCGACGACTCATCCTGCCTCACAAAACTCTGCTGAGTACTGTCGTCTATGTCTTGAACCAAGTCTTTGGTGGGTGAAGCGTTTCTCAACTCTTTGAGAGTGCTCGTAAGGTCGATGTTTATTTCGTGGTCCATTTCTTCTTCTTCTTCCTCTCTCTCAACTTCTACTTCTCTTCGCTTCTTCTTTTTGCCTTTAGACGTGTGCCGCTTGTCCTTCTTTCGTTTCTTCTTTTTGGTGCTGTAAAGAGTTTTGTGTGATTCATATTGCTTGGCTAAGGTTACGGAATTTATTTACCCTATTATTATGTATTTATATTTACCCGTCATAATCAGACTCCTCATTTTCTTCCGATGATCTGTTAAATAAATATGTATTAAAATAGTTATACTTTTATGAAAGTCGAAAAACAATAGAACCGCAATTTTCAAGACATACTTATTCTTTCTGCGCTTGCTCTTTCTGTGTGACCCAGATCCATTCTCGTAATCTGTGGGATAAAGAACAATGTTGGAATTCTGTGAATAACAAAAAATAATAATCAATAAAAACTATTCTTTGATATAACAATAAAAATGTGTTAATAGGAACATGCCTTTGGAACTGTAAAATAAAAATAATAGCTTAAAAAAATATTATTTTAGGTTTATAACATAATATTTCATTCACCTACTCTAAAGAGTGTGTAGCATTATAAAAACTATACGCAGTCAGTATTTTTGTAAGCAAAACTATGCAGACTGTATGAAGCCGTAAAGCCTCTTTAAAGGAGTACAGAGGAGAGGAACAGAGATTACCGTATCTGTCTCGGTGGCGGCGCTTCTCGCGTTTTCTTCTCTTCTCTTCTTCCTCGGCTTTCTTCTTACGCAACGACTCCAGCGTGTCCACCTAATGACAACATGAATAATACATTAGCATCACTACTTTAGAGCGGTCTACAATCTACAACTATCTATGATAATGATAAACAAAACAAATTGAAGGTAATAATTTTAAATGCATACGTGTTATGTTTTATTTTTTTTACCGCAAAATTTTATTTTTTCGCCCAAAAATTAAAAAAATATATTTAAGGGTGAACAACCTTTATCGCTTAGGGGTATGAAAAATAGATAGTAGCCAATTCTCAGACCTACTGAATACGCATATAAAATTTGGTAAGAATCGGTAAAGCCGTTTCAAAGAAGTACGGGAATGAACATTGTGACACGAGAATTTTATATATAAGACCTGCTGTCCGCGCGTTTTGAGTGCTTCCTGCCCTCCCGTTGTAGCGTGATGTTTTATATCCTAAAACCTTCTTCGATAAATTAGCTATCCAACACAAAAAAAATATTTTCAAATCGGTCCAGTAGTCTAACATAACTTTGTTATTATTACAAATACTATGAAAAACAAAGTTATATTTGCTGTCAACAAAAAATGTGGTAGTTGTATATTGGTTTAGTGAAAGGATCTCTAATTCAGTTAAAGTTGGCACGGAACCCTCAGTGCGCGAGTCCGACTCGCATTTGGCCGGTTTTTAGCAATTTAAGGGTGAAACAAAATTCGCTGAGAATGCTTAACTTTTAAAATTACGGGACTCGGCGGTACGGGGCTAGGGCGGGACGGGGCTGGGGACGAAACAAAGTTCGCTGGGTCCGCTAGTTATACATAAAATGTTACCATAGCGCTGGCCAGCGAAGACGTGGGTAGTTGCGCGGCGGCGGGGTCCACGCCAACTTTCTTCAGAAACTCCGCCGCGCGCCGGCGACGTTCTTGCTGCTTCGCTTTATCCGCCTCCGGGTCTGCCTCGCCTGGACATAATAACGGTCCATATAGTGAAACTACTCGTAATATCTCTTTGGACCGTGCTCTACGACAGCGACACAAACTATTGGTGGACGTTGGAATGACAAATGGCTGGCTGTCAATACGAAAAGTAATTAAAAAAGTTATTTTCAGTTCGGAAAATTGAACTTTCATGTGAAGATAGCCGGGTGAAAAATAGCTTTCCCATTCCTAGGGTGGAAAGTAATTTATTTTTAATTGCTACAGTTAGACATGGAGTTATAGATAATTGAGTCATATCATATTATTAAAATAAAAGAGCTTTCTATATTTTTTGCGTTTATTAAAACCCGTGTTTATTATAACCGATCTAATTTATAACTTAAATTCTACTATTTAAATATTCGGGTTCACGTTTTTTAAACTGTCACATTTTCTCTTTGTCTTTGTGTGATAGTTTTTTTTTCGGTCGAGTATTAGCGGCCGGCGGATTTTACTCTTGAATTATTGGCGTTGTTCGAGCGGCCAAAACATCTCGAGTAAACTGAGTCTATTTCTCCCTTTGTATAACAATATAATATTTAATATCTATTTATTATATTCAATGACGTTAATCTAGTGTCATTTTTTACAAATGAATAAAATAAAGTACACGGATACGTAAATTTGTGCTAAAAATTGCTAAAGAAATAGTGACAGACGGCCCCACAACGTTGTTTCTTTTTGGTCACTGCGAGCGCTGTCATCGATTCGTAATCCCCCACCACCTACTTTGCACACAGCGAATAGTAACGTCAGGTTACTAGGTACTCATAAAGTTGTACGAGACATGATGAAACATTATGTAATCTACTTATAGTGCCACTTAACTGAAGAATGACAGAATGGCGCCACGATCGAAAAGGCTTGACGTTTTATACAAAAATTAACATTTCTCGTTATTTATACTGCCGTAACTACATGGTGATACACTATAGACATGTTCTTATTTAACTTCATTACACAACGAAAAGTGAAATTAACGCCGAATGGCATTCTCTACTACTCGTAATTTAGGACTTAAGAAAATTGAAATGTGAGCTATTTGAATTTTGGCCTCCTTTCTCGCCATAATATCAGCGCTGAAAACAATAAGGAGACCAAAAACTGGGCTAATATAATAAAATGTGCTTCCGCCAATGTTCGATTTCCAATAATGGTGACATTGACTTGTTTGGCAGCAATGGTGTTTTCAAAGTGACAACTGTAGTTCCATTTTTGGCTGTTCTTCAGTTGAATTGGTGGCACTGTAATATGAGTGTGATGAAATACTGTAAAATTGGGTGGCTAGTGTAGATGTTTGAATACCGGGGATTGTGTTACTACCAGTGGTTATTTAGCTAGAATTTACTTTTATGACTAAAAAGGGTGTCTTTCTTAGGGTCGTATGACTTTCTCTAGTTAAATGTAGGGTTTTCATGTACTGGTTTTGCTGCTTTGGTAAGGTTCCATACAGCCTAATCTTTATTTTTGTTTCCATTAAATATATTAGTCCTATTATCCGTTCTCTACTCTATGGTTAAACAAAGCAGACAGTTTTTACAAGATTATAACTAATATTTACCTTTAGAATCATAATCGCCAGTCAGATCAATTAAATCATCGGAAGTATCAACCAACGATATAATCTCACTGTCCAACTCCTCTCTGCTATACCTCCGTCTCTTTTTCTCCCTTTCCCCATCCCTCTCTTTCCTCTTCTCTCTATCTACACCCCGCTCTTCTCTCTTCGACTCCCTACTCTCTGATTTAGATCTGTACTCTCTTTTCCTATCTCTAGGCTTCTTTTTCTCTCTCCTTGGACTGTCTCTTTCTCTCTTCTCATGGTATTTTTTCTCCTCGGGCGTAGGAGATTTTGCTTTGATTTCCTCTTGTCGTGGAACAGGTTTATCTTCTTTTTCTGCAACTTTAGGCACTTCTTTTATATCTGGCAACACTTCTGGTACCGGTTTTGGTGGTTCGACTGGTTTTAACGGTATTTCAGTGGGCTGGTTCTCGATTTTATACACAACGACTGGTGGGATGTTTGTCACTGGTATTATTTGGGGGGTAGTTGGTTTAGGTGTTTCTTTCGGTTCTTCGCTTTTGTCAGACTTCTCGGTCTCCTCGTCCGAACTCGATTCGTACGGAAGCGCTGGTTTGGGGAGTATCGGGTCTGGCTCTTTGAGCTTTTTTATTGAAAAGGATACAGGCGCCGCTGCAATAAAACAATAAACATTAAGCGATTGTCAACTGTAGTGTTGGGACCGTGCACGACAACGGCGCCTCAAACTATTGCAGTTGGCTGCCATTACGTAAAGCAATTTACCCAATATTATTTCAATGTATAGTAATATTGGACACCAATCACATACATTTCTCTGATCCCAAAGTAGCTATTGCACTTGTGTTATTGAAATCAGACACAACGATGGCACCATAGCACCCAGACCCGACTCAATATAGAAAATTTTGATTTCTATATTTACCCGACCGGGAATAGAACCCGGGACCTCGGAGCGGCGACGCCTTGAAACCAGCGTGCTTAGCCACTACGCCACGGAGGTCGTCGTTTAAAATATTGTATTACAATTTATTGTTTCCAATATCTTAGAGCTATCGTCATTTAATAATAAAATAAAATGCACGGTTACGTACATTTCGTACTTAAATTGCTAAAGGAATGGTGTCAGACGTCCCACAGTTTTGTTTTTTTTATCACTGCGAGCACTGTCATCACGTCGTATATTAAAATTAAATTTCAACAGCCTTTAGATAATGTTATGATCATCATCATCATTATCAACTTAAGGATGTCTACTGCCAAACATAGAATGTATGCCTTTTATGTTCCCTATACAAATAATAAATTTATAATTATTTATTATGTTCAACTACTAAAGGATATTAGTTATCTATAGCTTGACCACTAGACCGCTCCCTCTTATTGTTAAAACTTGCATTAGCTATAAGCGGTTAACTCCAGCCAAGTCTTGTGACCACACTGCCAAGCTATAGTTCGGCTAGAAAGTTTAAAAATTATCAGCAAAAGTAATTTATGTAGGTACCTGCTAAATTAATAATGTTTATCCTAGAAACAAAGTACTTAAATCGTGTTCGTGAAAAAAGTGACATATAACGTACCCGCAGTATTTTGCTTCGTATTCGCTTTGCCATTAACATCGATCCCCCTTTTCTGCTGCATCAACCGCTTGTAATACGCGTGGTACACATTATCGGGCTCTAAGAAAGTGAAGCGAGGGTCGTTTTTCGCGCGCACGATCTCGGCGAACTCGTCGCCATTTCGCGCGACGTACGCCGCCATCTTGTCGATGACGATTTGGACGTCCTCGGGAGGCGTCGGGATGGGTGTCTTGCTTTCTGATGACGAGCTGTCGTCATCTGTTAATAAACATAGATGTAGTTAGCTAAGAAGCCTGTAAAATTAAAGATAGATATCTAATCCAAGTGCATCAGTAATTTTATTAGGCAAAATAAGACAAATACCTGAAAAATTACAGATTACTACTATTATCATCGACTCTTGTACTTTTTATTAATGGGCTTCTTAACTTCTTTTTGAATGGATATTTATTTAAATTCTTACCCTTATGAAATGGCTTTTAAAAATCTGACTAAAAAGTTAAAGATAACGCATTTGCCCTTTACTTAGGAGAAACAAATGAATTTGGAGTCCGCGCATGATGAGTGTAGACTGTTGATGTAGGTAAGCTTGACGACATGCACCGATTCTGAATGTATTTTTTTAAACTTAAATAGAAGACAAATGCGTTTTTTTAAGCTTTAACGCAGTTTGTTTGAAGGTGGTTTTTTTTTTTTTTTTGTATCAATATTATTTACCTATATCTCAAAAAACTACTGATCTATTTTGATGAAACTTACACTTTAATCTAAGTTAAAATATACCCAATCGAAATTTTAAATAAAATCATCTCGCTGTGACTTTTTGCTGTCGAGTAATCCGTGGACAAACATAGAAATATACAAACATACATACACTTACGAAAGGACATTGTTCCGAGTCCATACATCGTTCGCCTAAGAACCAACAGTAATGAAAAGTACCTTTCTAGGTTTGAAATGACATGTATTTGTATGTAAGATAATTTTTGACGGACACTTCTATAAGAACATAATTATAACTTCATCATGGTGAATTTTAGGTTATGTTTTATTAATAATATGAAACATTATTTTCATTTCATCATAAAAGCTATCTTATCGTCATACTAAGTACTGGCAGCTTGTTTTACCTACTTCTTTATTTCACAAACATTATCTATACTAATATTATAAAGCTGAAGAGTTTGTTTGTTTGTTTGTTTGAACGCGCTAATCTCAGAAACTACTGGCCCGATTTGAAAAAATATTTTTATGTTGGACAGTCCATTTAACGAGGAAGGCTTTAAGCTATATAACATAAAGATACGACTCACAAGACCACAGCAGCAATGAAAAATGTTGCGAAAACGGGAGAAAGATATTCCTCTTGAGAGCTTCCGCTGCGTACGCTGCGGAAACCGCTAAAGTTACACAAAAATTATGTATGACAAGATTGTTCAGCATTAAGAGTTCTATAATAAAGTCCGCGACAGCATAAGTCTATCTTTTATGGTTGACTTACTACAACCTTTTTCATGTTAATAAATTTGTAAAAAAATTATGCATTATTTTGAGAGGTGTATTATACACACAGGTATTTATTCTTATCAAAATAAATACATTCACCATCACGAGCATTTTATTTAGAACAAAGTTGCCCTTTATATCATTTGATTCCAATAAATATCTTAGGAGCTATCACAGTTTTAACATAACTCCGCACCAAAATAATGTTCGCAGCTTAAGTACAACGTGCGCTTGCGCTAATTATATTATAAAGCTGAAGAGTTTGTTGGTTTGAACGGGCTTATCTCAGGAACTGCTGAACCGATTTGAAAAAAATATTTCTGTGTTATATAGCTTATTTATTGAGAAAGGCTTTAGGATATAAAACATCACGCTGCGACGGGAGGGGAGAGAGCAAACTCAAAACGCGCGGACGAAGTCGCGGGGGACCGCTAGTGTTTAATAATACCGTAATATCATAGTAGGTACCTACCTATATGAACAATTTCTTTCTCCTAGGTTCTTTTATTTCTGACTTTGAAATGGTTGGGGGTCACTCCTGTCATCTGCCCTTTTTTTCGAGGAACAAAGGTGATTTAGCCAAAAACGGCACAATTATATTTTTATTGTGTAAATAAAAAATGTTGAATTTACGTTGTATTATATTTTCCTGAGGCACATAATAATTTGTCTTTTTAGCCTATTTACTAACTAAAGTAAGTGAGTGAAGACCGTATTGTGGTATTGGCCAAATCACAGAAGCCCATACAGAACACAATATTATAAAAAAATATTATGTAAAGAGTTCAAAATCAAGAAAGTCCTTTTAAAATTGATTTCACGAAACAAAAGTGTCCGTTACAATCTAATGAATGTTTATTAATGCAAAAAAGAAGACATGAATTTTGGTAATTGACAAATTTGTGTTGATTCTTAGGCGTGTTTTATCAATGTCCTTTGCAAGCCTATAAAGATATAACAAGATAGATAACATACTCAAATAATATCAAATTTCAACAATGTTACATACATAAAATTAATTACCTCTTTTTTGCAATGTTACATTTTGACATCCGTAAATGTGTAAACTGTCGTAACATTAATGATGCAGGTAGCGTAATATTATCTATCTATTTGCCATCTTACCCGATTCCTCGGTGTCCGAGTCAGTGTTGTAGTGGTTCATGAGGCTGAGGCCTGTCGACGTGGCGGCCGGCGCGGGGGCGGGCGGCGCGGGGGGGGCTGGCGCGGGCGGCTGCTGGTAGTACGCCGCGTACTGCTGGTAGTGGGGCTGCGGGACTACTGGAGCTGGGGATGAGATAATATAATTATATTCATCTCTAAAAAATAAAAGTTTATAAAACTAAAACCCTACTACTTAAAAAACGCTCTTAAAAGTACGAAACAAGAAAATAGTTATAAAGGATAGCCGTGGTCGTCTTTGATTTTATTTTATTATTATAATGACTCTGTTTTGCTACAGTAGGTGGCATACGACCACGACTATACGGCTATGTTATAAACTTTCTTTTTATTTAACTTATTTTGGAGTTACGTAAATTTATGTTATATATATGTGTTATAATTATTATTCAGAGCAGACCTAGTATAGTACCTAACACCTTATAAGTTTAAAAGGGAGTTTGTAAATGCTTGCAATCATCAGGTGCTTGCAAGCAAAGCCATGAGCAACAGCTAATATTGTTTACAGATTTGAAATGTGCTTAAAGAGCTTTTTCATTTGATATTTTTTAGTTCTTTTCTTTAAGTCTCCTAGTAGGCGCTGTAGTCTATTTAACGTAATTTCATGTAGCCCATAACCAGCGGACGATCAAGAGGCTTATAACGACACCTCATTTCTCCAAGTATGATAAAAAGTTTTATAGTTATGAGGGAATGAACATCCATACCCACATACATACATACAGGTCAAAATCATAACCCTCCTTTTTGCTTCGCCGTAGTCGGGTAACAAACAGCTTACTGCGAGTCGGCTCGTGCAATGAGGGATTTGTGCCAACTTTAACTTAATAATGGTTCCTCTTACAAGACATTTCCACTTTGCTAAAATGCCAAAATATTTTGTCGACAGCAAAAATAACTTTATTTTTCATAGTTTTTGTTTGGAGGACCAATTTATATTTGCGGCTGTTGAAAAGGTGCTATATCTCAATAACTACTAGTTCGATCTCGTTCAAAGTTTTTGGTATTGGGAAAAAAAAAAGGAAAGCACTATATTGTTTTTTTCAAAATGTTCAATTGGTTCGTTCAAAAAATAGAGAGGAATAGGAGGAGCCCCCCTCAAATGTTATTATTTTTTATTTTTTGCATCAGAGTCGTAAATTGGTTAACAAGATTCGCCTACCTACCAAGTTTCATCTATGTAATGCTTATAATTTCATTTTTCCACACTAAGCCTCCCAACAAACAAATACGTCTTATAAGTCTTGACTTGTACAACCTAAAGTTGGATAGCCGTCTTACAATGGTAATGAGATGACTACCAGGTCCTATAGATGTCTTTAATGCAACTAATTAGTCGTGCGACGAATATGTCATAGTAAACTGGTATTAGCAACGTTGGGGAGACTAAACGATACGACGTTATATTACAGTCTTAGCTAAAACGTTTGTACGACAACGCAATAGTCATACTAACGTTATAGTCCAATAAACGTTTTAAACACACCAAATTATGTTTTTGGAAAACTTTTATACGACATTTATACAACGTGGATGTTATATAGACGTTTTCATAGTGCCGTTTATATAACAACTAGCGGTCCCCCGCGACTTCGTCCGCGCGTTTTGAGTTTGCTCCCTCCCCTCCCGTCGCAGCGTCATGTTTTATATCCTAAAGCCTTTCTCGATAAATAAGCTATCCAACACAGAAGTATTTTTTCAAATCGGTCAAGCAGTTCCTGAGATAATCACGTTCAAACAAACAAACTCTTCAGCTTTATAATATATTAGCGCAAGCGCACGTTGTACTTAAGCTGCGAACATTATTTTGGTGCGGAGTTATGTTAAAACTGTGATAGCTCCTAAGACATTTATTGAAATCAAATGATATAAAGGGCAACTTGGTTCTAAATTAAATGCTCGTGATGATGAATGTATTTATTTTGATAAGAATAAATACCTGTGTGTACAATACACCTCTTAAAATAATGCATTATTTTTTTACAAATTTATTAACATAAAAAAGGTTGTAGTAAGTCAACCATAAAAGATAGACATACGCTGTCGCGGATTTTATTATAGAACTCTTAATGCTGAACAATCCTGTCATACATAATTTTTGTGTAACTTAAACGGTTTCCGCAGCGTATGCAGCGGAAGCTCTCAAAAGGAATATCTTTCTCCCGTTTTCGCAACATTTTTCATTTTTGCTGTGGTCTTATGAGTCGTATCTTTATGTTATATAGCCTTAAGCCTTCCTTGATTTTTTCAAATCGGGCCAGTAGTTTTTGAGATTAGCGCGTTCAAACAAACAAACAAACAAACAAACTCTTCAGCTTTATAATATTAGTATAGATCAGTACCTTGTTTTACAGCGGTCAATTAAATACTCTTAAATGACTGGGTTGTTCATTGACGACTCAAATATAACCTTTATATGACATGATGTCCGTTTAAAGCCCTGTCCTGACTTTAATCAAACTTGCAGTCGCATTTAAGTCAGGTTTTGACTTTATAATGATTAGACGGCCATATTTACGGAAGTTACTCTAATAGCTAGCTGTCATGGCGACCATGATCATCATCATCAGGTCGTACAGAGGTAAGTGTGCGACAAAAGCAACTTAAAAAAACAAAACTATTTTTGTTACTGAAAATATAATGATTTTAACTCAAAATTACTAGGGGGCATGAAAATCTGAATAGTATTCACATAGGTATATTATCATAAAACTTTAGTTCCCAGTCAAACTAAATAGCATGAGAGACAGATAAAGTAAGCAAGATATGAAAATTAAATAACACTCGTATTTCCTTGTAGTATTTATTGTATTTCCTTGTAGTATTTATTTTACACTAAATTAAATCTTCGAACCACAAACGACTACTGCGCGACGAAAGTGGTTATCACTTAACATTTGTACGACTGTTGAATGACGTTAACGAAGTTGGCTCGAGCTTTTTGTATGACCATTATACGACCATTTAGGTCGTATAACTGGGGCCATTTTCGCGTTAAGTAAACGTTATTATAACGTTAGTATGACTTTATTATAGCGATGTATGGTATTCAGATAACGTTTACTTAAACTTTATACGACGTTAAATTGTTACTTGGGCTGTCAGTGTGAATAAATGGACATGAAGTGCAAATTTCCAACGGATACATCGGGTTATTAATTAATTTTAATTTTCCGCACAAAAAATCTACACTAGTGTTGAAAATTGGACATTTTGTCCATTTATCTATACTGACGGCTTGGTGTAGAAAAATTGACTAATTAATGTTAAATTTTTCCAGAAACGTTATTCTATTATTTGGAATAACGTTTATTTGTCAAGTCATCAAGTGGAAGGACTAAAAATTAAAAATAGATAGAATAGAATAGAATTATTATTTATTTGCATAAAACACGGTACATTTGTCAGGTTGTCTGATTTAAAAAAAATATTTTTGTGTTGGTATGCTTATTTATCGAGGAAGGCTTTGGGCTATAAAACATCACGATGCTTCTTATAAGAGCAGATCAACAATGGTAAATGTTGCAAAAACGAGGAAAAAATACTCCTTTTGAGAGCTTCTGTAGCGTACGCAGCGTTGTCTATCTTATACGGTTTAGTCACTAGAATTAATAGAAATTTATAAATTTGATAAACTTGACGACCTCCGTGGTGTAGTGGCTAAGCACGCTGGGTTTCAAGGCGTCGCCGCTCTGAGGGTTCGATTCCTGGTAGGGTCAATATAGAAATCAAAATTTTCTGTATCTTCTCGGGTCTGGGTGTTGTGGTACCACCGTTGTGTCTGATTTCCATAACACAATTGCATTAGCTACTTACCTTGGGATCAGAGCAATATTGGACACCAATCGTGTCCAATATTATTTATTTATTTAGGTGTAGTATTTCAAAGGCGTTTTAATGCAAATGGGTATTTATATTCATCAAAATAAACATATTCAATATCCAGAGTATTTCGGTTTGAACAAAATTGCCTTTTCATCATTTGATTTCAATAAATACCTTAGAAGCTATCACAGGTTTAAAAGAACTCTGCACCAAAATAATGCTCGGAGCTCAAATACAAGGCGCGCTTGCACTTTCTGGCCTCTTACTTTCAATGAACATAATGTGTTTTGTTTTAAAATTAAAATTTTAATTTTTTTTGGCATCTAAATCAACTCTATGCGAAATATATTTATTTTTTATTACTACAGGCAAATAGTAGTAGTCCCCCCTAGCCGATTTCGACAACGGTGGCCAGTCAACAACTAACCGACTGCGCGGGACATAGTACGCAGCACAAGTGTGTGCGCAAACACAGGTGCACTCTCTATTCCTTTCACTCTTTTAGGCCGATCAGGACAGCAATCTGACACGACCGGAGAGAGCTCAGGCGTAGGACCAACGGCTTTACGTGAATTTCCGAGGCACGGGGGTGAAACACCGCCAACTTCCAAACTTCTGAACAGGTACATATTTTTGAACCGACCCGGGGATCGAACCCGGGACCTCGGGCGTAGCCGTCGCCGTCGTCAAGTCGAAACGACCCTGTTACCGCTGCGCCACCGAGGCAGTTTCGAGACAGTACAGCAAGAAAATACCCTGTTATTGTACACACATCTTACCTTGCACTGTGTTCGTCTGCGCGTTGTACATGACGGGCGCGCGCTGTATGGCGGCGCGGCGCGGCGGCAGCGGCTCCGTGCCGGGCGGGGCCACCTCCCCGGGCGCCAGCTCTGGCGCGTACGGCTCGTCCGGCGCCGCCTCGCCGCGCATCTTCGATATCAGCATCGTGTAGTCGCAGTCGGCGGACGGCTTGTACTGGATGCTTGGAATTGAGGGTGCCTGTTTGAACGAGATATGTTCGTTTATTACTTATTTATATATTACATATTACATACTAGCAAACCCCGAAAACTCCGTTTCGCCAGCAGATGACTTCGTTTTATGTAACATTTCGTTTGGTGATGAAAAGAAGATTTCTTTTTTGTTTTATATTTGAATTTTCTTTGCTATAAACCTCACGGAGCCCGAGACCTTTCCAACGAATGCAAAACCGTGGAAATCGGTTCGTGCGTTCTGGAGTTATAGCGTCAGGAAGGAAAACCCGACTTATTTTTTTTATACAGGGTGTCCCAAAAAATAGTGTCAAGCGGAAGTCCTGAGATAGAACACCCTTGGAGCATCCGAAACACCCCCATGTATGTTCCGCGATTTTTTATAGTTTTCGAGTTATGAATTTTTTTCTGAATTTTAGAGAATTCTCTATCTCGACAACTTAAAATATTTCCAAATAAAAAACTAAAAGACTTTTTCAAATTTTCTTTTTTGCTAATTAATCTTCAAGAGTTTACCTTTTATGCATAAAATAATTGGCTTCGTAACTTTGATGAAAGTCATGGAAATTTTAGTGTAAAGTGAAAAATTTACGTTCTGTTAATTATGACTTAAATTTTCAACTTGCAATTAAAAATCTAAACAGGTGACTTCAAGATTTTTAATTAGATTTGAAAACTTTTTCAGACTCTCAGCTTTAATAATCATTTAAAAAAAGTAATACTTAATAGGGCTACTTTGGCTCCAATCGGCCTTCAAAGACAAGAGGCGGAGATTTCTTAAAATTAGCGATGTGATTTTCAATGAAACAATAACTAATTTTAAAGTGCTAACATGCTAATAGCAGAATGGTTGTCAGTGCCGCAATAATAAAACGTTCCATAAATTAGATTTTTTTTTTAAAAAGATCCTATTTCTTGCTAAAAAACCACAAGGCCGCCGACATTTCTTCAAAACCGGTTTTTATCTGAGCTAAAACAAAAAGAGCTAACGCTAACGCAGTAGAAGATGTTAGAAAGAGATAGCTATGTTGTTGTTATGACTTCTAAAAATGCGTCATTGCATAGGTTACTTTTGTTATCTTTATTCAGTCGTCTGTCTGTCTTTGCGCCTTCAGTACGATACGCTCTTATTTTGTAAATTATTTTGACAGTTTGGCTTTCTCTACGGACTATTGTGTGCACGCATATTCGAAATTCGGCTTTCCCTACGGACTCTGAGTGCTATCGGTTTGGATTGGTGTTATTCCTGTTTTCTGACGACTTGGCTATTTCTACGGACCTTGAGTGCACGATAACTGGATTAGACGATGCCGTTTTCTGCAAGAGACTATGCAACTTGTAAAAATTGTTTTATTATTATGGATGTGCGCAAGGGAATGCTTCCGAAGCAGCTCGGTTATACAGAGAACATGTAGAACGAAGCGGTGAGCCTCAACCAGACAGGTTTCCGGACCACCGCATGATTCTGAGAGTTTATAACTCTTACTTGGATGGTCGTATACCTGGAACTAGGCCCGGACGTCCATCTCAAATGCATGACCCAGATGAAGTGGAATCTGTACTTGAAGAAGTTGAAAGAGACCCCTCAGTTAGTGTCAGAGTCGTTGAGCGCCGAACTGGGATGCCAAAATCCCAGGTTCATCGCATATTGCAAGCAGAATATTATCATCCTTACCACATACAAAAAGTGCAGCAGCTCAAACCAGAGGACTACCCGAGACGAGTGCAATTTTGTCGAGAAATGTTACGGCGTCAAGCAGAGGATGAAAATTTTTTTAATGCCATTTTATGGACGGATGAGTCTCATTTTAGACGGACCGGAATTTTCAACATGCACAATTACCACTCCTGGAGTATTGAAAATCCACACTTAGTAAGGGCTTCAAATTTTCAAGAACAGTTTAGCATCAATCTTTGGTCTGGAATTGTTGACGGTCAATTGATTGGTCCATTCCAACTGCCAGATCGCTTAAACGGCGAGTCTTACCTCAATTTTTTAAGAGAAAATTTAAATGGCTTACTTTTCGATATTAATTTAGCCACACGCAGAGATATGGTTTTTCAAAATGATGGTGCACCATGCCATTATGCATCAATTGTGAGACAATACCTTAACAGCCGCTTTAGAGACAAATGGATAGGTCGTGGCGGACCCATTGAATGGCCGCCACGGTCACCTGACTTAAATCCGATAGACTTTTTTGTTTGGGGTTACTACAAAGAACTAGTTTATGCTAAAGAGTGTCGAAACATCAGCGAATTACGCAACAAATTAACACAGGCTGAAGAAACAATAAAAAACAATCGAAGAGCTTTCGTTCGTTTAAAAGGCAATTTTTTCAGAAGATGTAGAATATGCATCGAACAAGAAGGTAGACATTTTGAAAATTTTTTGTGAAATTTAATAAACTTAGTTAAGAAATTTGATAATTTCGTTTTATTTTACAATTTCCCACTTAAAAAAAAAGTCATACATGTAAAAAAAATCGTAGAAAAAAGTGACACAGGTGGTCACCTTTCCATATTCTGACCGCACTGAACGTTTTTTAATGCAGCACTGAAACCATTCTGCTGTTAGCACTTTAAAATTAGTTATTGTTTCATTGAAAATCACATCGCTAATTTTAAGAAATCTCCGCCTCTTGTCTTTGAAGGCCGATTGGAGCCAAAGTAGCCCTATTAAGTATTACTTTTTTTAAATGATTATTAAAGCTGAGAGTCTGAAAAAGTTTTCAAATCTAATTAAAAATCTTGAAGTCACCTGTTTAGATTTTTAATTGCAAGTTGAAAATTTAAGTCATAATTAACAGAACGTAAATTTTTCACTTTACACTAAAATTTCCATGACTTTCATCAAAGTTACGAAGCCAATTATTTTATGCATAAAAGGTAAACTCTTGAAGATTAATTAGCAAAAAAGAAAATTTGAAAAAGTCTTTTAGTTTTTTTTTTGGAAATATTTTAAGTTGTCGAGATAGAGAATTCTCTAAAATTCAGAAAAAAATTCATAACTCGAAAACTATAAAAAATCGCGGAACATACATGGGGGTGTTTCGGATGCTCCAAGGGGTGTTCTATCTCAGGACTTCCGCTTGACACTATTTTTTGGGACACCCTGTATAGTTACATATTACATAATAGACGACCAGTCTAGTGTAGTGGTCGAGAAATCGCCTACCGTTGCGGATTCGGTCTCCGCACAATACAAACATTTGTATCATGTATGTATTTACAAAAAAAAAAGTATTTAAGTATTATATCCATTGTCTGGCACCCATAACACAAGCTTTGAGTAGCTTACTTTGGGGCTATATGGCGATGTGTGAGAATGTCCAAAGGATATAATTATTATCACATGTTACGAACACTAAGTATGTAGGGGTGCGTTACCAAATAAACTGAGACGAGTTGAGCTGAGATCATTTTCGTCTGTGTCTTTATTTCCACTCTATCTATTTCATATTGTGTATGTTTAGTTTTATAGTCTAGATTTAATCATTTTTACCTCTCCTTTACTCATTTTGTGTCTGTAAAATGTTATATGTACCTAATAATCATGAAAATAAAAGAAAATTTACTAATAATAATACAGTTGTCACATTTTATGTGCAATATAATTAGTTTATTTAAAAAACATATTTCTAATCAGCTCTGATTCTTTGAAAACGCACTAAACACTTTAATTAAATTTACATTACTGAAAAGGTAAAGATTGGCGAAAATACCGTAAGAGCAAATGTTACTGCTAACATTCTTACCCAAATTCTTATTCACTGATAAATTTCATTTCATTTCACTTCATTTCAATTATTTATTTGCATTGCATGTGTGCAAAAAGATACCGATGTTGTAAAGGATAAAACATTACAAATGCACCCTGCAAGAGTATAGCTCCATAATTACCAGTGTTATAATTAAGAATAATTACCATATACCTCATATTTATAGTCAATATACTTATATTTACTATTTTTGCACAATCTATACTAATATTATAAAGCTGAAGAGTTTGTTTGTTTGTTTGTTTGTTTGTTTGAACGCGCTAATCTCAGAAACTACTGGCCCGATTTGAAAAATTATTTTTATGTTAGATAGTCCATTTATCGAGGAAGGCATAAAGATACGACTCACAAGACCACAGCAGCAATGAAAAATGTTGCGAAAACGGGAGAAAGATATTCCTTTTGAGAGCTTCCGCTGCATACGCTGCGGAAACCGCTTAAGTTACACAAAAATCATGTATGACAGGATTGTTCAGCATTAAGAGTTCTATAATAAAGTCCGCGACAGCATATGTCTATCTTTTATGGTTGACTTACTACAACCTTTTTTATGTTAATAAATTTGTAAAAAAATAATGCATTATTTTTAGAGGTGTATTATACACACAGGTATTTATTCTTATCAAAACAAATACATTTATCATCAGGAGCATTTCATTGAAAACAAAGTTGCCCTTTATATCATACGAGGGTCAAACTGAAAGTTCTTAGAAAATCAAAAACTGATTACATTAGCCAGTTATTAGTTTTATTATATCTTTTCAAAATATTGTCCATTGACGTCAATACACCGCTGTATGCGATGGAACCACTGGGAAAAGCACTTTGCCCACTCGTCCTTAGGGGTCTCTTCAATGGCATCGCGATACGCAGCCACCGCTTCTTC
The DNA here is from genome assembly GCA_963924145.1 of Pyrausta purpuralis. Classification (NCBI taxonomy): domain Eukaryota; kingdom Metazoa; phylum Arthropoda; class Insecta; order Lepidoptera; family Crambidae; genus Pyrausta; species Pyrausta purpuralis. The sequence goes on along the minus strand of OZ001663.1, from coordinate 5,991,702 downwards.
AGCATTCATAAACCGCTTTCCTTTAAGTTTTTCTTTAATTTTTGGAAATAAATAAAAATCACAAGGCGCAAGGTCGGGGCTATACGGCGGGTGACCCAGTAATTCAACGTTTGATGTCGCCAAATAGTCGATCGTTCGCTTGGCGGTGTGCGACGAGGCGTTGTCGTGGTGAAGGAGGATCCTACTGCGAGGTCGTTTCTCTCGAACTTTTTCCAAGACAAGTGGCAAACAATTGGTAGTGTACCATTCTGCAGAAACTGTTTTTTGATCCTCTAACACAATTGTTGCGAAATGACCTATCCTTCCAAAGAACGAGGCCACCATTTTTTTCCCGCACTTGGATCTCTCTTCACTTTAGTTGGCAACTCCTCGAAAGGAAACACCCACTGAGCAGATTGTCTTTTGGTTTCAGGATCATAACAGTAAATCCAGCTTTCGTCACCTGTTAGTATGTCGAACACAGCATTTGAGTCACCTCCGTTTAATCTTTCAATCATTTTACGGCACCAATCCACACGATGGAGTTTTTGAGCCTTAGTCAAATTATGAGGTATCCACCGGGCGCAAAGCTTCCTGACCGCTAAATGTTCGTGGAGGATTTTGTGCACTTGACTCATACCGATGCCTAAGCTTGTCCGAATCTGCTGATAGGTCACTCTTTTGTCAGTCTCTATCATACGCCGCACAACACAGATGTTATTTTCACTCGTCGCCGTAGAAGGCCGTCCCTCACGTACATCATCAGTGAGATTAGTGCGACCACGTTTAAACTCATTAAACCAGTTGTAAACAGTCGCACGAGATGGGGCTTCATCGTGAAAGGCCAAACGTAGTCTATCATAACTTTCTTGTTGACTTAAATGACATCGAAAGTCATAAAAAATCATTGCAAATTTTCTCGTGTTAAATTCATGTTGACGTGACACAGACAATTTTCAATTTGCCGCCAAATCGTAAAACAAATGACAAATGAATGAAATATATACTCAGTAATATTGGCAAAGAGTTCTATTTTCAAATTTTAGAATATTTTTTTTATTATATTGTTTATAAGTGGCCAGTTCTAAGAACTTTCAGTTTGACCCTCGTATGATTTCAATAAATATCTTAGGAGCTATCACAGTTTTAACATAACTCCGCACCAAATAATGTTCGCAGCTTAAGTACAACGTGCGCTTGAACGTGCGTTTGCGCTAATATATTATAAAGCTGAAGATTTTGTTTGTTTGAACGCGCTTATTTTAGGAACTGCTGGACCGATTTAAAAAAAAATTTTTGTGTTGAAAGAGAAAGGCTTTACGATATTAGGGGAGGGAGCAAACTCAAAACGCGCGGACGAAGTCGCGGGGGACCGCTAGTTATATTATAAAGCTTAAGAGTTTGATGTTTGAACGCGCTTATCTCAGGAACTGCTGAACCGATTTGAAAAAATATTTCTGTGTTATATAGCTTATTTATTGAGATAGGCTTTAGGATATAAAACATCACGCTGCGACGGGAGGGGAGGGAGCAAACTCAAAACGCGCGGACGAAGTCGCGGGGGACCGCTAGTATGTAGTATAAGTTCTGTTATTCCCAACTATACTCTGATATTTAATTAGATAGACCAAAATGACATTTGGTGGGATGCCACTTTTTCGTAATAAAAAAATAGTGATGTGCCTAAATATTCAACAAATTCAATTCTGATTCAATTGTTGCTTTTTAATGATTATAGAATAATTAATTGGATATAGTTAGAATTTGTGTTGTGCAGAAAATTATATGCATAAAGCAAAATAGTTATGTATTACAAAAAAAAACAATCAAGTTTTGTTTTAAGATCATGTTACCTGCAAAATTATATATCGTGTAATTATAGAAAGTAGTAAATAGTCAAAATAGGTTGAAGTCATACAAAATATTGGTATTGCATGTGAAGGGACTTAATTTTTTACCTATTAGAAAATAGTACATTATGATACAAGTGTGCTAAGTTGACCAATATATACAAGGCGATATTGTGTGCGCACGAGCGAAAGCGAGTGCGCCATAAGAAAGCCGCGTATATTGTGGTCACAGGCACACGCGTATCATACGACGTTTTTCAACACACTTGCGAGGAAAAACAAGACTCTTTATTTACTAATTTTTTAATTGATAAAACATTAAGTAAAAATACATTTCACTCGACTTTGATGGCAAAAGACTATCGCACGCGTTTTTCGCCTCGTTACGTATGTCCGGCAGAGTTAATAATAGGTTTTCTTCATTTTCTTTACTTGAAGTAGACATTTTCGTTAATATTAAACTTTACAATTAATCCAAACTTCGTCACAGCCGGCATTTTTTACGAAAAATGGCGCATTGTTTTTTTTTCTTGCCGCGATACCGATGCGCGCGCAATGCTAAGGCGCGAACTAGATTGGGAAACAGCCAAGATTCAAAATCTAATGATTCGTGTTTAAAACACAAATTACAGAAAAAAATAAATGAAAAATCTGGATTTGCCATTTATTGAAATAAATACCTATGTAGAATAGTGTTATTTTTCGCATAAATAATGTTTGTTGCTAAAAAAAAGTTATAACCCGACTAAATTACATCGCTTCTTATTCTTACTTACGACGTAGTACTAGGGTACAAACCTAAATTGGTCGGGTTAATAAACTAAAGGCACTAGTGCAATAATATACCGAAAAAGCACGCGTGTTTAATATCCAGGATTATTTGCCAAAAATGGGTGGAATAAAAACGTCGTTATGAGCAAGTGTGTTGAAATAGTACATTATGATACAATTGTGCTAAGTTGACCATTATATACAAGGCGACATTGTGTGCGCCATAAGAAAGCCGCGTATATTATGGTCTCAGCACACGTGTTTCATACGACGTTTTTCAACACACTTGCGAGGAAAAAACAAGACTCTTCATTTAGGTAACTTTTAATCATTAAAACAGTTACTAAAAATACATTTCACTCGATTTTGATGGAAAAAGACTATCACACGCGTTTTTCGCCTAGTTACGTATGTCCAACGGAGTTAATAATAGGTTTTCCTTCATTTGAAGTAGACATTTTCGTTAATATTAAACTTCACAATTAATGCAAACATCGTCACAGCTGACAATTATTTATGAAAAATGGCGCGTTGTTTTTTTTCCTTGCCGCGATACCGATGCGCACGCAAGGCTAAGGCGAGAACTAGATCGGCCGACAGCCAAGATTAAAAATTAAAACACAAATTACAGAAAAATTAAAATTAATTTGAGTTACTTTTAGTAATAAAGCTGGATTTACCATTAATTTAAATAAATATGTAGATACTGTTTTTTTGCATAAATACTGTTTGTATCTAAAATAAAAGTTATAACCCGACTAAATTATATCGCATCTTCTTCTTACTTACTACTTGGTACTAGGGTACAAATGTAATTTGGTCGGGTAAATAAACTAAAGGCACTAGTGCAATAATATACTAAAAAGCACGCGTGTTTAATATCTAGGATTATGAACCTAAAATCGGTGGAATAAAAACGTCGTTTTGAGCAAGTGTGTTGAAAAAATATTTATCTACTCTCATATCGTTAAATTCAAAATACAAAACTCAAAACGAGTTTATATAGACGTACTTTATAAATAGTATATCGAAATGTAATTAAAAAATTTAATTATGACACTATTTCTCTAACAAAATAATGTTATAATATTTTTTTTTTTATTACGATACAGATTACAGATCATAGATACATCTATTTAATTTTTTTCAACACACTTGCTCATAACGACGTCTTTCCACGTCGATTCCACCGATTTTTGGCTCATAATCATAGATATTAAACACGCGTGCTTTTTCATTATATTATTGCACTAGTGCCTTTAGTTTATTAACCCGACCAATTTAGGTTTGTACTCTAGTACCAAGTCGTAAGTAAGAAGAAGAAGCGATATAATTTAGTCGGGTTATACAATACTTTTATTTTAGCAACAAACAGTATTTATGCGAAAAATAACAGTATCTACATATTTATTGCAATAAATGGTAAATCCAGATTTATTACTAAAAAATAGCTCAAACTCATTTAACATTTTCTGTGATTTGTGTTTTAAACACGAATTATTACATTTTTAATCTTGGCTTTTGGCCGATCTAGTTCGCGCCTAAGCCTTGCGCGAGCATCGGTATCGCGGCAAGAAAAAAAAAACAATGCGCCAATTTTCGTAAATAATAATTGTCAGCTGTGACGAAGTTTGCATTATTTAAGAAGTTTAATATTAATGAAAATGTCTACTTCAAGTGAAGAAAATGAAGAAACCTATTATTTACTCCGCCGGACATACGTAACGAGGCAAAAAACGCGTACGAAAGTCTTTGCCATCAAAATCGAAGGAAATGTATTTTTACTAAATGTTTTAATAATTAAAAACTTAGTAAATGAAGAGTCTTGTTTTTTCCTCGCAAGTGTGTTGAAAAACGTCGTATGATACGCGTGTGCCTGTGACTATTATATACGCGGCTTTCTTATGGGGCACTCGCTTTCGCTCGTGCGCACACAATATCGCCTTGTATATAATGGTCAACTTAGCACACTTGTATCATAATGTACTATTATCTGTGGCTGCGCGCGCTTTGGCGCATGCGCGGTGATGACGGGAATTTTGGCGTCATAGTACGTTTGTGTTTCGGTAGATAATTATTAGTGTTTATTAAAATGTCTGATACATAGTGAAAGTGCAGAAAATTTGACGCCGCCTGACATTTAAGAGACTGCAACAGCAGTCTGTCTTAATTTACTACCAGTAAAGTCAAGAAAATTATACGATAAATGTTATCAAGACTTTTTAGCATGGAAATCTTTATCTTTTATTTGATATGTTCATGTTCAATGAGAGTAGATAAAGTAGTGTATGAAACTGCACATAACTAGGTATTATACACTTGTGTGATACTTTTAAAAAACTCGCTTCGCTCGTTTTTTAAACTCACACTCGCGTATAATACCTCTCATTATGTACCAGTTTCATAAACTACTATGTATTACGTTTCTGTGTAATTGTGTTCAACGTTTTACATGTATTATTTATCAAAATAAGTAGAATCACGAAATTGAAAAATCGTGTCACAAATTCAATTAATCGTTTACAATTGCTTTGTTACAACACTATTGCACTACGCTTGCAACATTAAAAAAATAATAGTGCGATTGAAGCTGTCATTTTGGTCTATCTAATTAAAAATCAAAGTTTTTCATGTTTCTAAAAAGAGTGAAAAGAACAAACTCACAGACTCAATAATGGTAGATGCTAAACTTGGATGTAGATATTCTTCGTTTTCTGGTGGCTTTTCTGTAAATGAAAATAATCAAAATTAGTAAAAAGTTAGAAATTAAAAATACTTTTAGGATTAATTATGAATTAGGATTTTGTTAACAAAGAAGTTCATAAAGTTTTGATTGCCCTGCCCTGTACTTCAAATTAGGTAAAAACTATTACACAACCCTCATACTAATCCTACTCATATTATATAAGTTTATGAGGATGGTTGTATGAATGTATGCTTCTTACTTTGCATGAAGCAAAAACTACACTATGAGTTTTGATAAAACTTCACATAAATTAGCTCATACCTCAGAACAACACAAGTCTATAATTCATAATTACATTATGCTACATTCTAAGTAATAAAGGTAGTATTTTATTTTTATATGATAAAATGTTACAAATTATGCAGTTTATAAAATTTAATTACCTTCAACAACCTCAGCTTGCTTCTCTGGCCACTTGCCAGCCTTAACAAGCCCAATCAGTGCTGCATAGTAAAGGTTCAAAGAGTTATCCTTGTTGAGAAATTGGAACTGTGGGTTGTCCCCTTGCTTAGCTTTGATAAGGATCTCCATTTGAGCCCCCTGCGACGCTATGAACTTAGCTGTCTTCTCTATTATGGCATTTTGCTTTAATGAATCAGGCTGTAGGAAAAATTAAGAATGATTAATGATGTTATTAATAACAACTATCGCTGAGATTGGCACTCACACTATGAAGATGAAAAAGAAAAATAATTTACTTCCTAATATGAGGTTGTCAACTCATATAAAAAACAACTAACCAACAGCATATCAGGAGGAAGCAGAGCCTTGAAGGCTGGTGTAGGCAGAAATGGCTCGTCAACCTCAGCTGGAGGTGTTGGCTGTGCCGACTCTTGCTGCGTGTTCTCATAGTTAAATCCCACTTGTCCGTAGCCAGCTGCATGGAGACGCTTCAGCTCCTCTTCTATAAAGTAGATATTTATTGGTAGTGAAATATGGGTAAGTATATGAAAAATCTCAACAGCTATATATTTTTTTGCACCTAAAACCTATAGCTGTTACAGTTTTTCTGAGTTTCATAAACTACATCAGAAGAAAAATTCTATTCAAATCTGTCATAAGTATCTAACCTTTGTACATTTCTTCCTCATCTTCGTCGGTATGCAGCGCCCGGTACCTCTCTTCATCACACAGCTGTTCAACATCCAGCTCCGCTTTAGTGAGTTCCACACGCCAGTCGAATCCACCAGGTGGGGCTTCCAGTGAAGACAGGTCATGTAGTGCTCCTCTTGCATCATACCTGTCCAAATAAACAAAGCCTCACAGAAGGAACACCAATCTATGTTAGTTGCGCAAAGCCTTTTCACTATCACTATGTATCATGAGACGAAAATGTTACAAGACCCATTGCTTACAACTATTTTGTAGAGAATTGATATGTCATAATTTGATTCGCAATAATATCTATAATAAGACCAACCCTAGAGCTAAATCTGATAATATTTCTGTACATAAATGAATGACAATAGCGAATTTGAATTAGATGCGGAAAATATGTGAAATCTCCATAGTAAATGGGCACAATAACCTATAACTTGCCCATTCAAAGTGAACACTCATGTCCAAGACAAATTGTTGATTATACATACGCAAGGATACCGTTCCAAGATATACATACCACCGAGGTTCGTCACCGTATCGTTACGCCGTCCCGGCGCGCAACCGCAGCCGCCTCCAAACACGCAACGGCTTCAAGTTACTTCCTCTGCGAAAATCTTAAAGCTCTTCCAAAAATTTAGTTTATTCTGACCATTGACAGTCGCTTTAAAGTTTTTAGCGCCACAGTTAGCAGTCTTATAGTAAAAAACAGATCGAACCTGTCGATTTTCAACGTTTCATCCCCCATCCACGGAATGAGGTGCTTTCCTTGGTCAATGTGCAAGGCTTTCTCATTGTCCCTGAACAATTTGCACGAGTACCCGAACACGAATAGCTCTTCTTTCTTCTCTTTAAACTCACTTTTACGTAATATACCAGACTCACTACGATTTCCAGTCCATTTAAGAGACATTTTTACTAAAATGCGTAAACTTCTTCTTCTTCCTCTTTTTCGCTATGGCGTCCGAACTTAATGTTTTTTTTGACACTTTGTTCCGCCAATGTCATGTGAGAAGCCTTTACACGGTTATTATCGAGAGAAAAAAAAAAAGTGGGTAATTAAAAAGAAAAGAATAAGCAAACTTATCTTTCAACCTAAAAACAAAAGACAAAACATTATATATAAAGATAAAACAGACAATAGAGTGGTTCAAGGAAACTGAGTAAATTGTTGTTTAAACTTATCTGCATTAAAGAGTAATATTTTTGTAACTTATAAATTTAGTAAGAGATTTTAAAATCTGAGGGTTAAAGGAATTTAATAAACACTTAATATTAGTTGGACGGGGGACACTACGGGGAAGGAAATCAAATAATGAGGCGCCTATTTTGGTACAATTAAAAAGGATGTGGTTGGTAGACCCTTCCTCGAGGCCGCATTCACAGATAGAGCTGTCCTTAATATGAATCTTCGCCAGATGGACAGGAGTACAAGAGTGACCTATTCGGAGTCGGCAAATTATCGAAACAACTTTTTTGGGGAGATTTAAGTGATTGAAAAACCATGGTTTTGGAGGAATACATTGCTGGATGTCTGCATAATATTTTCCAGTATTTCTTTTGGTATTGTTCCAGTGAGTATTCCAAGATTGAAGTAGGTGGGAGCGGGATAAGGAAGAAACATCATGTGACCAAAGTTTAAAATGTTCCAAGGAGCCGGATGAGACAGATATCTTAGCGTACGAGTCAGCTGACTCATTTCCTGGGATGCCCTTGTGACCAGGAATCCAGGCTAACACTATGTTCATACCATTTTTAGAGCACTCCAAAAGAGCTTCTCTGATTTTCAGAATAATAGGAAATCTTTTTTTAGATTTAAAAGGGCTGGAAAGAATTGAATGGAGACAGCTTAGAGAATCGGTGAAAATTATTGAATTATTGAGAGAGTGAGACTTTGCATATAAAATTGCTTCTAATATAGCGACTGCTTCACCGGTAAAGACTGATGATACAGGAGGACATTTGAAACTTAAGATAACTTTGAATTTAGGTATCCAAACCGCGGCACCAACACAGCCACCATCGGAGAGCTTGGAGGCATCAGTGAATATCGGGAGCCAGCCTTGCCAGCGTTCAGACATGATGTACAGGAAATCCTGAGCAGCGGTCTGGGAATCCTTGGATATACCAAAATTTAACAAAATGGGAGGAGAGAAGATTAAAGATTCAAAACTGTTAGAGTAGAGCGGATTAATTGGGAGATTCACAATAGGAGACGGAAGTCTGTTAAACTTTTGATAACTAAGAAGTATGCACGGGGTTTTTTCAGAAGGCTCAGAGGAGCAACTTAATGAGTTAAGGAGCTCCAATTTAGCTAAAAGAGGATGAGTCAAATTTTCAGCGGTTTTCACGTAGTAACGGTCACAAAGGTATTGCCTACGTAGGTAGAGAGGTGGTTCAGCACATTCGATCTGGAGAGCATTAATAGGTGATGAGTTCATTGCTCCCAGAATTATACGAAGACATTTTGATTGAACTTTTGTGAGCTTTTCTAGAGCTGCCTTGTTGCCTGGATCTAGCAGAAAAGAAGCATAGTCAAAATGGCTACGTATAATGGCGTTGTACAATAATTTTTGCGTGTAAGGGTGAGCACCCCAGCGAACTCCAGAAAGAGCTCGTAGAACGTTCATCCCCAATTCTGCCTTTTGGCTTATTTGATTGAAATGAGAAGTTCCGGATAAACGAGAATCAAGAGTAAGACCTAAAAATTTTACTTTATTGTTGCAAGGAATACTTTCTCCGTTGATTGAAATTTGGAAATTTGGAATTAAACGTTTATGAGTGAATGTGACGCAGCAGCATTTTGAAACAGATATGTCAAGCCCATGGCGAGCTAGCCAATCGTTAAGGTATTCGAGTGCTGAATTCAAACGTAAAGACGCATCAGATACTGATTTGGATGAAACATAAATGGCTACATCGTCGGCATATTGCAAGATGTTGCAAAATGTTGCGTAAACTTCGCCATTACACACAGACACAACTTTTGACATTTTCGTTCGGTAATTCAGTCACAAAGACACAGACTATTATATTTTCTGTGGTCACAGCTCACAGCCACAGAAAATATAATAGTACTAGGTCACAGCAGTGAGTGAGCACTGCTGCCAAATAGTCTTGGCGAAAAAAGGGATAGAACACGCTGCTGGCTGTAAAACGCTATAATTCCGCACCAAATACAATGGTGTTGCTTTAAGATCGTAACAAATAGTTTCGATGCCGTCTTGTTTGGAGAAATGAAACTGATAAATAAAGTTATTTTTTTGTCCGAACATTCTTCGAAACATTTCGTCTCAACTTGTTCGGAGCACATTGTACTTTGTACTATTGTACCAAAAACACACCGTCAGTAGTCCAGCATGCACTTTGTATCATCATTTCTTTGTCTTTGATTAATCCTTCGTTAAGTTCAGCATTTAGTGAAATTACTTAAATTATAATTAGGATATCATGCTTCCTTACAGCACTTTTTCATACGAATGTAGACGGTAATTGCCTCGGAGTCGTAGTTTTCTTTGAGTTTAAAATTATTTTCTATGTTATTCACGTTCACCGTATTATGTTTAACGCAAAATAGATTACAGATGGACAGAATATGGTCTCAACTACTTTAAGATGTAAACTAAGTATCAATGATGGTATCACACGATACAGAATGAGATCTTGTGACGGGCACACAAAATTTAAAAAATTTAAAAAGATACTAAAGCACGTCAAAGTGAGGTCTTAACTTTGACTTAGTCTGTTTTTGATGGCATCAGTGTCTCAATGTCTCAGGGCGCCTTTTAAACTGCAGAAACAACTAACTAAATAAAATAAAAAACAGTCCAAGTATCATATTTTCGTTAAGCAAATTGTATTTAATGATGCCTATCATTCATGATAGAAGTATTTTCGATACGATTAGTGAGTTTTGTTTGGTTTTGTTACTTACCTAACCCACGGACCAACATAGTCGATATTCTAAGACAGTGCCATACATGGAGAAGTTTGGTACTTTTTTTTTAATAATAATTTAACGACCGTCATAGTGTGGTGGTTTACGTTCCGGACTACAAAAATAAGCAGTCGCGGGTTCGAATCCCGCCCGCAGGACCCTAACACATAATTTTCTATGGAAATGTATGTTAATATGTAATTTGTTTTATAATTATAAAGTACACCTTCTGTTTCTTTAAAGTAACAGCGTAGACGCTCACGGATCAAAAGGTCACCGGCACTAGCGTTGAACAAAAGTATAACAAAAGACTGTTGATAAACACATCAGTGAGGGATGATCCTCACGATTGTAGAAAAAAAAAATATACGCTAACTATGTATTAGCATGTTATTTGAATGAATCATCCTGTTTACATGATGCCAGAGGACTATGGTGTATTAATAAATATTTCTTTATTTATTTAAATAAGGACTTTTAATATTTACATCATTTAATTTGTAAAAAATATACATGGGGTCACGTGATCATGAATGCCTAGCAGTGAACATGATTCTGAAATTGGCACCATGACATTTCAAGCATTCACGTGATACATTCAAATTGCATTTATTGGATAATTATTCAATATTTTAAATGTTAATAGTTTGAAAATTAAATGTTTTTGTTGATTAATATACTACCGAGCTAAAGTGTGAACTCAATTTTAAAATTAGACCAACAGGTCTATTGTAATGTACCTACTGATAGAGATAACTTGGGGTATTGAAGAATATTCTTATTTCACAACAAAGTTAGGTACTAATTATACAATAATCAATGCAGTCAGTAAAATTACGCGGGACAATTCCACAACAATCAATCTAATGTCAAACACAATCTATCTGAGGCCTTACTCTGGACACAAAACCCGATCCAATGAATATACCCATCTCTGTCACTCATAAGGCCGTGTACGCGTGTAACAGGGATGGCTATATTCATTGGTTCGGGGTTTGTGTCCAGAGTAAGGGGGCTGACAGGTCTAGTGCTGTCCATAAGTCCTAGTGTCATATCATATCATAGTAATGTCATAATCGATTATCCGATGTCTAACACTACATATTTTAAAATTATATAAGAAAACTACTCTATTAAGACTCTGTTCCGTCCGAAACCAATGTCTGATGTGATAGATGTCAGTCTATTAACATCCATTTATCAGGCGGTGCCATATTTGTATACTCTTTTAGTTTGCGAGGCGTCCATCTACTTCTAAATACTGCAAAATACAATATCATTGTCTAAGATAAAAGCGAGCTTGTTTCCGAACGAAATGTGATAAATTTTACGTTCAGAAAAAAATATCTTTATCGCTCGTACGTTTTTTATAAATATCATAATATATTTTTTATAAATATCATATAATTTTATTGTATATTATAAGTAAAAATTGCGAAAGACAAGTTTTTATTTGTATTTCGCAATTTTACTTATAAATCAGAATATACGTAGCACATACTAGCACAAAGGATGCCGTTTGCCAATAAAAAATAATAAATGGCAACTAAGTAAAACCCTACCAAATAAGAAAGGTCACAACACAATACAAATTACTTGGGAGTTTACACAAACCAAGTACCTCTTTAACTTTGCAGTAGAATATACGTTTTCAAAAAGGCATATGGCGGACGTTTTATATATTTTTGCATCGAAAACTGATAAATTCTTTTAGTTATGAGTATCTTGTGACCGCTAGAGCCTATTTGTTAAAATTAGCTGATAAACGTTAGTTTTTAAATGTGTAAATAAGTCTATTATATCTAGAGTCTTGTAAATATTGATAGTATTTTCATGCGTGGACGTTTTTATCCGTATTGAAAAACGAAAAGTCTGTGATAATAAACAATACCTTTAGGTGATAGAATAATTTCCTGAACACTTTTGTAAATACTGTAAAGTTATTTTAGAATTTTAACAAAGTTAATATATTGAGCGAAGACTGAAGAATTAAGTGTTTGATCTGAGACTTGAGAGCTATGTCAGCTGTGAACCTATTGTCTTCTTTGAGAGAGAAACCGCACGACGAAAGCCCCAAGGATGGCTCTAAACACGAAGGTAAGTGCTGTTCAGACTGCTACATAATCTTTATGATAATGAGCTAGATACTTGCTCTTCAACGATTTTTCTCTAGATGAAGTTATTTGAAGTGGAGCAGTTGTTGTTTACAAAATATCCCTGAGCCTCTACTATTTACAGTTAGTTCTCTACGCTGCGTTGAAGGCGTCACGTCAAAGATCCACATTTTAAGTAGGTCACAACAATGCAGTTTATTTGGCCTGCTGAAATTGCTGTATGTTATCATAGACAAAATCAGTTTGGATTCTGATTGGATTGTACAATTACCCTAAAATAATGAATCAATCTTGTACCATCCTATAGATTAAACCCAATTATAATTGAAATATTTAAAAAATCTAAAACAATTTTCTTGTAATACATTTGACATATTTTTACCCACATTAGTCAATAATTTTACACATCATCACTATTTGCATCATGCCTTGTACTGTGGACTCTTATCATTGAATTGTCGGAAACAGAACATAAAAAAAAAATATTTACAAATATTTTTTTGCAATTCAAATCTTTAAATTGTGGTTATATTCCTAAATAAATAAAATCCTGAGCATATTAGTTTATCTTTGTAACCAATATAACAAACTGAGGTTATGATATACCCAAAATATTGGAACATTCAGTTAATCCCTCAAGTGTGTGTGTGAACGAGACAATAGATATTTGATTGTTATGCATGCAACTGCTTGGGTGTTGAAGCATTAAACTGCATGTTTTATTTATTAAATCCCAAATAGGTCAGCATTTTATAAACACCATCTTTTCCTTGTAGTCCATTGAATGAGTCCCTCCAAGGGGGGTCTAGAGTGCGTGAGTTAGTAACGTAAGATGTTTCTTCGGAAACATGTCAAGAGTCCCTAGGTAATAAACATACTAAAACCCCGGGACACTAGGAGGAGCCCCGGAGTGGGGGGAGGGGGGGAAAGGGTCCATTTTTTCACTTTTCGCTTAAATCTCAAAAACGGTACATGTTAGAGAAAAACTTTCAAGGAAAAGTTGAAAGGCCATAAAATTATCTACAAGTTGTACCTAGATCATTTTTTCCTATATCCTACCATTTCTGAGTTACACGCAGTAAAAAATGATTTTGGCTCAAACAATTTCCCCATACTACATACCTATGTTTATCACATCAATCGATCAAAAAATATTTCTTTCTTCCAAAAAACTCAAATGTGCAACTTGTGACCGGTACTGATGGATTGCTCTTAATTAGGTCTATAATTGGTAAAATAAACACATTCCTCCATGGAAGCCTTTAGGAGGAATCGATTGTCAAAATATTATATTAGGGCAGTTTGAGTTACTGAACTTGATCTTTTTATTTTTTTCTTCCAAAAAACTCAAAAGTGCAACTTGTGACCGGTACAGATAGATTGCTCATAATTAGGTCTATCATTGATAAAAATACCAGATTCCACCACGGAGGCTTTTTGGAAGAAAAAAAATAAAAAGGTCAAGTTGCGTAACTACCCTAATATAATATTTTGACAATCAATTCCTCCTAAAGGCTTCCATGGAGGAATGTGTTTTTTTTACCAATGATAGACCTAATTAAGAGCCATCTATCAGTACCGATCACAAGTTGCACTTTTGAGCTTCTTGGAAGAAAAAAAATAAAAAGTTCAAGTATCGTAACTACCCTAATAAAATTCAATTCCCCGTAAACGCCTCCGTGGTGGAATCTGGTATTTTTATCAATGATAGACCTAATTATGAGCAATCTATCTGTACCGGTCACAAGTTGCACTTTTGAGTTTTTTGGAAGAAAAAAATAAAAAGATCAAGTTCAGTAACTCAAACTGCCCTAATATAATATTTTGACAATCGATTCCTCCTAAAGGCTTCCATGGAGGAATGTGTTTATTTTACCAATTATAGACCTAATTAAGAGCAATCCATCAGTACCGGTCACAAGTTGCACATTTGAGTTTTTTGGAAGAAAGAAATATTTTTTGATCGATTGATGTGATAAACATAGGTATGTAGTACGGGGAAATTGTTTGAGCCAAAATCATTTTTTACTGCGTGTAACTCAGAAATGGTAGGATATAGGAAAAAATGATCTAGGTACAACTTGTAGATAATTTTATGGCCTTTCAACTTTTCCTTGAAAGTTTTTCTCTAACATGTACCGTTTTTGAGATTTAAGCGAAAAGTGAAAAAATGGACCCTTTCCCCCCCTCCCCCCACTCCGGGGCTCCTCCTAGTGTCCCGGGGTTGTAGTATGTTTATTACCTAGGGACTCTTGACATATTTCCGAAGAAACATCTTACGTTACTAACTCACGCACTCTAGACCTTTTTATTCAATGGACTATACTAATAGTATAGTTAGTGAATGGAAACTGTCTGAGAAGTGTCTTTGACATATCCCACATGGATGAGTTTATCAACATTAGTTAGTTATCATTGCTGGGCTGGCTTTCCGCACTTAGCAGCTCAATTTGGCCATTGCGGGTGCGAGTGTCATCCTCTTCTGATCTTTTCCAACCATCCCCGACTCTCCCAGAAAGCTAGTAGCCTGCAAATGTTTATCAACATTCTATTGTCATTATTTTGTTTATGCAACTACCAGCATCCTATCAATCTGAGAGACTTTAATTTAATTACTCTACGACTGAATGCATGCATTATAGTCTGTTTGAATTATAAGTGAAATAGCTGAAATAATAACTATTTCAGCAAAGAAACTTCAGCCTTATTTAAAAAAAAGTTTATTTGCTACACATCACCCACTTTGAACAATTGTTGCATAATTGGAAACACTCACAAGTGAGTGTGGTTATAAAATACTAAATATTATTTTGACTCTATTGGCTTTTTATGATATTCATCTGCTTTTAAATGTCCTGAATCATACCTTTAATTTATTAGAATAAACAACATAGTAAGTAGTATAGAATCTTTATGGTGTGCATATTTTTGATATGATACACATTAAATATTTATGACCAGTTTTCTGAGGAAATAGGTTATCAAATATCATAGGCATCTGTTTTATAGTAAAAATAAATAAATATATCATAATAACAAACCTAGCATCAGTTAAACCAGATAGGTACTGATGAATTTAAAAAGACTTTCTTTGCTTTGCGACTGCAACACAACATGAAAAATCAAGTACTTGATTTTTATACAATTGGGCAATTTTTTTTTCTCTAAATTGGATCCTTTGTAATTCATCATTTCTATAATCGCCAAATCGGTTGCAATTGAAAATTATATGATAAGGTGTGGAATGCTAATAGGTTGATATTAACTAGCTTGAGAACTGTGTCAAAATACAAGTTTTTATAGATAGATTTACCTATTTGCTTCATCAAATCTGCGAATTTGCGAGCGATATTATTATTAAGCAAGGGGTGTATGTCAGTGGGGATTTGAAGGTCAAGGGAGAAACTTTCCCCTATCGCGCACCCCTGCGATTGCAACAATTGACTGCAAATAAACACTTAAGCATACCTAGTAGATGTGCGCATGGTCAGTATTTTCAATATGAAGATTTAAACATGCTGGGTATGTAGGAAAATGCAATGAATATAGATATGCATGACCCCGACCAAATTGGAAAAAGTAATTAGGTAGCATTGATGTGACAGTTAGATTACAATTTCATATTCGATTCAACGTTTTATTATGGTATTATTCAATTGGAATCGCTGATATTGGTTGAATAAGTTCAGTTCGCTAGATTTTTACCGAAAATCGATCCTGCTACGAAAATAATAAAATACGTATATGATGTATTGAGAAGACAAGAGACCATTTTGCTGTTTATATATTTCAAACTCATTCCTTTATATCTGACTGTTAAAAAATAATTTAAACGGGGGGTATATTTGAAAATATTTCAAGTGTGATTTTTGTAAAATGAGAGCAGGTAGAAGTATTTTGGTGGTGGAGCGCCTGCCAATGCCTTGCCAGTCTTTGAGACGAGTTCGTGCGTTGCGAACCCCGCGGTAGTGTTTGAGGAAATCAGCTATTTCCCTCGCATCCTTGCTTCCAAATTTTCCACCATCATCTTCGCGAATTATTCGATACGTAGAACATTGACAACTGATTAATTTCACATTACGTATCTTCCGCCGTCGATCGCGTCTCTTCGACAAACCTAGTTTAAGATTTTTTATTTATTAATCGTATCAGTTTTATTATTTTTGTTATAATATAATTTAAGTGTAGTTCGTAGTTTAGGTTAGGTTTTTATTTTTTTAAAGTATTCCGTCCGCCATTTTGTGTCGCGTCACCGAGATGGTGAGCAAGGAGGTTCAGCCAGCCGT
This sequence comes from Pyrausta purpuralis, assembly GCA_963924145.1. Classification (NCBI taxonomy): domain Eukaryota; kingdom Metazoa; phylum Arthropoda; class Insecta; order Lepidoptera; family Crambidae; genus Pyrausta; species Pyrausta purpuralis. The sequence continues at coordinate 5,974,921 of OZ001663.1, read as the reverse complement.
AGTAGGGGAGGTTTTGAAGAAAGGGAGGAGGCGTCGTCGCAGGGCTGGATCCCGGACGGCAAAGCGGCGCGCGCGCAAGTCGGCCTCCGTGGCTGGTGCGGTCACCCTGGGCACCACCTCGCCCATGAAGTGCGCAGTGCACGCGTTCCTCATGAGGTATCAGAGCGCGCTGAGAAAGGTCCCTGCTCAGATTCCGCCGAAGATTCACGCTGGGCCGCCCTCGAAGAGAGTCAAAAGAGTCTCGTGGCGTAAGTGACGTCATTTTGTTACGTAAGAACCTTCTCGAACTCTACCATCTACTTTATTTCATCTATTCAAGATGTATCCTGACGCCTGACGTTAAAACAAGGCAAATGGTTATACAGCTTGTAATAACAAAACCACTCTATTATCACTCCCTGAAGTATTTTACTTATTTACGCTGTAGAAATTCAAATAAACTCTCTTTATCCTTATCAAGCCCTAGAAATTCATAAAACCAATTTACTTCATTAGTTTATGATACAATTGCGTGCTGCGTGTAAATTGGAGTTGTTTCTTTACGTTTCCGATTTCTATTTCGCATGTGAAAATCAATACAGGTACCTGAAATATGAACTACCTGTAACTACCCCTCAACGTAGAAAAAAAACACAAGGGCCCTATTTTTTAATCACTCGCGTAAATATTACGAGTGATTTTGATTCGGTAAGCAATGGAAGGTCAACGAAAATCACGTTAAATTTAAACAAGAATAGTAACAAAATTGGGTTATCCCTTTTTAAATCGCTGCCGTGTGAATTTCAACTGCCTTTCATTCGAAAACCGATCAAGAAAATCACGCCATATTCACGTAGATGTACGTAAGCTTGAGATCATACAGACTTTGCTTCTCCTACTAAACACGGCAAATGCGTTATTTCGAGTTTAGTCATCTTTTTTTACGGCGGTTATTTAGATATTTACCCATATAATCACAAAACTACTTGACCGATTTTGATGTAATTTACACCGTACCCCAAGTTAAATATACATAATCAAACTAAAAAAGAATAATCTCGCTATGACTTTTTGCTTTCGAGAAATCCGTGGACAAACACAAACATAAAAATGTGCAAAAACATACATACACTTAAGAAATTTTGCACACGTGGTTGACAGCCGTTATAGATCAACATACTCAAATATTATAAAATTCCACCAATATCACATACACATTGAATTGATTACTTCCTGTTTTTTTCGGTAAGTAGGTCCACAGAATTGACGAATTAAAAAAAACAAAGCTTTAAAAAGCGTAAATGTTATACTAAGTTTGTTGAACAATAATCAAAAATTGTTTTCTTATCCAGATTATTAACTTACGCGCTGCGTAAAGCAATGATTTCATTGTTAATGTGATAAAATCACTGATTTTTTTTTTATATTGCTTTTAATGCTTATTTTAATTAAATATAAAATATTGTCGCCATATACGAATTCCCCCAATTATTTTTTGTTGCAAAATACTTGTTTTTTTTTACGAATAAATCATTTTAGGAATATACCTGTTACAAAATCGAGTCGGAATTTTACGCAACCCAATTTTGTAAATGAAACGGTGCGTGAAATCCATCTTTTTCGACATTTAATTTGCCTATATCGTCAAAAAACATTAATTTAAACCTATTACGTCCTATTGATAAGGCATCACGATATCACGATTATTATATTATACTTATGATAACACTAACATTGATCTAAGCCACCCATAAACAAGTTAAATGTATTGGTGCAAGCTCTCAGTTAGTAAATTCGTCGTGTGTGTGTTCTATTAGAAAGGAGCCTATTAACGGTTAACTGTTCTGTAAGGCTTTGTTTATACTATTTGCAGTTTCTTTTAAGGTGTTCTGTTATTTGTTTTGTCACATGTTTAAAAATACGCTAAAATACCTAGAAGGAATATGGTTTATGAAATCATTAGGTATTTATTTATTTATTATTTACTGCCAAAACGTCATATGTCAAACGGTTTTCTTACTATGGGTATGTTTAAAATAATTATCACTTTAATAGTTTTGGAAAACGCGTATAAAAACCCTCCCGACTTCGTACGTGCGTTTTGCGTTTTCTCCCTCCCCTCCCGTCGCAGCGCTATGTTTTGTAGCCTTAAGCCTTCCTCGATAAATAATCTATGCAACACAAAATTATTTTTTCGGTCCAATAGAGAGAGAGTCCTGTCCCGAGAAAGCGCGTTCAAACAAACAAAGAAAACTCTTCAGCTTTATAATATTAGTATTAGATAGATATGTCGTCAACGTGAGAGGTTTCTCATTTCATTCTTTATTATTCGTCCAGTAGTAGACCAATTTTTTGCCTACTTTATGAAAACAATTTACATTTATATACCTAAGCGGTAAAGTGTCCATGCATGTATATTTTAGGCAGGTAATATCAAACGTATGCAATATCGCGCCACCCCACCGTCCGAAGTGTGCCATCGGGCGCGCGGCCTTGGTGTCCCTTGCACTCTGCGGATTCGCCCATCGATTTTGCTCCGCACACGGGAGCAAATGTTATTTATAGACACGGCTACAATGCGGTTTTGATGCTTATATTAATTTCGTCTCCTATCATTTGAGATGTTAAATTCAATATTGACTGATAGCAGATTGTGCACTACACTCGTAAAAAGTCTTCTATTTTTTAATCTTATGACTCAAATTAAATGATCATTCGCATCGTTATATCCGCTACCCCCATAGAATACGTTTTTATGACATTTATTTATATTTTTGGGCTTTAAAAGCTACAGATGAGAATATCTTGAAAATCATCATCATTTAATATAGCTATTTGCAATCCTGTAATTTTCCTTTATTTGTTATAAATAAGACTATCATTAGGGCTGAAACATTATCTATTAGTATTTCACCTTCTAATTAGTACACAGTAACCAAGAAAATTGGATGCCATAAGTATTTGTCATAATAATATTACGGCTTGTGTGGGTAGTTTGGTTATTAGTCGTCTTTTACGCGCTTCGAAACCATTAATCGAATTGCGACGTAACTTTAGCGAGTTATTTTCCTTTCGTCCCAGTGACTGCACATTATTAGCTATACTACCAACTTAGCAAATGGAGATTATTTAAAATAAACATATTACAATCTTGTAATATTACAAAAACATTGTGCTATGATCTGCGATAGTGGAAACAAAGAAATTTTCATTTTATTTCATTGCAGTTTATAAAGTTCGGTTGCACAATCTTTTAGCTAACTTTTACGATCTAAATTTTTTTGATGATTTATTTTTTTGTCGTATTTTGTATCTACATTACCGTAAGATAATATGTGCCTGTTTTGCGATACTTAACAAAAGGGCTCGGTAAAAGTGTGGCGTGCGGCAGTGGGTGACTTGACTACCTAAACTCGATTGCATTCATATTGCTATCTTTAAAATTTCATGCCATTGTAAAGCTCCGGTGTACAGTAAACACCGACATACATGTGTACATGTGACAGCGTTAGCAAGTAATTTTACCAAAGATACGCATTTTAGTGCGTCTACCACTTTCCTTGCGAAATCCTACTCTATTAGATCACACATGAATTTAAAAAGAGAGGAAAGTGTAAGTTGGTGTCGCATGACCCAATGTTTGTGGATTCATCTCTGAGCGAACAAAACAGTGCAATGATTGGGGAAGGCTTGGCTACTCCAGGTTCTCGACACACAACGAGATGGCAATGGTAGTTTTTTTAGGGCCCTACTACCTACCGAGGGATCCATATAACCTGGCTTAGTAGAGGATCAGTGCATTCGTCCCACTATACATGCCATCAATCGCATAGCGATCGAATGCAAGATACCTATGTAATACCATACCGATTCTCGCGACCTTGCGACGACCACGGACGCGCACCAGAAGTTATTTCTGTCTGAGATTCCTACGACAATGTTTACTTCACAAATTACATGCTTTAGTTATCATAGGATTTATAGAGAAACCTTTTTAGCATCCGTATCGATAGGATTACTCTAACTATCCATTTTCCATCTGACATATCAAATTGTGAGGGTATTTAAGTTTCTTGACGGGATCAAAATACGTCCTTGAGAATCCGCAAGCTCTTAGGCATGTAAACAACAAAACAGTGTGGAATCGTTATGAAACTAAATGCTGTTATCGTTAAAGATAAAACGAAGTACATTTATTTTTCGAAAACTTAATTATTATCTTGTCAATTTAGAATATTATCTATCTATCTTGTTGGTACCTACATCGAAAAATCTTTATGTGAGATTGGGATTTCAACATGCAATCTTATACCTAAAATTGAACATTATACCTACTTTTTAAAGTAGATAATCTTATTGTGTATAGTTACATAATTCGTACATGCCCATTCCAACATGATAAGTAAATAAACAATCGTATCTAATCATTTGAGTTTATTATTGCTACATTACTTTGACTCATTGTTTGTTTATAAAACTTACACCGGCGGTATTACTTCATTACAAGAAATTACTTGCATGATTGTTTAAATGCAAATCAGTTAATACGATCCAAAAATACTTTCGAATAAATCTGTGAAGGGCATTGGTCAATTTGTATTATTTATTACTCTTTGTTATTCCATACATACATTAGGTCTGGGTGTTTTCTATGTATATCATGTATGTATTTACCATAGAAAAAATGTATTTACAAACAAAAAGTATTTAAGTATTATATCCGTTGTCTGGCACCCATAACACAAGCTATGAGTAGCTTACTTTGGGACTAGATGGCAATGTGTGGGAATGTCCTAAGGATATTTATTTACTATACATGTGATGTAGTATATGTATAGTTCATTTACAACATATTGTGCAAAGTATACAATAAATACACCTAATTTTAAACTGATGTTAAAAAATAAGGCAATTTGTTGAAACCGAAAAGTTACGTTTGAACTGTTCCTGTTTATCACCTGTTCTGTTGTTGTCACTATTTCTATAAATTATAACTTTTACTAGGTGTGAAATTGTAGCAATCTACTCCATACTTACGTTAAATATTTACGTTCAAGTAATAGTAGTTTTCTAGTTACTACGTATATTGAGCTTCCTATCAGTTAATGCAGTCGTTGACTCGAAGTAGTGAACTGTCGCTAAAATTTATTGTTAGTTACCAAGTTGTCGCTAATTTAATGTCGACATTGTGTAAAAGTTTATGCAAGCTGTATATCGAGCGTTTATGAATATTACAAAGTGGGCACATGTGCAAATGTTTTAAAATGTTTTTCTTATTTTGAAGGACTTTGCAGTAATTGTTTGGTTGCAGTTGTACACTACAACTGCAACCAGTGGCATCATTATTAACACTAATAATGATGCCACTTGCAATATGTTTATATTTTGAAACAAAAAAGTATCAAAACATTCACTCAAGTTACTCAGATGTAATTTCTGGCATTGGAACTGTGTCACATTTTTAGATACATTTATACGTTGATTATTTCGGGTATAGCAACACTATTAAAGTTTTTTATCATAATAAGCTTACCTACTCGGTCATTAGTTTTTGAAGTCACTTCAGGTCGTAATGTCAAAGTCAAAAGTCAAAATAATTTATTCAATTTAGGACAAAATGCCACTCATAAACGTCAATAATTAGTGTTATATCAACAATGAATATCAATCAATTATGGCCCATATGGGGCTAGAACATGTCTCCTAATCTTTTGGGCCCTACTAGCGCTTCGAGACAAGACACAAACAATATGGCAAGTGCTGAGAATAAATGAGTCAGAAGTTCTATATGGGTTATCTGCCACAATACTTCTTTAATGCTTCAACACCCGAGCGGTCGCATGAGACCGCATAACAATAGAAGTTCTATTGTGTCTCGTCCACATACGCTTGAGAGAGACTTGCGAGAAGTAGAAGAGTAATGAAATAGATCGGGCTTTCTTAAAGATTCATGATGACTTTTGACGTCATGCTCATCATTTTGTTTTCTAGTCGTCACGCTAAATTATATTGACGTTTCCAGGTGACGAGGAGGTGGCCGCGACCGGCGGAGGCGTCGGCGGCGGCGGCGGCGGCGACCCGGCCGTGCTGGCGGTGGGCCCGGCGCGGCGGCCGTTGCAGTACACGCGCGACGAGCTGATGCGCCTGCGCAACTCGCCGCTCGTCAAGATCGGCCTCGAGAACGCGTTCGCGGGATGCGAGGCGCTCGCTCTGTGAGTACTGTAGAGGTTTGCAGCTACGCGTAGAACCTCTACGTCTTGTTCGCTCGACTCTTCGTATTTTAAATGTAGATAAACTTTCTTTACGAGTAATTTTTCATAGACGTTTGTCATATTTCTCCAATTGATATATGCCTTCGATTGTGAGTCAGACCTTTGTGTGACAACAAGAAAATAATATTATATAAATAATATTCAAAGTGAATTATATTTATAGCTAAAAGAAAATAAAAGAGAAGATTAATATTTCAAAGTTAAATGCTTTTATTTGTGTTCATTACTTACATATTTACGTAGGAAACATAACTCGAATCGTAACACATACACATTTATATCTCCAAGATCACAGCGACGCTCACAGTGTTTCCTGAAGCCTCAAAATCGGACACCCCCCTTTTTTTAGAGCATCGGAAAGCCTTTATTATTACAAATGCAAGGCAAGAACTCCCGTGTTTCAATTCCACTTAGTTACCGAGTAATAAATTTTTTAAATTGAATTTTTTTAACACCGGTAAATCGAAGTTTATTTTTTATTAAAAAAGGGTAGATGCTAAAAAAGTATTTGCTTTTGAAGTATTTAGGGGATTTCAAACTACAAATTTTAAATATATTTTCAAACTTATAAAGGGTATATTTACGACAAAATTAAAAATTTTCGTTTTTTTTTTTCCGTCATTTTTTTCTCCAAAATTACAAGGTTTGCGCATTTTATTTTAAATTAGAAATATAGCTCAAAACATAAACTAAACGCATAAAAAAAACCAGATGCGCATCTCATGGAAGTTAGGAGAAAAATATTATTTTTGTTTTTCTTAAGGGTTGTCACAAAACACCATTTTGTTTTACCGGTATTTCACAATGTTTTTCATAACGTGGATGAAGATATGAATTTAGTCATCTTTAGTCTCCAATGTTAAGTGATCAACCCATCCAGAAATCTGAAAATAATATTTATACACTTAGGTACCTAAAACTCATTTATAATAATTTTCAATATTATAAATGAGTTTATAATTTACAATAATCTCCTGATTAAAAGCGACGATGTGAGAAAAAAATATTTTAGTAATCTTCTGTCTCTAATATCAAGTGAGCATCGTCTTCTATTTCTTTTTCTGACGACGGTGTCTCTGGTTCATCAGGTGTGATACACTTTAATAGTCCAATTGCGGATGCGGGCAACGGTACCTTTTTTAATTGTTTTTGTCTTTTGCGTAATCCAAGCATTGAAATTAATGGATCAGAGGACTCTAAGGCTCTATGGAAGAGATCTAACATTGTATGTTCTCTGCTCATTTTCCTAGTATGGTGTTCGCGGTTACTTCTCCAAAACTTATTTCTCGATTCTGCACCTTGCTCGGAGAACATACTTATTGGTAATGTCGAAGTTTCAATTATATTTTTTCCATGCACTAATATTTTATGGATAGTGACGGTCATGGGATGCCATGGATATTTATCCACATATCTTTCAGCCAATGTCTTGCAAAACGCTCCAAACTTCACCGCATCTATGGATAAACCACACGACAAAACTACCAGAACTGTATGAAGTCCATCAATGAGCCATTTTTCAATGTTTAAAATTTCTGAAAAAAGTTGCCTGTTTTTGTCCGACAGCAAAGTCCTGGCAGCATTCCCATCGTTTGTGGTGCCACTATTTGGTCTGACGACATCGACTAATACTCCAGTTTTCTCTCTTATTTCATTCTGAATATTCTTTTTCCGATCTTCTACTAGCCGATCTTCTGGAGATCCTTTCATAATTCTCCATTTTTTCACTTCTGATTTATATGCTAACTTCAATAGAAACTCCAAAACACGAATCCATGCGTGAAGGGGAGATATTCCATGCATCAGAGCATCTTTCTGGGATTTATTTTGTAAGCTTCATCTAAATCGTTGAATTGAGTTGCTGTAATTCCACAATACGGGCAACGCAACTGAGATGGAGTATTTAATATAATGTTTAAAACTTTCCCATCGATGACTGTTAAATGCAACTCACTCTCAGCTTGTATCAAATGCCCGTTAGAAGTTCTCGCCACAAGTGGTGTCAGTTGAGCGATTTGATCTTCCCCGTATTTTTTTTCAGCAAGTATAAGTTCCTTTGTTTCTTTTCTATATTGTATCCGGATGGGTCTACAAAAACGGTACGATTGAGGTGAGGGATTAAGCCAAATAATCTTGTTGGTTTTTGTTTTAATTCTTAAGGGTATAAATGTTGTGGCGAAAAGACTGTTTTCATCACCTGTGTCGTCACTAAATGATTGCTTGTACAAAGCTTGGCCTGTACTTCCATCAAACCCCCAGGAGCCCTCAAAAATGCAATCCAGTCCCTGTTCTGTTACGTTCTGCTTGTAGAATTGTAGTATACTGTTGTCATAATACTCTATAAGCCGCTTAAAAGTATGCTGTAAAAGTCCTTGCAGTGAAATACTGGCTTCTCTTTCAGAGATATGTACATCTTCTGCAGGATAACAAGACTTTCTCGCTTCTAACACTTTTTTATAAGGCGGAAAACCCGAATACCTTTTGTCTTGTAATTGTTCCCTTAGATAATTGTAGGTCTCAACTGTTAATTGCCTGTCAATAATCATTCCCAATGCCTCTTCTGCTGTAAATGACAGAGGAGGAGGTTGTTGGATTTTATTATAAATCTCTGTTGCTGAAGTGCTTGGTTCTAAACATGTATAAATCACACGCTCTAAATCTTGCGCCGATTTATGCGCCTGTTTCACTTCTTCATCATCATGGGCAACCTCAGTCGTGGACACGGAGTGAACAAATGCCTTGATTTTTTTAATTTAAGGCTCATCATTTAAAATGTGTTCTAGCTTCCGCCGGGAACGCAATTGTTGACGTGAGCTTAGATTAAGAAAATTTTTCGACTTAGGAGAAAGAAGTATATCAGTATGTGTTAAATGTCCATAAATAAAAGGTTCATTAAGCCATTGTTTATGTTTTATTTGGAATAAATCCATTTTTCGATTGCATTTTTTATACATATTATTGCATTTAGTAATAAGAACCGAAAGGGCTTGTTTGAGCTCATCGTTTGACATAGAGGGCTCGTAACCTTCACCTAGGGCTTTTATAACAATAGCTGACCGTTCAATTACTGGTAAATCGGAAGGTCGCGATTTGGCACTAACTTTTTTGCTTTCCTCGACAAGAATCCTGTATATTTCTAATCTAGTTAGCATTGAGGAAGTATTGGATCTTTCGCCTTCACCGCTGTTGTCCTGATGAAAGGGCCTTTTGCTAGGTCGATCTTCATATTCTCTTTGCGTATTTGCTAACACTTCCAGAGAGCGAGAATTGCTGGCTATGGCGTTATCCACAGCTTCGTTTGATTTTGCCACTAGGTGACCAGGAGGAGGGTTGACGCCCTCGTCCCCCCCTTGCATTAAGTCTGCCGGTCGGTGCCTGGGAAGACATCCCTCAGCAGATTGGGTCAGCCCCTGCTGAGGCAAAGTGGCGCCATGGGTCTTGTGCGGCTCCATGGTGCCTCACCCCCGTTTCTCCAGACTACACATATCAATGTGGGGTTTTAACCTGCGTCTGACGAGGGTGGACCACTTCCCGCATCACATGTAGTCCTTCATTGGAAATAAAGCCAACCATCAGCTCATAACACTTCTGTACACTTTCGGTACTAAATGACTCAAAATACAATGAATCGCTGAATAAAAACTCATATGAAATGAAAACTTGCTTTTGCTACTTGTATTTTAATTATGAATATTGACAATTTCTCATTGACAGTTTTAAAATGCTTATTCTTTCTTCTTTTTATGGATTGTGGTAAGGAGTATTTAATAACTCACAATAAAGAGTTCTGAACAACCTCGCACTTCAAAATCAACATCAAGACCAAACATACACTCGGAAGTATTAAGTACCTGTCATTTTTCCGAGGGAAAAAGAAAGGAGTCGGGATAATAGGTAAAAAATACCTAGTACTTATTTTGAAGTAACATATGTTACCGATACATTATGGTACCGGTACATTTGCTGTAGTAGTTAGGTGACAACCCTAGGTAGTCAAAAACCGGTATTTTAAAAAAATGAAGTTTACAACGAGATTCCTTAAGATGCGCATTTGTTTTTTTTTGTGCGTTTAGTTTATGTTTTGAGCTATATTTTTAATTAAAAAGAAAATGCGCAAACCTTATAACTTTAGAAAAAAAAATTAACGAAAAAAAAAGCAAATATTTGATTTTGTCGTAAATATACCCTTTATGAGTTTAAAAATATATTTAAAATTTATAGTATGAAGTCCCCTAAATACCTCAAAAGCAAATAGTTTTCTAGCACGTGCCCTTTTTTAATAAAAAAAAAATTCGGTTTACCGGGGTCCAAAAATATCCAATTTAAAAAATTTATTACTCGGTAACTAAGTGGAATTGAAACACGGGAGTTCTTGCCTTGCATTTGTAATAATAAAGGCTTTCCGATGCTCTAAAAAAAGGGGGGGTGTCCGATTTTGAGGCTTCAGGAAACACTGTGCGCTACGCTTTCTCACAGTACCAACATGCTGAGTTACAGAAATTAAGGGGCTCCCCGGATTTTTAACGCACACACTAGCGCCACTTTAGTAGAAAAATCGTAACTCGTTAAATTTACTCGGCATTTTTTCTTACTGTAACTGCAGATAACTCTGTTTTATTGAACTTAAACATTTTATCTTAACCACATAACTAGAGCTACAATTGCATCAAGCAGATTTTCGATTGGTCTTTTATTTAAAGAGTTATGATTTTTCTACTAAAGTGGCGCTAGTGTGCGCGTTAAAAATCCGGATAGCCCGCACCATTAGTATGGCTGAAGCAACGTGGCAGTGTCAAGGCTGTTGGTATGCGGATCCATCAAAAGTTTAGGTCTAATGATCGAAACGCATAACGCTGTATGCAGCTTGCGATGCGGTGCCGAACATTAATTGTATGAAAAACTTGAGTTTGCAATTACGATAGTCATCGTTAGCACCCCATGCCACAAACCTCAGCCCTTGTGTTACGATCGCAAAACCTAAGAGTAAAAAAGAAAGAAAAGAGTTAATCAATTTATAATTGAATCGTCATTAAGGCGCACTGTTACATCATTGGCGGTCTGTCACAACGACATGGCAGCTGTTGTATCGCACAACCGAATTAGCGACGATACTGTCCTGCGTTTTGCCTGTCTTTACGTTTACCCAGGCTATCTCTTTCTGGGTAGACATAGTAGACACACCCAGGAAGCTGAATGAATATTACGAGACCACTGTTACTTCAACTTTACAACGAAATTGTGTAATATAATCATATTTCCATAAATATTACCAATATAATTTGTGCTAATATATATATGCGGTTACAATAAACCACGTGTTTCATTTAAAGCATTGTCAGTCTTACTCAAAATGTCATTATAACTGTCACGAGTTTCAATCAATATGTGCGACAATTCTGCTTTCCTATTCACGTAAAAGCGCATTGTACTCATGTACTTTAATAAAATTGTACTCTTTTTAATCTTCATTTGGTAGAAACTAAGCTGAAAAGAAAGGTATGTATGTAAAGAAAGATTTGAATTTTTGATGCTGACTGTATATTTGTTTATGCAGAGTCCTGAAGAGGCGGTCCGACTCGCCCAACGAGGAGGATAAAGGCGCTAGAGGGGATGCACCTAATGAGAACCATAAGGTAATCGTCGGCTTTCGATTTATAGTGGTTTGGTTATTACCCCAATATACCTATGACGATGTCATGAAGAATTAATTTATATACCTCGTTTTCAATTTCTATTTTGTAAAAGCAATATTATACAATTTTCAACATTATGGTAGCATGCATCACCATTCTTATTGTGTGTGTTAACTTTTCTTAGCAGATGAGTTGTTAAGCTCGGCAAACTTGTCATATATACTTGGTTTATCCACAAATTTATCTATTCCTAAGTAGTTTACCAGTTATTGGTTGTAAAATTAGTCTCGTGGTGATAGCTTCATATTGTGCTGTAATTGTAGGGTGTGTACGGTCGCGACCGCGAGCGGCGTTCCGCCGACCCGCGCGAACGAGTCCGCAAGGAGAGCTCGCCCGGCGGCGGCATCGTGCTGTCGCCGCAGCGGCGCTCGTTCACGTCGGGCTGCGGCGCGCCCGCGGCCTGCGCGCCCGCCGCGCCGCCGCACATCGCCGCGCGCACGCGCCCCGACTCGCCGCTGTCCGCCGCCGCCGGCCACGCCGCGCCGCCCGCCGCCAAGCCCGACCAGGGTGAGTCTGATACCTTAGCTCCAGGTCCCTCTAGCTAGCTACAGCTGCTCATCGCTACGCGTGCGCGCCCCGACTCGCCGCTGTCCGCCGCCGCCGGCCACGCCGCGCCGCCCGCCGCCAAGCCCGACCAGGGTGAGTCTGATACCTTAGCTCCAGGTCCCTCTAGCTAGCTACAGCTGCTCATCGCTACGCGTGCGCGCCCCGACTCGCCGCTGTCCGCCGCCGCCGGCCACGCCGCGCCGCCCGCCGCCAAGCCCGACCAGGGTGAGTCTGATACCTTAGCTCCAGGTCCCTCTAGCTAGCTACAGCTGCTCATCGCTACGCGTGCGCGCCCCGACTCGCCGCTGTCCGCCGCCGCCGGCCACGCCGCGCCGCCCGCCGCCAAGCCCGACCAGGGTGAGTCTGATACCTTAGCTCCAGGTCCCTCTAGCTAGCTACAGCTGCTCATCGCTACGCGTGCGCGCCCCGACTCGCCGCTGTCCGCCGCCGCCGGCCACGCCGCGCCGCCCGCCGCCAAGCCCGACCAGGGTGAGTCTGATACCTTAGCTCCAGGTCCCTCTAGCTAGCTACAGCTGCTCATCGCTACGCGTGCGCGCCCCGACTCGCCGCTGTCCGCCGCCGCCGGCCACGCCGCGCCGCCCGCCGCCAAGCCCGACCAGGGTGAGTCTGATACCTTAGCTCCAGGTCCCTCTAGCTAGCTACAGCTGCTCATCGCTACGCGTGCGCGCCCCGACTCGCCGCTGTCCGCCGCCGCCGGCCACGCCGCGCCGCCCGCCGCCAAGCCCGACTAGGGTGAGCTGATACCTTAGCTCCCTCCAGCCGGCACCAGCTGCGACCCGACTCGCCGCTGTCCGCCGCCGCCGGCCACGCCGCGCCGCCCGCCGCCAAGTCCGACTAGGGTGAGCTGATACCTTAGCTCCCTCTAGCCGGCACCAGCTGCGACCCGACTCGCCGCTGTCCGCCGCCGCCGGCCACGCCGCGCCGCCCGCCGCCAAGCCCGACCAGGGTGAGTCTGATACCTTAGCTCCCTCTAGCCAGCCCCAGCTGCTCGTCGCTACGCGTGCGCGCCCGTTACGTCTGAAGTCCTAGGTCCTAAGTTATAAACATCAGCATCACATCGTCGCGCTTATCGGACATGTGTCAGCTGTCTGAGATGACAAGGCTAGCAGAGCCGCCCGTCACACCCGACCATGGTAAATGACATAGTGTCTATAGTGATACCCTAGGTACGTCTAGCTAGCTTCAACCACATTTCGCGCGCCGACAACGGACTCAGACCTAAACCGACTACACAATGTTGCTCGTACTAGCTGCACTACTGGCTAAACCCGACCAGGGTGAGTGATCCAATACCATCGTGCTATCGCCGCAGTGGCGCTCGTTTCCCACGGTCTTTGGGGCGCCCGCAGCCTCCGCGCCCGCATCACACACCCGACCCGCTGTCCTCTGCAGCTGGTAATGCTATGCCGTCCGCTACCAAGCCCTACCAGAGTGAATCACGTAGTGCCTGTTCCCCTGGCTTCTTCTAGATAACTTCTGGAACACATCGACGCGCTTACCAAACCTTCCTTAGCTGGTTCAAAAGGACAAACTACGCTGCCTGCTAAAATGTACCAGGGTAGACAACAGGGTAAGTCACTCCAACCAGGCTACACTTGTACACGTGACTGATCCTAGCGCCCTCTAGCTAGCTTCAGCTGCACTTCGCCGTATGCTAGACCAGACCCAGCCCGGCAAACTCACAGCTACGCCACCGCCTAGCTGAACCTAGGTGAGTCACTTGTATGTTACTAACGCCTAGCCAACAAATCGTCAAGCATACTCCTGAGGTGCCTCAGCAGACTCGGACAGCTAGACATACTGCGCCGCCTGCCAAGCCCGACAAGGGTGAGTCACGTACACCCATCATTTTGTTTGATACTGGGTAGATCTAGCCAGCAACAGTTGCACATCACCGCGCATACCTGACTTCATCGACTCTGATAACACGGCTAAGCTAGCTGCGCAAGCTAGTCCAGTTACAGACTTCTAATCCTCCCGGCTTGAGTAATACGTGTGGGACGAAAAACTACTGCACTGTACTTACAGTGTTTTCTTAAAAGGTTAATTAAGGAAATTATTGCCGGGTAGTAAGATAAAATTGATAAAGTTCAATCGAATAAAGCACAGCTCTTAAATTAAATAGAAGATCATCAATAACACAAGAACAAAGATCTAAATAGGAAAAAAGTGGTGAAACCATGGCCTTTGAAAGTTATCATAATTTACATTGTTATGATTACTATCACACCTATTCGACGTTATCACATCAAGGCCTATATTAATATCTGCCGGTAGCTTCAGGTGGTGCGTGTGTTAAGAATAAACATGCATTGTATTGTGCTGCCTACAGTTCTACATTATTACATAATAGTCTTCATCTTGCTTATTGGTGAATATTTATTATTTACACAATTATGAAATAAAAACAGGCACTTTTCTCTGATTAAGGTTATACACACTCATTTGGAAATGTTAAAAGTTTTGATAATCGTGGATTTTATTCCAGATAGGCTACATATATTGTTAGATCTGATTGCCAGGTAGTTCTTGCGTTTAGGTTTCTTTTGTCTTTAGAAGATAACATGGTCTTACTGATGCATTCGATGACCTGATAACTCCCTTTATTAGTTTTGCGTACATGACAGACTACTCATCTTAAGGTAGACCTTACGAGCAAGGTAGGCTGGAACCGTATGGACCGAGCATACGATTATGGACCGAACATTACGAAGGTCGCATTGCTCGAAAGACTATCTTTACGAATAACCTAGCCAGAAGAAACTGGTCCAATTTTAATAGATCCGTCATTTCGTCATTCACATCGTCACCGACCCGTCTGGTGTAGTGGTCGAGAAATCGCCTACTAGCGGGTGCGGGTTCGATCCCCGCACAATACAAACATTTGTGTGCATGAACATGTCTGTTTGTATTGGTCTGGGTTTCTATGTATATCATGTATGTATTTACAAAAAAAAAGTATTTAAGTATTATATCCGTTGTCTGGCACCCATAACACAAGCTTTGAGTAGCTTACTTTGGGGCTAGATGGCGATGTGTGGGAATGTCCAAAGGATATTTAGTTGAGGTTTATGCTCTTTTATAGATGTATTTACACAAAACTTACCAGTTACTATAGTTAAATGCAAGGCAACATAATTAATAGTATACTTTCTTCACCAGGTCGCCGCATTGGGTCCGGGCGTATCATGGTCCGAGACGTACCGACCGGGGGCTGGGAGGAGACTGAGTACCGCGACCGGGAGAGGGGGGCGGAGCCCTACCGTCCGCCGCGCGACCGCGACAACAGGGCTAATGGAGACAGGTACGTCTAATGTCACAAGTAAGGCGCTAGACTGTCAATAGAATTGATGCCATCTCCATCATCATTCTAGCAAGTAGTGAACAAGTTATTGCAAAAAAAAACATTAACGGTCAAAGGACGTCTGCTGTTGTACATACGCCACCCCAAGGTTTTCCATACCGATCGCAAGCGGTCTGCTCCACAGTGAGATCCAGCGATCTTTAAAAGGTCATCTGTCCATCTTGTCGGTGGACGTCCTACGGTGCGTTTTGGCCGAAGGCCTTTTGCTCCAATCCAACAGCCATCGTTTCATTGCGCTATGTGTCCTGCCTGTTTGCTGTTGAACTTACTGATGACTGATGGTGTAACCGTTGCCTTAGAGGCTACCCATATTTTTTTCATAATTCTTGGTATGGCAGTTTTGGCATTAATCAATTTAAAAAAATATCAATTAATAAATCTGATTAATTTCAATCAGATTGAATTTTATCATGATGAGAAAAATCATGATTTTACAAAAGTTATTATAATAATGATTAAAGTTCGTTTTTCTTTGCTAGTCGAATAATGTTGAAAATTATTTTGATAGAACTATACAACATAAAATAATATCAGCGAATAAAATTCATTATCAATTTCAATCGGGTCAATGTTAAAATCAGAACTTTCTACATTGTATCAGATCTACCACTATTGTTTCTGATTTCCATATTACAAGTGCGTAAGCTACTTACTTTGGGATCAGAACAATGTATGTTATTAACTTTGTGCTAAACTATGAATGAGTATGTAGTTGGTAAGTTTTGTGTTTATCTTATTTTAAAATAAATTATTTTTGTAAAAAGGAAATCCTGGCATTCCTTTGTTTACAATATTCGACAAGTAAAAAGAAACGGACTTTATTGACGTTAATCATTAATCACTATTCATTAATTGATTAGCTTGATTATAAACTAATACATCCATCAATATTGCAATGTTTAATCATTAATCAAATTAACTCATGGCCAACACTGGTGTATGGTGTGGAGATAATATTGTGTCTTGTGGCAGGTATGACCGCCGGTCGTTCACCCGAGACTCCTACTCCTCTGACATCAAGAGGGAACGGGACGATCGATTCAACAACGAGAAGGGACACAGGTATTTTATAACATCATTACTAAACTCTGTTTTTTTATTAGATAGAGAATAATGATAGCTTTTAATTTTTTAAAGTTGCAAGCATAGTGCAATAGAATTGTAACAATTCAATTGCGAACAATTAAATTTGTGATATGATTTTAAAATTTTGTGATTCTACTTGTTTGGATAAATAATACATGTAAAATGTTGAAAACAATTATAAACTAACGTAATACATATAACATTTTCTAAGGAGTAAAATAATTAAGTCCTTTCACATGCAATAGCAATATTTTGTATGGCTTCAAACTATTTTGAGTTTCTACTACTTTAGAAATTATGATGTTATTTATAGGAAACATGATTTTAAAAGAACTAGTTTTTTTTGTAATAACTGTTTTCTTTCTTGTGAAAAAATGTAATTAATTATTCTATAATAATTTAAAAGCAACAATTGAATAAAAAATAAATGGGTCGAATATTTAGGCACATCACTATCTTTGAATTACGAAAAAGTGGTATCCCGCCAATTGTCATTTTGGTTTATCTAATTAAAAATCAGAGTATAATACTTTACATTGAACTACTTTAGTTGGCGTGTTAGCAACTGAGTCTTTAGGCCGTTAAGTCAATAGAAATAGGAATATGCAGTGCGCCGGTTTATCGGTAAGTGCAAGCGATATAGATATCACACTGACACTACACAGTTGCTAACAGGCCGACTATAGCATAATTCATTAGATATTGTTATTTTGGTTCTGTTATTTTGGTACAGTTCAGTCAAGTTAATATACAATACCTCAGTAATGTCTGAGTTAATATCTGAACGTTGACCCCGACAGACGGAGTTTTTTTAATAAATACTTGAACTAGTAGCTTAGTGGTGGCAGCGCTTTGGCAGTGACACCCAAGTTATAAATTTACTGCTCGGTGGTGTTTCGATGGATGACCATTTTGAACCTAAGTGACGTATGTCACCCACGTTACGCTGTTGGTCCCGGCTAATATCGGTTGATATTAGTCGTTAAGCCTAGTCAGATGCTCTATGGTCGGCTTATAAAAACTGACAGCAAGATGCCTTGCATACACCCCTCTGCCAATACGCAATGAGCCTGCGTGATGGAGAATGGCTCGTACCATCTCATACTTAAGATAGGGCCCGTTCCCAGCAGTGGGATGCTTACAGGCTACCTTTACTTGACTTTTATTTTTACTTTAACTTTGATTGTGTGTATTGTTACAGAGAGGACAACCGTAGATCTGGTGGTCGCTTCTCTCAACGCCGATTTGAGAAAGAAGATGAACCCGAATGGTAAGTAAATCTACTTCTATATTTTAATTGCTTTTTAGTCAGTTGTGCTAGTAATAGAAAGTTTCTATTGGCTCTGGGGGTGGTTTGGTGGACTTTTGGACCTTAAATTATCAGTAATGTTATGATATTGTTTTTTATAAAAGGTTAGTGGACCCCACTAACGTTGACATACTTTTTAAAGATTGTCAAAACTGTGCTACTCTTCGATTGCTTCAGTATGGCGATTTGAAATGACGTCATAGTTTTCAGAGCTCAACTGTCACACTTTATCCGGCTTACAGAGCTGTAAAAAATTAAGATTGTTTAAATGGGAATAATGAGTCCCGAATACTGTATATTTTTTTTAATATTAGGATTGTAGAATTGTTTGTAAATGTTTCTACAATTGATTCTTTACAACCCTATTATGTTTGAATAATAACTGACAAATTGTAAAATGTGTGCAGGTTTAGTGGAGGGCCGACATCTCAACACGACACGATCGAGCTGCGCGGCTTCGACGAGCCCGTCAAGAAGAATGGCGCCGCGAACAACAAAGAGACTGAGGTCAGTTGCCGAACTAAAAATGATATTTCTTGTAGTCTTGTAAGATATGTCAGTCATGAGAAAACCATATGATTGAGTTCGTTTTATAACTGAAGAATATGTACTTTAAAATAAAAGTAATGCCCCTGTCCCTTGGGCTGGAATGTTAATCATAGTTTATTTATCATGCATGTGGTATCGATAAGTCTAGCTTCAATGGAATCTCCAATGCCTATATTTTTTGTAGAAATATACGTGAAATTAGGAAGCTTTTTAAATAAAGTTGCAATATTCTGTCTCCACGAATACCTGAACAGCTCTTTAAAATTATACTTCTAGTGATCAGCAAATAATAACTTATTATAATAATATCGATATTTTTTTACTATAAACTAATCTATACAAAATAACACAATAACTTGCAATATTATTAAATTACAAACAAAAATATGCCTCTATCATTTTGTTTCTCATGTTCGTATAACAACACGTCAAGGTAAACATTGCAATATCTTATTCTGTAATAAGGGCCAGTTTGCAACTTAAGTGGGAAGCGTGATGTGCTGGCCACTGTACTAGGAGGTTGTTATGGTTATTAATTGACGACCTCCGTGGTCGAGTGGCTAGATAGCTAGTTTCAAGCGTCGCCATCTCGTGAGGTTCCGGGTTCGATTCCCAGTCAATGTAGAAAACGATCTTTTCTATATTGTCTCGTGTCTGGGTGTTGTCGTACCAACTTTGTGTCTGATTTCCATAACACAAGTGCATTGGGTACTTGCTTTGCGATCAGAGCAATGTATGTGATTGGTGTCCAATATTTATATTTATTTATCTAATATATAAAATTCTCGTGTCACAGTTTTCGTTGCCATACTCCTCCGAAACGGCTTGACCGATTCTTACCAAATTTTTATATGCATATTCAGTAGATCTGAGAATCGGCTACTATCTATTTTTCATATCCCTAAGTGATAAGGGTTGTTCACCCTTTTTTTTAAATTTTTGGACGAAATTATATTTTATAATGTGGCATTAATAAATACATACAACCCTAACTTTTAACTTTTTTATCACCAACCCCTATTATTTTTTTTAGCCATTTTAGTTATTTGATAATTTTTCATCCCGCTCGATTACTGATCAATTATGGTGTTTTTCTCAACTTTTAAAATTACGAGGCTGGGTGAGACGGGGCCGGGGCGGGACGGTGCTAGGGGCGAAGCAAAGTTCGTTGGGTCCGCTAGTTTATTATATTCTTTTGTTATAGAAATGGAACAATAGCGGCGGGTCGCGGTCGCCCGCGGCGGAGCGCTGGCGCGAGCCGTCGCCCGCGCAGCAGCCGCAGCCCGAGGCGCACAACACTAGCAATGTGACTTGTTTATTCATTCTCTCTTAACATTATTAGTTAACTATAGTCTTATCTTTTTATGATGAGTGCTGACACATTTCTTGACATGACGCATTCTTTTATTTTACTCATTCTACATTCCAAGAATAAAAATATCATTTTACACACACAGTAAATTAAATACAATTTTGATATTACTGCCAAAATATAAAACAATGCCTTATTAAGTACATATAATTATTTATTTTGACCCACCGTGAATTATTTGTAATTTTATCTGTTTATTAAAAAAACGACAATTTGGAATAAAACTCGAACTATAGTCATTGACAAAACCTAATCGGTCTAAAATCGTGTATACCCGAGTACTCGATATAACCGGTATAATTAATTACTATAATTATCTGTGAAAACCGCATGAAAAAGATAATCGCTAATCTATTAATAAACTATATTTATTTAAACGAATAATATCCTACTCGTTATTGTTTTCATACTTATTTTCGACGGAATTATTTATCAAAAAGATTTAAAATTTTATATAGGCCCTCAGCCCAGAAAAGGATTTGAATACATTAAATTACAACGAAAAAACGTCGGACACTAATTGATTACTTTGACCGAAAAATAAAGTTTTATTTTATTACATCGGTCAGGCGATGCTATGTAGGACGCTGACGTAGTGGTTATGGTATTATACGATGCTCGCTTGTACACTAAGCTTCAAAATAACTCAATAGGGCCCGTTTAAAAATGCAATCTATACCATTGATTTAAAAAAAAAATACACAGGTAACGTCGCCATAACGTTGACGCGTCTTTGACAAGTTTTTGCCATCACCTCATTCCTAATTTGTTTTAATAAGATATTGTAGATTATGATCATAAGTTGGCTGTATATCTCTGTAGGGCTTACACGTATCTCTTCAATATTTTCCTTAAAAAAATGTTTCTTATGTGAACAGGACAAGGACTCGGGCGTGGAGTCCAAGCCGGAAGAGCCAGCGGCGGGCGGCGAACAGCCCGACTTCAACCTGGACGAGTTTCTCAAGTTCGACTCCATACCTGACGTGCTCACGGTAAAATTATCTATACTCGTATAAAGCTGAAGAGTTTGTTTGAACGCGCTTATATCAGGAGCTACTGGACCGATGTTAATAAATATTTTTGTGTTAGATAGCATCCATCGAGAGCTTTAGGCCATAAAAATCACGCAACGACGTCACGGGAAGGAGTAAAAGGCGCGGACGCAGTCTCGGGGGACTGCTAGTTATTAGTTAGACTGTTATCTGTCTATGTACGGAACCCTTAGTGCGCAGGTCTGACTCGCAAAAGGCCGGTTTTAGGTTTGTTAAATGTATGATTTTATATTAATAATATTTAAAAAAATATATAACATCCTACCTAGAAGTTTACACTAATGTGATCCCGTACTATAACATCAAAACTTGGCTTCAATTTATAGCGTTATTTTATTTGTCGCATACATACATCAAAAAAGTGTGTGATCTCTATAGCTCGACGGCAAAACTAAGACATTTCTGACGTCACTATGGTCTCCTTTGTTTTCATTTTCCTCCCAATCAATAAACGTACGTCCGTATCATCTGTATTATTTCACTGGCTGCACTTTCAGAAATTAATTAACGTAGGCTATTGAGCTCTTTCGTTCATTTCCTCTTTCCAACTTTGTGTCTATACTAGAAATGTCGTTTAATATGTCTTAAGGTTTCATTTAACCGATAGGTACAACACTGGTCTCAATCATGAAATTATGATATCCCAGAATCGCTTATTGAAACAATGGATATGTCAATGTCGACTTACATTTTGTTCTAATATGTACTTTCAACACTACCTTACGTGGTCGTGATCTTAAGTGAATCTTGGCTCTGTTTCCTTTAATAGTACATTATGATACAAGTGTGCTAAATTGACTATTATATACAAGGCGATTTTGTTTGCGCACGAGCGAAAGCGAGTGTGTTTTAAGAAAGCCGCGTATATTATGGTCACAGGCACACGTGTTTCATACGACGTTTTTCAACACACTTTTGACACTGACATTTTCGTTGATATTAAACTTCGCAATTAATCCAAACTTCGTCACAACCGACAATTATTTACGAAGAATGGCGCGTTGTTTTTTTTTCTTGCCGCGATACCGATGCGCGCGCAAGTCTAAGGCGCGAACTAGATGGCCAACAGCCAAGATTAAAAATGTAATAATTCGTGTTTAATTACAGAAAAAAATAAATGAATTTGAGTTATTTTTTAGTAATAAAGCTGGATTTACCATTTATTGAAATAAATATGTAGATACTGATTTTTCGCATAAATACTTTTTGATGCTAAAATAAAAGTTCTAGCCCGACTAAATTATATCGCTTCTTTTTCTTACTTACGACTTGAAACTAGAGTACAAATGTAAATTGGTCGGGTTAATAAACTATTTTTTTTTTCCAATCTTTATTTATTTTGGGGCTTTTGATACATCACATGCCAGCCCCATCGTACCTTAATCTATTTTATACATAGAGTAAACACGGACAGTTGCGCAGGTAGAAGGAATTCAAGGTTTCAGAAATACGTTTGCTAAACATTTCGCAGCCTCAGATGTAGGGTCAGATAAAATTTTGATGAATGCACCTACATCGTACATGTTTATATTGAACTTCTGAATCATTGAATCCCTCCCACACCGATATTTCTCACATTCGACAAGAATATGTTGGACGTCGTCAATAGTGCCACAAATGTCACAATTTGGGGATGGGACCTTCCTCATAAGGAATGCAAATTTATTTGACGGATAATGTCCAGAACGCAATCTGTGCAGTACAACAATGTGTTTTCTGCTTAAACTATTGTGATAGAACCACTGATACCGAGGAAGCTGACACTGGATCGTTTTGAACCAAATCCCTTTTTCAACACTCCTTTTGTCAAAATATTCTTTGAATTTGATATAGCATAGTTTTTTAAATTTAGGTATTATATCAGTATAATATGGTAAGACGTTAAAATTAATACCAACAGTGCAAGCGGGTTAATAAACTAAAGGCACTAGTGCAATAATAAGCACGCGTGTTTAATTTATAATAGTATGAGTCAAAAATCGGTGCAATAAAAACGTCATTTTTAGCAAGTGTGTTGAAAACTAAATAACTACATATAATATGTAAATTAAGCATGGTTTAATTTTCATAAATTTTTGTTTTTTTATATAGAACGGCAGCGGCGAGGCGGAGGGCGGTAGCCGCTTTAGCCGTTGGTTCCGTCGCGAGAGTCCTACCAGCAATGACACGCGCCATTATGAACGCTTGTTGCATAATATGCTCGATGGTATGTGCTTTTCATTTATTTGTTTCTATAGGAGATTAAAGTTTAAGTGCCTGAAGACCTGTAATGATGACTCATGGTCTAATTGGATCTCTGATCTAACTAGATGGCTCTTACAGCCTGCCTAGATAATATTTTTGGGTCCTAAATCGGTTACACTAAATGGGTAAGCTGTGCTTAATCTAGATAATAGATACTAGATCGATCAATCTGCTTCGATCGTTTTAGACGAGAGGTGGTTTTAGGTATTAAATTTGACATTACCATTGTGTAATGTCGTCAATGAAATGGAATTGACAATATTTAATTTTTGAAAAGGTATAAAAATTCGAAACCCGTTTCATATTTTTAGCGCGTAATTTTTAAAGTTGCATGAAAAATACTGAAAAGAACATAGAAGTTGGCATTTTACATGTTACGACTTTGCAATGAGATTTCACCCAGGAAAAAAAAATGCTTTTGAACTTTGAGTCACTTTGTCATTTAGTGTTGTTGTTGTTTCCGGTGTTTTATTGGACAATACCGATAAATTACGATATGTTAAATTGAAGATTATTGAAAAACATTTTGCATTCCAATTATTTTTTAATTCAGATACGAAATATTCGTAATAATTCCTCACGCGAAATATGATTAATATTTGTAGTTATGAGGAAATATTTGAGTTATTTTCAGACATCATAGTAATATTAAATAAGAAAGGGTGCTACGTTAGCTTTGTTTGGTAACTGTTTGCATAACTTAAATCAGGTAATGTGACATAATAAAGTAAAGTAAAATACTTAATTGATATACCATTGATATCGACATCCTAATTCTACAATTGATACAGACCACAACACTATAAACGTCTTATTAAATCGAATATATCAAAGACGTGACCTCGTAACATGTACGAGGAGCGGTCCAAAATTGTCCAGCCTAACAAAGAAAACAAGTAGATATATTTACAAAACCTTTTTATATTTTTCTATATAGTCCCCTCTATTTCAACGCACTTTGCAGATCTCGTGATAAACATTTCTATTCTCTTAAAAATACTCTGGAGTTTTGTCCTCAAAATAGGCGAAAACCGTTTGAGACACTTCATGATCCGAAGAATACCGTCTTCCCCTTAAGTCTGCCTTAAGTCCTGACGACAAATAATAGTCGCTTGGGGCCAGGTCAGGGCTGTAAGGTTGGTGGCGAATTTCCCCGAAGCCACATTTTGCTACAGCAGCTTTGGCAATTGCAGCAGTGTGAACGGGATCATTATCGTGGAGAAGCCGCACACCTCTACTGATATTTCCACGTCGCTTCTGCTTGATGTACCTCTTGTAACTGCTTGATAAGGGTAGCGTAGTAGCTGCCATTTACCGTGGTATTGCTTTCTTTTATGTCAATTATCAGTATTCCGTGACAATCCCAGAATACCGTTGTCATTATCTTTTTGGTGGATTGCGTTACCTTGGCCTTTCTCGGCGGCTTTTCACCAAGACGACGTCACTCCATCAATTCTCTTTGGACAGGGGATCATAGTACTAAACCATAGTTTCGTCTCCCGTAACAATCGACTCCAAATTTTTTTTCCTGTAACACCTACACGCGTCAAAAACTTCTTGAGAACACGCTTTTCGCTCTGTTCGCTGAAGCTCGAAAGAATTTTAGGTCACACCTAGCCTTAACTTTATTCATGTGAAGATGTTCATGAAGATTCCTAAGTACTGAAGTTTTCGAAAGCCCGGTTCTTGCCGCTATTTCTTTAGTCTTAAGTCTTCGATCACTCAAAACTTCCTCTTCCACTAATTTGACACAGTCCTCGGTGAGTAAAATAAATTTGGAAAAAAATGCGTTTTCGTTTTAAACACCGGTCACTTATTGATCGACCTTGGTATGTATGGGGTGTCATAACTCATAGACGGCCTGTGTTATTTTAGATAAGGCATAATAAGGCATGTCACATGCACTGCTTGGATAGCATTTGTGTATTAATTGTGTGCCACTGTTAGTCCTAGATATATTTTATTTTGTTTGTTTATTTTTGATACCTTATTTTTGCTGTGTTATTTTTGTTGAATACAAGCTCCTTAATTTATCTTTTAATATATTTAAAAAAAAAAACATATGTACTTTTTATGTCATGTCCATTATTTTCACGATTACTCAATACTATGAAACAAAGTCACTTCCCGCTATCTGGATGTTTTTAATAGGTAGTGATTCAAGCAAGAGGAAGGTTTACATGTATAAATACACTGCACCCGTGCGAAGCCGGGGCGGGTCCTTTGTTATATATAAACATGAATCAATATTTCCCTTGGTCACGGCATCACGTGTACGGTGGGTCCGAAACTGGATTGCGGAAGACACTCCATCGATGAACGCAATGTCGAATGCACATAAAATTTGACTCACGGCTGTTCGTCTGCATACTTAGTCGACGACCGGAATATCGAATGAACTTCAATAAGACACACTGTAGTTCGACTAGGCTTGTTATATTTATTTTCAATTTATATTTTATTGGTGAACCTTTACGATGGTTGGGTTTTGAATGTAAATAAAAAATATTTTTCTACAGTATTTTAATTAATCAAAATTAAACTGAAAATATATTTGCTTTTATCATGATTATCAAAAAGGGTACTACTATTATCACTAAAGAGAAAAAAACAGAAAAATTACCTGTTGATTACTTATTAAGATTATTATTTTTTAAAGTGACAAATGTAAGCTAGTCCACTTACAAGTTCCAGAATATCAACATCTGCTTTTCTATTTAAAATCTTTTGCACCCTCTCTTCTTTCATGGATTGCTTCTCTTTTTAGAAGGGGAGACAGTTTCATCATGAGCTTTATTTTTTTCAATTACCAGCTCATTACTTTTTTGCTCTTTCACGAGTTCGAGAATAGTCTTAAAAACGTTCCATTTTTTTCGTCATTGAAGCCCATTCCATCGATTATGCCATGATTCGACCGCGTTTTGCGTTGTTGGAGCATATGCATCTAACCTGCCGTGAATAGACCAGGTTTCTGACGGGAAAAGCGGTGGCTTTGTTGCTACTAAAACTCTACAGGAGTTAGTAGAATTATAACCCTTTTGCTGAATTGGTTTGAATGTTCCTTTGACATAAAATTTTGAAAACCAATAAGTTATATTTGCGGCTTCTTTAGACAGTACCCTTTTCTGTAGCAGACGAAAGGTTTGACGAATCTCTTCTGGATTTAAATACGCTACCGTTGCAATTTGCCGGATTTTATGTGCATTAGTCGCAGCTAGCTCAAAATCAGTCAAAAGTTTTACGGGCCCAGTGTGTCGTATTGAAGTTCATTCGATATTCCGTTCGTCGACTAAGTATGCAGTCGGAGAGCCGTGAGTCGATTTTATGTTCATTCGACATTGCGTACATCGATGGAGTGTCTTTCGCAATCCAGTTTCAGACTCTTGAAATTTGGTAGGAAGATGTATCCAGTAAATCGCTTTACGATTCTTATAAAAAAATTATATTTAAGGGAGGGGGTAGGGGGGATATTTAAACTAAAACCGAAATTTTACTTTAGTCAAACCAATGCTGTGGAGCTGGTGGATAGGTCTCTTACAATGACTGAGGTTTCTAAAACCATTTTCTTTAAAAGTCTCAAGTTTCAAAGCTAGACGCTTCCAAAGTGGTAAAATGGGCGTCCCTCCCCCATCTAACTTCTAAACTAAGCAAGTGTAAATTTTGGAAAAAAAGTGTAATGTAGATCATAACAAAAACTTTCAACGGGAACTGTTTTGGACGGGATCGAACTAGTAGTTTTTGACATAGAGCACATTTTCAACAACCGCAAACATAACTTTATTCGTCATACAAACTCTATGAAAAACACAATTATATTTGCTGTTAATAAAATATTGTGGTATTTTACCAAGTGGAAGTAAATGGAATCTCATATTCAATCAAAGTTGTCACGGAACCCTTAGTGTGCGAGTCCGCCTCGCACTTGGCCGGTTCTTCTATTCAAAATAGTGTTCGAAATCGTCGGATTGATATAGAAACGCTGCTCAATCGTGTCACGTGTGTCCGCAGACCTGGACGACGGCGTGCGCGCGCCGCAGCAGGCGCCGCAGCCGGCGGGCGGCGCCGACGCGCACGTGTTCGCGCCCATCGCGCCCGCCGCGCGCCCGCCCTCGCTGCTCGAGCTGCTGCGGCAGGCCAACGCGCACATGGAGCCGCACCAAGGTACGTGTGCTGTGTAGCGTGCTAGTCGCTCGCGCCCGCCGCGCGCCCGCCCTCGCTGCTCGAGCTGCTGCGGCAGGCCAACGCGCACATGGAGCCGCACCAAGGTACGTGTGCTGTGTAGCGTGCTAGTCGCTCGCGCCCGCCGCGCGCCCGCCCTCGCTGCTCGAGCTGCTGCGGCAGGCCAACGCGCACATGGAGCCGCACCAAGGTACGTGTGCTGTGTAGCGTGCTAGTCGCTCGCGCCCGCCGCGCGCCCGCCCTCGCTGCTCGAGCTGCTGCGGCAGGCCAACGCGCACATGGAGCCGCACCAAGGTACGTGTGCTGTGTAGCGTGCTAGTCGCTCGCGCCCGCCGCGCGCCCGCCCTCGCTGCTCGAGCTGCTGCGGCAGGCCAACGCGCACATGGAGCCGCACCAAGGTACGTGTGCTGTGTAGCGTGCTAGTCGCTCGCGCCCGCCGCGCGCCCGCCCTCGCTGCTCGAGCTGCTGCGGCAGGCCAACGCGCACATGGAGCCGCACCAAGGTACGTGTGCTGTGTAGCGTGCTAGTCGCTCGCGCCCGCCGCGCGCCCGCCCTCGCTGCTCGAGCTGCTGCGGCAGGCCAACGCGCACATGGAGCCGCACCAAGGTACGTGTGCTGTGTAGCGTGCTAGTCGCTCGCGCCCGCCGCGCGCCCGCCCTCGCTGCTCGAGCTGCTGCGGCAGGCCAACGCGCACATGGAGCCGCACCAAGGTACGTGTGCTGTGTAGCGTGCTAGTCGCTCGCGCCCGCCGCGCGCCCGCCCTCGCTGCTCGAGCTGCTGCGGCAGGCCAACGCGCACATGGAGCCGCACCAAGGTACGTGTGCTGTGTAGCGTGCTAGTCGCTCGCGCCCGCCGCGCGCCCGCCCTCGCTGCTCGAGCTGCTGCGGCAGGCCAACGCGCACATGGAGCCGCACCAAGGTACGTGTGCTGTGTAGCGTGCTAGTCGCTCGCGCCCGCCGCGCGCCCGCCCTCGCTGCTCGAGCTGCTGCGGCAGGCCAACGCGCACATGGAGCCGCACCAAGGTACGTGTGCTGTGTAGCGTGCTAGTCGCTCGCGCCCGCCGCGCGCCCGCCCTCGCTGCTCGAGCTGCTGCGGCAGGCCAACGCGCACATGGAGCCGCACCAAGGTACGTGTGCTGTGTAGCGTGCTAGTCGCTCGCGCCCGCCGCGCGCCCGCCCTCGCTGCTCGAGCTGCTGCGGCAGGCCAACGCGCACATGGAGCCGCACCAAGGTACGTGTGCTGTGTAGCGTGCTAGTCGCTCGCGCCCGCCGCGCGCCCGCCCTCGCTGCTCGAGCTGCTGCGGCAGGCCAACGCGCACATGGAGCCGCACCAAGGTACGTGTGCTGTGTAGCGTGCTAGTCGCTCGCGCCCGCCGCGCGCCCGCCCTCGCTGCTCGAGCTGCTGCGGCAGGCCAACGCGCACATGGAGCCGCACCAAGGTACGTGTGCTGTGTAGCGTGCTAGTCGCTCGCGCCCGCCGCGCGCCCGCCCTCGCTGCTCGAGCTGCTGCGGCAGGCCAACGCGCACATGGAGCCGCACCAAGGTACGTGTGCTGTGTAGCGTGCTAGTCGCTCGCGCCCGCCGCGCGCCCGCCCTCGCTGCTCGAGCTGCTGCGGCAGGCCAACGCGCACATGGAGCCGCACCAAGGTACGTGTGCTGTGTAGCGTGCTAGTCGCTCGCGCCCGCCGCGCGCCCGCCCTCGCTGCTCGAGCTGCTGCGGCAGGCCAACGCGCACATGGAGCCGCACCAAGGTACGTGTGCTGTGTAGCGTGCTAGTCGCTCGCGCCCGCCGCGCGCCCGCCCTCGCTGCTCGAGCTGCTGCGGCAGGCCAACGCGCACATGGAGCCGCACCAAGGTACGTGTGCTGTGTAGCGTGCTAGTCGCTCGCGCCCGCCGCGCGCCCGCCCTCGCTGCTCGAGCTGCTGCGGCAGGCCAACGCGCACATGGAGCCGCACCAAGGTACGTGTGCTGTGTAGCGTGCTAGTCGCTCGCGCCCGCCGCGCGCCCGCCCTCGCTGCTCGAGCTGCTGCGGCAGGCCAACGCGCACATGGAGCCGCACCAAGGTACGTGTGCTGTGTAGCGTGCTAGTCGCTCGCGCCCGCCGCGCGCCCGCCCTCGCTGCTCGAGCTGCTGCGGCAGGCCAACGCGCACATGGAGCCGCACCAAGGTACGTGTGCTGTGTAGCGTGCTAGTCGCTCGCGCCCGCCGCGCGCCCGCCCTCGCTGCTCGAGCTGCTGCGGCAGGCCAACGCGCACATGGAGCCGCACCAAGGTACGTGTGCTGTGTAGCGTGCTAGTCGCTCGCGCCCGCCGCGCGCCCGCCCTCGCTGCTCGAGCTGCTGCGGCAGGCCAACGCGCACATGGAGCCGCACCAAGGTACGTGTGCTGTGTAGCGTGCTAGTCGCTCGCGCCCGCCGCGCGCCCGCCCTCGCTGCTCGAGCTGCTGCGGCAGGCCAACGCGCACATGGAGCCGCACCAAGGTACGTGTGCTGTGTAGCGTGCTAGTCGCTCGCGCCCGCCGCGCGCCCGCCCTCGCTGCTCGAGCTGCTGCGGCAGGCCAACGCGCACATGGAGCCGCACCAAGGTACGTGTGCTGTGTAGCGTGCTAGTCGCTCGCGCCCGCCGCGCGCCCGCCCTCGCTGCTCGAGCTGCTGCGGCAGGCCAACGCGCACATGGAGCCGCACCAAGGTACGTGTGCTGTGTAGCGTGCTAGTCGCCAGTTGTTAAGGCTGGTGATAGATCGGACCAGGTTGAGCCGTTCGTATAGCGTCTAGCATCTTATGTCTGGCTTCCGCAGCCGCAGGAAAGTCTCTTTCTCTGGTACGGTCACATTTTGCGGAAACCGGCAAGCTACGTGGGTGTACAAATCAAAAAACAAATCCTGCCTCCACCGGGCCCCGGCAGAATGGGTAGACCCAAATAGATCTAACTTGACGTTGTGAAAGATGATATGCGACCGATCAACTGTCAACAGAAGATTCCCAAGACTGTGCAAAGTGGAGACGAAAAATTCGGAAGACGGACCCCGGGCGTCATCGCACGCAACTGGGTTTAATGTCGAGATGATGACAATGATGACAAATAAAATTAACATTAATTAATTACGTAAATATTAATTCCGGTATATTTACGTAGTGTTTTTCAAGAAGTTAGTGTAATCCAGTGCAATAATCCTCGAATATGTGCCATAAAGGTTTAAGTGTTAAGTGTTTACATGTGAAAGAGAATCGTATTTTATGGGGAGAGAGAAACTCACAGGAGATAGAAATGTATAAAAACGAATGTAGTAGTAGGTTAAAAAATATCGATTTTCCAATTGAATTGCGAAATTGTTGTGATAACATGTGTCGTGACTCCAGTCATATAAATGTTATTAATAAATTGTATGACGACATTGTAAATGCATTAAGTGAGTCTGCTATTTTAGCTCGTGAAAGTAAAAAGTCTGTGAGGAAATTAGTCGTAGGATGGAACAAGCATGTAGCCAGGGCTCACGAAGAGGCTAGGCTGAAGTTTCGTGAGTGGGTTTGGCACGGCAAACCCACTTCGGGTACTGTTTATAACGATATGTGTAATGCAAGGCGACGTTTTAAATCGAGACTAAAATGGTGTCAGAATAATGAAACACAAATAAAAATGGACAAATTAGCTTCCTATCATGCAAAAAATGATTTCAGATCTTTCTGGAAACACACAAATAGATTGCAATGTAGGCCTGGCCTCCCCGTGAGTGTTGGTGGGATAACTGAGCCGGAGGAGATAGCTAATTTATTTAAAGATCATTTTATCGTTAAATCTCCTTTGGGGTCTTCCAAGTCTGAGCTAGATACTGGGACTATCGTGAAAAGGAAAACCCAAATAACCGTTAAAGAAATTGCCCTGACCATAAAATCTATGTCTAGAGGGAAGTCTCCCGGACACGATGGACTCAGTATAGAGCACTAAAGTTTGCGGGCCCGCATCTGCCCAGAGTGTTGTTTTTGCTGTATAACTTTTGTTTGAGCCATGGTCATTTACCGGATAAGATGTTACAAACTGTGGTTGTGCCTATTGTTAAAAATAAAACAGCAGACCTCTCTGATAAAAACAACTATAGGCTAGCTCCCTGGCAACGGTTGTGTCTAAAGTGTTTGATTGACAGCGTGCTTAATACACAGTTAAACAAATACGTTAAGATTCACGATAACCAATTCGGGTTTCGACGTGGCCTGTCTACGGAAATGGCGGTTCTGTGTGTTAAGCACGCTGCCTCATACTACTCTAAGCGTAGCACAAATGTAGTGGCGTGTTTTCTGGACCTTTCGAAGGCTTTCGATCTGGTTTCATACGACTTGCTGTGGCGGAAGCTTGAAAAATCAGAATTACCAACAGAGCTTTT
Source organism: Pyrausta purpuralis (assembly GCA_963924145.1). Lineage (NCBI taxonomy): Eukaryota > Metazoa > Arthropoda > Insecta > Lepidoptera > Crambidae > Pyrausta > Pyrausta purpuralis. Next base: position 5,942,879 of record OZ001663.1, on the reverse strand, counting down.
GAATATCTTTAAATATTGGTATAGAAACCAGGTCAACCATGTGAGATGGGACGGATGTATGTCTGACCCGTACAGGTTGGAGTGCGGGGTGAGGCAAGGGGGGTTGAGCTCACCAACGCTCTTCAACTTGTACGTGAATGAGCTGATAGAGACACTCAGCAGCACTAGAGCCGGTTGTTACATTGACGGCGTCTGTGTAAATAATATAAGCTACGCAGATGATATGGTGTTGCTGAGTGCCTCTGTATGTGGACTTAGGAAGCTCATAGCTATATGTGAGTCATACGCGGAGTCCCATGGATTGGCATACAACGTGCAAAAGAGCCAGGTGATGCTCTTTGGAGAGGGATGTAGGAGACCTAATTTGCTACCAAACGTGTATCTTAATGGATGCGTGATACAGCAGGTCAATAAATTTAAACATTCAGGTCATCTATTAACGCCAGATCTTAAAGATACTGATGATGTTGAGAGGGAACGCAGGGCGCTGTCGGTAAGGGCGAACATGGTGGCTCGCAGGTTCTTAAGTTGCTCCACAGAAGTGAAGGTTACTCTTTTTAGAGCCTATTGCACTAACTTGTACACTTGTAGCCTGTGGGCAAATTGTTCGCGTGGGTCGTATAGCGCTCTGCGAGTGCAATTTAACAACGCGTTCAGGGTGCTGATGGGGTTGCCCAGATACTGCAGCGCATCGGGGATGTTTGCAGAGGCGCGAGTAAATTGCTTCTTTGCAACTATGCTGAAGAGATGCGCCTCCCTGGTGCGCCGGGTTCGGGGCAGTCCCAACAGCATCCTGTCTATGATAATTTCTGTTGCACTACCGCCGCAGGAGTTGTGCAAACGAATAAAAAAAAATGTAATAAATTAATTAATAAAATGATACTAACATAGGTTAAGTCCTTTATAACTAACAAATAATGAGTCATGTTACTTGATTAAATAAATAAATTATTATTATTATTATTATTATTATTTCATGCTACGCTTGGCTACATTAAAGTCCGTTTATCTTTGCTAGTTAAACACTGTAGTTTTTTCATAACTTTTATGATAATATTGGTCAATATTATCATAAAAATTAATTCGCCATTTGATTATAAAATATTTCGGTGTTAAACGTTGAATTACCTATGTCTGTAGTAAGATTTGCGTTACTCTTATTTTAAAATAAATCATTTCGTTAGAAAAGAATGTCAAGATTGGTTACAAAATTTGACAAGTAAAGAGGCAATACAAGGAGGTACGGTAATATACTATACTATATTTTTATATTAGTGGTTCCGAAGTAAGAAACTACTACATGCACACATCAAAATAATTTGCGATAACTAGCAGTAGCTGTTTTTTTTAAACAATTACTGTATGTGTTCTTAAAATATATAACCGGCCAAGTGCGAGTCGGACTCGCGCACTGAGGGTTCCGTGCCAACTTTATCTGAATAAGGGAATCCACTTACTTCCACTTAACTATAATACACAATATTTTGTTGACCGAAAATAAAACTTTGTTTTTCATAGTATTTCAATGAAGAACGAAGTTATGTTTGCGGTTGTTGAAAATGTGCTATATCTTAAAAACTACTAGTTTGATCCCGTCCAAACCAATTTTTTTGATGTGTGTATGTTATCAGGACGCCCATATTATAATTCTGGCACAGACTCTTAACAGTTGTTCATCATGGTCGTAGCTTCCGTAGCATAGCGTAATGAATAATAAACGATTTTTATTGTAATTCAATGTTTGTTTTATTTGTAACATAGCTTAGGTATACATTCAGAACGATGTTGATCTCGATGTTGCATATTAATTTGTTGTGTTATCTGCAGGCATGGGCGCCAATCCACCGGGGTCCAACGGCGGCAAGATGCAAAGTCTGGAGGAGCTGGAGGCGCGGCTGAGACCCCAGCAGCCGAGACACGCTCCGCCCGCGCCTACGCCCGCTCCGCACGATCTCGCAGCTTTTAAGCGGCTTGTGAGTATTTGGAAATATCTAATATATAAAATTCTCCTGTCACAGTTTTAGTTGCCAAACTCCTCCGAAACGGCTTGACCGATTTTGATGAAATTTTATATGCGTACTCAGTAGGTCTGAGAATCGGCCAACATCTATTTTTCATCCCCCTAAATGTTAGGGGTAGTCCACCCCAATTTTTTTTAATTTTTTTTTTGGACAAAACTTTTGATTTCTATTTTTTTATGATACAACATACAAAAATAGATACAACCCTCAATTTTCCCCCCTCCTACGATCAACCCTTATTTTTTAATAGCCATTTTAGTAATTTAAGGGCGAAACAAAATTCGCTGGGAACGCTTAACTTTTAAAATAACGGGACTCGGCGGGACGGGGTTGGGCGGGACGGGGGTAAGGGCGAAACAAAGTTCGCTGGGTCCACTAGTATACTATAATATTATAAATCTGAAGAGTTTATTATACATCTGAAGAGTTTGATTGTTTGAGCGCGCTTATCACATGAACTCTACTGGATATAATGGAATACGGTTGGACCGATTTGAAAAATTGTTTTGTGTTGGATGGCTTATTTATCGAGGGAGAAAACTCCAAACGCGCGGACTCAGTCGCAGGGACCGTTAATTACTTCATATTAATTACTTCATATTTATTTTACATTTAGGCGACTTTAGCAGCGTGATGGTCGCGCGGCAGTCGCGCTGCTGTCAATTTCATACATAAAATGATAGCAGTGAGCCCTTGACATTAGAGAAACGCGCACAGCAGTGCGCTTTAATGTGATGTCGCATTAAAAGTAGACTTCCGAGCAATGCATCATGCGTACACGGCCTGACGCATGAGGGGACCGGCTTATGTTTTTATTTGAACAAAAAATGCCTAACTCGAGAAATTTACACGGTTTTGGAATTGACCCCCGTAATGAATGAAGTATATTCCTCGATGAAATTCATCGTAGATATAGCCCTTAGTTCTATTACTACGTGCCTAAACACTATATTATAAAGTTGTAGAAGATTATGGATTATGTTGATGCTTCCGATATACATACGAGGGTCAAACTGAAAGTTCTTAGAACTGGCCACTTATAAACAATATAATAAAAAAAATATTCTAAAATTTGAAAATAGAACTCTTTGCCAATATTACTGAGTATATATTTCATTCATTTGTCATTTGTTTTACGATTTGGCGGCAAATTGAAAATTGTCTGTGTCACGTCAACATGAATTTAACACGAGAAAATTTTCGTGCAATGATTTTTTATGACTTTCGATGTCATTTAAGTCAACAAGAAAGTTATGATAGACTACGATTGGCCTTTCACGATGAAGCCCCATCTCGTGCGACTGTTTACAACTGGTTTAATGAGTTTAAACGTGGTCGCACTAATCTCACTGATGATGTACGTGAGGGACGGCCTTCTACGGCGACGACTGAAAATAACATCTGTGTTGTGCGGCGTATGATAGAGACTGACAAAAGAGTGACCTATCAGCAGATTCGGACAAGCTTAGGCATCGGTATGATGAGTCAAGTGCACAAAATCCTCCACGAACATTTAGCGGTCAGGAAGCTTTGCGCCCGGTGGATACCTCATAATTTGACTAAGGCTCAAAAACTTCATCGTGTGGATTGGTGCCGTAAAATGATTGAAAGATTTAACGGAGGTGACTCAAATGCTGTGTTCGACATACTAACAGGTGACGAAAGCTGGATTTACTGTTATGATCCTGAAACCAAAAGACAATCTGCTCAGTGGGTGTTTCCTTTCGAGGAGTTGCCAACTAAAGTGAAGAGAGATCGAAGTGCGGGAAAAAAATGGTGGCCTCGTTCTTTGGAAGGATAGGTCATTTCGCAACAATTGTGTTAAAAGATCAAAAAACAGTTTCTGCAGAATGGTACACTACCAATTGTTTGCCACTTGTCTTGGAAAAAGTTCGAGAGAAACGACCTCGCAGTAGGATCCTCCTTCACCACGACAACGCCTCGTCGCACACCGCCAAGCGAACGATCGACTATTTGGCGACATCAAACGTTGAATTACTGGGTCACCCGCCGTATAGCCCCGACCTCGCGCCTTGTGATTTTTATTTATTTCCAAAAATTAAAGAAAAACTTAAAGGAAAGCGGTTTATGAATGCTGAAGAAGCGGTGGCTGCGTATCGCGATGCCATTGAAGAGACCCCTAAGGACGAGTGGGCAAAGTGCTTTTCCCAGTGGTTCCATCGCATGCAGCGGTGTATTGACGTGAATGGACAATATTTTGAAAAGATATAATAAAACTAATAAGTGGCTAATGTAATCAGTTTTTGATTTTCTAAGAACTTTCAGTTTGACCCTCGTATTATGTAGAAAGTGTGCACGGGCGAGTCATGAGAATTTACCTGTTGAATATTTTCGGGACGGGCACTCCAGAGACGAATAATAAAAATATTTTTGCTTAGTTATAACAATATTTTAATTTTAGTTCTATCCTCACTGTAAATTGTCAAAAACCTGTTGAAATACGATCTGTATATCATTTGGAAGCTCTGGACGTTTTAAAATAGTCATAATGATATTCCTGTAGAAAAAACATTTTTTTTATTCTAAAACTACTATTGAGTTTATCAATCATTCTTTATCATCAATATGATAAAGAAAATTCATAAGATGTCTCATCATTGAGTGCGTTTCAAACACGCTGCTGTTTTTTTTTTTCATTTTTTCAATGTATCCAGATAGTGCGAAGCTCTATTGACATTACTGCTATGCTGGCTATAGCGAATCTTTGTCTTAACTCTGGTGCTTGCGCCGGCGTCGCATAGTGGGAGTTTAAAGCAAAATATATCCCTTGGCCACAACATCACGCGTGATCGGCTTTACCGATTTCGCAAATTATTTTTTTGTTGAGTACGTCATTATCAGAAGAAGGATCTCATGTAAGAAAAATTTTAGACAATTGCGCGTAAAATGACATTTAAGAGAAATACTTAGTTACCGGGGCCGGGTTGGAGCGGGGCGAGGGCGAAACTAAGTTCGCCGGTCCGCTAGTAATGGTATAAAAGTGAAGTTTGCCCTGTGGTGTTCCAGCTGGCGCAGGTGTCGGGCGGCCACGCCGTGCCAGCCGAGCGTCACCAGCCGCCGCCGCAGCCACAGCCCATGAGTCTCTTACAGGTATGTATTGGCTCCTTTTATAATTATCATCATCATTATCAGCCAAAGAACGTCCACTGCTGAACATAGGCCTCCCCCACGGCTTTCCACAGCGACCGATCACTAGCGATCTGCATCCAGTTTGATCCTGCGATCTTTATAAGGTCGTCTGTCCATATTGTAAGTGGACGTCCTACGCTGCGTCTTTGGTCGAAGGGTCTCCATCTATAACTTCCCTGCCCCAACGGCCGTCAGTTCGTCGCGCTATGTGCCCTGCCCATTGCCACTTGAGCTTACTGATTCTCAAAGCTATGTCCGTTACATTAGTTCTCCTACGTATCTCCTCATTTATGATTCGTTCCCGTAGAGAAACACCTAGCATAGCCCACTCCATCGCTCGTTGTGTGATTTTGAGCTTCTTTATGAGGCCTATAGTTGTTTCGGATCCGCATCCCTTTGTAATAGTAATAGTTATAATAGTCCCCCTAGCCGATTTCGACTACGGTGGCCAGTCCAACGCCCAACCGACTGCGCGGGACATATTATAGTGCACAAGTGTATGCGCATACACAGGTGCACTCTCAATTCCTTTCATTCTCATAGCCCGATAGGACAGCAAGCTGACACGACCGGAGAGAGATCAGGTGCAGGACCAAAGGCGCAACGTGCTTTTTCGAGGCACGGGGGTGAAACGGGTCTACCTTGTTTTGCAGAATTTTTATTGTGATAATTTTATTTGGCATATCATCAAATAGCATAAACTTCCTTTCGCAGAACATCAATTAGCATTCACTCATTTATCAGACGTTCAAAACGCATAATCGTGTAAGCTAGAATCATCTTTAGGCAGAAATTTAATATCCATAATAGTCTTAAAGCAGAATCATCCTAACGCAGAAAGTTCACAGTTAGAATCGTCCTGTGGCATACAATTCGTATATATAGTCATTAATAGGCAGAATCATCCTATCGCAGAAAATTCACAGTCCGAATCGTCTTTTGGCATATTTTTCATATTTAATATTCTCCTATAAACCTTAATTTCTCTGTGTATCCCAAGTAGTTCTATATCAGCAATACTAACATACAACATGCATGGCAAATCAAACATGCAGCATGCAAGCAAGCATTCAGCATGCAAGCAAGCAAGCAAAGCATGCAGCAAGCAAGCAAGCATGCATCAAGCAAGCAAACAAACATGAAGCATGCAAGCGAGCATGCAGCATGCAAGCAAGCAACAGCTTGCATGCAGTATGCAAGCATGCAACATGCATGGTTTCTGTCACGGCTCCGGCGCTGCGGGGCTCCGGCAGTCCCACGCGAGCTTATCGTCGCAGATGGTTTTCGCTCACCACCGCAGCTTCGGCTTGCTGGCCGGCTTTGCTGGCCAGCCTCAGCCGCGGCGGCGAACTTTTAAACCACCTGCTCCTCAGCTCGCGGGCTGCCTCGCCCCTCCGCGCCTACGCGATTCTGAATTACACTCTAGGGGTGGGGCATACAAGACTGCGTGGAGTCGGTTTTGCACCGATTCGTTTCTGTCACTAACTTTTGTACCACAACTTTATGACATTTTAATTCAATTTTAGAGTAATATACTATTTAAAAGAAATAGCAATATGCGTAGTGAAATTATTCTATAGGAAATTCTGCTTTCTTCATAGTATGCCTAGTCAAATTATGCTAAATAAACATTATGCTTAGCGAAAGTATGCAAAGTAAAATTTTGCCAAAGGTAATTATGCCTTATAAATTTCTGCTATCTTAAAAGTATGCCATTGTAAATTCGGGCATATTAATATTCTACCAAACAATAATTATGTTAACAGAAAATTCTGCCTGAATAATATTCGACTAAAGAAAATTATGCCAAGTGTGTTATGCCAAGTGACTTTCGAAACAAAAAGATTCTGCCAGATAGAGGGAACCCGGGTGAAACACCGCCAACTTCCAAACTCCGGGCTACCCTAAGAATTTCTGAACAGAAAAACTCTATATTTATATATTTTTGGCCCGACCTGGGGATCGAACCGGGGACCTCTGGCGCAGCCGTCGCTTAAAAGTGCGACCCTCCTACCGCTGCGCCACCGAGGCAGTTAAGTCGAGGTTCCCTTTATATTGAAGTGTTGTGTACTTAAAGTATTATTAATAATCCGTAGAATAATTTCACAGATGCTAATGTCACTTGACAAAATAATGTTGCCACATTTATTTTACTAGTGATGAATTTATCATTTGATTCGTTTCATTCATTTAGTTCACTCGAACAAAGTCAGTATGAACGAACATAATATGTTATAAAAAGGTACTTCTGTATGTTAATTATTTTAAAGGCAAGAGTAGTCGAAAACAGATAAGAATAATTGAATATGTATTTTATAAATAAATTGCACTTACAAATAAAACGTTTTCAGTCAGTAAATGCCTAAACAATTTATTAATAGAGTGAATAAAATAGGATTGTGAATTAATTTGAGGCGTCAGAAAACAATTACAGTATTAAAAAAAGAGATTTGAATGCCAATAATAAAAATTCGATACAAGGATAACCAGACCAAATAAAATTTGGAAGATAGGAAATGAGCACCAATGACCCCCGTTATAAGTCATTTCCATTTGGCATACGATGTACCAAACACCCTATATATAATAACGGGGCAGCTTACGCCACAACCTAGCCTTTGTTGTTTCTTATAATTAAGATCAATTTGTAGACAATACTAGCATCTAGGTGGCCGAGTTTAGACGTCAGGCTTACGTTCATGTCCTCTTCTCCCACCCTAGTCGGTTCTGTCGATACTTGCTGTGTTACATGAAATACAAAACAGAGTTACAGCAATTGCTTGACATATCAAAAACAGTGAATAATATGTTAGAGGTAGAATGCGACTATCATGTGAAGCAACTGATGACCACTTGTCATCGGCCGCTGTGGCAAACCGTGGGGGCAGCCTTTGTTCAGCAGTGGACGTCCTTTGGCTGGATAATGATAATGACGATGAAGCAGCAGACGAAACAGAAAGAAAGTACTTGTATAAAAAATAAATACAATGTACTATGTGTCAAAAGGTCTCTGCTCAGCATAGTTCGTGACAGCGCGAGGCACGTCACGATACTGATAGTCTGCGGGAATCCTTTTGGTTATAACCAAAATGAAACTAATAGTTATTCGTGTTCTATGATAGATGTTGAACAAGAGTATGGAGCAGCAACAGCAGCAACAGAAGCAGCAGCAGCAGCCGCAGCCGCAGCCGCCGCAGCAGCAGCCGCACATACCGCAGGAGCTCCTATACAAGCTCCTGCAGGTCCAGGTATGTGATTCTGTGCTCATATAACACTTATTAACTACAGTTCTTATTAACTACGGTTATAAATAAATTAAAAAGACATCAATTTAGCAAGAGAAACATTCGTGGAATAATAAGTAAATAGCGTAACGCCAAAAGTAAAGAGCATACAGTTAACATTTTACTTATTAAGCATTTTACGTATAAAGATCAAGATAGGCAGACATTTGACTGCAAATTATCCAAGAAATAAGTGATGATGAAGACTACGTTAATCTGGCATGGTTTATCTTCGTCTTATTATAGCCTATTTACTCGTTTCAATCACATTTGGCCATGAGACAAGTGCTACGACGAAGAGCTACTGCCAATATATCTAAAGTCTGTTTTTCTTTGCTAGTCGAATATTGTAAACAATCTTGACTTAGAATAAAATCAAATTAACATAAAAAAATACAAGTCATATAGGTAATTTCTTAATTAAGTTCGTTATAAATAAAAAATATTATTATTCACTTTTATTTTTTAAAGATAATTTTTACAGTATTGGACTAGCTAGAAAAACGGATTTTAAAGTCAACAGTCGTTAATACTATTTTATAGTTTATTCCTCTCGCTTCATAAAATGAAGCATCTATCCCTTTTTTTTTTTGGAAATGATTTGATCCATCTTTGATTGCTTTGTAGATTGTTTGATAATCGCAAGATTTAATGATCTCAAAATAACACTAGAATAATAGATTCATTATAATTTATGATTGTTTTTGAATCTTGCGTTGGCTGTGTTTGATGCTGTATTCTGATCTTCAATAAATGACGAAAGCTTCATAAATAATAATATTATGTATTTATTCAAGAAACAGTGCTTTTGAAGACAGACAAAGATGACGTAGAACTATGTATCAACAAGATGATCCTTAGATTAATGATTTCTCAGCACATTATGTTCCATTTGCAATCTGCCTCCACTATATTCTGGGATTGCAACAATGTTACTTGTTGAATTGCAGCAGCGGCAGCAGCAGCAGCAACAAGTGGACGTGCACAGCGCAGACAGGGAACTGTTGCAGAGGCCAGAGGCTCAGGCTCTTGTTCACGGTAATATCTACTGTCCTTTGTGTAGTTAATGTTTGTGTTTATATAAATTGCGCTTGTGAAAAGCAAATGTCAGACAAGGAATCGAACCCTGTGTCCAACGCTATTCAGCAAAAATTCAACAGATGTGTCGGTGGCCGAGTGGTATAGACATTCGCAAGGCCAGATAGCGTGAAAGAGAGAGCTCGAAAACAAAACTATAAACGAACGTCACACATATATATAATGTTCATTTTCCTAGAATTTGAAGTTATTTTGACTTCATTATGAATTTAAGGTTGAGATTTTGGCTCCGATTTTGAAGGTATCGGAAATGTCGAGGTGTTGTTGAGTTTCTACGCATGCAATGCTGGTTACTTCACAAGCCGACAAAGAATGAATGAATGAATAATTTGACACACGAGATAAGGTACATCAACTAGACAGCTAGGTCTTTATTTTAGCAGTTTGGCATTATTGTTACTAGGTTTTTTCTCCTGTAGTTTGTTACAAATTTCAGTCATTATTTATCCAATACAAATAATGACTGAAATGTGTCACAAACTACATGTCATAGCTTCATATTTTTTAGAATGAAATGCTAAACTTATTGTGAAAACATAACATATTTCGTCCAAAGTTTTGTTGGAGAGATTTGCAAGGTTCATCAAGGATCAATACAAGGTTTTCTTCTTTATAACCCCTTAACTTTTAGCTTATGTAGTTGAAGTTAAGAGCCATTCCACAAAATTATTACCCGCGAGAAAAGATAAAAACTCCGTTATTGTTTATGTGTGCGTGTCTTAGTCACACGTGCGCAACAAAAATCTTGAGTCGTGATCGTAATAAGAATCGATAAGATATGAATGTTGAATATTCAAAAGGGTTTATTTACACAAAGAATTCGACTAATAATCAAACAAAAATATATATCTTATGTATTTATAGAATTACAAAATCTAAACTTATAAAATGCTTGGTCCTGAATGATTGACTGACGGATCAACGCACAGCCTAAACTAAACAAATGTTATGTGTGCAGGCCTAAAGCAAGGCGAGATCACTGTGCAGCACCTGATGCAGCAGCTCAGCAACCCCGGGCTGCAGAGCCGCCACAGGGAGGTGCTGCTCACGATACTGCGCCACAACCACCAGAGACAGGTATCGACAAGTTTTTACATGTTACTTTGTTCGCTGTCTGCGAAGTAGGTAGGGAATTCGGATAGATGATAGCGCTGGCAAGGGTTAAAAATAGGACATCGTTGAAGGAGTTTTGATGTCTGTTGCCATTCTTTAGTAATTACAGTATAAAATTTACGTCTCCGTGAATAATTATAGATTAACTTATTTGCATATAATAAATGAACAAAAATGAAATAACTTAGGTTTAATAACTTTTCGTAATGACAGCCAGCCATTTGTCATTTCAACGTCCGCCAATAGTTTGCGACGCTATCGTTACGCACGGTAATGCAATGGAACAGGAAATGCTTTGTGCATTTCCGACTACCTGAGATTGCTTTCCAGGTTTACTCATTAGAACTTCAGACTGCAAGAGTTTTAACGTTTTAAAGAAAAAGGAGGTCATATTATAAAATCGTAGAGGTGTCATCGTCATATTTCATAAATGTTTGATTTGTCAGATAAATGGTTACTACTACTCTAAGAATTTGATTTTGGGAAGATTCACTTCGCAAAGTTATTGACTAGGTCGTTTTGACTGTAGGTTCGGTGAACGTTTGTAAAGTCCGTTTTTCTTTGCTTGGTACAATATTGTAAACATTTTTTTCATAACCTTTAATAAATATTAGCGAAAAAACCTAATTTAAAAAGATCTCACTGTTCAGCGATGAATTGCCAATGAAGGTTTTAAGTTTTGGGATTGACTTATCACTACATAGTATAATACTAAGTCGCTTCCCGCTTTATGTATGTATGTATGCTTAAATCTTTAAAACTACACGGCGGATTTTGATGCGGTTTTTCAATTGATAGTGATTCAAGTGCAAGATTTATATGTAAAATACATTGTACCCGTGCGAAGCCAGGGTGGGTCGTAAGTTTTAAAATAATTAATTTTGTTAAATAGGAACGTACGAACGAACGTAGTATGTAACGAATGTACGTACGTAGGAACGAGGTGCTCGTAGCGCAGTAGTAGTAGCGCTTGGGTAGTGATACCGAAGCGAAGCAACCTACGGCGCGGTCGTGTTTGGATGGGTGACTATATCGACCATATAAGTGACGTATATCACAAGCATCTCCGTGCTTTGGAAGGCACGTTAAGCCGTTGGTCCCGGCTAATATCGGTTGATATTAGTCGTTAAGCCTAGTCAGAGGCCTTATGGGCGGCTTGATAACTCTGACAGCAGGGTTAGTCGCTTGCCTCGCAAACACCCCCGACCAACCCGCACTGAGCGCGTGGTGGAGTATGGCTTGATCTACCTCATAGTTGAGGTAAGGCCTTCGCCCAGCAGTGGGACTTTACAGGCTAACTTTACTTTTTTAAATAGGAACGACAAGATTGTTTACACAAATAAAGAAAAATGAAGTTTACCGCGTTGAGTTAAGGCCGCGTTTCGCATTCCAGATGGGCGGGTCGCCGCTGCCGGGCGTCGCGGGGGGCGTGGCGGGCGCGACGGGCGCGGCGCACCTCGCGGTCCCGCCGCACCACCAGCCGCTCCGCCTGTCGCCGCTGCCGCACCCCGGTGAGTGTGCACCCCTGCTCAGGAGGATAGTCTCCTACCGTTGCCGACGATACCCTCACCCCTCTATATTTACAGAGAAAAATATAAAAGATATGTTTACTAAAATGCCAAGACTATGTACAGTATCTCTGAAAATTACTTAAAAGTACACGTAATTAGACGGACTACATTAAATCTTAGTTTGATTCATCATTTTGAAGTAACTAAATAATAAACTTTAAAAAACCTGACAACTCCCAGGATAAATGGTGCGCCGAAATTCGAAAAACATTGCCCGTAGAACAGCATCATATGTGATTCGAGAAAATTTATAACTGTCATAAACACTCCGTTTTGGACATTGTCTGGTCCCCAACCCACCTGTTCTGACTAAGAATTGTAAATAACGATTATATCTTATAATATCTATGATATATATAATATCTATTGACACTGTGGAACTCCTAAATCGGATGAAAACCATTTCATTTTTTAAATGTACTAAGTTTAGAATAGAATAGAATAATCGTTTATTTGACACACACAAAGAGGAAAAAATATAAAAACAAATCATGAAAAAAATGGTCCGACAAAGGCCTTACCATCTCAGGTGCACGCCTAACTAATTTAAGATATGCAGACGACATAGTTCTGTTTGCAACATCGTCAGGCGACCTACAAGTTATGATCCAGGAACTAATGGAAGCATCCTCTATAGGTTTGGAGATGAATCTCGACAAGACAAATGTGATGACCTCAGAAAGTGAAGACCTGACGAAGATAATTATAGGAAACACAGAAATCAAACGCGTCAACAAGTAAAAAAGAGATTTTTGAAAAACTTAGAGTAACGCAAAAAGCTCTAGAAAGAAAAACGATTGGAGTAACACTAAAAGACAGAAGAACTAACAAATGGCTGAGACAACAAAGCCAAGTGACTGACGTTGTTGAGAGAGTAGCAAGTCTGAAGTGGGAGTGGGCTGGTTATGTTGCAAGGAAAGAAAATTCCTGGTGAAAAGAAGTCCTAACATGGAGACCATACGGATACAAAAGACCAAGGGGAAGACCGCAAATTAGATAGAAAGACGACTTAAAAGAGATAGCGGGTAGCAACTGGATCATATCTGCCCAAAACAGGAATAAATGGAGAGGATGTTAAAGGAGGCCTACACCAAGCGATTGGTAGATAGTGGCTGAAGAAGAAGAAGAATGAAAAAAATATAATACATTATAAAAATATCCAATTACAATAAAACAAAACAAATAATCAAAATAAAATTATAGTTTTTTAAGGTTAAAGTGATGTGTGCCAAAAAGGTCTCCGCTCAGTATAAGTCACGGCAGCGGGATGACAAGCATAGCAAGCCCTTGTTAAAAACTGGGTGTAAAGCAAACACGTCATACCATTATAAAATTTTCTAAATAATAATTAAAAAAACAATAAATTGTAAAACAAAGAATAATTATAATTAAAAAGAAAAATAAATATACGTAATTATTACCAACTAAAACAAAAACAAGAGTTTATTGCAATTGTGAAGTTTGACCTGCGAGATGCAGGATATTGCAGACGATCTAAAGATAAGTTTTCCCCGCCGTCTTCAAGATTTACTTACCAATAAAGTCTTCTTTTCTCCGCTTTATACATTCATAACAACAACAAAAAAAAAAAGCTTCACAATCAAATTTCAAAAACTGTATGCAAATCTAATCGACTTTGTCTGTCAGCTATGAATTTTGTTTGAGTTTGACGTATTGTGATTTGTGAATGTGAAAAAGAGAAAAATATCAAAAAAATAGATTGCGGCCAATGGACTCCAAAAACATGTTTAAATTGGTGTATCCATACCGGCTGGCGGCTTTGCTTTGCTTGGAAAATGCCGCTGCGGCATAAACAGCGCATCCGTCCGGCACATGCCATCGGGCGATATGGATACACCTTAGGGCCAAAAACGTGCGAAAAATTAAATTATCAATGTCAAATGATATTTTTTTCTCCGCTTTCAATATTTAAAAACAACTGATTTGCTAGCAGGTACTGGACAGATTAATTAGACATAAGAAATATTGCTAGATTTTAATTTTTACATTTTACTGACGACAATAATTCTAAAAACGATTATACGGTGCGGATCGGGAGATATAAGGAAACAACTGAATCCGAGTAAATATGGTTTATTACTGCCTCAAGTATATTGATATACTGTCTTATATACTAAGAACGCATAGGTATCACACGATTAAGCTTTACATAACCTTTTTTTAGTGTCATGTACAAAGTGTTGGCATGTTCCCCATACAAACAAAAACATAACCTGTGTTTCATTAATAGAATGAAACACAGGATAGGTTAGGCATAATAGCTCTGTAAACAATTAAAACTTCGTCAGTTAAATACAGATTACTATGTCGTCTTAGTTTCGAATCGCCATAGTAAATCAATATAAGAATAACTTTTTGACAGATTATAAAAGTACATCAACTATTAGTGCTGACGACTACTAAATAAGCTAGTAATATTCTTGTTAGGTACTATTTTTCAGGAACTATTATTATGATACTCATCAACTTCGTTCTCCATTACAATAACACTTACTGACCAGTTTTATCAGCAATCATTTTTACCAATGATAACGAAAATCTAAAATATATCTAATTCAAGATCATTACCAGCCACATCAACTTCTGACCGCATGGAGGCCTATGTTCAGCAGTGAAAATCCTTTGTTTGATAGATCACATTAAGCCGAACTAATTACGGCAAATCTTATTGCCTAACCCCTTGAAAATGCATATTTTATACTCCAATTTTAACTGCAACATACTGCTACTGTATATACTAATAAACCTTATTAATACCATGGACGCAGCATTCTGTGTGTCTCCGATAATGGCAACTAGCCCGAACACGCTATCAGTGCACCATCCAGGTAATATTTTGTTAAATCATGCACAAATCTAAGCATATTTTTCTAAGCATATTGTTTAAGGGTTAAACATTTTAAGTAACCGTATTACTACGGCCCAGATAATATAATACTACACTACGGTTTTTATTATGGTTACTTAAAATGTTTAACCCTTCAGCCGACCTAACTTAAACCGGCTGTAAGCATATGCAAATAAAATGTACATTATTTAATGGTACGGATAACAGCAAGTCAAGGTAAACACTGTGGTATCTTACGCAGTTGTAATAAGGGTTAGTTTTCTATAAAAATGTATACCATGATGTGCTGTGAACCGTACATGTCTTTTGTGAATGCTTTTACATAAGAATATTCGGTTTAATATTTAATAGTCACAGTTAAGCTCGCCTTAAATGATTAAAAGTCTACACATAAGTAATAACAAATCTATAATTTTGTCGACGAGGCGTTAACATTTCACTCCATGAGGCGGCGTTCTGTCATTATCTTACTGTGGAGTTTAGTCTCTTGTAGCCTTTTGTTATGTTAAGCTCATATGCAGGGTGTTGTTTTGGTCAGTGACATCCATCTCAGGGATGATAATATGAGTTATACTTATTCTAAAAAATATTTTCTTTGAATTGTATGCAAGTTTCATAAAATAAAACTTTACAACATTCTAAAAAAAAACAAATGGGGAAACTCGCACCCTCGCGCGTATCTACGAAATACTACGCCGTAGCTAGTGAGCTACGAAGAGGCGCCCTGGAGTTGGTAGTTTTGACTTGCTTACTATAAAGCGATAAGAAATGTATTTTTTGGGTTTTTTCCACCCCTGAGTTGCTCTTCGCCGACCAAAACAACACCTTGTATAATTATAGTATATTAATCGCTGACATTGGCCAGCAGGCGTGCCGGCCCGCATCCCGTCCCCGCGCGAGCTGGCTGCGCACACGCAGTCCATAATGCAGAGCGCGCTCATCAAGAAGAAGCTGGAGGAACAGCGCGAGAACTACCGCCGTCGCCACGAGCTCGCGCCTAAGCAGTCTACACCTATATCGTTTACGCCAACCTCGGTAATGTATATACAACACTATTTTATTTTGCAGAAAGCAGAATATTTGGCAACGTCGCGCTTGATGTTAAGTAACAATGCGGCATTAATACTACCACAAAAAAAAACATATTGACAATTTGCGATCCTCCTCTATTTAGAAAAGTGTCATGTGCAACGGAGATAAACATCCAGTAACAAATCTTAGTAATTATCATGATTGAAAGCCTCGATCTGCACTCACATACACACAGGCTGAAAAACTTATATTATGTTCGTCATATCTTTTCGTATATTATTGTTCCGTGCGTATCTGTCTGTCTGTCTGTCACCAGGCTGTATCTCGAGAACTGCTATAGCGAGACAGTTGACATTTTACTAAATTATGTATTTCTGTGTCACTATAACAACAAATAAAATAAATATTTATGGGGGGCTCCCATACAACAAACGAAATTTATTTTGCCCGATTTTGCTCGAAATCGATTGTTCACCTAGTCAAGGAAAGAAGTACGGAAGTAGAAGGTACGGAAACCTTCAAGCGTGAGTCCGACTCGCACTTGGCTTGTTGTTTTATTTACTTTGTGTTTATATTTGCAGGTGTTGCGTAAAATGACAGCAGAGAAAGAGTCTGAGGCGCCGAGCCCGAAGCAGCAGTGGGCGCAGCCTCCCAAGATGCCGCAAGGACGCCCCATCGTCAAGGTAGGGAAATTAACTTTTTACATTATTGTTAACTTGAATTACGTCAATTTAATATATCGAACTGCTATTATAAAGCCGTGTTAACTCAAAATCAAGCTTCTTACGGTTTAGTTTATTGGGCCTATTTGCAGAATGACTGACTGCAAAAATGGACTTATTTGCGAAATGATAGGTCATTACAGAAAACAATCAAAAATTGTAACTTTTCAGTATTGGATGAAATATGTAACTTATGTATATTGTAAAAACAGAATAACAGGTTATGCATATTTACGAATATGATGTGTAAAAAAAGAATTATCGTTTAAATCGTTTTACAATAGGGTTGCATGTTCAATATTTGTGTACTGTTTATCACCTGGACAGAAGGATATCTCATTTTAAGTAACTTCGCTGCTTCATAATTTTCTAAAAATTGTTTTTTAGGGTTCCGTAGCCGAATGGCAAAAAACGGAACCCTTATAGTTTCGTCAAGTCTGTCTGTCTGTCTGTCTGTCTGTCTGTCTGTCTGTCTGTCTGTCTGCCTGTCCGTCCGTATGTCACAGCCAGTTTATTCTGTAACTATAAGCATTACACAATTGAAATTTGGTAGAAGTATGTATCCTGTTAATCGCTTTACGATTCTCAAACAAAAAATTAAAAAATATGACATTTAAGGGGGGGCTCCCATACATAAAACTAAAACAACAAAAAAAAATTAGTCAAACCTATACGTGTGGGATGTCTATAGATAGGTCTTTTAAAATGACACCGAGGTTCAAAAAACCATTTTCTTTTAAAGTCTAACGTTTCATAGCTAGACGCCTCCAAAGTGGTAAAATGGGCGTCCCCCCCATCTAACTTCTAAACTAAGCGAGTGCAAATTTTGAAAAAAAAATATTAAGTAAATCTTAACAAATACTTTCAACGAAAATTGGTTCGGACGGAATCGAACGAGAAGTTTTTGAGATATAGCACAGTCAACAACCGCAAACATAACTTTGTACTTCATACAAACAGTATGAAAAACAAAGTTATATTTGCTGTCCACAAAATATTGTGGTTTTTACTAAGTGGAAGTAAGTGGATTCCCAAATTCAGTTAAAGTTGGCACGGAACCCTCAGTGCGCGAGTCCGACTCGCACTTGGCCGGTTTTTTTAATTGTAACAAGGTAAATATAGACAACTGAAACATACTCAAGTTAACAAAACCGCGAGTCCGACTCTCACGTAGCCGGTTTTTATTTGTTTTATAACATACTAATGAATATTATCGATAACGATATTAATGTAAAAAGCGATATGGCAAACATCACTTACTGATCGGCTTCGTAAAACAGCTTTTACTTGGCCTTCGCTTCTGATAGAAATATTAATTTTATGGTTGGAACAAAATGTTATTCCCTTACTTTGAAACCAAGACACAGATGCCTTGTTACTCCGCGCACATACATAAGATTAATTACAACTCAATAAGTAGTGTACTGCATCTTATGATTTATTAAATGTCTACTGCTGCTGATTATACACATGAGCAAAATAAATCAAAATAATTGAATTCATGCTTAGTTGGTATTGGTACCTTATATTTTATGACACCAAAGGAACTTTTTTAAGGCATATCATTCGTATAACAAAGCACTTACTACAATGAGTTATGTTTTCTTGTTTGCAGGGTAACCAAAGCGGCGCAGCGCCAATGGGCTACGGCCAATCCCAGTCAGAATATCAGCAACACTATCTCAGCCAGCAACAGCAACAGGCCAGTGCAGTCCCAATAAGCACAGAACTGCATTATAGGATGACACAACAGGCCACATCGGCAATTCGAGCATTTTTGAACACTTATAACAGT
Organism: Pyrausta purpuralis; assembly: GCA_963924145.1. Lineage (NCBI taxonomy): Eukaryota > Metazoa > Arthropoda > Insecta > Lepidoptera > Crambidae > Pyrausta > Pyrausta purpuralis. Next base: position 5,924,224 of record OZ001663.1, on the reverse strand, counting down.
ACACTCTAACAGCCATAGCAGAAAATTACTCTCTCACCTGTATAATTGCGCTAGTATGTGTCACGGTGAGAACGCAGTAATGTCATAAGCGTTAATATGGGTAACTCATCCTTTTAAAGAGGTGAATGCTGCTAATAAGCATTTCTTTGGTCTTTAACTAAGCTATTTTCTGAAAAGAAGGCCACAAGTACAACCTTAAAACTTTGGCATTTTAAGGAAGAACATGTGAATCACTAAAATGCAAATAGTTATTAAGTGACTTTAATTAATGATAATATACTGCTTCTTGCTGTACATAGTTCATCTTAAATACTGTTCATCAGCAATCGTATATAAGCATTTATTCAGCTCACATAACCACAATGAGTGTATTGATATAATGTAAAATTAGAGCACACTGCTATAAATTAGACCAATGTAACCCGTACTCTCGCTTAGAGCTGAGTTCTTGTCCTAGCAACAGCAATTAACCTGCTCATGAAGTTAAAAGACGTTTTGGAAGATTTATTATTTCAGCATATAGTTTTAGATTTATTATTTCAGTATATAGTTGAATTGTAAGAAATTCGGGGACCATTAAGTTGTTTTAGAGACTGTGGTATTAGCGCACATGTTTACCCTTTTATGCTTTTTATGAACCTGTGGCCGATTAGTTTATCACAAGAACTACTTTTGTCAGCTCAAAGCTGACTTACGGTCCACAATTGAACACTTAGAAACCCCATTGCATTTTATTGTGATTAATACATTTCACATTGCTGGCCGCCATTTTTTATGGATCTATTGAATAAAATACCTATATGCACATCACCGATCTTTGTTAAGTTAACAACAATAGCATAAAAGTATGACTATGAAGTAGTAATATTGTATATGAGTAGATAAAAAGCTTTATAAAACTAAAATGACAAAATTCATTATTTATTTTTGCCCATTTTACATATTTATTTACTAGAAAACAGAAACAATTTGATAGCGCGTGAAAATTTTCGCCTATATTTATATAGTATTTGACAATAAACTTTCTTTCCCATTCGATTTTCAAGTAACATTAAGGAAAATCAATACGAAGTTTACGAAATAATCAATTTACCGCAGTAAACTGTCATCGATTGAAGACGAACAAACTAAACGTCAATAATAAAATAAAAAAGTTAAAGGTTAAAGAATTAGTATTATGTTAATTCACAAATTTGCCACTTAAGAATATTCAACTTCGTAGAAGCGTTAAAAGATCCTGCTAGAGAGTACTTTGGTAACGCTTGGCTACTACAAACTCTTAAATCGGCCAGTGTGCTGTTTAATTGGTAACATTTTACTCTATTATTCAGTCAATGTTCAGCTCTTAGGGTGACAGTTACCTGTAATAATGCTCAAATAATGTTGTTGTAATGCTAAAGTGACAGTTGTTCAGCTAATAGCTGATTAATTTGTGCCCAAATTAGAGTTAAATAAGAACTTACAGCCCCTCTAACTCTCTTATTCAGAAGGCTTGTACAGCTAAGGATTATATTGTGGACAGTAGTTCAGCTAATATACAGCAGTTCTGTGCTACTTGGGGTCTTTATAAATCCTTTTTTTAAATTATAAATATATATTTTTTATAAATATTAATAAATATTGGACACTAATCACATACATTGCTCTGATCCCAAAGTAAGTAACCAATGCACTTGTGTTATGGAATCAGACACAACGGTGGTACCACAACACCCAGACCCGAACCAATATAGAAAAGATCGTTTTCTATATTGACCCAACCGGGACCAAGTCTTATACCCGGGATATGAACTATTTAATGCTGAGTACAAATAAATAGTGTACTATAACGTTCACCGCCGCCTAACCACCTTATTTATTATTTTATTATTGGTTGTTGGACTCTATTGTTGCCAGCTCGACCAGGTATGATCTATTGTGGCGCCCTTATATTTAAATTTCACTGCTTAGTCCCGTTGAGGCTATAAATTGCCAGATTCTTTGGAGCGTGATATCTGCTATCTCATCCGGGTGCATGATGTGCTGCCCGAGATGGATACTTCTTTTGCTCATACGCGGTCCGCGTGAGCAGAGGATATGCATGGCCGTTTCTTCTTCTGTATTACAGAATCTACATAGAGCGTCTTCGGTCATATTGGCCAAATGTTTGTTCAGTTTGCAATGGCCAGTTAGTATTCTGGTCACTGCACAAGCTTTGTATCTTTCGTAATTTAACAGTTCTTTAGCTACTTTGTTGTTGTAACCTCGAATTAGTGCTTTTGAGTGTTCTTGTCCTTGTGTAGAGTTCCACGACTCAATAGCTCGTGCACTTTACAACCATTGTTTTGACGACCCGTCTGGTGTAGTGGTCGAGAAATCGCCTACTACGCAGCGGGTGCGGGTTCGATCCCCGCACAATACAAACATTTGTGTGCATGAACATGTCTATTTGTATTGGTCTGGGTGTTTTCTATGTATATCATGTATGTATTTACAAAAAAAAAAAAAAAGTATTTAAGTATTATATCCGTTGTCTGGCACCCATAACACAAGCTTTGAGTAGCTTACTTTGGGGCTAGATGGCGATGTGTGGGAATGTCCAAAGGATATTTATATTATTATATTTATTATTTATAATAGCCTCTTGCTTAACCACCTTAAAAGCCATATCAATTGCACCTCGCATCATCTCGAAGTGATGCCTGCGTTTGTGTCGGGTGCGCAAGCTATTACCGTTTGAAAGTGGTAAGGCGGTTGTGTCCTCGACCGTAACTAATGTTATTTTTTGAAATTCCTTTTACAGATGGTTGGAGGTGTACGTCCATTTCCTCATCCACAACAAAGACAACAACAAGTACCTAATTCGGTAAGCTCCACAACACGATATTTCTATTAGCATTTTCTTTAAAAATTTACGTCAAAATATAATATCTCTCTTTTGTTCGCAAATGGGTAATCCTTAAGCCACACATTCAAAGTAATTCTTAGTAGTGAAAAAGATATCTCGGTGTTGATAAATATTCTTATTTCCTAACAAAGTTACTAATTATACAATAATCAATACAGTAAGTAAAATTAGGCGGGACAATTCCACAACAATCAATCTAATATCAAACACAAGCTCTATATGACAGGGTAGTGCTGTTTATGAGTCCTAGTGTTGTCTACCATAGTAATGCCATAAATGATTATCCGTCTAACAGTAGGATACTATTTTGCTGATATAAGGTGCTATTTTGCTTTGATGATGATGATATAAAGTGGCGGATGAATTGTACCGACGTGTATGCACTGACTGTTGATGTGCCGAGTTATCTACTTTATGAAATTAATTTTTTTGCAATTCTTTATAAAGATACCTTCCGACCCGAGTCCTAATTTAAATCTTGATTTGAACAATATTCTAGTACTCGTTAATGAAAGTCTTCTAACTATCCGGTCCACATTCGCATTTATACTAGCGAATTGCCAAAATATTTGAGCATAAAAATAAGACTACTTGGCTCATTATTAGTCGGTACTTACAGATCGTTACCGTCTTCCCGCCTCTTTATGCTTCACCCCAACTGCACAGGACATCTTCATGTATCATAATGTACATACTGCGCAAAGATCGCACCAAAGATAGAAGACATAAGTGATAGCTACATTATGAAATATTCAATTGATATATATGTAAGATGAAAACAAGAAACCAAACAGCGACCTCGAACCGGGCCAACGCTCTTATCGTTCAAATCCTACTCGTGCGGAAGTTTTGGGCTCTGATTTTCATCTTGTAAGAATTAAAATAAACACTGTTATTGTTAAAAGAGCAAGCTTAATCAAAAACTATCACAAATATACAGGTCAAATTGATTACTTTTTATTTTTTGTTATATTTAAAACACAATCGAGTGCGATTAGTTTAACATTTAATATGTATAAAACTTTGTTAAATTACGGTGTAGTGTTACACCGTAATTGCTTTGTTTGCCCAAATGTAGCATGATTTAATGTTGAATATTATATCTCTGGACAACGGTACTGGTTTAATTTTAAGGAATTTCTGTACTAATATTTAAGGTTAATCCAATAATGTTACTGTCTGTTGTCCTTAATAGAAAAAAAAAACAATATTATAGTGAGAATGTAATGCATATTCCAGTACAACAACATGAACAACATGTCGCGAGGCATGGCCGGCACCACGCTCCAACAGCTGCTGGTCCAGTCGCACCAGAGCCGTCTCAATGGTAAATATTCATATTGTCACACCACTAGGTGGAGGACATTGTTCGATTCATTACAAGCATACGTCGCCGTAGAGTGAAAACCTCGGGAGTGCATTTTTGCTTATTTTTTTATTATTACATTATTTGAAAGAAAACCTCGCGACGCACATTCTAGATTAACTCACACGCTCATCTGATACAAATAGCGCCGTCTATGACGTTCAATGAGAACCTCGAATTCGCTCGCGTGAACTAGTCTGGTGTGATTACCTCGAGCCCACAGGTCGGAGCATGTTAAAATCGTGAAAACAGACGTTCAAAGTGAATATACATTATTAAGTGTATATGCATCTACATTAATCACGTTTGAACGAACTTTAGTTTTACTCACATTAACAATTAAAACAAAGATCTACGCAGTTCAATTTTTTTTCACCTCCTAAAAAGTTTACTCAAAAACACATACGAGGTTTTCACTCTACGGCGACCATACACGGTTATTTCGTTTCGGTATAACTAACAACATCTACGGCGAAGGTCTCTCGCGTTTGATCACATTTTAATGAAAATAGCTTGCACACGGTCGTCACTTCTAAAAACAATCGATTTTGACTTTTTAGGTGGTTAGCAAGAGATCTTGACCGTACTTCCATAGTAGAATCAAATAAGTAAGGTTACTTCGTACAAAGGTATGAACCGTATAAATTGCACTTGTAAAAAGCAACTTTGGCTGTGGTAGACGAGAAATCGAACCCCGTGTCTTACGCTATTTGAGCGTATGCCTATACCACTCGGCCACCGTCACATTAGCAAGCCTGTTGAATTTTGCAAGCGCTTACTTTTGGTATGCACCGTGTTTGGTTCATATTTTTAAGTAAATGGATGTCTTAATAGTTCTGTAACAAATCCAGAATTGTCTTTCGAGCCATCGACAAAGGTTGATGATCCTGGATTTCAAAGTTGTGGTCTATTATTTATTGACCTAATTTCGGTTAGAATAAAGTAAATTGGAACAGTGCGGAGTTGATTCAATTTTAAGTTCCTATCATAAATTTTAGTAACCTAGACCTACTTCACGGCGATATTATTTTTGTTAGGATTCACAAATTTTCTAAATAAGCTAGATAATTTATTAACCCTTGAATAAATTAAACGTACTTACTGGGTGTCAGAATTGTTGGTAATTGAATAAACTATAAGCGACGGCCCTACAACTTTAGCCTATTATCGTTCGTTATTTGATTCTGCTATGGTACTTCGGTAACACTAGCTAGGTTATTTATTATTTGGTTTCGGATTATAAATACTTAAAATCGCGATAATATTTTCTTATTCGATTTCCTTGCCAGCTTACTGGAAAACTTTCTTGTGATTCTATCTTCTACATAACATTAGTTTTATTCTAATAATAATACTCGGTTTGGGTATTCAAACTCCTATTTAAATGAGTAGTTATATTTTAATACAATCAGTTACGTTACAAAATTTAATTTATTTTTCCATAACCTAGTAAGATGAAGTATGACTAAAGTGTCGGCGTGCCAAATGCAAATGACGTATTTTATGTTCTCACCCTCACTCATCAACAATCACGGATACAATAAAACCGGCGCGCGTCATTTCAAAACAACAATGGTAAGATAGTCTGAATCCGCAGAAATGGGCGGCGCGTCCGGCGGCGGTGACAACCAGCTGGCGCGCTGGTTCTCGCCCGAGCTGCTGGCGCGCGCGTCGGCCGGCAAGCTGCCCTCCGTGCACGTGCCCAACGCGCTCTCGCTCGAGGACCTGGAGCGGCACCACCACTCGCCCGCGCCGCCCGTGCGCAACTGAGCCTGAGACGAGCGGGCCGGTAGCCAGGTTGCCATGACGACCGCCCGTGCGCAACCGAGGCTGAGACGAGCGGGCCGGTAGCCAGGTTGCCATGACGACGGACTGACAGATGAGCCCATGTTCAGTGTTTGATGGAGACTTGGTAAACAAAATTGTTGAGGCGGACAAAGTTAGGTGGTTTCTTTTGATGTTTGAATGTATGTCATTTTAAAATATTGTGTTGTTCTGATCGCAGTTATCATGTTAGATACATCTATAAATTTAATGGTTAATTTGGCAGAAAAATTGCTGTTTGCATCACATTTTTTGGTAAACTTATCAATATTTTGCCGTTATAGGGTTATGATTTCACACGTTTTTTTTTAAATTAGATAACTTCCTATTGTCAATTCACTATTTGATTTTGTTTTGTAATTGTCTTGTGCGCAGTTTCTGAAATATTTTAACTGCAGTTTATCTATTCGGAAAACTAAATATATAGTAAACAAACTCTCGCTAAAATACTTCAGAAATCGGGCACTCTTGTGATTCACTTTCCTATCAACTGCGATTGATTATATCACTGCGTTTAGGAACATACATGATAACTTCTTAACTGTGTTCAAGAATCAATTGCCGTTTTAAGATATTTTGCATCGAAAACCATTGTTATTACCAATTACTTCTACTGTTAAAATCTTAGCCTGTTGTTTTTTTAAGTTTTATAATTTCATTGTCGACTGTTTAAACTTATGAATTTATTGAAAACGTTTAAGAACTATGTGGAATATTAAGCAACCTGGCTACCGAAACACCACCCAATATTTACCCAGTGATGACTTTCGCCCCGCCAGTCATACCTATGAGCCCTTTAAAACCTATTGTGATGTGATTTTGTTGAAAAAAAATTCCCAGTACTTTAAACATTTATATGTCTTTTATTACTTACTTAATCATCACTTTACTAACATTTGTGCGCATACGTATGATTGGTTTGCGCCTGCGCAATGTATCAGCGCGCACACAAGAACTATGGACAATATTATTATGATGAGGACACGCAGATTTCGAGTGAGATGTCATTTGTCTCAATGTTGGTGCTGTTTGCTTGTTTGACACAAAAATATGACTACGGCTATGGATGAAGTTTTAAGTGTGACAGCGATTTTCGTTATTTTTGTACTAATTTGAGAATATCTAAATGGCATTATTGGTTCTCACTCGACAAACTGCCATTTTGTGGCAATTTCCAAATTATAATGACTATTCCGCAACTAGAGCTGAGATGAAATACTCAATATCTACAAACGTTTTAGAGACGTTATATTTAGGATAAAATTTCGGTCTTATTGGCCCACGATTCGAGATTATACAAAATCTATTGATATCTTGATAAGTTATGTATAAAACGCAATAAGATATGCTTGAAATGAACTTGCCAGAAACAATATGAAGTCATATACAAAAATATGATTCAGAGATATATACCATCTAAGAGACATAGTAAAATTAGCAGTTACATTTCCCTAAATTCAAAAGTAAATATTTATTAATGACCCTATAATTTGGATTCCACCAAACATACAAATAACCAATACCTCGGACTTACCTATCATAGAATGTTGTAGGAACACCGTCAATTGTAAATATGTATTATGTCGTTTAAAGGCTTGTCTGAGATATGACAACTAGCAACGAACACGTAAAATAGGTGTTGAATTTATACGTTTTCGATGTTTCATTTACCTATTTTGGCACAGGTATAGCGTTGCACAGTTATTGGTCGCTAGAAAGCCCATACGGATAAAATAATTCGTAATATTAATCTTCTTTTAGTATAATAACTAAGATAATCTAAAGTGCTTATTATAATATCAAATAGAATTAAAATGATTAGATTTATTCATTTGGTATCGATAATGTAGCGTCAGTCGTCTTAGGATTAGTTATACTGAAAGAACATACTGTTTGGAATTATTTTATCTATAATAGTCTATAATATTAAAGACCAAATAGTATTGATCCAATGAAATAAATATGACATCCCTTGTCGATTGTTGCTGATATCCTACTTCATGTTCTATCATATATTTCAATCTTCCAATCGCATTTGTGACGTTAACCGATTTATGCTATTCGAGCGTTATATCGATTTGAATGGTGCAAGTCAGTCGAAGATGTTTAGTGTTTATTCAAACTATCTCTTCAATCAAAGTATTAAGTCGCGTGTCGCCCGCGCTCTGACGACTGTGTAGGTCGCAGCTGATGGCAGGGAACTTTTGATGTATTTCTTTGTAGTTATATTTAACGTGTAGTCTAGTCTCGCCCGTCTACACTGGCCACTACATTTATTTGTCCACCCTCTGTCAGCTCCCTTTTATCTTCGATGTCTTCTTGAAATACGCGAGAATAAGCTAGGTGAAATAATCCCGCGCTGTGACGTGGTAAGGTGTACGAAGCACGACAGTTGATGGGTCTAGTAGCGTCATAAGGGTGCACGATCAAGACGGTTCGGTCGGGTTACAATGTTGACATAGCGAGAATGTGCGAGTGTGTGCGTGTGAGCGGTAAATGCATGTCTAAGGTTGTGTTTGTAAGCATTTTTTGTTACTACGTCATTTTCGTGAGGAGGATAAAGATTTACGTTAATAACTAGATAATTCGTCATTTTTCATGTCTATACATTATTGATAGCGGATGGACATTTTAGGATGACCATTTTAGTTGTCATTCGCGAATTATTTTGTATAAGCATTTTCGGGATTAGCACAAGTGTGTTAGATGTCTCATTTGTGTTTTGAAATTCCTAAATATATTTTTTTAAAGATTTTACGATTCGCATCGATTCGACGACGTCAGGCGAGTCGAGAGATTCGCGTGTCAATTATATCATTTTGGAAACACCCGGAGTAGAGTAGTTTTGGTACCGTCCACGAGAGGTTTTTACGTGGTATGGAAAGATTTCATGCATATCACCCTCAGGCCGAAAATTTGACGATATTTTGTCGATAGCATTCAACCAGACCCAATGTAAGACTCGATATCGCATTAGATCTCTCGGCATCAATATCCGCTCAATAAGACGACACGAAGCAATACCTGTATACAAAATTCTTCACTTCTTCGTTTTATGTATCAGAGATGTAGGCGCGGTTCACATTAAGGTTATTTTGAGACCCTGAAATCAAAGTCAGGTGCGTATGACAATCTTAGGTTAAGGTGGAGTACTACACCTAGCCTTTTTCTAATGTTATACTATTTACTTTGACCCTTGTGAACCGCGCTGACAAATCAACTGACGTTAGCCAAAGCGCAGGACTCGATTTCGATGTGATTTTGAAATGGATTTGAGAGAACCCTAATCATGAAGTGTTTGAGATTTTGTTTTGTGCGTTGGTTCGGCAAGGCGCATTAGATGCGCGCGCCGTTTCGGTTCTTATATAGACGTAATAGAGGCGAGTTTTCAGTTTCGGGGAGTGTGAGCCGCGACGGCGGCGGGCCCGCGCCAGCGCTTACGTAACAACAAGAGAATATTGTCTCCTGTAAGCTTTAAATTATTGATTAAAGAAAAAATTTAAAGTTCACGTTGTTTTATTTTTGTGTATTTTATAATTTGATTTAAATATGTGACACAATCAGTCTAGATTACCTAATCAGTCTAGATTACCTAGTCCTGTTAGGACTAACGAATAATGTTGGGCACAAACTTATATCTGCACCGGCGTATAAAAAGAACACTATAGAAAATGTGTAGAAAGGACGGATCTCTAGAAATGTGTTAGAGTAAATTATAATCTTATAAATAAAATTCTAGAATATTCAGCTATAAAAAGTAAAGCAAATCCTCCTCTTATTCAATATTAAACCCAGAAACTAACTCTCTTTCCGCGATGGAAATCGATCACACAGACGATACAATGAATGACGACTTTTTTTAAGTTAGGAGGACCGTTTTTCAACATGTCCTCAATAATTGTTTTTTATATTTTTTCCAAAATTTACGCTTGCTAAGAAGTAACAGGAGGGACGCCCATTTTACGACTTTGAAAGCGTCTATCAAACGAAACCTCTATGAGACACCCCACACGCGTAGGGTTGCTTATATATATTTTTCTGTTTTTGTTTCATGTATGGGATGGGAGCTCCTCCTTAAATATCATATTGTTTGTATAAAGCGGTTAACAGGATACTTCTTCCTACTAAATTTCAACAGGGTGATACTTATAGTTACAGAATAAAGTGGCTGTGACATACAGACGGACAGACAGGCAGACTTGACGAACCTATAGGCTTCCGTTTTTTCCCATCCAGCTACGGAACCCTAAAAATGCGGCACCTCAGCTAAACATTTAAAAATTCTTACGAAACGCCATCTGTATCATGAAGTAAAACTATATTAGAAACAGCGCGCCATCGAAAAGCACATCAATCGGGTTGCGTTTGACACTGTTTTTAATCGCCAAACACCGCTAGGTCGCGCTACTGTACATACGATGCATAGAACTACTATCTCCTAATACGATGCGATTTCTTGGCCGACTCGATGGAAAATGGAAAATTTGAATGGCTTCGTTTCGGCTAATGGGTAGTTGTGGTTCCTGGGTGCAGATAGACCGAAAGAGAATTCCTTTAGAAAATAGGAATAATTATCGTTAGGCCAATGTAATGTTCATGGAACCTAAGATTTAAAATTCAATGGTTACAAACAGGTAGTAACAGAGGAGGCATCAAAGTTATTTTCATTGTGTATTTTAACGAGATATTTTGCAGAATTGGATTGTTTGGTAGGCCTTAAAAATAATCTTAGATGTTTATTGAATTGTGCAGGACTTGTTTATAAAAGTTTTGATGTTATGTTTAACTTTAATTATATTAAAACACGCTTATTTAATTATTTTTTTATTGATAAAATATTACAAACATCGGTTTAAAAAAAACTTACTATTGTTGTGTTCGTTTTCACAATATCCGGTTACCTAAAAAGAATGCATGTACAGTATTTAAGTCCTGTTGTATTTTATTATAGTGGTGGAGGCAAGTGGTGTATCATTCGACGCACTGTTTACAAAGGAAAGTTGCTTCTTGAGCGTTGTTACTTTGTTACTTTCCAATAAAATTCAAAGTGTTTTCAAATCGCCGCGACGCAACCTAAGTTACCGGAGCTTTGAAACTGACTGGCTGGCCGTGTGGCACCTAACCGAGAGATGATAACGAATAACATTGGATGGTTTTCCTTGAATCGCTTGTAGCATGCGCAGTAGGTAGGTACCTAATGAGTTCGTCACAATCAATACTTTACTCGATATAAATAGCTCTGCCTCCGCAGTGTGTGGTTAAACGGCGAATCGACCAACATAAGATAACTATGTATGTTATCTCTTCACTTTTGCGATAGTATACGAGTAGATATAGGTACTATATGACAGTGTTTTAGATATACAAACATACGACATTAATTATAGCAGCTACCCATGCGCGACTCTAATACGATTATTCATGGGTTTTAAAATAAATGAACAATTGCCAATGTAGCATTGGTAGGCCTGAATCAAAGCCTCTTTTTGCCAGATCAACTAAGTTAATTATTTCACAATCAACGAGAAATAGAAATATGTACAGTTTTTCTAAAGAAATAAGTTAACATTTTAATTGATGTGTTATGTGTGGTAGACAAATAATACTACTATGTGTTATGTACGAGTTCTTCTTTAATTTGACCTACTCTTCATACTTACATTACGTTTTCCATTAAGGTGTCTAGACTCTAGTCTAGCTATCGGCTATCGAGGAAACAATCTGAAAAACATTATAGATTCTGCTAAAACAACGTTTTTCATGACACTCTTAAATTTTAAATTCTTGTGTGACCTAGTGTTTTAAAATCTGTTCAAATCGCAACATCTGAAGATAGAGGAAAACCAGAATAACCACTATTATTTTATGTGGTTTTTGAAGAACACCGAGCTGGACCGATTTCGCTAATTATTTTTTTGTTGTTTGTTATTGTCAGTAGAAGGTTAAAATGAAATGAAAAATAAAAAATGAGCGAGTGGACTGATTTTTGCGATTTTTACTTTGTCAGATTCGTCACCGTCCGGAGTAAGATTATAAAATAATTATTAAAATTACGAAGACGAGGCCGGGGGCGAATAGTTCGCTGGATCAGCTGTATAGGAACCTTATAGGAACGAATAAAGTTGAGTGTTTAAGACCTTAATTTAGGGCATTGTTTTACAAACAGTCATTTACGATGTGTATGAGATTTTGTTTAGTACGGACAGATTATCATAACAAGGAGGCGAAGGCTGCAGTAAAAGCGACGACTCTTATCTTAGACTAGAACAAATATTTTCTAAATGCAGAATCGAACACCTAGTTATAATCTTGTGTTCTCTTGCTTGCAGTTTCTATGAGGCTGTTAGTGCAACGGGCACAAATTGATGCCAAAAATTCCAATAATACTGATTTTGTCTACTTACGATGGGTAAGCAGACAAGACTATAGGTTAGTTAAGTAGGTTTTTAGGTCAGTAGAAGTAAACGAAGAAACGTTTCCCCAACAACTCAAGCAATCAGTTAACTAGATTTTGATGGAGTTTAAGAATCAAAGTTTCTTTATTTCCTCTATTTTGTAAGGAAAAGTAATAACTTAACATGGAACTGAAATAAAGAGGGCCTGCAAAAGAAAATAGATTCTGATGAGGTTAACAAAAAGAAGCACAGTTCGTAAATTGAAATGTTAACACAATTGGGCTTAGACATAATAATAAAACAATTAAAGCTGCTTTAGGTTGCTGTTGTTATAAGTAGGTTATTATAAGGAGGACCAACACACAGAAGCTCTAAATTCTAAATATTAATTCTGTGGTTAGTCCAATCCCTACAAAGTCGACCTAGACTATGGACGATTTATGATTATGATGATAAATAATGGAGTACTAAAGAAACACCTTGGACATGCTCACTAGGTAGGTAACTAACCAATCTATCAATCCTTAACAAACATTTTTATGACAAATGCTTTGTTATGCAAAGAAGCTGGATGAAAGTTGCTCCTGATAAGTGGATAAGCTATAATTAGTATCACTGAAAGTAAGGCAGACGTAAGTACCCAATAATACCTACCTATATTATATACCTAATAGACTTCGTTGTATTATATTCGCTTGAACGCCCACATCTCAACACTTGTACCAAACAATACGTATTAACGCATGCATATAATATGTAGAGAACTGATAATTACCGAATTACTAAATAAAAAAGTCGACTTCAACACAAGATAAAATTGACAGTTCTTAGCAAAACTAAAATGAGTGACCTATATGACATTGCTACGTCAACGTTGTAACTGGCCGACGGAATTCCTAAAAGAAAGCTGACGATCGCACCAAAAACAACACGCGATAGTTCTCTTTAGAACAACAAATTCAAATAGTACTGTCACGGTGGAGCTACATTCTGTCTGCAAACATGTGCAGTTGAGTGAAGGCAAATCAGCATTGCCGACGTTTTTCAGAGTAGGTGGAGAAACTAAGCAATTATCAAAAGCGCGTGAACACCGTCCGGGGACAGCGGAGCCCGGCGGTCGAATGAATGTGAATCGTGCAGACTGGAAGAGGGGCCGGGCGGTGGGGCGTCGGTCTCAGAGCGTTAGCTAGCAGCTTGAACTGAACAGTCGTCGCCTGCTCCCGAGAGGTGTACAAAGAGAAACGTACGAGACCGAGTCACAGGCAGGATTAATTTCAACAAAGAGCACCTGCCCCTAAGCATTATGTGCTTCAGTTAAACGCCGCGTGTTCGTAACATTAATTTTATATCGTTACCGATTGTAAGAACTCTAAAGGTTAGTGCAACATTTCTGTACCTACATCGGGAATGCTAACGTTAGATTTTAGTATCATGCAATATGCATGTAATGTAATGGCGTCGTCCTTTAGTAAGACGGTTCGTGTTACAAGAGGTTAGTTATTTACTGCGCAATCATGTGCAGAGGCGTGGTGGTTCGATAGACGTGTGAAGCAAAATAGAATGTGAAGAAGATTGCTAAAGGTTGAATTTTTAAAAATTGAACTTTTACAATACGTAAATAAGGTATGACCTTTTTTACGTATTCGTAAACTTAGCATGCATCCTTTGACTAGGTACTACGTTGATGCGATGCTACGTCAGTAAAGTAGGAGATTTTAAAGATAGGTAATGTACCTAGATAAGTAGATATCTAATAATTAACTTGATATTATTTTAACTAATGCCTTTTACTTTTCCTTTTAAACTCGCTAGCTGCCCAGGCGGATTCGAAGATTGCCTTACGGCTTATATGATCGTCTATAAAATGATTTGGAAAAGGTATGTTAGTGAATTACTTACCGCGAATTAATTAGTTTACGTAAAATAACGAATTCCAAGGGTGTAAAATAATACGAAACAGTTTGCAAAATTGTCTTGCACGCCATTGTTTTTTGTACACTTGGGCAGGCAAGCAAAGCGGAAGTAGGTATTCTGTCATTCATTAATCTTACGATTATTTTAAGAAATTTAGCAGATTGTTTTAAAAATATATATAAAATATAAATAAATAATTTGCTGGGATAAAAATATTTTGCACTGTTCTAATAACAACGCAATAAGGTTAAGTAAAAAAAATCGTCAAATGGGTTATTCAGTAGCTGGGCTGGGCACGCATCCGCCACAAAATCCCACTATAGTGATTTGCCGAAGCCGATGTCAGGGGGCCGGGCGCCATTTTGTGTTGTACGGACTAGTCTTGTGTTCTCATCTTCTCACTCGCTCACTTACCCTTCCTTCAACAAGGCCTTCTTTCACTCGCACTCACGACAAAATCGGACGTGTCACGCGAGAGTCGCGTACGTCGAACAAAATTTTTATATTGATAAAAAAATTAACAGACGAAGACGTAAGCGGTGATTGTTCGTGATTGGTTGGTCAAGCAAAGGTTGGTATTATATCTTTGAGTCCAAATTAATTTGTTACCGCTTACATATGCCAAATATTTCGGGAAGGTTAAGATGTGGATCCGCGGAGTGAGATGTTTTTGACGAATCTTACAGTGGAACTACAAATATGGGCATAATCTTGGAGCGTGTGTAAGGAATTCCGAATTAGTATAGTATTATATGTTAATATTCTATACTCTTGTTCAACAAGGGTGATTCGAATCCGAGCAATAAAAAAACTCAGTACCTAACTCTTCATTAGTGATGTGGGTGTGAGGTTTATACCACGATATCGATACCACCTTACAAAAAAAACTAAAGACCGGAATGAACGAAGCAATAGACTAGTGATGTTCCTGCCAGTGTATTTTGAATCGTGCGTGTGTGGCGTGTGCAAGTGAAAAAGTTCAAGCGTGATTTGATAAATAAGAGGTGTGATTAATACATCGATTGACTTTGTTGAATTCACGTATGTTTTTATGACCATGTTGTAACTCTATTAGTATTTAATTAATGGGATTATATTCGTGAACTCTTAATTTATTAACGTTTAACTATAAAATGGTAAACGTGCGAATCAATGTGAAAGTAAAATGCATTCTTTAATACTTAGAGATTACAATGGACATTTACGGCACAAAACGTGTATATTATAGCTTCAATATCGATAAAGCCAACAATCTCCTTTTTACCTTAGAAAGCAAAACTATTCGTATAGTGAATTCTGACTACCGAGGTGGTTTTCAAACAGTACGTAGCTATTTAGGCAGTTGTTGTAATTTACGGACTTCTTCAAAATAACAGACTGACGTAACTTACTCAAAACTCGGATGGCTTCTAATACTGTAAGGGTGTAAAGCAAGATTTGTGGAGACGTGATATTGAATTTTGGCAATGCATTGATTTATTTTTTTTGCTAGGTCGTAACTAGCGCTAATTTTTGATTGTGTGTTACGTACCTACAGTTTTCTAAAACTCGTCAAACACTTTCTGCGAGTTCAGCGAAGATTTTCATACAGTTCAGGAAGCAGCTTAGATAAGACCCAAGCTGTTCTTAATAAATAGTACATCGCCATTAATTTAGTACTTTGTAGTCTGGCTATATTTGTAATGTTTGGCTCTGTTATTTTTTTTTAACTGATGTATAATCTTGTGATTAAGTTTTAAGACTTCACTTCACCGCAACCTTTGGTTCAAACAGAGGCAGCATTTATTAAAACTGATCCAAATTAGTTTAACTTTATTTCAGCTAAGGTCTTGGAGGATACAGTCCCATGATGGCGTTCTTTTGAAAAGCTTGTGCTCTCCTTCTCGTAACGAGACTTTGTTTATAGACTCGAAGCTCCTTGAACTAACCTCAAGTCTTTCAGAAGAGCTGAGTATTTACAAAGAACCCAAGCCCTGAAAGGCTTCAAGACTTAAGTCTCTTACAATAAAAAGCAACAGAGCTCTCTTTTCACCATTTTATTCATCATAGTCATTCTTAGATAGAGATTTCTCTTCAGTCATCATATATAAAAATTAACCTCCATCATTATCTAACGACTTGTTTTCGAATTTGGCGGCAGCAGCGCAAATGTTACCAACTATACTTTTAAACTCTCACAACTCAAATTTTAAAGGCACGTATAGTGTTTCTTTACTAGAATCTTAATGTTGACGTGGTGTTACGTCTGATAGTCAACATCTTGTGGGGCTGAGCTGGTAATTTATGGTATATTATTATTGTATGGTAATTTATGATAGGTAATTTATAGCTTCTTAAAAAAATATAATGATAAGGTGCAACTACCCCCCCCCCCCCCCCCCGCCCCTCTTATGTAATCACTAAAAATGAAGAAATAAAATAAACTTTTAAAGAAAGTAACAACCGACTTCAAAACCAAAATGCACTACAAAGTCTTTAATAAACTCTTCACCATTGAAAGGAAAGGAATCCGTTACCAGGACAAGAGTCCCCGTAAACAGAAGACAAGACAAGAAAATAGTCTGGGGAGGTTTTCCTTGCTTGGTAAGGAACTTGATGACTGCGTGAAACTCAATTTTCTCCATGTTGCAAATTTTCTTCCGGATTGACTTGTTGATTGATGTGTAGCTCAGTGAATTTTGACCAAATTTTGTTGAAACTTTGTATTTATACTCTTAATAAGTGTCTCAACTAGTGTAGATACTAAAAAGTTGCCCTTCCCCCCTCCGTACCCCTCATTCCGCGAACTTTTTGACCCACCCTCGTGACCCACCCTCGTAGGTTATTTATTACGGAATGCTATAAGCTATAAAACTAAACGCTGCGTCTTGTATGAACTTCGAACGTATTAAAACGAAAACGAGCGGATGAAGCTGGGGATCGCTAGATTTATGAAGGCTTTTTTAATTATTTCTATTGGCTTATAAACTAATTAGATACCTTACTCATTGTGGTTCATGTTTACATGTACGGACAACAGCACGTCAAGCTAACATTGCGGTAACTTTGCAACAAAAGTGGGTAACCTGATGAGCTGGCCACTGTACAGGACTTATGTTGAATTATTATTACTAAACGTTATGAAATTATGATGATAACTTTAATTAGGTACTCTATTTTTAAACATGTAAGTCAACATTGACAATTATTTGACAGCCGTGCGTTTTTATTGTAATGAACTCTATATCGATACTTTTTCTTACGTTAAGTGTGAAACAGGGCAGTGAACAAAACTAGTCCTTAGACCATAGAAGTTATTTTATCCCAGGGCGGGCCGATGCGATCGATTATTCCGAACCGGTCGATGAGGTAATAGTTCATTTTACCGTTGGGGTTAGTTTTTGACTGATTATTACGGTAATATTATAAGTTTGAAGTTAAGTTCATCTGTAAACATCCCAATGTTAGGGAAGGCCTCGCCTCAAGTATGAGGTGGTATGAACCATACTACACCACAATACCATAAGTTTAGCTATGTTTTAGCCCGGGCTAGACTAGCCTTACAAAATTAATGATACAAAGAACTATCATTCGGAACGAAATGTCAGATTCTCGTGATATTTTTTATGCTCATGGTCTTGTTTGTGAATACGTGATAGCGTTCGTAACTCAAGCTTGTGCAGAAAATTATATAATATATTGATATTCGACAGTGACCGGATGTTCTATTTATAAATTTCCTGAACCTCAAAGTAGCTACGCGGACTTAATCGCCTACAATATTTTATTGGGATGCAGTGTTTTGAAAGTGTTTTGTATTCTGCTTTCTCAAGGTTAATATAATTATAAATAACGCATTGCCTTGCGCATTCATGGTAGGCGTGGTTTTTAGGGTTCCGTAGCCGAATGTCCAAAAACGGAACCCTTATAGTTTCGTCAAGTCTGTGTCTGTCTGTCCGTCCGTATGTCATAGCCACTTTATTCTGAAACTATAAGTATCACACTGTTGAAAATTGGTGGGAAGATGTATCCTGTTAACCGCTTTACGATTCTTATACAAAAAATAAAAAATAATCCCTTACATAAAACTGAAACCGTAATTTTTTTTAATCAAACCTATGCGTGTGGGGTATCTATAGATAGGTCTTTTAAAATGACATTTCCTTGGTTCCTAAAACCAATTTCTTTTAAATTCTAACGTTTGAGAGATACACGCTTCCAAAGTGGTAAAATGGGCGCCCCCCCCCCCCCCGTCTAATTTCTAAACTAAGGGAGTGTAAAATTCAACGTTTTCATGCAAAGTTGCATTTATTTATGTGCAATTTTAGTAAGATAAATATAACGATAGAACATTAATTAACACGAAAAATAGAATCAGCACTTTGGTTCAAAAACCGGCCAAGTGCGAGTCGGACTCGCGCACTGAGGGTTCCGTGCCAACGTTAACTGAATTAGGGAAACCACTTACTACCACCTTCTTTCACTTAGCTAAAATACTACAATTTTTCGACAGCAAATATAACTTTGTTTTTCATAGGGTTTGTATGAAGAACAAAGTTATGTTTGCGGTTGTTGAAAATTTGCTCTATCTCAAAAACTTTTCGTTCAAAACAATTTTCGTTGAAAGTCTTTGTTTAAAAGTTAAATGCCCCCAATGCTAAATGGGGGGGGGGGGCACTTTTTGGGCCACTGTGCGTCGGAATAGGTAGTTTTATGTAACTCGTCATTAAGATAATTGCGCCCATTTCGATATTCTCAAATAAAGGGTTCCGTGCGAACTTTAACTCAATTAGAGATCCACTTTTTTTTAATGGTCACCGATCACAAACATTGCTCTGATCCCAACGTTAGTAGCTAATGCACTTGTGTTATCGAAATCAGACACTACGGTGGTACCACAACACCCAGACCCGAGACAATATAGAAAATTTTGATTTCTATATTGACCCGACCGGGAATCGAACCCGGGACCTCGGAGCGGCGCCGCCTTGAAACCAGCGTGTTTAGTCACTACACCACGGAGGTCATCACAGCTTCTAATTATAAACGCACCTCTTAAAACCATAAAATTAATATTCCTATCGGAATAGAAGGACAAGTAAAAAATGACAAACGAAACCGATTTAAGATGTCAGTAACTAACATAAGAACGTAACATTTGTAGCTTTAAATGAGATAACCTTTCGATCAGGTGATTTATAACAATGTTCCTAAGTTAAATATAGTAGTTTACTGCATGATAAACAGTCGGCACAAAATATTGAACATGCAGCTCTAGTGTAAAACTAAATGTTATTTCATTATAATAAATATTGTTTGATTTATAATCCCTGTGTTATTCTGTCTTTATTTTTTACGTAAATTAACGTTTGTAGAATAGAATAATCAAACTGCGTACTTTGAATTTGAAGCGCATTGGTAAATATAAGTCGTATATTAAGAGGCTTCGATTTGGACTAATCTACCTGTTTAATGATTATTTGTTGGGGTTATGCCGCTGTAATGCATAACAATCAATCACCGATCAAGTCACCATGTTTCAGACGCATTATTTCTCCAAAATATACACAATTTCACTTTTAAATATAAAAAATCAAATGCACGTAATTTTCAGCGAGCTTCTGCAGGGCGGTCAACTGTTTGACATCTGACAAAAATGGTTCTGCTACCCATCTCTTTTTATCACACAGTTTGCTGCTAGTGACATCTCGCTTTGTGTCGTTCTATTCCAAAGGGATAATAATTTTATGCTTAAAACAAAGTAAAAGATATTGCCATATAAAATTGTATTTACCCTTTCACGTGCCAAACTTCAGATGTTTAGTAGTATGAATAACAAAGTTATGTTTGCGGTTATTAAAAATGTGCTCTATCTCAAAAACTACTAGTTCGATGTCAGTCAAAAAAAAATCGTTTAAAGTCTTTGTTTAACAGTTAAATAAATACCCCCGATGCTAAATGGGGGGGGGGGGGGGGCATTTAGCATTGGACGACGCCGATTTTAGCAAAAAATAAAGGACTAGAATAAATCTGTAAAAATGATATTTAAGTTTTTTTTTATTCGAAAATCTTTTGTTTCACTAATTGATTAGCTTCGTGTAGCTCATGTTTTAAAGATTTTCACAATTGTTTTCTTTTATATCTTGCTGATGTGATGTCCAAGCAAAACTTAACCAGTCCAAAACTAATTGTTTTCCTATCTATCCAAAGTCCGACCTATTCGGTGGCGCTGTCGTCGCGCACGGTTTCAATAGGTATAAAAAATGATTTTGAGATAAACCGACAATAATATCGATATCGACACCTACATTTTTGAGGTGCTAACAACATTGACGGACAAATTTCGTTTCATTGTCATTCATTCATAGTTGTTTTCTCTTTTCCTTCTCTTCTTGTTTGTTTTTTTTGTTGTCATTAAACATACTCTTATCTGTGGTTGTCATATTGTTGCCTTGTTAATTGTCTTTTGATTTTGTCTTGATTTATTTGTCCTGGTTGTGTTTTGGTTACTTTCGACGTGTATTAATTTGTGCGCGCACGCATCGCAGTTTGTGGGAATCGTGAACTGGTACATACAGCGAACAATTGATATTAGAAGAATACTGAACAAGTGCCATTAAATCGCGAATAAATAAGTTATTTAAGACAGAGAAAAGTACGATCAAGGTCTCTCGCGCCTCACCACTTTTCAAAAACGCTTGCAAAACCATTCAAACCAAAATCGATCTTCACTTCACACAAGACGACGCGAGGTGCACGCGATTTTAGCTCTTTGTCGTTAAGTGCGAGAGACCTCCACCGTACATGTATATTAGGTACCTACGTCGGGCATATAATAACTTTGTTTAGGTAATACATATTTGCAATAATATTTGGTATTGAATGTTCAGAGGTTTTAAGTCTTTTGGTTATAAGTTCGAATTATTTGCACAAGTTACTAATATTTTTTTATTTGCAAATATTAAAATAACCCTACTTTTCAGCCATCAAAATGGAGTCTGCGTACGACAGGAAGTTCGAGGAGATGAAGAAGTACATTCCGTTCCTGGAGAGCATGATAAAGCGGCTAGAGACCACCAGCTCCGCAGCAGCCAACCCTCGCCAGGCACAGCTAGACAAGATTAAGTCATTGAGAGACCTCTTGCAGGATAAAAAGAAAAGGTCTTGTTAACTGTACCAACCCTTTATATTAACTATATTACAGTAAAACAGCTATTCTGTGTGGGATAACAAATAACTTTGACAGAATAATCTTGCTTCATCAAACCATATCAGAAGCTTGCTACCCCTTGAAATGTCTGGCTACAGGCAAACTCAGATTTTCTAATTATGTAACAACATTTAAAAGGTTAGGGATTTCTGCTCTTAATAAAAAGGTTAGAAAACTATTCAGAGATGTCTGGCAAGATAACACAAATTTGTATTCCAATCCTACAAAACTGAAATCGTCGCCGTAGAGTGAAAACCTCTTATGTGTTTTTGAGTAAACTTTTTAGGAGGTGAAAAAAACGGTCTGGTGAAAAAGAATTGTACTACGTAGATTGTTGTTTTAAATGTTTTTGTGAGTAAAACTAAAGCTCGTTCAAACGTCATTAATGTATATACATATGCTCTTAATAATGTACATGCACTTTAAACATCTATTTTCACGATTTTAACATGCTCCTACCTGTCGTCTTCGAGGTAATCACACCAGACTAGTTCACGCGAGCGAATACGAGGTTCTCATTGAACGTTATAGACGGCGCTATTTGTATCAGATGAGCGTGAGTTAAACTAGAATGTGCGTCGCGAGGTCTTCTTTCAAATAATGTAATAATAAAAAAATGAGCAACAATGCATTCCCGAGGTTTTCACTCTACGGCGACGAAATATACATCAAAATATTTTTGCTTTGAGCATAAATGGTATCAAGTGATAGTAAGACTTAAGTCTGTTAGTTAATTAAATTTCATATTAAAGCAATTTGTCAGTACAATTAAAAAGATATGATAAAATTCTGCAAAAGTCACTTATTTGTTATATAATAGTAATTACTGAAAAAAATATGTATTTGCTTCTTATCTGTTAATATTTTGCCTAAAGCACATTGTGTACAGAGAAATATTAAAATTAGCTTGTCAATCTTCTTAACTCTTTCACGGACAGTGACCGCCTATAGGCGGGATAACAATAAAATTTCTATGGTGTCTGGAGTACTGTCCGTAAAAGTGTTAACTAGCTATAAGTTGTGAAATATTTAATTGTGATTTTCTAAGGTACCAAGTTTTGTAATGGCATGATTGCTTTGTATCAATAAATTAAGCAGTTTAGAATAAAATTTTGGGACTGCTGTATATATCTTGTATTGTTGGATTTTCTTGTGCAATTTATGTTGAGGAAATATTGAACGAATATTATTTAATTTCAGAATGAAAATGGAGAATCTTTTGAAGTGCGAACAAGTGCTGGTTAATTTGTACGCAAAGGTAGAACAGGTTGGTGTTTTATATTAATTATTAACAATTGCTTAATTAAATGAGTGAATTCAATAAACTTTAACTAAATGTGTTTTACAATATCATGACTATTGTTTCAGAGGGATTCTGTACCAGAAAAACTCCTAGCTAAACAAAAAGAGGATAAAGACTTAGAATCCGTCAGGAACAAACTCAAGTCTGTTTCGACGAATTTAGTAGATAATAAGGATACTTTGCCCGAAATAGCTCGAGCGAGTCAAATTGAAGAAGTTTGTACGCCTGGTAGCAAAGAACCAGCGTTGTTTCAAAGAAGGCCGAATTTAAAGTCTACATCACCAGTACGACACGCGCCGACGAATGAACAGCAAGCCCAGTCTCTAGCTAAACGGAACTATACGCGTGTCCTGGTGTCCCCCGAACCAAGATCTAACCGATGGGACAGTCCAGAAGCAAACTCCGACAAACCCTTATTTAGTCGGAGGTCGCCGAGACGATCGCCTAAGGGTGTCTCTCCTGCTTATCATAAAAAAGAAAGAAAAAAATCTAAACAGGGATCTTCAAAAAAAGCTAAAGATTTAAACATAACGCTAAACGTGCCAGAGGAAAGTCTTGACTCATTAAATACTAAAGACATATTAACAAGGATTATGAAATGTAATGATAACGATGTTGATATTGAAACATTAAGAGAAGCAAAGAGACAAATACTGAGTGAATTGACTCAGACTGGTGCCAACTATGATGACATTTCTGATTTATTACTAAAGTCATACAAAGATACTCAGAAGGGTAAACCGCTAAATCAGAAAGCAGTTGAAGTTGAAGAAGGTGAATTATCAGATAGTGAAAGCGAAACGATAGAAAGTGTTTATGGAGATGTTTTGGCAGATAGTAAAGGCAAACAAAAGTCATCAAATAAAGCAAAAACCTCTAATGAAAAGGAACAGCCTAGAAAGATACAGATTTGTTTAGTAATCAATTCTGATAAAGAAGGTAAGCCTAATGAAATCTCCAAAGCTGAAGAAATCACCAATACAATGAATATTGTAGACTCGTCTGACTTTCAAATGTTCGGCGAAAAAAATATCGTCAAAAGTTCTGAGGTGCCACCTAAACATGCATCAGATGGTTCTGAAAAAACAATTGAAAATAGTGACTCTAAGGTTTTGGATGAGACCCATGAAACTAAAGTTCTGGACAAGACAAATGAATCCAAAGTTTTGGATGACATGCATGAACCAGAAGAAAATGTTGTTAAACCAGCAAATTTTTACAAACCGTTAGACCATGAGTCTCAGGAAAAAGATAAGTCACTTAAAACTGATTCAAAGCAAACTGAAGTTGCACATTCTGAAAAGGTACATCTTTCGAAAACATCTGATAACGCTTCAAGTAAAATTTCTGTGACCTCCATAAGTTCAGACGACAGAACTGAGGAAATAGGTGCTGACACTGTACAGATACCCTTACTGAATGAGCCTACACCCTTGACAGCTCCCACTCCTTTAGCAGATGATCAAAAAGCTGACAAAGCTAAAGACAAAATATCGGAAATAGATATACTTCAAGCATTAAAGAATGAAATTTTAAGCGAATCACTATCTATTCCTGGTTCAGAAACAGTGACCCCAGCATTACATCAACCCAAAGTTACGAAAGTAGCTAGTGCACAAGAAATTGCACCAAAGAAACGTATTTCTTTTGAAAAATACAAAGAAAAAGTGGTTCCAACAACGAAAGCTACAACTCCTCTTTTTGTAAAAGACTCGTCTCAATCTGCTAAAGAAGATCTATCTAAGAAACAAAGCTTAAAATTGACAATGAAAGAATGTGAACGATTTAATTTTCCTACGAAACTAGCGTTAGACGATGAAAGTGTGTCAGACGATGAGGAAACTAATAAAAGAGCAGCGTTAGATAGCATATATGACAATATAGCACCAAAATCACCAGACCACAATGATTCGTCCCATGTCGGAAATACTTTGCCTGTTATAATACCAGTAGATTCCGTAAAAACTCCCACTATAGCTTCTATGGGTGATGTTGATATGAGAACATTGATTCCACCAAAGAATATAGGTCTGATTGTGCCACCATTTTCTAGTCCAGCAGCTAATACTCCTGAAAGATTTAATGAGAACAGACCAAATAATACTGATAAAACCAAAATTCCTTCAGATCCTCGTTTAAGAAGAGATTTAAATAATATGAATCCTGAAATTCGCCCTGTCCTCCCTTCTGTCAATTATTTTCCAAATATGACTCCAAGTAGGACACCGAATATGACACCAACTATGAATCCTAGCATGACGCCCAACAGGACTCCAGTAATGACCCCTAATGCTCGAAGTTATGATATGTCTTCCGTACATTCTTTTGATTCAGACGATAGTTCGGGCCAGAAACATGTTTACGCTCCCATGTTTACGTCGTTTGACCGAGAAAAAGAAAGTTCTGTCGCTAGGGAACCGAGACCAAGCTACAACCCTGATGATGATGCTAGACCACCGAGATGGGAGTCTAATAAAGACCACAATCAATCGCGGAAATGGGAAGACCGCGATTTCAGGTCTTCATCCACACAAAGAGATGCCTCAGACTACCAAAAGTCAAGATACAGTGATTCTTTTAGCAATTTTAATAAATTCCAAAAGAATACAAGGTACAGTATTGATAGGAGGGGAGATGGATATAGTAGATCTGAATGCCCTTTAACCCCCGTGCATCCTTTTGGCCGCACTGATTGTCCTTCAACGCCCACGCCCTCTTTCGGTCGCCAAGAGGCCCCAATGACTCCTTTACCTTCTTTTGGCAGAGAATGTCCTCCGACACCAAGTTATCAGTTCGGTCGAACGGATTGTCCTACTACGCCAAGTCATCCTTTCGGAAGGTCTGATTGTCCGCAAACGCCTAGCCACCCTTTCGGGAGATCAGACGCTCCGGCGACGCCTAGTCATCCGTTTGGGCGGTCAGAATGTCCCACGACGCCTAGTCATCCATTCGGTCGAGGTGATATGCCTTTGACGCCGAGCCATCCGTTCGGCAGGCCCGAAAACACTACCAGAGATCCAAGACTCAACCGAAACAATGACGTAGATAATTACAAGAGACACGATCGAGATCGTAACACCATGTACAAAGATCACAGCACGATGAATTATAATCCGCACAAAGATAAGCATTTCAGAGGTCCCGATAATTTCAGACCGTATAGAGAACAAAGAATCGGTGGAAACGATAGGTTCAACAAATATTCCTCTCATGACCCGGACAGTCGCCATTACAATAGAGACCCTCAGAGACCCCGTCGCGAGCCTAGCGTCGGTCGCTCGATGCCCAGAGATCAGGACGAAGAACGCTATTACTCCAGAGATCGAGGCTACGCGCATAAGGGTAACGATTATCGCAATGAAAGTAATGATCCTAGAAATAATACTGAGTTTGGAGTAAGAAAAGACTTTTACCGTGAACGCAGTATTGGTAGATCCGGGCCTGAGAAAAAACAGTATCATGGAGCTAGAGCCACCAGTGTTGGCCGAACTTATGAAGGAGAAGAAAATAGATTGTCTGTGAAACCCGATGCCGGGAAGTCGTTCACTATTGATACTAGTGTCACGTCTACTTTCCAAGATTTTTTGGACACAGGTCGTAAAATGCAAGTGTTTGATTATTCATTTGATAATCGCCGAAAACGTGCTTCAAGCGTTGGGCGTGCTCTGTGTCGCGAGTCGAGCGTCGGCAGAACTATGCCACAAAAACCCCACATAAAAACTACAATTGAACCAAACGATAATTTCAGAAGAAATGACTTTACACGCGCAGCAAGCGTAGGTCGAGACTTAGCAAATCCTAAAACAGAAAAAAGTTTTAGGGACATTAAAGCTGAGTTTGAGTTATTCAAAGTTCAGTGCGATGCTAGACAGGCGAAACAGGCAAAACTCGTAGAAACTACTAGCTATGATAGAAAAGATAACAAAATGTTGAAGAAAGATAGACGCCCTGCGACGCCCACTAATAGGCAAAGCAGAAAAGACTTTTATGAACACAAAAGTAAAAATGTACCAGACAATACGAAGAAGCCATATTCACCGCGAAAAAATTATAGAGATCCCAGAATGCGAAAAGATTTTAAAGATAATAGAAATGCAGAAACTAAATTTGAAGATCATTATCGTAAAAATGCTGGCATAGTGTATTCAAATGATAATATCACTAAAGGGACTATTTTAGGCTCTGGGTACGGTGTTAAAAACTATAAAATTCCGAAAATTAAACGGCCTGACCCGGAGCCTGAGGAAAAGAAGCCTGAAAAAGAAGAGACCGACAAAAAGCCAGACAGAACTGAACCTGCAAAGAAGGTTTTTGACAAACCCGACATGCGCAATAAGACACCTCAGAGCAAAGGCGAAACTTCCAAAAAATGCGTCAGTAAATCTGATACTTGCACTGACTCAAAGACACAGAAAAAAGAACACCAGAGAAAGAACAATATAGAAAAAACTGTACCAGGAAAAGTAGTAAAACCTGTTGATGATAAAACTGTAAGAATCAAAAAACATGATGGTGACAACGAAGACAAAAAGATCAAAAATAAATCGGAATCTGAAATACCGGATAGTAATTCAGACTTGATCGATACACTGGAAAAAAGAGTAACCAGATCTACTCGTAAGAGCACTTCATCACCACAGACTGTTAATAAGGCGAGAATTAAAAGGGCCGTTATTTACGATAGTGATTCTGACGAAGAACAGTTAACAGAAAGTAATAAAAATAATGAAATAACAGGCAGCGACAAAAACATTGAAGAAAAATGCAAAGCAGTTAGTAATTTGGAAGATAATTCAAATACGGGTGATTTAGACTCCAGTTTTGGTATTGACGATATCGAAATGTTTTCAGAGAATATAGTTTCAGATCCTGTAATTGATAATATTAATGCCATCATAGCAGATTTAGATAATGAATTGGGATCGTCAAAGATGGTGACACCTAATGATTTATCTTCTAATCTCTCCCTTGAAACTATGTTGGAGAGTATAACTAGTCAAGGAAAAGAAGACACGAAGTCTCTGAATGGGGACGAGTCCTTGAATATAATTTCAGAAGTCATAAAGAATGACTTGGATCAATCCGGTGAAAACACCCTGAAAAAAAATGACGAAGCAAAGCAAACAGATAATATAACGAATGATTCAAATGTCAAAGCAGGTGAAAAATCTGTTCACAAGGAAAATGTGAAACTTGATCAGGGTTCAGTGCTAAAATCCATGGCTGCCGATGATTTGAAATCTGATCAAATATCTACCCAAGGGTCCCCAAATAAAACTAAATCAATTTTAGTTAACCGCGATGACATGGTTACTACTAGTGATAATGATAATGTTAAACAGCCTGAACAAGCTGACAAGAGTGAAGAACAAATGGATGTTGATGGTAGCTCTACACCCGATAGTACTATTAACACCGAGCTGACTGAAAATAAACCAAGTCAACAAAGTATTCCCGATAGCACCAATGAAGTACAGAATGAAACGAATTCTGTAGTCTCATCGACACACGAGAATGCAGAACCGAGCAATTCAAATAAAGATACTACACCTGCTTTGGATTCTATTGGAAATATTTTGTCCATTTTGCAAAATAAATCCAAAATAAAAGAATTACTCAGTATGTTGGGAGAGCACTCGTCAGACAATGAGAAGATTAAAAAGAAACTGGAAAAACTAAGTGAAATAGTGTCTGATGAAGATGAGGATTCAAGAGACGCCAACGTTGATAATAGTGAAATAAAAGATGATGATACGCGAGACGCTAACGTTAATAACATTGAAACAAACAAACTCGATGATGGCAATTCTAAACCTACTCCTGATTGCCTTGATGAAGAAGCTGCGCCCCCTGGAGGCGACGACTCTAGTGTTGTGCCAAAAGCCGATGATAAAAAAGATGACCTCAGATATGCCGATGAACTAAAAAATGACATACAAGAAAAAAGCGAAATTAGTGAACAATCAGAGACGACTAATTTACAAAAACCTCCTGCGACATCAAAATTAACTGAAGAAAAACAAAACGCCAAAAGCCCTAAGAAAACTGCTAAGAAGGTATCAAAGGTTGCAACTGAAACTAATAAAAAAAGTGAATTGATAAAACAGAATGATAAAACAATTGAGGCATCGGATAACGATGTCGCTTTTGAGGAAGAAAATGATGACGAAGAAGAAACTGATACTATTGTTAAGAAAGCTCCTGTTAAGAAGACTAGAAAGAGAGGGGGCAAACTTAAAGTAGTTAAGAATGTGTCAACCAATGCGAAGAGAGTTACAAGATCGTCATTACAAGCAGGGCCATCAAAAAGAGGAAGGAAAAACGAATTGCTAAAATTACAAGAGGATATCAAAGAAATGTTTATGAGAGACGAGGTTTTAAATGCGACTGGAATTAGAATGTGTCGTTTAGCGAAATTAGTAGACGATAAAAAAGATGAACCCGCCATTAACGAACCCATGCCAGTAGTTGTCATGGAAAAAGTTAAAGATCTAGAGGCATTTGAGGAGACCCAGTCTGGTAAGGCAAAATTAAAGCAAAAGAACAAAGTGAAGCCGTCGCTCGTAGAAATTGAAAAAAAACCGAACAAAGTTAAACCGTCAAAGTATAAACCCGGGCCCAAGTCGAAAACAAAACAATTGCAAAAAGATGACGAAGACGACGATCCTTACGCATTTGAATCCGATTCTGTAAGTGACATGGTGAATGATGAAGCAAGCATCAAATCGAACGATGCTAAGGACGACTCTTCTTCAGAGTCAGAAGATGAATCTCTTGCGTCTTCTAGAAGCGTGGCGAGTTCCGAATTACTCAGTGAACTTAAAAAGAAACCCAAACGTAAACGTTCCAGTTGGCAAGTGGGTGTTATTAAGACGAGGAAAAAGAAAAAGCCTGAGGCGAAACCAGCTGACGCTAAATCCACTGACATTTCTTTAAACGATGATAGTCTAATTACAAAAAAGCCTATTCGAGCCGGCCCTGTCTCCATACCAGATCTAAACTGCTTCACAGATAAGCAATATTGCTTCCGTAAGGACGTGTCAGAGTACCCTTGTCGTCTGTGTAAATATGTGGGCCCCGACATAGTGCATCATTACAAGCAACAACATCCTCATTCAGAGATACCTCTCTCACGTATGCAGCCAGAAACGGCCAGGGACGCAATCGAACAGTGCGAAGAAATCAACTTCCAAGCTGTAAGTAAAATACCAACTGACAAGTATGTGTGCAGATTCTGTTTCAAAGAGTTTGGAAAGAAAAAGAGCGGTCTCTTGGAATCATTCTTTTGGCACGTAGTAAGCATGCATACTGGAGAATATAAGAAACTTTGTTCAGAATGCATAAACATTACAAGATGCCCATTCAATCTTGACATTCCACCGCCTCCTAAAGATGCAAAAGGGCAGCTAATTGGGTACATTTGTGAGAAATGTAATTTCACTCAAATATCGCTAGAAAACCTCAAAACGCACGTCATCGTCCGTCATAACGATGAGCAGACCGAAGTTTATACTATTAATTTGGCTGTTATGTCGAAAAAGATGATCAACTCACTGTTGAAACGGTATAGCGCATCGGCTTCAGCTGAATCCGAACAGAGGGTGTTGAGAAGTTCGCGTTCAAACCAGAGCATAGAAGCGAGCGATGACCGCAGCGACGGTAGTGACAGCGACCACACGGATGAGCCAATCTCCACGAGGATCAAACGCACAAAGAAGGTTCCATCTGTATCTGCAGAACCCAGACCTAAAAATAATTACCACTCAAAAATCACGTTTGAAAATGAAGATAACCTAAGCGATGTAGCATCCAATGGTGGCGACAGTGTAAGCACAGTTAAAGTCGAACGAGAGGAAGAAGAACTTTTGAATCCAGACGCCACACAAAATGTTTCCCAGGACACTGCAGACACATACGCTCCCGAAGCACCTCTCGATGAGACGCCATTAAACAATTCCTCTGATGACATTTTCGCATATCCCCACTTTAAAATAACTTACACGGATGCTGGTTTAAAAGAGTACGTATGCTGTATAAACGGAGTAGAGAATCATTATAAAACAACTTTACTCATATCAATGAAGAAGCACGTTCAAGTAAAGCATTCGGAGTTGTGGGACGGGTACTGTTTTGTGTGCAAAGTGATCGTCGTCCCACAGGGTCAGCACGACTTCAAAGAATGCCTACAACACTACCTAGATACACACATGGACAATTTCCCAGTATTGGAAAAGCCTGTTCAGGTTGAAGAGCCTGCAGCGCCTGCTGAAGTCATTACGCCACCTAAACCTAAGATACATGTCCGCCCGTTGTCTGAACTTATATGTACAGATTCTGATTCTGTGGGAACGGTGGAAGAAGTGCCTACTTTGCCGAAGATCGAGAGCATCGTCAGTCTTAGCGCTCCGCCGGAGGAGATATTGGAACCTGAAGTGCCTAGTTACGAGCAACCTCCTGTAGTAGAGCCAGAGATACCGTTTAAATACGAGGAAGTGCAAACAGAAGTGATGGCTAAGAAGCAGCCAGTGGTATTAGCTACAATGAAAACTAAGGAGAAGTTGATGAATGTGTATAAGTGTGCGGGACGTTATTGTTCTTTCTCGACTGACTTCATTGAAGACGCTTTGCAACACGCGTCGACGCACCAGCGTATAGGCGGCGAGAATGCGATGATGTGCGCGTATTGCAATTTCGACTGTATGGGGAACACCATAGACTTGGTTATGCATGTGTTCAAGAGTCACGGAGCGTGCCCTTATGTGTGTGGATACTGTTTCTATAGAGCGGCAGCAAGTCAACTTGTTACTGCGCACATAAGCAGAGCCCACCGTGGTGTTACGCCGGTGGTTTTAAGATCTACTGTCGCGACTCCTCCGACGCCCAATAACGCTTTGATGTTGACTCGAGAGCAAGCAGTCCAATATTACATCTGTGGTCATGGTACGTACATTACACTTGTTCAAATTAACATTTTATACTTTGTTCATTGCTTGCTATATAGCAGGTGTAAATATTTATGCTTATTTTTTTTTTAATTTAAGGATTTTTTGATAATGCTTAATTGCTTTGTAAACTTGAGCGTATTTCTGTGCTATCAAGAAGACTGCACATCAACCACTCTGATCTGAGAAACACCCTAAATTAAACCTTATGTACATCTAATAGAGCTGAATATAGTTGGGTACATATTTTGGAGATTTAAGTAGGTTAGTTGTGTACCACCACCGTGTGTGTACAGTCGAACTAAGGTGACCAATGCATGAGTTAGTTAAGTAGCTATGTTTATGGATGACTGTTTACTCTTGTTATGTTATGAGATCAAAACATCGATGAAAGACAAAGATATGTTTCTTCCCGTTGAAATTGTTTCACTTTTGCCGTTGTTTAAAGTGCATACAGTTCATGGGACGAGACGCGGTTTACGGGTTTTTTTTGTTATTAAAATAACAATTGACTTGTGGACGTGTAAAATGATTTGAATTGAAGATACACGTGTGATTTAGACTTTTTTTTTAAAACAAGTGAGTCGCACCTACGATTTGGCCCTTGTACAGTCGATTTTGAAAACAGTACTAGAAAAATTACTACCTTTTATGAAGTCGGTAAAAAGGAAACTTGAATTGGTGTCTATAATTAAAAAAATACGCACATACAACCTAAGCATTTCAATTTATGAGACAGCTGTTGTTTCCTTTTATTTTCATGTAGCTGTCGAACATCGAGTTGTACCTTTCGATTAAAATTGGAATACCAAGAGAAATAATTTTAGTGAAGCTGTATTATCAAAAGTTTTATATGCAACAGTACCGTTACCATGAGTTTGCGGCACATTTACTTGCTAACAACGACGTAAATAAAGTGTATGGGAAATTATGGTTCTGCAAGTGACCGCTAGAGGCCCTTTGCAATTTTTCATACTCTCTTTTACGTCGCTAGCGATGACGTCGAAAACTCAAGGTAACGGTTCTGAGTGTCACTTATAAAGGCTGCGTTCCGTATTGCGCTGACAGCGAAAATATCACTGATATCGCGCTTACAAACCGTTCCGATTTGGCGTTAGCGAGTCAACGATAGCTGTAGTGACGTCACGGCTGACGTCACTATCACCGCCATCTTGCGTTCACAGTGCAATCGTTTTGCTGCGTTAGCACCGTGAGCGTCTAAGAGCGGACTGTCACATTGACGCATTTGACGTCTTTTTGCTTCAAAGAACAGCAAATGTGATCTAAAGCCGTTCCGAAATGAAATCGCGTCAACAGCGCTGTCAGCACGCTAATCAAATCGGAACGGCTTTTGACGCTCACAGTGCTAACAGTGATATTGGCGCAATACGGAACGCACCCAAAATAGTAACTGTACCTACCTACTAGTAGTCAAAACCAATAGTATAACCAACCTACTCTGAACCTAAACATTGCTTCGCTTTCTTTTCATGCTTGTATGTAATCTTATGCACAGATACCTAGTGTCATTCGCATTATATGATCATCTTGTTCTAATAATTAATTACCGTAATTTATGTTCTATCTTCAGCTCCCTGCAAGTTCCGCACATACACCGCAAAGAAATACTACGAGCATCTATTGCAGTCTCATCCTGCAGAATCAACGAGGCCTTGCCATGTAAGTATTTTAACAACTAGCGGTCCCGCGCGGCGTCGCTTGCGTATATGACGAATTTCCCGTAAAACACATATTCTCATTGGAAGTAAGAAACCAGAAACCATAGTGGTTAGCGCAAGCGCGTGTTGTACTTTAGCTGCGAACACTATTTTGGTGTGTAGTTGTTTTAAAACTGTGATTGCTTCTAAAAGTGTTCATATGGATTATAGAAGATGCACTTACCATGGCAATATCTTACTTCTATAGCAAATAGCTATAAACTTAGTTTTAAATTTACCTTGACCAATAGTCATTGATATTGCTTTTCTGTCAATTGAATACGAGGTAACTTTTCTAGATATGCACAGTCGATTATTCAACCACTAGCAACGACTTTATTAGTTGTTAACGATCAATCACGAAACCAGACCTAGACATTACAGCTCAAAACATAACGCCCACTTTTCCCATTCAAGCTATGCCCAGACGTCTGCTCATCAGCACAACCATCAGAACTGATACAGCACATGAAGATACATGATCTGAACGTGTACCAATGCACTTGGTGCGTGCACGGAGCTGACAACGAGGCGGCCCTGCTGTCTCATACTGCGGCCAAGCACCCCGATAGACAGCCGCAGGCTTACCTCAGAGTCATCACTAAGAAGGTAATGTAGAGGACATATCTGCCTTACCAGTTGTACTCAAATCGCTGGCTTTTTGTAACGTTTTGATTGAAGTAAGGCCGTAGTTGTGTGTGCATGGGATTTTCGTATGAAATTGGTAAGCGCCACCGAGGCAGATACCAGCTACCCTAGTACACATAAAATAAAACTCATTATAGCTCGTACATTTTTCGTTACGTATTGCTCTTTGATACTTTTATTACTTTCAATACACTTTAATCATCATAGTTCAAAACGAATTCATTCTAAAATGCTCGTATTTTTTTACAGGACGGCTCCGAAGAGTACAGAGTGTTACCACTAGCATCATTTAACAAGAGCAAAGTGACCGTCGAAGAGGTGCCGCCGTCAGGGAACAAGGATAACCCAGTCAGAGAGGCCGAGAGGTCCATAGAGTTGGAGAAACTCATCGGACACACCAATCAGATGATCGAATCTATGGCGACAATGACACCCGTCGAACCAACGGCACCAACACCCGCCCCTGTGGAAACACCGAACACACAAGCTGTTATAACCAAAATAACTCCACCAGAACCAGAAACCGCCGCTCCACCTGCCGAAGCTCCGCCCCTACAAGCCACTTCCCCACCCACAACATTAGAAGAAGAACGAAGTCAAATGAAAACCCCAGTACTCAAAACTGAACCAGAAGAAATCACCCCTTCGAAAGATTCTTCCGGTGACGTCATCTACTGCCTCGATAGCGACGAAGACGATGATCATGCTGAAGATAACTCCACTCAAAACGTCATTGACTTATCCGAAGAGGAATCTTCAACTCCGAACCAGGACCAACCATCGGTCAGACCGCCCAGTCCGTCACAAAGACCTGTCATAGAAAACTCGCTCAAGAAGGCGCACCAAATCAAAGTAGCTCTTAGCGATTTGTTCAAATGCCCGAACTGTTGCTGTTTTTTCAAAAACGTGGCCGGATTCAAGCGGCACACCAACAATTGCTTCCTGAAATACACAGGACCGATCACCTGCGCTCACTGCTCCAAGGTTGTAAAGAACAGAGAGGAACTCATCGGCCACTACATCAACGACCACGACCCGACTGCTGGCGCCAGCAAAAGCGTTTGTGCTATATGCACGGAAAAGTTTTCGTTCATGGCCTTAGCAAAAAGACACATGAAGGTCGTCCACAAGATATACAAGATGATTGTGACAAGCACCAAGTTGGAGGACAGTACTTTCTTGTACACTGTTAAACCTAACCAACCGGTGATGGCTGATAAACCAGCACCGAAGAGAAAACTGAGTTCTTCATCGTCCGAGCCGTCAGCTAAGAAGAAATACCGACCTCAAGACGTTGACCAGCTGCCTATAACTCCGATACTCGATGAGTTGGTCTACTGCACTGAATGCGAGTTCAGTACGAAAGTTCGCCTGAACATGGTGCGGCATCTACAGTTGCACGCTCAGCAGCAACCCGCGCCGAACACAGCGCCTGTAAACCCGGTCCCGCATTTGGAAACCAACGAGATGCATTTCGATAAAATGGTCAATTTGGCCTCCAGTTCCATCGTCACGAGAACACCGGATAAAACTACCGCACCAAACACGACTGTGACGTCACAAATATCGGCCGAAGAAGCGTCTAGATACCCTAAACTCGTTGCGGAGAGACAACGCTACGCGTGCGGGGCTAAAGATTGTTCCTACATGTCACTAGACGAAGCCATGTTTAATCGACATTGGAACACTCTTCATTCTTCGTTGAATCAATTCCGCTGCGTCCACTGCGGTCGAAATCTTATCGATCCCCGGGCGTTGACTTACGAGCGTGTTATAGAACATCTAAAGATGCACGATTCCACATTATACGGCTGTTCTACGTGTTTATTCTGCCACTTCAAAAAGGATCAAGTGGAGAAACATTTGAGTTCAGTACACAAGTCTGCCAAATTAATTGTAGTAAGAGAAGAGGTAGAGGCTCAAACACGTGTCGAGCCACAATCTTCTAGAATGGACTTAAAGCTATGGCAGTGTGGGTTGTGTCCGTTCAGGAGTCTACTCCGACCGGCCATAATTGAGCATTGCGGGAAGATGCATCAGTCGAAAATGCAGTACAAGTGCGGTCACTGTCCGTTCCGTGCGTCGTCGATGGAGAATGTTCAGAAGCATCAGAGCAACTCGCACCCTGATAAAGGCGAGGAGATATTCTACTATTTCTATCAGGATGGTACGGTGGCTGACGATCCTGATGGGGTGCCGAAGTGGCAGAAGCAGCGGCAGAAGGCTGGCGTTACGGAGCCGGTGAGCGAGGTTAGTCCCTATTTTACTTATTTACCTATTATTATTAACTAGCGGTATCCCGCGACTGCGTCTGAGCGTCTTTCGTTTTCTCCTTTCCCTCCCGTCGCAGCGCGATGATTTATAGCCTAAGCCTTCTTCGATAAATAAGCTATCCAACACAAAAGTTCAATAGTTCCTAAGATTAGCGCATTCAAACAAACAAACTCTTTATTTTTATAATATTAGCATAGATTTATTTACTGAGATTAAAGCATTCTTGTACGGAAAACAGCACTATTTTATCTTCTGCAGTTGCAATAAATGTTTACAACTAAAGTTTATAACCTAACGTGATGGCGTCTGTACATAGCACAAATTAATACAGCATTCGCCATAAAATTCTTCAAAAACAGTTCTTATTACAAATGCAATGAACCATCGCAATGTACATGAATGCGTTTATTTATTAATACAAAAGCATAGGTGGTTAACTAACAAAGTTCTATTTACATTAATATATATAGATAAGTATCTGTGTATAGCACATCATGATGTAAAATTACACATTAGCAAAATATTCGCTGAAAATGTACAATTTAGGCGGTCTTGTAGTTCAAAGCATAATAATCGTCAATTTCAGATAAATGTCCAAAACTCATTTTCATTTATTTTGCAAGCACACCCTTATATTCGATAGAACATAACTTTACCAATTATATGTAACAAAAATTACATGACTACTAACTCACAAAAATATTGAAGCATTGTATTTGGTTTTGAAGTATACGCGAATACTACTCATTAAAATGAACCACTTTACGGATTTATTTCGTGCACATTTATTTAAAACTATATGCCTGACGTTACAAATGCTTTGCAGCACCCGTGGTCGTCAGCACGACTGAGACCCCCATACACACCGCGACTCTTACCATCGATGCAGTCGCGAAATTTGAAAACGCGCTTCAGCATCGCGTTTCACGCAATGAACAGTTTTAATTTAGCATCGATGCAGTAGCGCGTTAGCATCGATAGTCGTCGCCCAAAACTCAGTAAATAATTTGACAAGGGACTTGTCAATGAAGAAGAAGCTTCTGTATCGCGACTATATCGATCGCGATTGTATCGATGCTACAAGTAGCGCAATGTGTAAGGGTGACATTTTGCGACTGCATCGATGTTAACGCGCGTTAGCATCGTGACTGCATCGATGCTAAAAGTAGCGCAGTAACTATTTTGCGTCTGCACAAAAGTCGCTGTCTGTAAGGGGTTTAAGGTGGTATTTGTCATTACATAGTTATGAAAAATAACCATACCTTCACTTATTAATATTAATTGCGTTCCAGACCACGAAGGAGCTAATTGTGTCTTGAGATCTTGCAGTATGTGATGTTGCTCGGATCTTCGAAAGAATAGGGTCCCATGCTGGTGGAACTTTCCAACCATCAAACCACCACCAAATGTGTAGCAATAAATCCGTACTGTTTCATTTTAATTGAAACATTGGTTTACCAAGCACTGAATAAGCTCCCTAATTGACAATGCAGCAATAAAGGCTATGTATTTATTATATAACTGATACGTTAGTATAGAGTTTGTTTGTTTGTGTAAACGTGCCAATTTCGAGAGACTATTGAACCGATTTGGAAAAAAAACATTTTTGTGTAAAATAGCTTATTTATTAGGCTTTATAGGCTATAAAACATCACGCTGCGACTGGAGGGGAGAGAGCTAACTTCAAACGCACTGAAGCAGTCACAGGGGATTGCTAGTAGCTTTTAAACTGCCTTTAATATACTTGGCGACCTCCGTGGTGTAATGGCTAAGCACGCTGGTTTCAAGGCGTCATTGCTCCGAGGTCCCGGGTTCGATTCCCGGTCGGGTCATTAAAGACAACAATATTTTCTTTATTGTCTCGGGTCTGGGTGTTGTGGTACCACCGTTGTGTCTGATTTCCATAACACAAGTGCATTAGCTACTTACTTTGGGATCAGAGCAATGTATGTGATTGGTGTCCAACTTTAAACAACTTTTAAATATGTTTAGTTCTTCGCTTCAATTATTCATAAACTTATTTTTTATCATTCAGGTAAAGACTGAGATAGCGGACGCCACTCTCGCGCAACTGATCACATCGCCTCAGAAACCGATCGCACCGTCCCAACCGTCCCCTTCCGTCGATCTGAACATCGTCAAACAGGAACTGACCGAATCATTCCCCGATGATGACGAGCCCTTGGACGTGTTATGTCAGAAGTACGGACAGTTCTGTGAGCCGAACGGGTTGAGTTACAAATGTCCGATGTGCTCGGAAGTGCAAGAGACGATGGACGCGATGCAGTCGCATCTGTATGAAGAGCTTAAGTATAGAAGGTAAGGAGTAATGGTTTCGTTTTGTATCTGCTTTTCTTTGGGATGTATAGGGCGTTGCTTTTGGTGGAATTGCTTTTTAAGCTTAAATTTATTGTTAATGTCGCGTTTTCTTTGCTCGGTGAATACTGAAAACGATAATATTCGTAAATATAATTTATAGAATATATTTTTTGATAGTTACTGGATTTTAAAAGATCGCGGTGTATAACGATGGAATACATATATAGTGTTTATCAATTATTTCGTAAAAAGGGATGTCAAGATTGTTTACAATATGCGCCAAGCAAAGTAAAAACTAAACTTAACCACATCAGCTACATTGTTTTCACAAGGACTCACATACGATTGAGGGATATATAAATGTTTGTTGTTATATTGGTAACTGATAAAAATTAGAACAATTTAATTTGAAACACTAGCATTTTATTTAATGATTTTTTTGCAATTTATTCAGGATTTTCGAAAAAT
The DNA here is from genome assembly GCA_963924145.1 of Pyrausta purpuralis. Lineage (NCBI taxonomy): Eukaryota > Metazoa > Arthropoda > Insecta > Lepidoptera > Crambidae > Pyrausta > Pyrausta purpuralis. Next base: position 5,884,977 of record OZ001663.1, on the reverse strand, counting down.
ATTGAATATCGAGACACTTTGGGTATAAGGAACATTAGGGTTAATTTTGTTGGAAATTAGATGTATTATCACATGCCAAGAAGAGTTCGTCGAATTACAAGTCATCCTGTATAAATGTAATGATAAATAAAATAAATAAATGTTCCGTTCTTATTTTTCAAAATTCTGTTCATTATATTATACATAAAAAACTAAGGTGGAATTGTGTAAAGCACTCGTATTGATTTGACAGTTCATAACGCACGGTATGATCTGTTAAACGGCAAAGAACAAAGAGTTTGTCAGATCATATCGTATGTTTTGAACTGTCAAATGAATACGATTGCTTTACACAATTCCACCTCTGATAACTATAAGTAAAAAAAATAACATATCTGCTGTGAGAACGCTAACAGTGCCACATACAGTATTAACGCATTTATATTACTTACTTATCGCTCACAGTAACTCGCGTCCGACTGTTTTGTTTGTTTTTTTTCTAAGATACCGTCATTGTGTTAATATTTTTTTAGAAGCTAACGTCGCTCAGACAGATGTGTAATTTTTATTTTTTAATATTTTTTAAGTTTCTCGTAAATGAAATATATTTTCTGTTGAGAAATAAATAAACTTTCATCGTAAATAAAAATACTGACGGCTAATACTTAACCCTCATAGATGGGCGTGCGCGATGTGCGAGTACCGCGCGTACCACGGCGCCGGGCTCGCGGCGCACGTGGCCGGCGAGCACCGCGGCCGGCGCCTGCCGCCGCGCGCGCTGCCACGAGACCTGCCCGTCGAGAAGTGGGTCGCCGCGCTGCTGCAGCACCAGGCCTCGGCCATCGCCACCTACAGAGGTACGCAGCCCGTCGAGAAGTGGGTCGCCGCGCTGCTGCAGCACCAGGCCTCGGCCATCGCCACCTACAGAGGTACGCAGCCCGTCGAGAAGTGGGTCGCCGCGCTGCTGCAGCACCAGGCCTCGGCCATCGCCATTAACAGAGGTTTGGGCTTCCCTTCTATTTGCTATCAAAGGGCGAAAGATCGCTCACTGCAGGAAAAAACGAGAGATACCTCTCGGTAGGGAAATAACAGAGAGATAGAGGAAGAGGGAGAGAGAGGTAGAGAGAGAGACAGAGAGAGAGGTAGAGAGAGAGAAAGATAGACAGAGACATAGATAGAGTGAGAGTGAGAGATAGAGAGAAAGAAGATTTACAAGCACTGAATCTTTTGCTAAAATTAATACTACCTGCTATAGTCCTTTTCACTTTACAAGAGTTCTGTGACACTTCATCGTTTTCAGAATTACGCATTTTACGTTTGTAAATTAACAGTATTTTAGAAAATATATATTTTAATTTCAGTGCCCTGTTATTACAAAAAATATAAAAATACAAGTATTTGATCGTATAAAACAAAAATAAACTTTAAAAAAAAGTAAAACCGACTTCAAAACCAAAATGCACTAAAAAGTCTTAAATAAACTCTTCACCATTGAAAGAAAAGGAATCCGTTTTAGGCAAAGAATTTCTTTTTGGAGTCGGTGCTGTGATAGTTGATGCTTGATGGTCAAAGTGATGGCACCGACTCCAAAAAGAAATTCTTTGCCTAAAACGGATTCCTTTTCTTTCAATGGTGAAGAGTTTATTTAAGACTTTTTAGTGCATTTTGGTTTTGAAGGCGGTTTTACTTTTTTTTAAAGTTTATTTTATTTCTTTATTTTTAGTGATTACATAAGAGGGGGGGGGGGGAGTTGCACCTTATGATTCTATTTTTTACGAAGCTACAAATTACCTATCATAAGTTTCGTCATTATAATTACTGCTAGGCGTTAAGGAGTTCCACCATCAGCTCAGCCCCACAAAATGTTAACTATCAGACGTAACAACTCGTCAACATTAAGATTCTAGTAAAGAAACACTATACGTGCCTTTAAAATTTGAGGGTTTCCCTCGAATACACCAAGATCCCATCATCAGATCCCAAAATGGTAAAAATGGGACCATCTAGAAGGTATACCCTCTAAGTAAGTGAAAAAAATTTTCGATTCGGTCGACAAACGACTGAGATATGAGGTAACATACATACAAAAAAAAAATAATGATAAAAAAAATAAACATACAGTCGAATTGATAACCTCCTCCTTTTTTGAAGTCGGTTAAAAAACAGTACCGCTTGGTTTAATTAAGTGAAATTTAAAACAAAAACCATTTAATTTATAAACTACGCAATTCGTGTAATGGAACGGTTTGCTAACAGAGGTGGGACATTCGTAAATCGGCAGCCATTTTGTAATCGCTTGATAATCGCGTCAGTCACTAGCTAGGAGGCTAAGCTCGGCTGCCTTTGCAGTTAGAAAAATAAGGTATCTGACTGATGTTGAAACGGCGAGGCTTGTGTATTTTAGTTACTTCCACAGTATTATGTCTTACGGTCTTCTCTTGTGGGGTTCTGCTGCAGACATTGATACCATATTTATTTTGCAGAAAAGAGCCATTCGTGCTATTTATAAACTAAGTCCTCGTGACTCCCTGAGAGAGGTCTTTAAGAAAATCAACATATTAACTGTGGCTTCTCAATACATTTTTGACAATATAATGTACGTCCGTAAAAATTTAGATTATTTCATGAAGAAGAGCGACATTCACTCATATAACACAAGAAATAAACACAAGCTTGTCGTTCCTAACTTCAGATTAGTTAAAACTAGTAATTCGTTCATGGGAAATTGTATAAAATTCTTTAATAATATACCACACAATCTTGTCGAATTGCGGGTTGATAAATTTAAGAAACACGTTAAAAACACGCTTATGTCTATAGGCTATTATAAGGTTCAAGACTATCTGAACGACACGAATGTGTGGTCTGTCCAGCCTGCACCGACTGATGTACTTACCTTTGATGATTTTGATTTTACGGCAGCTAGTGGTGACTGAGTTTGTTCCGGCGTTTCTTCTCAGCACTTGCCTAATTGTCTGTGTTCTGTCTCGAAGCGCTGGTAGGGCCCAAAAGATAAGGAGACATGATTCGGCCCCTTCAGGGCACAATTATTTTTATTTTATTTTTCACTGTACATTTGACGTTCATAAGTGGCATATTGTGTCCTAAATTGAATAAATATTTTTTTGATTTATTTTTTTGATTTTGATTTGATTTGAGTGCGTCAGCCTTGTATGGGAGTCGTGTTTTTGTTGTGTTCGCTTTTCATAGTGTTGGCGAAAACTGGACGAAAGTCGTCGAAAAGACGAAAACAACAATAATAAAAGACTGGGAGCGGTACATTGCAATAAGAACAAAAGACCAACTAATAATTCATGTTGGTGATGATGACTCTTCAAGCAATTCTGACAATGTTGATAACTCTTTAGAAACCGAATAAATAATTAAGCATTTATAATCCTGTTTTTCCCATTATGAACAATTAAGTTTTAATACAGGAAAAATATACTCATATGAATAATATTTTCATTTCGTTATTTTTTGTAATGAAATCGATTTCATTCTCGTATAAAGTAAAATCGATTCTAAGAAAAAAATCGGTACGATTTTACTATAGGACATCTCTAGAAGTGTCGAAATTGAACTGTCACAGAACTCATGTAAGGTGAAAAGGACTATAGTGTGTAATACTACCTGCTACCTGTAAACGTGTACTTTTGTCGCAAGCGGAAAACTTGATCGTGAGTGGCAAAAGCTTTTTAAACTTTTGGCCTATCTATCACTGAAACCTCTATTCTAGACAACTCGTCAGATTTAGTAGTAAGCGCTCCTAACTACAAGGCCAGAGGTCACAGGATCTAATCCCACAAGGGGCAAGCGTTTGTGTGATGAGCATGAGCTTTTGTACCTAAATCAGTCGGTAAGAATTTTTATGAATTTATGAAATCGTTGTTTTTGTATCACAAAAAAAAACCTTTAGCTCGAAACCATCATCAGAGTGTTATCTGGCACATTTTTTTTTTAAATTACTTATTCTTCTCTTCCTTAGATAACCTAGCAAAGCAGAAGATTCAGACGCCAGGTCCGTCAAAGCCGTCTAAGCCCGACGCGGCACCAGCCGAAGATCCGAAGCCTAAGCCTACGATGACCGAACTGGAGAAGGCTTTCGGCTCGTTCGGCCAGCCCTGCAACATGATGTACTGCTGCCCGAAGTGCCCCTTCAAGGTTAAAGATGAGGCGGCTATGAGGGACCATCTGGAGGGCGAGCTGACCAAGATTCGGTAAGTTTATTTGTCGTAGTGTAACATAGATTTTGGTGATAGTAGGTCCTAAGCCGATGATAAACGAGCTGGAAAAGGCTCTTGCCTCGGTCGGCCAGCCTTGCAACATGATATACTTTCTGCTGCCCGAAGTGCCCCTTCAAGGTTAAAGACGAGGCCGCTATGAGGGACCATCTGGAGGGCGAGCTGACCAAGATTCGGTAAGTTTCTTTGTCGTAATGGAACATGAGGTAATTAATAGTAGGTCTTAAGTCAATGATAAATGAGCTCGAAAAGGCTCTTACCTCGGTCGGCTAGCCCTGCAACATGGCGTACTGCTGCCCAAAGTGCAAGGGGCACTTTACAAGGTTAAAGACGAGGCCGCTAAGAAGGGCCACCTAGAGGGAGAGTTGACTAAGTTTCGGTAAGTTTATATCTCGTAGTGTAACATAGAGGTCGGTGAAAATAGGTTCTAAGCCGATGATAAACGAAATGGAGAAAGCTTTCCGCTCGTTCGGACAGCCTTGCAACATGATGTACTTACTGCTGCCCGAAGTGCCCCTTCAAGGTTAAAGACGAGGCCGCTATGAGGGACCATCTGGAGGGCGAGCTGACTAAGATTCGGTAAGTTAATTTGTCGTAGTGGAATATAAGGTCGTTGATAGTAGATCCTAAGCCGATGATGAAATGGAGAAAGCTTTCGGCTCGTTCGGCCAGCCTTGCAACATGATGTATTTACTGCTGCCCGAAGTGCCCCTTCAAGGTTAAAGACGAGGCCGCTAAGAGGGGCCACCTGAAGGGAGAGTTGACTAAGATTCGGTTAGTTTGTCTCGTAGTGTAACACAGAGGTCGGTGATAGTAGGTCCTAAGCCGATGATAAACAAGCTGGAGAAGGCTTTCGGCTCGTTCCAGTCCTACAACATGATTGTAATTCTTTTTACCCGCTGCGTAGAATAGGGGATCCGTGGACATTTTATATCTTATATCTACCCTTTTTCTTTTTTGTAAAAAAGGAGGAGCCGTTTTCAAAGGGGTAGGTTAAGAGTCGAGTCTAAAATACAGGGAAAAAAACTTTCATTTATATATTTTATTTTTATGTATTTTTCCTGTATTCCAATTTCTATTGACAACCATGGACTTAAATTTGGTTCGTACCTACTTTTTGTTACAACCTGTATACTTTAACGTACTTTTTAAAGTAGTTCCATAGAACTATGATGAAGTGTGACCTTAACCTATGATCTGATCGTGTCACTTATACAAGCCTTAAGCAGTATTTTTGTGGTTATTTTATGTAATTTATGTGGTAGAATCTCGAATGGAATATTTATTACAATTCGGCATTCACTGTTTGGATGGCTGTATAAATTAATTTCAACAATGTTAAGTTGCACACAGTGACAGATACTATAATATTGATGCTGCCGCGGCCAGACACGCTGATTAGTATCTGTGTGAGCTGCGTGAAGCCCACCTTATTAAAAACCTTTGAGAAATCCAATGATTATGTAACATTATTTTCTCATGAAATATCTCCTCGATTTCAGATGGCACTGCAGTCACTGCACAGTCACATTTCAAACATACCACGAAGCACAATTTCACTGCAAGAGCGTCCATCTTAGACAGTCTGCAAGGCCTAGGGAAGCCGCCAGGGATCCAGCCCTGAGATCGGCGTGGCTCGCCGCTGCTTTGCAGGTTTGTACCCTATTGCTATAAAAATAAAGTTCGGATAGCAAGAGACTTTTGACATATAACATTTCAAACATTCGCGTTGCAATGAAATAATAATTAGTAACTGGTTCTTTTTTGGTATGTGGGGCGGGAGGGTCAACAATACGCGAATTAAGCGAGCGCTTAATAAATTTGCCTGTAATGCATTCCAAAGAGATAAAATTATTAGAATAAAGGTACCGAAATGTTGGGTTGAAAGGGACAAAAATGGTAATAAATAAAGCGCGAGCAATGCGAGCCCTTTATATTTTTGCATGGTTTAACACATTACTAAATTTTGATCATAAACGGTTTCAGTGACTCCTCTAAAGGCGACGCATTGATAAACAATTTATTTTGAAAGCCAGTGTCAGCATCCCCAATAGGAAACCTCCCCCTCCGAACACACTTGTCAAAATTAGCAATCTAGTGAAGAATGTAAGGAACAAAATTGCGTTTCTTACACCATCTAAATGTTTTTTTTTTTTAAACTACTTAAAAGCTTTAAAAGCTTATGCTTATGACGTCAATCAAACTTTTATTAATAGCACAAAAAAAGGCTATGATTGGTGCGTTGTGGTAACACTGATGTTGACTATGACAGTATCTTTTAGGCCTGATTTTTCCAACGTAAGATAAGGTATATACGTCTAATAAAGCACAATACGCCTTAAAACGTCACCTATTTGTCAGCAATCCTTTATGTAAATGTCATTTTAAAATTGCTCATTTTACACTTATTTCCTTGGATAACTCTTAGTGTGTGTTTAAATAATAGTTCAAATAATTTGAGTATTTTTTTATCTGCACAGGTGCAAAAGCTCAGCATGAAGTCTCTACCGATAACACATGCACCGGAACCGGAACCGAGCGCACCGGAAACGGAAGTAGCGCCGGACAACTCGCTGCTCGTCGTGCGCTACGAGGAAGACGTCACGGTCGCCGAGGGGGCGGCTAGGTAAATTACATCAAAATCCGTTCAGCTGATGCGATCAGGACTGTTTGCATAGGCCCTGGTCCTGGTCTCACTATAATGTAGCCCATACTTAATTTTAGAAACAAAATAATTGAAAGAATGTTAAACTACTTGATCAATTATCTTATATATATCCTGTCAAAACTGAAACTTCAAATGACCTTTTTCTGAACAGCTACGCGGCTTTATTAAAACTTAGGGTTAAAAGAAATGCAATTTTCGATGTTTGCAGGGACGGAAAGATTACTTTTGGTTTTACTCTGGCAGAACTACATACTTTCACCCTAGGGATGGAAAAGCTATTTTTGACCCGTCTATTTTCACATGAAGGTTCAATTTTCTGAACAGAAGAGATGAAAAATCTGTTACTCATTCTAATCGTGTGTTGAAAGTATTGGTACTATAAATAAATTCAGTCATTTTGTGCAAAATCTTGAGATTTTATCTATTGCTGAACTTCATATTACTTATCATCTCATCTACAGATAGGTAATTTTAATGTTTTTTCCTAACAGCCGAAATGACAAATATTATGTTAAACTCTGGTGAAAGCACCGTTTAATTCTCGAACTATTTGCTCTCTCATTTCGTTCGAGCGCCAGAAACATCTCGAGTAAAATGGGTCACTTTCTCCCCTTGTACAACAATCTACTATTTTATTTTAACACAAGCTTTGAGTAGCTTACTTTGCGACTAGATGGCGATGTGTGAATGTCCAAAGGATATTTATTTATTATTTATATCCACTTACAGCAAGCCAGCCAATACGAGCATAGCGGCCCCCCGCAAGCGGCCGGCGCCCAGCTCGGACAGCGAGGACGAGCGACTCGTCATCGACGAGGCGACCCCCCCTGCAGCCCCCGCCGGCGTGGCCAAGAAGAAGACGGGGGGCCCCGGCGGCAAGTGCCCCTACTGTGATATGACCACCAAGTATAACCATGCGTTGAGGGACCATATTTGTAATAGGTGAGTTGTTTTTGATAATACGACGTGTTGTTTTTGTTTTTCGAATAATCTACTATGTATAAAAATAATTCGGGTTTTCCTTCCTGACGCTATAACTCCAGAACGCACGAACCGATTGCCACGGTTTTGCATTCGTTGGAAAGGTCTCGAGCTCTGTGAGGATTATAGCATTGAAAATTCAAATATAAAACAAACAAAAAAAATCCTTTTTCTTTTAATCACCAAACGAAATGTTACATTAAACGAAGCTATCTGCTGGCGAAAATGCATTCGCGGGGCTTGCTAGTTAACGATATAGAAAAAAGATCTTGATAATAAATATGCCAATAAATATTTACCCTAAAAACAAAAATGAAAATTTTCAGAAAGTAGAGATATATTTTTAACGTAGTACTTTCAATTCAGTACACTTGACCGAGCGATTCTCCACCTTTTTTAACTTGTCCATAAATACAGTTGGATAAAATAGGTCTCTGTGGCGGCGATGACCTTATCATTCGACCCAAATCTTTTGCCGGCGATTGACTTTTTCACATTTGGGAACACTAAGAAGTAATATAGCCAAATCTGGAGATTATAGTGGATGGGGCAGCAATTTGGTCATGACGACGCAGGTGAGAGCCGGCTCGTTGTCGTGAAGGAACAGCACTTTTTTCTTGCCAAATGGGGCCGTTTTTTTAAACTGCGACAAATCGGCCCAATAAGTCGGAATATTAGAGCCGAGCCCCGTGATTTTTTTACCCTTCTCGAGGTAATCGATATTGAGAACTTTCGCTGGGTAAAGTTTACTGTTTAGACTGTTCCTTGGTCTCTGGCGTGTACACTGGTACATGAATTGTAACCCATGTTTCGTCGTCGGTCACAAAACTTTTTTATACTTAGTTCTTCTTTTAGGATATGATGTATTGTCCCTTATGCGATGCCTACCGGTCTGCCAAAACGTAGTAGCCGTTTTGGATCACCTGGGCGTGGCTCATCAAAAAACCTTCGTGCGGCCACGAGCAAACTCGTTGAACCAATTTTCGACGGTCGCAGCATCCAAGTGCTTTTTTAAATTTCGCTGCGCGTTTCTAGAGAACTAAACTGAATTTTCAAAACATTAATACTTTAAAAACAAATTCGACACACAATGTATCCGTGTCATATTTGTTGTCATATTGTCATAAAATCGGTCCGATTTTAATGATAAATAAAATATACGAATCTACATTTTTTTAAATACTCCCCAGCCACTACGGAGTGAAGCCGTACACTTGCACGGTGTGCCAGTACCACGACTTCCGGAACAAGGTGCGCGCGCACGTGCTCGCCGCGCACCCCCGCGCGGACCCCTGCGCCGTCATCGTGCCCACGCCCATGCCCGCCCGGCCCAGCGCTGGGCTGGCGAGCGTGGGACCGACCGCCCCGCCCGCCGCTGGGCTAGCGAGCGTGGCTCCCTCACCGCAAGCGAACGAGGCCCCTGCGGAGGCGACCCCCGAAGCTTCTAAAGCGAGCTCCGAGAAGAGCGTCTGTTTGACGTGTCAGGCGGTGCTGCAGGTATGTGTCTGCAACCCGTTTAAAGGCACCGGTTACATTGTAGCGTCAGTTTGATCCGGCATTGTAGACGGAAAAAGCGGTGGGCTAGCGAGCGTGGCCTCCTCTGCGCTAGCGAGCGATGCCCCTGTGGAGGCGGCCTCCGAAGCCCCTAAAGCGAGCTCCGAGAAGAGCGTCTGTTTGACGTGTCAGGCGGTGCTGCAGGTATGTGTCTGCAACGCTTAAATGCATCGGCTGTGATCATGCCCACGCCCATGCCGGCCCGGCCCACTGCTGGGCAGGCGAGTGTGGGCCTGACCGCCCCGCCCGCTGCTGGGCTAGCGAGCGAGGCCCCTGCGGAGGCGGCCCCCGAAGCTTTTAAAGCGAGCTCTGTAGAGAAGAGCGTCTGTTTGACGTGTCAGGCGGTGCTGCAGGTATGTGTCTGGAACTAGTTTAAAGGCACCGGTTACACTCTTAGTCTGGCGTCAGTTTGATCCAGTATTGTAGTCAGAAAAAGCGCTGGGCTAGCGAGCGTGGCACCCTCTTTGCAAGCAAGCGTGGTCCCCTCTGCGCTAGCGAGCGTGGCCCCCTCTGCGCAAGCGAGCGAGGCCCCTGCGGATGCGGCCCGCGAAGCCCCTAAAGCGGGCTCCGTCGAGAAGAGCGTCTGTTTGACGTGTCAGGTGGTCCTGCAGGTATGTGTCTGCAACCCGTTTAAAGCAGGCGCGGATCCAGCCCTCCAAAAAGGTTGTCGCAGGTATGTGTCTGCAACTCGTTTAAAGGCACCGGTTACATCCTCAAGTGTAGTGTCAGTTTGATCCGGCATTGTAGCCAGAAAAAGCGATGGGCTAGCGAGCGTGGCCCCCTCTCCGCAAGCGAGTGACGCCACTGCGGATGCGGCCCGCGAAGCCCCTAAAGCGAGCTTCGAGAAGAGCATCTGTTTGACGTGTCAGGCGGTGATGCAGGTATGTGTCTGCAACACGTTTAAAGACACCAGTTACACCCTCGGTCTGGCGTCAGTTTGATCCAGGATTGTAGTCGGAAGAAGCGGTGGGCAAGCGAGCGTGGCCCCCTCTGCGCTAGCGAGCGAGCGTCACCTATTGGTCAGCAATCATTTACGTAAATGTCATTTAAAAATTTGTCGATTTATACTTATTTGGTCGGATAAGCCCTATCTGACGTTGATAAAATCGACTCTTAATCATCGGCCTAGTCATTTAATTGAATGCCGCCGTTTAATTAACAATGTAGGTATACAAAAACTGTCTGATTTTCACTTTCTTCAACAAGTAGTTCTCACCATCCTTCCACTTTATCATTGCGCATCTAACTGACTCAATGTTCAATTACAGACAACGTCCGAGGCCCACATTCGCGAGAACGCAGACCACGTGATCGTTACCAAAGGCGACGTCATCGTCAAGTGTTGTATCTGCCTCTCGCTCCTGCCCGATGTGGCCGCCCTCCGCGACCACCACTCGAAAAGCCACTCTGGCTTGTCTATGGAGTATGCCCACTTTAGGATACTGAACGATGAGAGAGATATAAGAGTGTGTGGGTATTGCAACAAACGGTCGGTGAACGCGAATGAGATGTTCGCGCATCACGGATACGCGCATCCGTCGCTGCCTATCAAGTACAAGGACGAGCCGCAATTGACGTTTGTGTCGTCTTCGAGCCAGGATGAAGCTGCAGGTTGGTTTATTTATTTATATAAATATGGCTTACTTACAGTTAACATACACAAAACTCCTTTGAGATATCCTCGTCACTCGGTACTGCCACTGAAGCCTCCATTCGGAAAAACCGTTCTTGGATTCTAACTCCCCATTGCCCAGACTCTGCAAACTTCTTAATAAATATAGCAACATTATCGATGTAAATTTTGACACCTTCTTCAGTTTCCGAAAAAAGCTCATAAATTGTATTATAAGTTCGTCATAGTCTAAAGCGAGCAGAGTGCCATAATTTGATTTCCCGCTTTTCTTTGTCGGTCTTTTTTTATATAGAATGATCATTATCTGAATGGTTTTGTTAATATTATTTTGTTTTTTTTTTGACAAGCTTATATTAGCTCCTATGTATGTAAGAAAATCTTGAAATCATAATAAGACCCACTTCCTGGTCTTCTATTAGGATGAAATTTTGCACACGTACAATAGTACGATAACAATACATGATTAGCTATGAAACGTCATTACAAATCCAATATGGCGGCCTCCCTAAGATGGCGGACAGGCTATTTAAAATGCACCCCTATGATATGGGTATCAAATGAATGGGTTTGCTGTCCGAAATACGAAAAAAAAATAACTTGACTTAGTCCAACATGGCGGCCATCCAAGATGACGTATTGACTATTTGAAATGCACCCCAATGACATATCATTGGGTATTAAATGAAAGGGTTTTGCTGCATGGAATACGAAATTAATAAAGAGCATGTTTATTTTTTTATTTTTTAAACTATTATAATGGTTATTCAAAATCACAAAAAAAATATAATCGGTTATAATTAGAATGTGTACTGTCATCCGCGCTCACCCGCCCGCGTTCTTCAGTTTCGTGTCAATACAGTTTATTCAAATATAATCTATTATAATATTTGGGCAATACAACACATTACAAACATATTCAAGCAAATTACATCGTTCAATCTAGATGTTGTGAGTTACATGAAAGTAGCCTAAAATTAATTGCTACCACTATACTATTAATTTATGACTAATTTCTGTTGACATGACGAGGTGTGACAAAATTACTGCGTTTCTTGTAGAACAATATTTATTGTCCAATTAACACTTTGACTGTCCCAAGGGCAATGATGACCTAGTTGACCTAATTTCAAAAACTAGATAATACCTTACTTTATTTAGTAAATATATTCATGAAAAAAATTGATATTTTTAAAAATATTCAACATTTAAATGATTTAAAACATTTAATTTGAATGGGTCTCATTAACGCTCGAACTGTTATGGCGTACTAAATGACGTCACAGCGTAAGCTTGAAATTCTTTTTGACAGCAAGATACTTTGAAGAGTTGACTATGACAGCAAATAAACCCGCCATCGTGCAAGGCGTGACGTCACATCTTCTGATAGGCGTTTACGGTCACGGGACCAAATGTGTGTTTTGGACCAACTTAATTATTTAAAATACTTATACTATCGTCATTTTAATTCATAAAATAATTAGTTTTATGCTATCTCCAAACTGTACTTAATCACTAGAAATTACCAACATTGTAATTTGTTATTAGTGGAAATTAGCCAATGGTCAATACAAAACAACACGTCCAATAGTGCATTATATGCAATGCACGGACGTATTGACTGCACTATTTTTGGTGGTTAATAGTATATTGTGTGTCATGCACGGACGTACCGAGCTTACTAATAAATGCATTATATGAAATGCTTGGACAGTAAAAGTGTTGCAACAACTTTTTGGTTAGGGACCTGCGTCATAATCGCAAAAACAAGTACTTTATGATACTTTATTGTCAATTTTATTATTGTTTTGTTGTCAATTTTATTATTATGTTTTATTGTCAATTTAATTATTATGTTTTATTGTCAATTTTATAATTAAGTAATTTTTAGATAAACATCCCTATAATGATAGGTTTTATTTATTTCATGTCTTACCCGGATCAGGTAGGTTAAAAATGTAACTAACACACATATCATCACATCAAACTGATTGTCAACAAGTAAGTAGGCTTGAAAATCATCATCATCATCAATACAATAGGGTAGAACTAGCTTTAACTAGTTTTTTGAAAATTTCAGATGGTGCAATAAAAGACTGTAACCCATCTTCTGCACCACCTAGAAAAGTGGCCAGAAAATCAACCACCAAACTGCCGTTTCAAACGGTAGCAAAGAAATCCACCACCAAACTACCATTCTATGCCGAAGAGACCGAGCTAGAATATTCCTACTACGGAACAAAACCGACTCCTATAGAAAAATATGAAAACGTCACGACACTCATGGCGTTCTGCAACACAATGGTGCCGTTCACCATGAAAAAGTTGAGTGAGATTATCAAAATTAACCCCAAAGTGATTGTGAAAGATGTGACCACGAAGCCCGGTGAACCTAAAGTTTAATCAATAATCTCGTAGAGTGATTTGACGTTTGTGTTGTGACCGGAAGAATGAATTTCATCAATGTCATTCATTCACTTAACCATTCTTACGCCTCGAATTAAATCACATGTTTACTTTACTGGTTTAAAACGTTTTATTTGCACGCGCAATTATATTTTCAACAATAATAAATAGCAACAATTAATTAATCATTTTAATTATTCCTATCTCTGTTTCCAACCCTGAAAATTTGTATACCTCGTCTTTGATAGAATTCACATATATAAGTATTTTTTTATAATGAAAATTATGTAACCAAATGTGGACGAAACACAACACTAGCAAAATAAACATGGCAACAGTATTTTACAGTGACATTAGCATCTGTCAAATTACTCTACGGAATTGTGTTATAGTGAAACTTTATCCGCCATCTTGATGGCAAATATCTGTGATTTTTTAAACATTCTATCTATGTGCAGTGTTGAATTGTGTTGCAGTTATAATAATGTCAATTTGTAAATCGCTGTATCTGGACATTATACATCTGTGTATAATACACGACACATCGATCTGCGATCGTAGAATATAGCGTTGAATGTTAGTAAACAGTAACTGTGAAAATTATGTTATATTCTAGATATATCTAACTTATAAATCATAACACAATTCAACACTGTAATTTAATTAATAGATCAGTAGTTATAGCATAGCATTGTATTTTTGTTGTAAAAAGGAACGCAGGCATTTTTTTAATGTTAAGATATATACCCACGTGAAATTTCTGATTTTGTGAATATCAATATGAGCGTAAATGAACATTAAATGTTAGTCAATAGGTAGGTATGTTTAATGTATCTCCTCATACAACAGATCTCTAGATACTGTTTCCTTTAAGTATAATTCAGGTTATATTTAATAATGTACATTGGATTAACTTGTAAGTATTAATAACGTGTCGCAATGTCCTATCATATACAATTTATGTTTTAAGAAGTTCCTAACTTTGATTTGAAAATATTTCAATTAATATTGATGTTGCTGATTCGCAATTTATAGTCGAGAAACTCAATTGTTGCGATAATGATATGTATGTATACATTCTGCCAAATCTAAATGTTATTGTAGTTTGAGTACGGTGATTTATATTTTTAATTATTCAAACTTCATAATGGACCAGCTCTATAAGTGGTTTAATATCCACACAATGTATAATTAATTACCTTTATTTCAAATGGTGAAATGAAATTCATTTTTGCAGCAACTGAGTATCTTAGCAAGTTGATTAAGAATCGTTTGTATCTTGTATCTCGTATTGTTTAACCTCTCAAGGTTAGGCTGTAGACTGCTATAAAATAAAAATGTGAAATAAGTATTTTTTAGTCGCTAGGTACGCCAAAGTCTCTTCCAGACTATTAAATTTTTTCACGATTACTGAACTCTTTTATTTGCCTTTTTTAAAACTACTTCACCATTGCATGAAGCCCAATAGTAATAACTGATTAGCTTAGGAAAGTAAAGATTATAGAAATCACATGGAACAATTTTTAACTTCGTAACTTTGTTTGGACTAGGTACTTAGGAGCGAGGACGAAATTTATCACACGTGTTTGGAAGCCTTAGCAGGTTATCGATTATCCAATTCCAAAGAAGTTCCATACATATGTGTCGAAATGACAACCTCCATTTTTAGTGGTAATTGGTATTCGAGGTCGAACCCCTCGTAGATGGTACTAAGCCTAGTCTTCACCCGTTCACTGAACCGTTACTGCCAAATTTGGCTCGAAAACTGCCTCGCGAAACTTTGCAAAACTGCCTCGGTGGTGTGCCTGCCTTAGCAATACCTACCTGAGTTTTTCCTGTTCAGAAAATCTTAGGGTAGCCCGGAGTTTGGAAGTTGGCGGTGTTTTCACCCCCGTGCCTCGGAAAAGCACTTTAAGCCGTTGGTCCTGCGCCTGATCTCTCTCCGGTCGTGTCGGATTGCTGTCCCATCGGGCTATGAGAGTGAAAGGAATAGAGAGTGCACCTGTATATGCGCACACACTTGTGCACTATAATATGTCCCGCGCAGTCGGCTAGTCGTTGTGACTGGCCACCGTAGTCGTAATCGACTAGGGGGACTATTATTATTTATTATTACTGCCAAATTTCTAAACAATTAAGTTGGTTTAAAACTCGAAAACTTTTGTTGAAGTTCACACTTGCAACTTCTAGCATATACACTTCTGGACACATCTATTGGCCGACCTTAGAGTTTAGGTTTCGATGGCCCCTTCCGAAATATGATTGCTAGATTGAACAAAAACTGTTGATGCAGTTTTAAACCTGATACATTTTACCATCTTTTTCGATAGTATTGTTTTAAATTTGAATTAAGAATACCATACGACATGGAGAGCTACGCCTAACAAGTCGGATATGCGCCTTGTTAAAGGCAATTGATTTTTGAATAAAAAACATGTTTTATCAAATAAAGGTTTAATTTAATAACGCGTGTTGCCTCCATGGGCATCTACCACAGCTCTCATACGATTAGACATAGAGTTTATCAACCGCTCTATGAAATTTTGAGGGATCATCTCCCATTCCTCTTCTATGGCAGTTTTCAACTCCTGCATCGTCTGGGCAACTGGCTGACAAGCCCTAACACGTCTTTTTAGCTCGTCCCACATGTGCTCAATGGGGTTCATGTCTGGGCTTCTGGCTGGCCAGTCCATAACTGATGTTCACATCCCGAAGATATTCCCTGACGATGCCGGCCGCATGGGGTCTTGCATTTTGGGCCCACATAGACCGGGTATGGTATCACGTGAGGTTCTAAGCACTCACGAATGTACCTTTCAGCATTTAATGTTGGCAGCCGTGGTTCTGTAACAACCTCAAGTTGAGTTTTGCCGCTCGCGGATATACCGCCCCAGACAGTCCACGAGCCACCGCCATAAGCAACCCTCTCTTCAAAGCAGCATTGTGCGAAACGCTCTCCCTTACGTCGGTAGACCTTCTTCCTTCCATCATTGCCATGTAACACAATTTTAGACTCATCAGAAAAGAGTACACGGCTCTAATTTTACTGTGTCCAATTTAAATGACTGCGTGCGAAATGAAGGCGCGCTGTTCGGTGGGCTCGCGTTAGTTTTGGCCCATTAGCTGGCTTGTGTGGTACCATATCGCGTTCTTTTAACCTTCTCCGAACAGTTCGAGCGCTCACAGATACTCCGTGGAAGTCGCGAAGTTGCTTTTGTATCTCAATGGAGGTAAGGTGACGATTTCTCAAGCTGGTCGTCACGATGAATCGATCCTGCCTTTCAGTTGTGACCCGAGATCGTGGCCTTCCTTGGCGACGAACAAAGCCGCCAGTCTCTAGGTACCTCCGATAAACATTTCGGACCGCAGATCGACTTAAATTAAGTTGAGCACTCACGTTTCTTTGGCTGTGTCCGGCCTGAATAAGTGGCACAGCTTGGGCGGCGACTTCAGGTGAAGTATCCATAGATTATTGATAGAACCTCACCATAATGTTAAGAATAAGTAATGTTTGTTGCAAAACCAAAGATATCAATCACTTTTTCAAGAATTAAATCCAAGTAAACCAATAAAACCAAGTTTTCTTAGTATTCGATTGTTTGATATCAACAAACAGGCTCCAAATTGTCTTTTGTTTCTTTAAATTCTGTGTTCGAAATTCAAAAAAAGACTATTGAATGAAATTGTGAATGTGCCAGGTTCAAAACTGCATAAAAACTTTTTACTCGACCTAATATAAAATTTTAGCTTAGACCAAACGAAACTGAAAATACAAGGTGAGCCAATAGATGTGTCCAGAAGTGTAGGTTCTTACCTATGTTAAATAAAGGTGTAGCAATTATATAAATTATCCCAAGGAAAAAGTGCCTGATAAAATAACCAAAGCAAATAATAAGTTATGTAGGTGTCAGTTTAATCGCTTAGACTGGTAACCGAGTAAGGTTACCAGTCTAAGCGATTATTGCGTTAAAAAATAACCTACCTACCCTCAAAACTACTCTTAACATGTCATTTAACAATTCAAAACGTCTACCTCCTAAAATAGCGTTTAAGCGACGACACACTGCAACTAATTGCCTTTATTACTTTAACAGGCACTTTTCGTTGTGATAATTTAAATAATTGTGAGTGACATCCTAATTAAACATATGTTTGAAGTTGCAACGAAATTAGGTAAATATGTAGCAATTGTTGACGCAATTGTTGACGCAATACATTTCAGAAAACTGCATGCTTGACTATAAACTAGGAGGTGACCAGCCAACCCAACGTCAGGATGGCTGGTCAAAAATATATTTTATTTCGAAATATATAATTATCTTCTGTAGCAATTTTATATTATATGTAGCAAATATAAGCAATTATGTAGCAGTTTTCGAATCAACTCTCATAGACCAACGCCTCAGACAACCTATCTTACATAAGCACTAGAAAGGTATAATCATGTTTAAAGTGGGAGAATTATCTATACTAATATTATAAAGCTGAAGAGTTTGTCTTATCAAAATAAATACATTCATCATCACGAGCATTTCATTTAGAACAAAGTTGCCCTTTATATCATTTGATTCCAATAAATATCTTAGGAGCTATCACAGTTTTAACATAACTCCGCATCAAAATAATGTTCGCAGCTTAAGTACAACGTGCGCTTGCGCTAATCTATACTAATATTATAAAGCTGAAGTGTTTGTTTGTTTGTTTGTTTGTTTGTTTGTTTGTTTGAACGCGCTAATCGCAGAAACTACTGGCCCGATTTGAAAAAATATTTTTATGTTGGATAGTCCATTTATCGAGGAAGGCTTTAAGCTATATAACATAAAGATACGACTCACAAGACCACAGCAGCAATGAAAAATGTTGCGAAAACGGGAGAAAGATATTCCTTTTGAGAGCTTCCGCTGCGTACGCTGCGGAAACCGCTAAAGTTACACAAAAATCATGTATGACAGGATTGTTCAGCATTAAAAGTTCTATCATAAAGTCCGGGACAGCATAAGTCTATCTTTTATGGTTGACTTACTACAACCTTTTTTATGTTAATAAATTTGTAAAAAAATAATGCATCATTTTTAGAGGTGTATTATACACACAGGTATTTATTCTTATCAAAGTAAATACATTCATCATCACGAGCATTTCATTGAGAACAAAGTTGCCTTTAAATATCATTTGATTCCAATAAATATCTTAGGAGCTATCACAGTTTTAACATAACTCCGCACCAAAATAATGTTCGCAGCTTAAGTACAACGTGCGCTTGCGCTAATTATATTATAAAGCTGAAGAGTTTGTTTGTTTGAACGCGCTTATCTCAGGAACTGCTGAACCGATTTGAAAAAATATTTCTGTGTTAGATAGCTTATTTATTGAGAAAGGCTTTAGAATATAAAACATCGCGCTGCGACGGGAGGGGAGGGAGCAAACTCAAAACGCGCGGACGAAGTCGCGGGGGACCGCTAGTTATATTATAAAGCTGAAGAGTTTGTTGGTTTGAACGCGCTTATCTCAGGAACTGCTGAACCGATTTGAAAAAATATTTCTGTGTTAGATAGCTTATTTATTGAGAAAGGTTTTAGGATATAAAACATCACGCTGCGACGGGAGGGGAGGGAGCAAACTCAAAACGCGCGGACGAAGTCGCGGGGGACCGCTATATATTATAAAGCTGAAGAGTTTGTTTGTTTGAACGCGCTTATCTCAGGAACTGCTGGACCGATTTGAAAAAATATTTCTGTGTTGGATAGCTTATTTATCGAGAAAGGCTTTAGGATATAAAACATGACGCTGCGACGGGAGGGGAGGGAGCAAACTCAAAACGCGCGGACGAAGTCGCGGGGGACCGCTAGTCAAAAATATGTCTCAAAGGACACAAATAAGGGCAATACAAAAAGTAGCATTATTGCAAATTCGAATATGCCAAAGAAGCATACACCATACAAAACTCTGAAAAGTCTCGCAATACGCTTAGAGAGAGTCTAGTTAAATCTCCTTTTTCTATAGTCTGTAAAAAAACTGGCACACAACCTTGCCGGTATTCGTAGAGCAGGCCGGTATTACGTAAGCTATAGCACACCATACATTGTTCTTCAAAGCTGCATAATTTCAATACAACTGACTTTCAAGCTCGCAAAATAGTAGGTATTATACATCCAATATCCATGATACACAACTTATTCTAAAAAGCCAGTATATGTCTTCTAGAACAAATTGTCCCTAAGTGGTTTAGAATGTTTTTAACACTCACAGTTTCATATTTTATATTCATATAGATGAAATAAGAAACCAAAACTCGAACCAGCAACTTCTTGGCTAACCGGGCCAAGAACTAGCTTCTTAAAGAACAGAGACTTAAGGTGCAACTCCCCCCCCCCCCCCTCTTTTGTAATCTCTAAAAATGGAGAAATTAAATTAACTTTAAAGAATTAAAACCGACTTCAAAACGAAAATGCACTAAAAACTCTTAAATAAACCCTTGAACCATTTTAGGGATATTAATATGGATTCCTTTTCTTTCAATGTTCAAGGGTTTATTTAAGGCTTTTTAGTGCATTTTGGTTTTGAAGTCGGTTTTTACTTTTTTAAAGTTAATTTTTTTCGTTACAAGTATTGAACAGATAACGCTAATGAGAATTTATTCAGACATTATGAAACAGGGGCTACGATACGTAATATGTAACTCCGGAACCGCGGCTTTTGAAGGCAAATGCGGAATACGTGTTGACTAGAGAGCCAATTGAAGCTGGCTCGCCCTTAAAACCCCTCGCAACCAATTTGCGGGACCCCCATTGATGGCGGAACAAGGAAAGTGCTGCGAGCAGATTTGATTCGGGTATCGGGAATTTGTCGAGCCCAGTCCAACTATTTTCAAAGAATATCGTAGTATGTTTTTGTAAAAGCTTGCCGTTTTCAATCACATTACGTAGTTACTGACAGTTGTATTAAGGTAACTGGCTATTTTTTCTTTATATCCGAGCGCCAGAAGGAGGGTTTTGTTTTTTGTAACGCTTCCCAGTGGCTTCGAGTAAACGTCGTATCTCAAAATATACATATAGCCTATGGAAATATCGTTCGTCGTAGGGCTTAAGCCTTATGCAATATCTTGATGTATCAGTGATATTAATGTAGAGTTCCATCTATAGTATCTGAATGAGTAACATACATCTATTCACACAAAATATCGCATTATAAAGGAGAATAAACGAACGTTATTCGTGGATTATTAATATTTAAAAATACACAAATCAAAAGTGTATATCAACATATATTTTTGCAATAACTTTTCTCCTGATTGATATTAATTAAAGATAAGATATACCCAAAATGAGTTCATCCAAATCACGCTGTGGAATCACCGCCCATGTTCGTTGCAACAACAAAAAAAGGTCTTCTTGCGACTGGACTACAGAGAAGAGCTCTGCCGAATATGGAACCCTCCATATTCGGCAGAGCTCTTCTCTGTAGTATATCCCATGCATGCTCAATCGGGTTCAAGTCTGGCGACTGAGCAGGCCAGGGCAGGACATAGATGTTAGCTGCGGCAAGAGTCTGTCTTACAACTCTTGCGGTGTGCGGTCGTGCTATATCATGCATTAACTGAAATAAGGGACCGATTTGCACTTGTAGAGGAACGATGACGTCTGATACAATCGTTTTAGCATAAATTTGAGCGTTGAGGTTGCCTCTGATCCGAATCAAATCAGTTCTTCCGCCGATCCAAATACCCGCCCATACCATGATTTTTCCACCACTATAAGGATGGACTTCCTGAAAGGATTTTAATCTTTGTTGGCGTCCAGGGGTTCTCCAGTGTCGTAAACGTCTTGTATTCGGTCTCATACCAAAACGAGACTCATCAGAAAAGCACTCGAAACGCCATTGTTCTTCTGCCCAATTTCTGTGTTCAAGAGCCCATTGATATCGAATTCTACGATTGTGCATTGCTATAGGTGGTACCCGTAGCGGTCTTCGGGAATGAAGGTTCACTTCATGCAAGCGGTTTCTGACTATTTGGTCGCTAATTAAGTTCC
The DNA here is from genome assembly GCA_963924145.1 of Pyrausta purpuralis. Taxonomy (NCBI): domain Eukaryota; kingdom Metazoa; phylum Arthropoda; class Insecta; order Lepidoptera; family Crambidae; genus Pyrausta; species Pyrausta purpuralis. The sequence continues at coordinate 5,863,485 of OZ001663.1, read as the reverse complement.
CCGAAGAGTGATGAAGCCTGACGGCTAACATCATGGCGGTTATTGTTGGAGCTCTTCGAGCTGTGATTTGAATGTATCGGTCTTGTCTCCGTGTGGTGCAGCGATACCGTCCTCCATGGCGCTCAGCCACGGTACCAGTGCTTCGGTAACGTGTCCAAAGTCGACTGATAACACTCTGACTTGTATTCAGAGCTAAAGCCACAGTACGTTGCCGGGAACCAGCTTCTATCATTCCCACGGCTCTGAGCATTTCTTCCCTGCTTAAATGACGTCGCCGCTCCATAATAACGTTGGTTTTAATCAGTAGTAGGGAAACAGTAGCTCTAATAATGTCTTCAATGCGTTGTATGTTTTTGTAGGGAAAATATTGACAGCTGATTTTCATCTTATACTCGAATTTGATTGACAGTTCCTGTTTCAAATTATGAAATGCACCAAAAAGGATCCATATAAATTTATATAATCATAAATTTATTACAAAGCCACATCTCAATCTCAAGAAATCCGCATCAAAATGCTTGATCCCTAGACACTTTTGATGTGTATAAGTGATATAAGTGTTTGCTCGTGACTCACGAACAAACCAAGTGCGACTAAGATGGAGTCAAATTTAGAACGAGCTCGCCCAGAAGAAGCCTGTTCACTCTGACTTCAAATAAATACGGATTTTGATCAGCGAGTTCCACTCCTTTGCCGTGGGAATTCTAAATATTGATGAGCAGCGCTTATTTATTTATTTAGCTTTTAGCTTTATTTATCATACTCAGACACAAAAGTAACATATAATCGAGATACTTTAAAAGTTATTCAACAGTGCTTAACAATCGATCAATCATTTATCGTATGTAGAGGTTACTACTTGCTTGCGAATAAATTGTGATTGATTTGAGAGCCGAATGATCACCTGACTGTCCCATGGGTCCTCTTAGGCTTTAGAAGGTTTTTACCATTGACAAAATACATTCAAGCCATTAGAGACCAATATTTTTGTGCGGACTATTACATTAAACTGATACACAACAAATCTATACTAATATTATAAAGCTGAAGAGTTTGTTTGTTTGTTTGTTTGAACGCGCTAATCTCAGAAACTACTGGCCCGATTTGAGAAATTATTTTTATGTTGGATAGTACATTTATCGAGGAAGGCTTTAAGCTATATAACATAAAGGTACGACTCACAAGACCACAGCAGCAATGAAAAATGTTGCGAAAACGGGAGAAAGATATTCCTTTTGAGAGCTTCCGTTGCGTACGCTGCGGAAACCGCTAAAGTTACACAAAAATCATGTATGACAAGATTACTCAGCATTAAGAGTTCTATAATAAAATCCGCAACAGCATAAGTCTATCTTTTATGGTTGACTTACTACAACCTTTTTATGTTAATGAATTTGTAAAAAAATAATGCATCAATTTTTGAGGTGTATTATACACACAGGTATTTATTCTTATCAAAATAAATACATTCATCATCACGAGCATTTCATTTAGAACAAAGTTGCCCTTTATATCATTTAAATTCAATGAATATCTTAGGAGCTATCACAGTTTTAACATAACTCCGCACCAAAATAATGTTCCCAGCTAAAGTACGACGTGCGCTTGCGCTAATTAATATTATAAAGCTGAAGAGTTTGTTTGTTTCAACGCGCTTCTCTCAGGAACTGCTGGACCGATTTGAAAAAATATTTCTGTGTTGGATAGCTTATATATCGAGAAAGGCTTTAGAGTATAAAACATCACGCTGCGCCGGGAGGAGAGGGGGCAAACTCAAAACGCGCGGACGAAGTCGCGGGGGACCGCTAGTGAAATATATACTCAGTAATATTGGCAAAGAGTTCTATTTTCAAATTTTAGAATATTTTTTTTATTATATTGTTTATAAGTGGCCAGTTCTAAGAACTTTCAGTTTGACCCTCGTATAAAGCTGAAGAGTTTGTTGGTTTGAACGCGCTTATCTCAGGAACTGCTGAACCGATTTGAAAAAATATTTCTGTGTTCTTCTCAATAAATAATAGATAGCTTATTTATTGAGAAAGGCTTTAGGATATAAAACATCACGCAGCGACGGGAGGGGAGGCAGCAAACTCAAAACGCGCGGACGAAGTCGCGGGGGACCGCTAGTATAATATATACTGATATAGATTCCTTATATTCTGATGAAGATTCCTTTGTCTAAGGATAAACGTTCTTAATTTCGAAGGAATCTTATTATTTTAAGACAGTTACGATAAATTTTAACGTGTCTTGTAACCCTGATTTATGGTTTCCCTCCATTTTTAATTAAGCAGAGTTTTAATTTGCTTCACCGCATAGTCGAGTTTTAATAAAGTAAGTTCGCAAGATATGTACTTATAACTTATTAAGCCATGATATGGCACAGACGCAAAAAAACTGCTAAAGTTATTACTCTTTATTACATGGGTGCTATTTAACGATACATTTAGGTAGTATTATGGCATTAAAAAAAAACAAATCTTGGTAACAACACTTAATTAATAATTTAAAAAACCGGCCAAGTGCGTGCGCTTATGCACTGGGGGTTCCGTGCCAATTTAAACTGAATTTCCATACACTTACTTCCACTTAGCTAAAATACCACAATATTTTGTTGACACCAAATATAACTTTGTTTTTCATAGTGTTTATATGAAGCACAAAGTTATGTTTGCAGTTGTTGAAAATGTGTTATATCTCAAAAACTACTAGTTCGATCCCGTCCAAACTAATTATCGTTGAAAGTAGATATTTGTTAAGATCTATATTATATTATTTGTTTCAAAATAACAACTTGCTTAGTTTAGAAGTTAGAGGGGGGGGGGGGGACCCATTTTACCACTTTGAAAGCGTCTGTATTAAAACGTTAGACTTTAAAAGAAAATGGTCTAAGGAACATACACGCATAGGTTTGACAAAAAAAAAACCGTTTTAGAGTCATGAGTGGGGGGAGCCCTACCTCAAATAACATTTTTTTTATATTGTTTGTAAAATAATTTAAACGCTTTAACAGGAAACATCTTTCTACCAAATTTCATTAGTGTGATGGTTATAGTTACAGAATAAAGTGGCTGTGGCATACGGATGGACAGACAGGCAGACTTGACGAAACTATAAGGGCCATTATTGCCATTCGGCTTCGAAACCCTAAAAAACACTAAAATCTTAGTAACAACACTTAATAAGTGGTCATTAAAATTTTGTTCCAAGATCGCACATACATATGAGTAGTTAACGTCCGATCAACATTTCTCATGCGTACTTAGGCAACCTTGTTATTTATAATATAAACTCTATGGATTAGACATTTTCAATAAGTCAGACATGATCCATCCTAGACCACATCATCACTGACCATTAGATGAGGCTGTCGCCACATACCTACGTCGTTATTAATTAAAATAAAATCCTCTCGAGAGTAAATTCTTGCTAGACCGCGCGTTGGCTAATGGCTCTACTGTTCTTTGTTATATAGGGCTTCGTTGTGCAGAAACCGCCATAGCAAGCGTCTGCGGTGTTTGGCAGTCGGTGCCGTACCAGGTCAAGGCGCGGCGGGAAACTATGTGATGCTGGTCACACGACCCAGGCTTCGGAAAACGCACCGCTGGTCCGCGACGCGCGCGCACAAGACATACAAACGCGAATTTTTTTGGCAGACTGACTCGCGTCGCGCGCGCGGCCGCGGCTATCCGGTGGGGCCCCCGCGCCCGCTCCCCAGCGGCCGCGAGCGCGACACGTGTAGGCAGGCAGGCAACACGGCGGCGATGGGCGGCGCGTATGACAATACCTACAAAGAAAGACCGAGAGCTCCGCTCAGCAAAACGCGGCACGGGGTGTTTTATTTTACTCTTTTTTCTACATGTTTAGAGGCGATTTTCTCGAAAACTAGCGTATAAAAAATTTTTTTTTTCGTACAAAATATATTTCATTTATTTTTCCGAATCTGCCTTTAAAATATTATCACTTAAAACGAGGTAGCCTTATATTGCACCTGACTGGCGGGAATAAATCACAAATGCTCACTGATCCCTATTTAATTAAAATAGACGAGGGATCAGAACTGCATAAAAAAATAAAAGAACTGGTTTGATTCAGATAAAGTTTCGGAAGATAGTATAAGGGTAAATCGCACTATCACAAGTTTTAGTTTTCGTAAAATTAATTTAACTTGGATGAATGGAAGTCTTGCTTTAACTACTTTATATTATTATTATTATTGTTTACCCGAAAACTTTTAAAAACTGAGTGGACAGGCTTCTTCTGGGTGATCTCCCTCCATCGTCGACTCTGTCTAAGCCCAATTAGGTGTAGGCTAGAGTCAAGAGCAAACCCATTTCGAATAAATAAATAAAACAAATCTTTATTTCGTGGGATAAGGCAAAATCAGCCCTCAATAAGTATAAAACGACCGATTTTAAAATGTTATTTGCATTCATGATTGCTGACAAATAAGTGGCGTATTCAAATTATGCGTACTGTATTTAGACGTTGGAAAAATCAGGCCTCAGTCCACGGACGAGTAAAAAAAGTAAAGACTCCGCGTCACCTACATAAAAAGTGAGGCACCCAAAGTAAGCCAGCATACGTGTAAATACGAACCTCCACCACAGAAAATATAATAGTACTACGTACAGAAGGATCACTGTACTAAGAATGATAAAGTAAAAAGAACTTTCGCTGCAACGCAATGAAGTGCCATTCACTTCGCACGATTTTAATTCAAGGTTGTTTTATCTACCTATCTATACCTGTCTCTTTCTAACACGTAACGCTTTCCCTGTTTCGCGGCCTTGAATGTGTCAGGGTTGCGAGCGGCGCGTGGCACGAACATACGCGTAGGTACACAACGCGCTACTCAAATAAAATAAATAGTCTAGAGGACCTAGCACATTTCTTGACTGTGTTCTATCGGAGAAAGTAATTGATAGTGTCAGCGTTCGTTTAGTATTAAAATAAGTGTTTACTCTGTCTAATTTAATTATTTGGTACAAAATTACTGAATTCGGAGAAATGAAAGTACAAACCAAACACACATGTATATACGGCCAACAGCACGTCAAGATAAACACTGCGGTATCTAATGCAGTTGTAATAAGGGCTAGTTTGCAACAAAAGTGGATAACCTGATTTGCTGTCGACTGTACATCACACTCAAACAAATAAAATTTTATAGTAGAATTATTTTCTCCGTGCAGTTTGGGTCATAAATCATAGCTCGGCCTCAGCCCGGTTAGGGTGGTGAGAAGGTTGCGCGGGCGCACCGCCGTTTTAAAATTTATAGTATTTAAAAAATTTAGTTTATTATAAATAATTTCAATAAATATAAAATTTTATATTAATTTATTTATTTATATATGTATATATATGTTTTTTATTTAGTTACACACACTTTTGTTGCAAACTAGCCCTAATGTCAACTGCATAAGATACCAGTATTAACCTTAATTTGCTGTTGTAACTACAAAAAGAGACTTTTGTTTATGTGAACCCTATCTATCGTACCTTTATAAATGCTATCAAAATCGAGATTAATTTTATTGGAATACCTAAAAATTAAGGGTGATATTATATAGCTAAAGTAAAATAATAAACTGTAGCTCTTGGACTATTAGATTTTGGACTATTCGATTTTGGACTACGTAAAATCGTAACACAAAATTACTTAAGTAATTTGGTAGGTACTTATAAATATTATGCCTACTACGCAGCGGGTGCGGGTTCGATCCCCGCACAATACAAACATTTGTGTGCATGAACATGTCTGTTTGTATTGGTCTGGGTGTTTTCTATGTATATCATGTATGTATTTACAAAAAAAAAAGTATTTAAGTATTATATCCGTTGTCTGGCACCCATAACACAAGCTTTGAGTAGCTTACTTTGGGGCTAGATGGCGATGTGTGGGAATGTCCAAAGGATATTTATAAGGAAGGATATTAAAGTAAGTTTAGTGACCTGTTTCCGTTTATTTTAAGTTAGATTGACGTAAGTAACTGGGTAGGTATCTTAAACTCAAACCTATTTCTTTGAACAAGAAATGTTGAATACCTACCTACAAAATTTGTTTTGATAAATAATGTCATAATTAGGAATACATATCTCAAATTATTAATAGTTATTTCGTTGTAACGAAGTCAGTCACAGGTTGAGAAAATAAACACAGTCACAGGCGCGTGGCGCGGTCCGCGAGCGGCAGCCCTAGCCCCGCGCTCATTTATGCTCGGCGTACCGAGTCGCTTGAACGTACCTAAACTTCGGAGTGACACCCCCCTGCCTCCACGCACAAACTGACGCAAAAGTAAGCCGATCGGCCTCCATTACCCTCTCGGCCATTGTCTGTGACAGTGCAAACATTCGCGTATAAAAAATTTAAAAAAATGCCAGCGTGTGTCGTTAAACAGTGTATAAATATTACATTTCTACAAAAAAAGTGCCAAGGAATTACCTTTCACAGGCTACCCAGTACCTATTACATTAATTTCAGTTCTTTTTAAAATACAATAAATATTTATTTGGAACACAAAACCTCCACTCCACGTGATTTGCCAGTGACAGTAACAGCCAGTGTGGCCGGGAAATAAATAGGGACTTTACCCGAAAAAACGGGTTAAGTGCGAGTCGGACTTGCGCACTGAAAAACTACAAGTTGGATATCGTTCAAACCAATTTTTATTGAAAGTTTTTGTCAAGTTCTACATCATGTTTTTTTTTCAAAACGTATTCTTGCTATGTTTAAAGATTAAAGGGGGATGGGGCGTCTTTTGGTTGAGGAACCTTAATGTCATTTTAAAAAGCTTATGAGGTTAGACAAAAAAAATGGTTTTAGTTTCATGTGTGGGAAGCCGTAAAGCGGTTAACAGGATACATTTACCTACCAAGTTTTACCTGTGTAATGCTGATAGTTGCAGAATAAAATGACTGTGATATACGGACGCACAGACCGCCAGCCAGACAATAAAACCATAAGGGTTCCGTTATTTGTCATTCGACTACGGAACCCTAAAAATGAGGTTTCGCTGTTGGTCCCATACAAAAAACTGTGTTAAAGCAGTATTCTACTTCATAAACATAACTTTTTTTTTACTTAATGATAAAATTTAATCAGTTCTTCATTTTTTGGCATTTAAATAAATTGTAGTGTTTGTGTAACAGAAAATAAAGCAAGTTAAATATTTTTTTTGTATTCGTAATAATAATTGGAAGAAGAAGCAAGCACTTTTTATTTAAATAAAAATATAATGAAATCCAACAAAAACAACAAAATAATTACAGGTATGTAATTTATCTAGCTATTTCGATCACAGGTTGGCGACTTACATTATTTAAATTTAAATTGTGGTTTTGAAACGCACGTTACTTCAAATTTTACGCACATTGCTCACATGCATTAATCAGTAAAATTTACACCTACACAATAAAAGGAGAAATATTTGTGTCAACTGGTATCCCAGTAACGCACACACATACAGCATAAAAGTGGCTTCACTTGCTAATATCGCGGTGCGGAGTCTTTTCTTTTTTACTCGTCCGTGCCTCAGTCATGGTAAAATCGTCCCTAAGGGCAGAAGAAAGGTGGGTCAACGTACCTTTCTTTAACTATGTTGTGAACTTTGAGATTGTTAACGTTGAAGTTTAATATAGAGTAGTTACATACATGACGCAAACAAATGCAAAACGTAGTATATTCGCCGAGTATTCAATATCTGACGTTGAAAAAACTAACTCCTTCACCCTCAGTGCTATAAAACTCTGGAACTCCCTCCCTGATACTATCAAGACTTCATCGTCTAAGTATTTCTCCAAGAAGTCTATTCGTGAGCTTTTTCTCAGTGAGAATACCACGTGATGCTTGATTAGGTTTGTCCTTCTCTGTTTCCCTATTATAATCTCTGTTGGTCTATGTATGGATAATTGTATGTATTGAAGTATGTTTATTTTTAATTATTTATGTTAGTATATTTGTAACTTAAAATTAATTTGTTGCTTTTATGTGTTATTTTACGCCGCCTCAATCGTTTCTGCTTCACCCAATGGTTGACTGGAAGAGAATGCTTTAAGCATTAAGTCCGCCATTTGTACTTTAGATAGATAGATAGATAGATAACTCTTTATTGCACATTACATAAATTGATTAACAAATTCGTTTTAGGGAAATGTACAATTTAGGCGGTCTTATCGCTATAAGCGATCTCTTCCAGACAACCTTTGGGTAAAGAAATTATGAGTTTTATAGGAAGGGGTATTTTGTGCATAAAAAGAAAAGAAAATGAAAATGAAGAGCTGAAAAAGTGGAATAGAAATATATCTGTATAATAAAAATAATTATATAAAAATAAGAACAGAAATAAATAATATACATATTTATAAAATATATATATAACACATTTATATATATATACCATCACAGTAATAATCATACATAATAATATATACACAAACCAATATGAAATGAAAGGAAATAAACTGAGACATAAGAGTAGATAGAATTATTTTGAAGAGAGTAGATGTTCTTTAAGCATTTTTTTGAAAATAGCGATAGATTTTGATTGCTTGATAGCCAAGGGTAAGGAGTTCCACAAGCGTACTGATTGGACAGTAAAAGAGTTTGAATAATAGCTCGTTGTGTGACAAGGGGATTCAAGGTGGAGTTTCCTCGATGACCGCATGTCATGACCGCGCAACGGCTGCAAGAAGTGGAAGCGTTCCTTGAGATAAGGTGGGAATTTTGGATTGAAAAGTATGGAATACAATAAACATAGAATATGGTAATTTCGCCGAAGTCTAATTGGGAGCCACTTGAGCCGAGAGCGGTATTCGGAGACGTGATCATACTTGCGTAGACCATAAATTATCCGAATACAGAAATTTTGGAGACGTTCGAGCTTGTCGAGGAGATTTTCGTTAAGATCAAGATAGCAACTATCTGCATAATCCAAAATTGGAAACAATAGAGCCTGGACAAGCGCAATTTTAGTGGGTATCGGTAGGAAGTTCCGAAGCCTGTTTAGTGACGCCGCTGCAGCAAACATTTTTCGACTAACGTCTGCAATTTGTTTGGACCATGAGAGTGAACAGTCGATATGTATACCCAGGTTTTTTACAGTTTTGCTAAAAGGAATTTGTACACCGTCAAACGTGATAGGTTGCATGGCCGGCCAGTCAATCCTAGCAATTTGCCAAGAACCTCCCACTATTAAAACCTGCGTTTTGGTAGGGTTGACCTTGAGACCGAAGGATTTGCTCCAATCGAGGATACGATTAAGATCAGTGTTAACCGCTTCTATAACGGTAGGTAGGTCTTCAAGGTGCCCCTGTGAATATATTTGGAGATCGTCTGCATAAAGATGAAAAAGCGATGTAAGATTACGCGTAATAGAATTGACGAAAATTGAAAAGAGGAGAGGAGACAGTACGCCGCCTTGAGGCACACCGGCTGATATGTTACACCATGCAGAGAAAGCGTCCTCTGAACGAATGCGCTGCCGGCGGCCGTGCAAGTAACTATGAAACCAGTCAAGCACCGTTGGAGATATGTTAAGAGAACGAAGCAGCCCGAGTAATATGTCGAAGTCTACGGTATTGAAGGCATTGCTAAAATCCAATAGAGCTAGCACCGTGAGTTTCTTATCATCCATGCCAAGTCGAATATCTTCAGTTATTTTGACTAGTGCGGTAGTCGTACTGTGACCAGGGCGAAAGCCGGACTGGAACGGATTCAGAAGATGGTTGTCGCAGAGGAAGAGGCTGAGTTGGTGATGGACAATGCGCTCCATCACTTTGGAAAGGAACGGAAGTATTGAAATAGGGCGATAGTCTGTAAAAGAAGAAGGACTTGCTTTTTTTGGGAGAGGAGTTACTTGAGCGTCTTTCCAGGCTGTGGGAAAGCAACTCGAGGACAATGATTCATTGATTATGTAGGTGATAATGGGTGTCAAGATATCTATAAGGGGAAGGATCATCCGGCGACTCACACAGTCAGCTCCGACGGCATTGGAGGCAATGGAGGTCATGTTCTTCTTAACATCACAATCGGATACTTGACGAAAATTAAAGGGAGGATAGCCAGGCGTTGGAAGAGATGAGAGTTGATTTAAAGTTTTATTTTTGATGGTACTATCAACACCATCAGATGATGAGAAGTGCTTATTAAGGAGATCTAAATTAATACTATTCGAAATAGGATCATTACGGCTTCTTCCAACTCCAATAGACCTAAGAAATTTCCAGACCCTAGCCGGGTCTCCGTTTTCAACAGATTTATGAATATGGCGTCTTTGAGCGTCTCTACAGGAAGTATTGCAGCGATTCCGAAGGGATTTATATTTTTCGCGGTTTTTATCGGACGGGTCCAATTTGAACTTTCTTTTAGCAGCATTCTTCTTCTCTCTGAGGGCTTTGAGTTCATCGGTTAGCCACGGAGCAGGGACATGCTTAATTTTAACCGGTCGAACAGGAGCATGTTTCTCATACAGACCTATGAGAAACGTATTAAAAAGAGTTACCTTTTCGTCGATAGTATCAGCCATCTTGATTTCCGACCAGTCGATGAGAGAGGCATCGTGTTTAAGTTTGTCAATGTTAATTCCACTAAAATTGCGTTGCAGGAGATATTTTGGCTTTGGTTTTGGAGGGCGCACTTTATAGGAGAGGTAAATAAGATCGTGATAAGAGAAGGCGTCAGCGTGACATTGACCGTACCTAGCAACGTGATTCTTTGATGAGACAATAATTAAGTCAAGAAGAGAGGGCTCACAGTTTGGAAAGAAGTGGGTAGCTTTAAGAGGAAGAATATTCAAATTACAAGAAGAAATTAATGAACTTAGGCGTGCTGAGCGGGTATCGTCTTTGAGTAGCCAGGTGTTGAAATCTCCCATCAGTATTGTATGACTGTATAAGGGAGTCAGGTCTTCCAAAGTCTGCTCAAAAGTGGAAAAGTAATCCACCTTAAGAGACGGGCTGTAGAAAACACCGAGAAGAATTTTAGTATGACAGAGACTAATTTCGATGAAGAGATATTGAGCTACATCAGAAGATGCGGAGGGTGGTGAAGCATTAATTAACGTAAATGGAATATGCGATCGGATGTATATTGCTATACCGCCACCAGTCCTGTTAATACGGTCATTGCGGATTAGCTGGAAACCAGGGAGAGAGAAGGATGACGATGGTAGGCATGGGTTTAGCCATGTCTCGGATACCAATACAGCGTGTACATCCTTACAGTTAAATGCTGCAAGCATATCTGGATAGTGGGCAGGAATGCTTTGAGCGTTAATGTGGATTACATTAAAATTTTTAGGTAGGTCACAGAAAGCAGTATCGAGCTCATCGGAAAGGGTGGGAATAGAAGAATGAAAGCTATCATTACCAGAAGAAGGAGATGAAAAAGAGAGAAAAATATCAGATTTATCACTGTCATTGTGAGATACATTCATATTGGTTTAATATAAATAATTTAAAATAAATAATATACAAAACAATAATACTTTTAAATATATATAGATATATTGGTATGAAAATAATAAAATAAATATAATTGGCTGTACCCACCAGCAGTCTGTTCAGAGATCACCTGTACTTAAATTAAATACACAAACAAGTAATCAAGTAACACACACAAAATAAAAATAACAGAATAACAAGTGAACCAACGGCAACGTTATGTATAACCGTTACTAACAGTTTACATATTTCCGAACGAAACGCAAAGTGTCAGCATAGATGTCATCTGTCAAATTGTGAACAGCAAAACAAACGGGGTTTTGCGCGGGAAACGAAAAGGGAAGGACGGACCTTATTTCTTCGTTTTAGTAATTGGTTTTTTCGGGTCAATTATTGTGATTGTGTGGTGGAATTATCATGATAATTTGTGCTTTTGAAGGAAACAATGCAATTAAAGTGGGGAATTAAGTGAAGCGATCTGATCGCGCCGTCTTACCCGGATCGCTGTTCCTGCGCTAAGCTTCCTTGTTGAGCATTGAAATGCGAACCACCTCGCATTTCAATGAGTTAGGATAAGATAGGCTAGTTTAGTGTCCCGTGTCGGGTTACTGGTCCCGCATCGGGCGCGTCCCCAGGTGGTGGATAGGGGAACGCCTCCCAGATATGGGGGGTACCGGCTTTGGCCGGCGCGAACCAAAACCAGAGCGCGGCAGGTTTTGTCAACTCGGCGGACCTGTCGGGCCAGGAGGGAAGGCCTTATGGCTTAAGTCCTCTTGTACTCGCCGCTCTGCCTGCTCCTCCTCGAAGGAATGGACCAGAGCGGCTTGAGTACCTGAGGCGTAGATAGGGGTGCCTAGACCGGCGGGGCGTTTGTCCGGGTCGAAGGGCATTGGGTCGTCGGGGCATATTGCCCGGATCCGTGGGTTTTTCCCGGGTTGTAGCCTGTCATCATGACAACCCGGGCAGCGCATTTGTGCCGTGCGCTGGGTCCCGTAATCCTGGGAGAAGAGGGTCCTGGACATTGAGCCTGAGGCAGACCACCCAGGCAACACATTGTCTTTGGCCTCGGATTCCGGGCACACGGGGGGCCCGTGGAGTAGCCGGTCCACGGGTTATCCGGCTGCGGGCGAGCGGCTTAACCCTCGTCCAACGGTTACGCGGGGGGTACGGGGGGCAGGGCAGGCGGCGGGCTCGGTGATGTTGCGCGTTCTGGTCGACGCGTGCTCACCTTGCCCCAACCGTCTCGTCAAAGATCCCGTACTAGTCTGCCCGAAAGGGAAGTGGCGTCCCTGCTATGGTCGGTGGGAAACCCTGGGGTGTCAGTGGCACCTCCCCAGATGGGGCTCCGTGGTGGGTGGGGTCACCACCGACTGAACATAGAAGGATAAAGGAAATGGCTTGCAACAATACCCAAAAATCAAATATTGCGACCAACCCCCGAGCGCAAGGCGCTCCTACAGATGGAAAGCGAGAGGATGACGGTAACGTCCTTTTCAGGACGCCCATCGTCCGACTCGAAAGGTGTGTAACACCATTGGCTAGACCGTCGGGCGGCCGTTTCTTCAGGCCCGGGGATTTCCCCGAGTCCGAGGACGAGGTCACCCTTACTGGACACGACAAAGAGGGGACGTCACTTGGTGCTTCCCTCTCAACCGGAAAAGACAACATCTTAGACGACAGCCTAGAGATCGCAGACTCTTACGATTCTGCGTCTTCAGGAATGACGTCAAGATCGCCGTTTGGCTCACGCACCAGCGGCAGGATGACTCGAGCTGGCAAACGGCGGGCGGATGAGGCCTCTTCAGACTTGGCCCCTGCCAAAGTCCCGGCGGATAAAATAACTGCTGCCCGCAGAGGTCGGGGTCGCCCACCTACCCATGGGGAGTACGTAGGTGTAGGCAGAGCCCGTGAGCAGCTGCGTGACGAGAAGCGCCGTGCGGCGATCGTGGAGGCCGAGGAGGAGGCTTCACGTCTTGCTGAAAGGCTTGTGCACGGAAGGAACAGGAGTGATTTCTCAGTGAAGGATCCCACCGCGGAAGAGCTGAGCGGCCAGATCCGGGCTGCCACGGACACAGTAATGTTCTGCGTGGCCAAGTCCGGAAACCTGAAGGGCAGCTTCCAGCGTGCCCTGAAGGAGGCTGCCTACTCGATTACGCGGGCGGTTGAGATCCTCACTTCGAGGACCACTAATGAAGAGACGCGGCGGCTGCAAGCCGCAAACAAGCGCTTGGAGGAGGAAGTTGCGGACCTAAAGCGTGTTGTTCAAGAGCTACGGGCTGAGCGGCTCGCGGAAATCCGTCCTGCAGCCGCAACCGGATCACAGCCCAACTCCAACCCTTTTGGGGAGGAGTTTGAACAGCGCCTCATGCGCCAATTTGGAGGCATGATGGATGCCAAATTGGCGTCCATCCAAGATCGGCTGCTCCCTGAGCCTCGCCTGCGCCCGCCACTTGCTGCGGACGCTCGCAAGGCTCAGGTTGAGAGCCCTTCTGCCGCCGCCAACAGGACTAAAAAGCAGCCGCCGACCGCAGCGCCGCCAAAGTCGCCAAAAATTGCCGCTTCTTCCCAGACGGGCAAAGCGCCGTCCGAGGTGTCCGCCCCTGTGGCCACGACCTCGACTGCCGGCGCAGTTCCCGTAGGGGAGAAGAAGAAGAGAAAGCGGAGCAAGAAGAAGAAGGCCCATGACCAGGGCCAGGAGTCCGCACCTGCATCCGCCTCTCGAGCTCGGAATTCCCACCCGACAACTGAGCCCACAGCTGGCCCTAGGGCTGAGTCGTGGACACAGGTAGTCCGGCGTGGGAAAAAGGCGAGCCCAAGGTCCGCTCAACAGCAGGCGCCTACGGCCCAGTCCAGGAAGCCGACTGCCCCGAGGAAGACTCCGAACCTCCGCCCGCCGAGGACCGCCGCCATCTTGGTGGCGATGCAACCGGGAGTGCTGGAGGCTAAGGAGCATTCCTATGAATCTGTGATGGGCCGGGCCAAACAGGCAATTGACATCGGTGCGCTGGGGATCTCCGGGATCCGCTTCAGGGTCGCCAAAACTGGTGGCAAGGTCCTGGAGATCACCGGCGTCGATAGCGAGACAAAGGCTGACACCCTGGCAGCCAAAATGCGGGAGGTCATCCCCGAGGCGATCGCAAAAGTGACTCGGCCGACCAAGAGCGTCGATGTCCGGATATCGGGACTTGACGACTCGGTCACGAAGGTAGAAGTCGCCGAAGCTGTCGCCAAGGCGGGAGGCTGCGATCCGAAGTCGATCCAAGTGGGGTCGATCGGGCGATCTTTTCAGGGCACAGGGGCCTGCATCGTTAAGGTGCCGATCGCTGTAGCCCAGAAAGTCGTCAAAGGGAGAGTTTTAGTGGGATGGGTCTCCGCCCAGACCAGGCTGATGGACCGGAAGCCGCTTCAGTGCTTCCGATGCCTGGAGGTGGGACACGCCCGCGAGAACTGCCCCTCGACAGCCGATCGCAGCGACCTGTGTTACCGCTGTGGTAAGCCAGGACACGCAGCCAGGGGATGCACTGCCCCTCCGCACTGCCCTCTGTGCGCGGACGCAGGGTTGCCAGCTAAGCACCGGGTGGGCAGCAAGAGCTGCAAACCGCCCAAGCGTGGCAATCGAGCGGGGAAGACAGTGGCCAGGACTCCAGCCGCACCGTCCACGGCCGAAAGGCCCACATCCATGGAGGCAGAAGTAACAGCGGGCTAAGATGGCCTTCAGTGTTCTGCAGGCGAATGTGAACCACTCTGCCGCTGCGCAGGATATCCTCTTGCAGCACGCGGCGGAGTGGTCCATAGACGCCGTCCTCGTCTCCGAACCCTACTTCATACCGGCTGACCGGGAGAATTGGGTCGGGGACGTAAGCGGCCTGTCGGCCATTATGGTATCAGGGGCGCATCCCATTGACGTTGTAGCCCGGCAGAGCGGCTTCGTCGCCGCCAAGTGCAGGGAGTTTCTGCTGGTGGGGGTCTATTGCCCCCCCAGCCGAACCAGGAGCGAGTTCGAGGCCGACCTGGACCGTTTCGGGTCGGTTCTCCGTCAGTCCACCTTGCCGGTGATCGTTGGCGGCGACTTTAACGCCAAGAATATAGCCTGGGGCTCACGTCACACTGACCCCAAAGGGGAGAGTCTGCTGGACTGGGCGGTGTCCAACGGACTTGTTATCGTCAACGTGGGGACCGAACCCACTTGCGTGCGACCGCAGGGGGAGTCCGTCGTGGACATAACGTTCGCGACCCCCGCGGTTGCAGCTCGAATAAGTGGCTGGAGAGTGGTCACAGAGGCGGAAGAATTGTCGGATCACCGGTACATCCGGTTTGACATCTCCGCCTCCGGTCCCGTGATCCCTCCGAGCGGTACACCCCACCCGACATACCCCCGATGGAGGCTCAGTTGCCTGGACAGAGACACAGCGCGGGAAGCTGCGGTCGTCAAGGCCTGGCTGCCTGTAGGTCCCGAGCCCGTCCAAGTGGATGCGGAAGCGGAATGGTTCCGGGAGGCCGTTACAGACGTGTGTGACGCGTCCATGCCTCGGTCCGGACCTTCCCTTCCCCGGCGGAACGTCTATTGGTGGACGGATGAGGTTGCGGAGCTGCGCCGCGTGTGTATCGCGGCGCGTCGCGCCTCAGCCAGACACCGAAGACGCAGACGCCGTGATCCGGCGCTGGACGAGCCGCTTTATCAGGCCTACAGAGAAGCGAAGCAGGCGCTCAAAATCGCCATCCTGGAGGCGAAACTCAAGGCGAGGGAGGAGCTCCTTGCATCGCTCGATGCCGATCCGTGGGGACGCCCGTACCGCACGGTGCGGGGGAAACTCCGCCCATGGGCACCCCCGGTCACGGAAAGGCTAGAGCCCGAGTTCCTCCGAAGAGTCGTGTCCACCTTGTTCCCAGCTCAGGTGGAACACACCCCGCCTTCGATGTTGCCACACCCCGTGGCCTCCAGAGAGCCCCCTGACCCCGTGTCCGAGGGCGAGTTCGGCGCGGCATTAGAGCGGTTGAAGGCCAAGAACGTGGCCCCGGGTCCTGACGGGATCCCAGGTAAAATCTGGGTCCTCGTATCGGATATACTGGGTGACCGCCTTCGTAGGCTCCTAACCGCTTGCCTAGAACAGGGGCGCTTCCCGGCGCTATGGAAGGAAGGGAGGCTCGTGCTTCTGAAGAAAGACGGACGTCCGACCGACTCCCCTTCGGCATACCGTCCGATCGTGTTGCTGGATGAGGTGGGCAAGCTCTTTGAAAGAGTCGTTGCAAACCGCCTCGTTCGGCACCTGGATACGGATGGGCCGAATTTGTCGGATGTTCAGTATGGCTTCAGGAGAGAGCGCTCTACGATCGATGCTATCCTGCGGGTAAAATCGCTCGCCAGCGAAGCGGTGGAGAACGGCGGTGTGCTGTTGGCCGTGTCTATCGACATTGCCAACGCGTTCAACACGCTGCCGTGGACCACGATAAAGCAGGCGCTCCGATTCCACGGAGTGCCTGTTTACCTGCAGGACACCATCGCATCGTACCTGGAAGGACGAGAGGTTGCGTGTGATTCGGTGGACGGTCGTTTGCGGCACTTGGCCGGATGCGGCGTTCCACAGGGGTCGGTCTTAGGGCCACTCTTGTGGAACGTCGGATTCGATTGGGCTCTCCGCGGCCAGTTCGTCGCGGGGGTTGGCGTGACTAGTTACGCCGACGATACCCTGCTGACAGCTCGCGGTGACTCTTTTGCCGATGCTGCACGTCGTGCGACTGCTGGGGTCGCTGTGATGGTACACCGAATCCGCCTTTTGGGGCTGCGGGTGGCGCTGGAGAAGTCTGAGGCGCTGTGTTTTCACGGCCGACGACGTGCGCCGCCTGCGGGCACTGGGTTGATGGTGGATGGGGTTCTGATCCCGATTTCATCCACCATCCGGTACCTTGGGCTTGTGCTTGACGGAAGGTGGCGGTTCAAGGCCCATTTCCGTCAGCTCGCTACCAAGCTCAATGCGACCGCGGGTGCTTTGAGCCGGTTACTGCCAAACCTGGGTGGTCCGTCGACGGCTCCTCGACGACTGTACCTAGGGGTGGTCCGCTCGATGGCACTTTACGGTGCCCCGGTGTGGCATGACGCCCTCTCGTCCGAG
Organism: Pyrausta purpuralis; assembly: GCA_963924145.1. Taxonomy (NCBI): domain Eukaryota; kingdom Metazoa; phylum Arthropoda; class Insecta; order Lepidoptera; family Crambidae; genus Pyrausta; species Pyrausta purpuralis. Next base: position 5,845,933 of record OZ001663.1, on the reverse strand, counting down.
AACGTGACTGTCTTGCGTAAGGCTCAAAGGGTGTTAGCCCTGCGTTTAGCGCGAGCCTACCGCACCACCTCCACCGATGCTGCGCTGGTCCTGGCCGGCAGCCTCCCCTGGGATCTCGACTCCCTGGTCCTCGCCGCGTTATACCAGTGGCGGGGTGGAATCGGAAAGGACACAGCTCACAGAGCTAGCCCACGAGCAGTGGCGCCGTAGATTGGCCAGTAGCCACTTTGGCGTCCGGGTCATTGAAGCCGTACTCCCCGTTCTCAAAGAATGGGTCGAGCGACCACACGGCCAAGTGACATACCGGATGTCGCAGGTGTTTACAGGCCACGGGTGCTTTGGGTCATACCTCTGCCGCATTGGCAGGGAACCCACAACCCGATGCTGGCACTGCGATGCTCCAGAGGATACGGCACAGCACACCCTCGAGGTGTGCCCGGCGTGGGTCGCTGACCGCCGTGCCCTCCGAGCACACGTGGGGACCGACCTCAGCCTGGGCTCTATAGTCCGGCGTATGGTCGACGACAGGGAGGCATGGCGAGCCATGGCCGCATTTTGCGAGCGGGTGATCGCCGAAAAGGAGAGCGCGGAGCGAGAGCGAGAGGCTGCGGCTGACGCACTCCTTATGCGCCGAAGGCGTACTGGGCGCAGGAGGAACCTCCACCACCTGCACATGCCCCTCCCTGTGCCTCGGGTCGTGGACGCGGGGGCGTCCGCTTCCCACTAAGAGGCGCGATGGTGTGTAATGCGTTCTACGCATCATCGGGACATCAAGCCGGAGGATAACCTCCTTCGGCGCTGGAGGCAGGGGCACTTGCCCTCTTCAGATCGGGTGAGATCGTGTGTCGGTCTAGTCAGTGAGGGGCCGCGGATGTGTGCTTATGGCGCTGACTCGTGGCCCCGAACTCATGGCTCCCGAGAACGCCGCTGGTTTTTAGTGGGTATGCCCCGATCGGGGAGAGTCCCACATAACCTGCTGCCTTCCCCCGAGGGCGGCAGGTATGCGTAAAGCATTTTCCAGCGAAACCAAAAAAAAAAAAAAAAAAAAAGGCTAGTTTAGTGTTAGTTTTAGTCAATAAGTGTAAAAATGAACATTATTTACTGAAGAATAGTCTGTATGGCATAGAGCCGAAGACGTAAAACTTGTAAAAAAAAAAAAAAGCAAAACAAACATTAAAAAGGGTATTTTGTTTTTAGAAAATAATCTGACTGACTTCTGCATAATTAGATTGCAAAAACAAGTGAAATAAGAGGGTAAATGAGTGCAAGGATCAAGATAAAAATATTGAGATGCGAGAAGATAATTAATCAGGGTCACTTCTTACGCCTAGATCTTGTGTTGACTTCCTGACCGGTGCTCAACCCTCCCACTGTCGGAGTTCCACTCGTCGAAGGCGCCGCAGCCGCGGGAACAGGAATAGCTCGGTTCAACTCCTCCATCGTAGTGATGCGTTGGTGCGACCCGTCAGCCACCGTAACAATAATGATGCCGTTCCTTGTCCAGCACTTCGCGATTCCTATACGCTTCCGTGCCTCTAGGAAAACGTCGTGACGAGGCTTTGTCAGAAACTCTGACAGTGTTATGCCAGTGCCCTTGAGCCCAGTTTTTGCAAACCAGAACTTATCCCGGTCCTCTACACTGCTGAACTTCACTAAAATGGGCCTGGTTTTGCCTTTTGACATTCGCCCTACACGGTGGCTCCTCTTTAAGGCTTTCTCAGCTAGAGAAACTCGAAGCTGGTCCGTTGCAAGGCCTATGACCCGTGTGGCTGTGTTCTCTCCCTGGGACTCTGGAACACCATGTATCAGCAACATCTTGCGGCGGCCCCTCATCTCCAACCGGTCACACTGTTGGTGCAGAAGATCAGCTTGCCTGCGTAAGTTGTTCAGTGAAGCAAGGATAAACTTCCTGAAGCTGGAAAACTCCGCTGCCAAGGTAGCTACTGTGTTTGAAGGTGTAGCCTGGTCCAAACTTTTCTGAAACTCCGCCAGTTGTGAAGTGAATGACTCCTGCATCTCATTCATGGCCTGTTGTAGTGATTCCATTTTTGTGTTGTATTTTAATGTGATACCAGCACAGAAGTGTTGTAAATTCAGTTTGTGCTAATAAAGGATTAACTGGCAGGTACTGTACGCCCTTTTAATACATTGAAAACTGTATATATATATTTTTAAACAATTAAATTGTGATCAGCCAAAAATCTCTGTCTGTACAGTTTCACGCCTACCCCCAGAAGTCCATAACAAGTTAGTTTTGTCAGTGCCATAAAGATTTTTTTTTAAATCGAGCCTTAGGCCCGATATTTTAATTGGTAGTTTTATACTTATTCAGTCAAATAGATAAGTCTTATTTGGCGTTGGTAAAATCGACCCCTAGTCAAAGAAAAAGTCAAGTCAAAGAAAAATTTGTGTATTTGGGTGTATAACTGGGAAACAACAAAAAACTAAAAATTTTAGCCACCTGCGACATATTTTACCACCACGCATCGAACATTTTACATCGCCACATTTACTTCGCTACAAGTCGCCTTGCCGTGTCGAGCCACAAATGTAGTGTATGCATGAACATTAAGAGCATATTTGTCGCACCGTTTTAAGAATATAAACATCATCGTCTGAAAACGTCGATTTCTTGATGTAAATGCGAATCATCATCATCATTATCAGCCAAAGGACGTCTATTGCTGAACATAGGATCCCCTCACGGGTTTCCTCAGCAACCGATTACAAGTGGTCTGCGTCCAGTTCGGTCTTGCGATCCTTTGCGGACGGTGGACTTCCCTCGCTGTGTCTTTGGTCGAAGGGTCTCCATCTAGAACTTTTCTGTCCCATCGGTCATCAGTGCTTCGCGCTATGTGCCCTGCCTGCCCATTGCCACTTGAGCTTTCTGGGCGCGTATTGCAAAGCAGTTTTGATAGGTAAGCAGCTAATTTATAATATTATATTATAAATTAGCTGCTTACCTATTTATTAATATATACAACATATATATTAATGCGTACCATTGTAGTATTATTATTATATTGATAAAATTCGCTTACACTGAGTCGGAATTGAGCTGCCTGGAAATTGAACGGTTTAGTTGAATCGTTTACGACCCCTGATTCTCAAGCCATGTCCGTCACCTTAGTGCTTCTACGTATCTCCTCATTTAAAATGTATTTCTGGTTAATCGAAATAAAACGACGTTATCGGGTTCATCCGTTTTATCAAGATTCTTTCATATGTTTTCCACGAATCTTAGTCCATTTAAATTCTGTTTTCCTTGTTATAATCAGTAAATGTGTATTGTATAATATATTACAACTTATGCAATAAATTACATGCAAATTGCAATTTAATCTTCATTATATCTAATAACCGAATCACCTGAAATAATAACCGAGATATTTTTCCTTTCGTTCTTCGGACTTCGATACAATTCAGTTTACAATTACTTAAACTAGGTAGGTATACAGCATGTTGTTTTGGTCAGTGACATCCAACTCGGGGATGGTAATGTAAGTTATACATACTTATTAAAAAAATGCTTTAAATTTTATATAAGTTTTATAAAACAAGACCTTTTCACAACAAAAAAAAATGACAAAACTAATGGGGAAACTCGCACCCCCGCACGTAGCTAGCGCGTGTCTACGAAATACTACGCCGTAGCTAGTAAGCTACGAAGAGGCTACCTGGTGTTGGTAGTTTTGACTAGATCGCTGTATCGTATTAATAAATTGATTTTGTGGGCTTTTTTCCTTTAAAATAAATATATAAATTTTATTTTGCATCAGTTTTGTTTGTACTACCACCCCTGAGTCGCTCATAGCTGACCAAAACAACACCCTTTATAGGTAAAAATGATAGGTAATAAACCTATCATTTTACGGTCCCATATAATTTAATTTCTATTTAATTAAAGTCAGGTCCCAAATTATCCACTTTCCATGGCGATGCGACGAGAATAGGCAGAAAAGGCCATTGTTTGACGTTAGTTAGCATTAAGCTTAATACGACCATTATGCGTCGGCATAATGAACCTCCATAATCTATGTAGATAGACCATCAGTTTGCATCTAGTAGGATACCTTTCGTTACTGGTACTTACAAAAAATGCTGAGTTATACATTTACTTATATACTTAAAATTTTGTTAACGATTTCGTCTTCTAGGAGACCGTAACGTCCTTTATGTTACACTAAGCAGGCTAATCACCAGAACAAACTTTGTAAGTCACTTAGTTAGGCCTTGCATGTTGGCGTTTTTTTGCTATCATAGACCATTCTTTATAATAGTCCATTTTTTATTATTCGTAGATACATTTTTAAAAATTTAAATATACTTTATAAACAAATACGCAAGTTATTGCATATCGAAAAGTGTTCATAGCATTTAATGGTTATTAAATTTTCTTTCATAACCTTCAATTTTGACATAATAGAAAGAGTTTTAAATAAATTTATAGTTATTAGCATACAAGAGTATGCCCAGATAGGTAACAAATCGATGTAGTTGCCTATGTTGAGGTCCCTGTGCACATCTACTTCCAGCTATGCACAGAAATAAGTAGCCGAGCCTACTGACGTAGGTATATGCTATGTGTTAAGACTATCGTGAGTAGGAGGAACGCAGCACGCAGCGCCTACATTGCCTACATTGCAATCGAAATACGCTTGCGCGATGACGTTTTTCAACCTGTAAATCTTTTGCGACGAAATTCTAAAGAGTTTTTAAAAATGTTAATGTTTAGGTTCTTGTATTTAACTGAAACATATAATATATATTTTTATCGAGATTTACGAGATAGTTTTATTATTAAAGTCTGATATAATACTGACTGATCGTTTAAGGGGTGGAAAATGTTATCACTTTTTGTATGGGAGCTCGCGCGCAAACTATCCTCCTAAAAACTGGCAATTGATATAAAACTTATTAGGTTATAATAATATGAGTGAAAGTGATGAAAGAAAATCAGTTAAAATAAATAACATTAAAAATAGCTAAGAACACTTTTCGATAGGCAAGTTAACAAATGCATTTTTTTTTGAAATTACCTATATATTTGATACGAAATAAGTCTCATCGAGTTATCAGATCGGTGATGGTCGTTCTTCCACGGCTCCTCTACTAAGATTTAGTATATAGTGATTTAACTCAAAACTAAATCCTACCTTGCCTAAGTGGGTTTTACGATTCCTTACTAAACAACTTCTTCAAAACTCCCTTTCTTCATACATCATTTGGTCGCCCTACTCACACTTAGAAACACACCTGGACGGCTCCCAGTGTGCCTTTGTTCATACTGGGTGTTATGTTATGACAAAGTGCTAAGCGGCTCAGACACTTATAAGCTGTTAGTGTAAGGTTTTCGAAAATGGAAGTAAACTTGGGAAGCAAATTACGTGCGTAGGCTTGAGAAATAGGTTATTAAGAGTCTTCACAATGCCTAAAGTAGGCACTACGAGTATACCTACAGCGAGTAATCCAAGTACAGAACGTCACTTCGTATGAAGTATCTGGAAGATAGATATCACTTATCCGAATTCACTTGGACATTGTGAAACAGGCCCATTTGTTACTTGAAGTACAGGTCCGAAATATTAGTATATGAAATTCTTTAACTCTAGATGTTATACGAATGCGCGAATTTGAAATAGCTTCGTTTTTGAATACGTAGGTAATCTTATATATATAATTCTCGTGTCACAATGTTCGTTCCCGTACTTCTCCGAAACGGCTTGACCATTTCTCATGAAAGTTTGTGAGCATATTGAGTAGGTCTGAGAATCGGCCAACATCTATTTTTCATACCCCTTAGTGATAAGGGTTGTCTACCCTTAACATTTTTCTCTAATTGCGTGGCTAGGAGGGACGAGGCCGGGCAAGTCGAGGATGGGGGCGAAACAAAGTTCGCTGGGTCCGCTAGTACATTATAAATAAATTATTTTTTTTGTACACCAATCACTTACATCGCTCTGATCCCAAAGAAAGTAGCCAATGCACTTGTGTTATGGAAATCAGACACAACGGTGGGACGACAACTTCCAGACCCGAGACAATATAAAAAAAATATGTATTCTACATTGACCCAACCGGAAATCGAACCCGGGACCTCGGAGCGGCGACGCCTCGAAACCCACTACACCACGGAGGTCGACAAACGCTTTTCTTATTGTTACAGTTTTATTTAAATTGTTATTGTTATATTGAAATGAATATTTATAGCGTCAACAGCGTGTGGCCTGTAATAGGAGCAAACATTTTAATCTATGATTCTACGCGTATCTACCTTGACCGGGGGGCAGATTCTCATGCAGTTCGTATACGAAAAAACCGGCCAAGTGCGAGTCGGACTCGCGCACTGAGGGTTCCGTGCCAACTTTAACTGTATTATGGAATCCACTTACTTCTTCTTAGTAAAATACCACAATATTTTGTTGACTGCACATGTAACTTTGTTTTTCATAATGTTTGTATGAAGTACAAAGTTATGTTTGCGGTTGTTGAAAACATGCTATATCTCAAAAACTATTCGTTCGATCTCGTCCAAACTAATTTTTGTTAAAAGTATTTGTTACAATCTATATTATATATTTTTTTCAAAATTTACACTCTCTTGGTTTAGAAGTTAGATGGGGGGGGGGGGGGGGACGCCCATTTTACCACTTTGAAAGCGGATAGCTATGAAACGTTAGACTTTAAAAGAAAATGGTTTTAGAAACCTCAGTATCATTTTTAAGACCTATCTATAGACATCCCACACGCATAGGTTAGACTAAAAATTTTTTTTTTGGTTTTAGTTCCATGTATGGAAGAAAAAAATGTTTGAGATTTCTCAGGGTCACGATTTGGATGCATTTCGTTTTCGTTCGTGCGATAGTTTTTTTATAATGATATTTTATCGTCAGGAAACAAAACAATGTGTTGCTCTAAAATGAAGAGAAAGTTTATTAATAAACATTAACCAAAAGTTCATCTCACCAGCACTGTATTTTAACATAAAATAACTTACCTTAAATGAAGAGAAACCAAATTTAAAGCTATTGTTTCACCTATTTCAAAACCTTTTGAAATAGATTTGGCAATGTCGTATTGTCCTTGTTTTAGGTTGAACAGTTACAATCACAATCGAATTGTCACACGAAAAAATTATGATTGACGTGAGAATCGCCGCCCTGGTCACAGTGCTCCAAAATGCTATAACTCAGAGATATCAATTAATTCAAAGTTATAATCCATAATTAATGTATCTCAAAATCGGTAAAATTTTGTATTCAATGTCAAATTCTATGACTGGAAACATTTATTTGCAATACATTGCTGGTTCGATTTATTTTGTTAGAAAATATACTTAAATAAATGTATTTTTCGGTATAAAAAAATAAAACTATTTAGAATTAATCACTGGTGGTTTAACAAATTGCCTATAATTACATTTTTGCTTCTATTACAGGCTACACTCTGTATAGACTTAATAAGAAAAGTATTGAAAATGGTAACAAAGTAATGCTAACTTATAAATATCCCAGTGCTGGGCAAAAGGTCTAACCTCAAGCATGAGGTACAAAGTTCCTCAAGTTTATATGTACTGTTTATCTAGATTTCAAATCTCTTGGCCCTTGATAAAGTTTGTCTTCCGTCGTGGAATAACACTTATATTTTAACTATATCTAGAGATAATTAAAGATGAAAAAACATCGTTCGTCAACTAATACAGAGATAAAAACTATGCGGATCTGCATTTGGCAGCTGCATTTTATCAAAATTGCTCGAGTTCTTAGTTAATCCGTTCCATCAGTTAGTCGAGCTCAAACATTCACCACTATTTGGTGAAAGAACCGATTTTTTAGGGCTGTCACTTTCCTGGACTATTATTTATTTTTCTTTTAATAAATGAGTTAATTACAGAGAGTTTCGTTCCTCAGGTATATTTAGGACCGAAGCTATAGGCGTCCGCAAAATCGACAAAACACATCGAGTAAAGGTTGGTCGTGTCGTGTGCCCTTGCGTTTCGCTTGGCTCGGTTCAGATTAAATAAGCAAATATTTTATCACAAGTATTGATTTCATTTCGAGACGTTATTAATAAATTGTTATCACGGTCGATATCGTGCGGTTGGGGACTGTCCGTTAATCTAACGGACTGCCCATAACAAATATCAAATAGCTGTCAAACTCAAGAGTAAAGCTTCAAGTAAATTGGCTTCGTGCCTGGCAGATAACATAGTGCAAAAATTTGAACCACTTTCAAAAACAAACACTACAAGGATTTAATTGACGCTAATTGGAGAAACAGACTCTATTGATGTCGTTCCATGATATGCGTACGTAGACTGCTGCTGTCCCTCAAGATTGACTTCAAATGAGCGTGTTTCTCCTATTAGCGTTATTTTAGTCCTTATTGTGTTTGTTTTTGTAGGCGGTTCTATTTTACAAATACCTTACTGAAAACGCATCAAAATCGGACCATCCGAATGCGAAATATTCACGGATATACATACATACAAACATACAGGTCGAACTGAGAACCTTCTTTTTTTTGAAGTCGGTTAACTAAGCACAGTTTTCGAAATGGCGGCGTAGAACACATAAAAAGAGTGATTTGTCTATACTTTGACAGCCCTAACCATTTCGCGTCGTAACAAACGATATTGTTGGCGCCAGATTCCGCTCTGTTGAAATTCGCCTGTCTCAATCGATTGTTTTAATCCGATTGAACGCTGCGCTGAATCCGGCGCGAGAATTAAAGTTATTTGCACTTTATTTGCAGGTACGAAACTAGATTTTAGAACTAAATCTAGGACAAACGGATACGACGGATGAGTTAAATTACAATAGCCTTGTGTCAAACAACTTCAAACTAAATTTTACTCACATGATCGGGCCTGTATCACCATCGAAAAATAAGCGCTAAACAATTAATAATTCTGTTAGGAAGTAGGCATCTGACAAATAACGGCAACGAGAACTTATTATTTCAATCACACACTTTTATTACTAAGAAACAGGTCTTATTTATAAAGCTATAACTTATATTATAAAGCTTAAGAGTTTGTTTGTTTGGACGCGCTAATCTAAGGAATTACTGGACCGATTTAAGAAAATATGTTTTGTTGGATAGCTTATTTATCGAGGCTTTAGTTAGGCTGTAAAACATAATGCAACGGGAAGTGAGGGAGCAAACTCGAAACACGCGGATAAAGTCGCCGGGGACCACTTATAAGTTATAGTTCCATTGTAAGTAATACGGTGCCTATAATCTGCGCCTATAAAATACTCAGACGTACAGCAACCTTAAGTGTCAAAACACACAATGCCGAAGTTACGCAACCGAGGTTCAGCATGATAACGCCTGCAATGTTATTTGAATTACTAAAGACACATTAAAAGCCGAAAGTTCGGAACGTAAAATTAGCCGCGGAACTTCGGTCGCGTAACTTCTGCATAGTGTGTTTAGTTACGCGACCGAAATTCGGCATGATTACGCCTCCAATGCTATTTGAATTACTGACGACACATTAAGTCGAAACGTCGGAACGTAAAATCTGCCGCGGAACTTCGGTCGCGTAACCTCGGCATAGTGTGTTTAGACGCTTATTAATTGTTTATTATTAAAATATGTATTAGAATGCTATTAAATGATAGCTGAAAAAGCTGAGCTAACCCTAGATTTATACCATCCAAATGTACCCTTTTTGATGAGCAAATAAACATTTTCTTTCTTTCTTTCTTTCTTAGTGTTCTTTACTTATTGCGTTAAATCAAAATAACTTTTTATTAAGAAAATTCAGTCATTCAAAGTGCTTGTGAGTTGTTTAATTAATTCTTGAAACTTATTCTCAGTCCTGAAATTCAGTACTTCAGAGTCAAATGTGCAACCCCAATTTGGCCCTCATTTTGTCATTCCTCGCGCAATCCGTAAAATGGGCCTGGATTACGTAAGTTCAAAGGGACCAGTGATTGTGTTTTGATACTGTCGATTTTTTAATTACCGACTAATAAAAAAAGGTTATCAATTCGACCTCTAAGTGTGACATTGTTGAAATTTGATAATATTTGAACAGGATGATCTAGGCTTCCAAACTCTTGTGCCAAGTTTCGTGGGTGTAAGTATGTTTGCCTACAGATTTCTTGAAAACGAAATGCGATATCGAAATGATTATTTTTATCATATTTAAGGATGGTCTTATATTTTAAGGATGGTCATTGTATCTTAACTTATCAAGAAATTTGAATGATGAATGCGTTATTTAAAGATTTTTAGTCAAAATTATAAAGACGGTTTAACCTTTTTAAACGAATAAAGTTGCGTGAAAATGATAAAATTTTAGTGTACCTACTTTCTTACCGGGGCGCAACAAGACGATGTCGGGGGCGAAACAATGAAAGCTGGGCCCAATAGTAGTAAATAAACATAGTAAGTAACTTTAGACACCTTCACGTAATAGCGCCAGTTCACAATTTCTCGCTCTCGCTTGCTACGGTTCAAAGATGGCGGAGGAAGCCATTTTGATAAAACGTGATAGGAATGACACAACTTAATAAATTCCTGCTTCTTTAGGAATTTGGGTAACGTTTCGGCTCGGAAATATGTAAAACTATTAACGGAGACAAAATATTTTGCTTCGAGACAAAGGAAAAGGTAAGGATCAATATTGTAACTTCTACGCTCAAAAGTCAGTGAACATTAAATAATTGTAAAAATAAATATAAATATTGGACACCAATCACATACATTGCTCTGATCCCAAAGTAAGTAGCTAATGCACTTGTGTTATGGAAATCAGTAACAACGGTGGTACCACAACACCCAGACCCGAGACAATATAGAAAACTTTGATTTCTATATTGACCCAACCGGGAATCGAACCCGGGACCTTGGAGCGGCGACGCCTTGAAACCAGCGTGCTTAGCCATTACACTACTGAGATCGACAAATTAATTTACCACACAACTTAAAATACTCGGTCTGTTACTTTTTCACGCATAACCTGCTCTGCCAATTTTGATGATGTTTTGTCAGTGTCCTTAAAGCTGTAGCAGCAGCGGAGTTGGCTGCAATGCCAAGCGTCGCAAGTACGTCTCACTTGCAAGTGATGATGTGTCTGCGCCGTTTAGCGTTGAATAAAGACAATAATAAAGCTGGCTGGTTCCTAGCTCTAAGGATTAGCATAGCTTTCCAACGTGGCAACGCAGCCAGCATCATAATCTCCTTGCCGCAAGAAAATGGTTTCGTTTTGTAATAGATAGATTTTAAGTTATTTTTTTATGTTGCATGTCTTAGTTTTATTTATTTTTTCTTGTGTCTAATTTATCTAAAGTGTGTACACTTAATTTCTTCTTAAATAAGCATTTACTAGGTACTACTTAGTATTTTTATAATTGAGAAATTAAAATCAGAAAATACATAAGAATTTAAGAGGTGCTCGTAGCGCAGTGGTAGCAGCGTTTTGCTAGTGATATCAAAGTGAAGCAACCTAAAGCGCGGTCGTGTTTGGATGGGTGACCATTCCGACCATATAAGTGACGTACATCACGAGCATCTCCGTGCTTCGGAAGGCACGTTAAGCCGTTGGTCCCAGCTAATATCGGTTGATATTAGTCTTATGGGCGGCTTGATAACATCTGACAGCAGGGTTAGTCGCTTAGTTGCCTTGCAAATACCCCTCTACCAACCCGCATTGAGCCCGCGTGGTGAAGTATGGCTCAAACATCCTCATAGTTGAGGTAAGGCCTTTACCCAGCAGTGGGATGTTACAGGCTTACTTTACTTTACTTTAAATGAGAATTTGTGTTCAATTTAATGATTGTAAATGTGGCTGATGTAGCAATTAGATTTTAAATTGAGATAAAAAAATGTTTGAATATAATTACTGTGCGTTTTCAGAACACTAAACGGCAATGCACCACAAAATGTCCATTCAATTATCATCAGAAACCGCATGACGATAAAACCACGAAATTGATTAACACTACGCAGCTCAGTGGAGTCGCATTTTACGCAAAACTGCGTTGTGTTCATTGAAACAATAATATGAGTGGACGTGACAGCGTTCGTTGTTATTGCGAATAAATTTATGCGTATTAATAAAATTTCCTTTGTAGCAGTTAAAACTTGAAATAATTGAATTCACAATCTATATAATTTTAATTTTAAATGTATGTGTAAAACTTCATGCACATACAATACAGCTTTTTAAGGGCGCTTTATATTTTTAGTATTTTTTGTTGTTATTATAACTATATCTTAAAAACTACTTTACGATTTTGATGTATACCGAAATTTAAAGTTTACCCAAAGTTGAGATACACCTGATTTAACTAAACATACCGGCTAAGTGCGAGTCGGACTCGCGCACTGAGGGTTCCGTGCCAATGTTAATTAAATCCACTTACTTCCACTTGAAATACTACCTACAATATTTTGTTGACAGCAAATATAACTTCATTTTTAATTGCTTCTGTATGAAGAACAAAGTTATGTTTGCGGTTGTTGAAAATGTGCTCTATATCTCAAAAATTCCTAGTTTGAAACCGGCAAACCAAAATTTAAACTCGCTTAGTTTAGAAGTTAGAGGAGGGGGGGGGGGGTTTCAGGTTACATCTTCCTACCAAATTTCAATAGTGTGATGCATATAGTTTTAGACTAAAGTCGCTGTTACATACGGACTGACAGACAGACAGACTTGACAAAACTATAAGAGTTCCGTTTTTTGCCAATCGGCTACGGAACCCTAAAAATCATCTCGGTTTTTCGTCTATGTGAAATTCGTGGATAAACATACATAGGTATCCTCCTGAGGCCTATAGTTCTATTATTAGGACTTATTAAAATAGTCATTAAAACCCAGCAATCACATACCCAAACAACTAATGGTGACCCGCAGTCCTAACTTAGTATATCGTGACATTTCCATATTAAATATCGCGCCAGATATAATCTATGAGTCTGCATTTATTTGCATTTTCAAACTAATTTTCGTTGAAAGACTTTGTCAAGATCTACATCATGTATTTCTTTCAAAATTTACACTCGCTTAGTTTAAAGGTTAGATGGGGGGGGAATGGAAAATGGTCCATGGACTTCCTACGCGGAAAGGTTTCACAATTTTTTTTATAGGTTTTAGTTTTATGTATGGAAGCCCCTCTTAAATATCATTATTTTTTGTATTATAATTGTAAAGCGGTTAACAGGATACATCATCTACTTACTATGTTTCAACTGTGTAATACTAATCGTTTCAGAATAAAGTGGCTGTGACATACGGACGGACAGACAGGCAGACAGACAGACAGACGTGACGAAACAATAAGGGTTCCCTTTTTTTCTATTCGGCTACGGAACCCTAAAAAAGTAAAATATAAGTAAGTCAAATTTAGGGGGCACAGTGGCTGGTTCACGTTAAAGAGGTGAGTTAATTTGAAATTATTTAAATAATCCTAAATATTCTTTGTGTGAATAAATTTAGATTTAAGCATACATATACAGAGCGGGAAGCGACTATGTTTTATACTATTTAGTAATTTAGAATTAATTTAAGTTCTGAATTAAACTAAATTAAATTAAAAACATGTATCCAATTAAAAAAATATACATTAAATTAATTAATTAATTAAAGTCATAGTCAAATTCAAAAATCAAAAATAATTTATTAAATTTAAAAACGCCGGAACAAACTCTGTCACCACTAGCTGCCTCAAAAATGATACAAATCAATATAAACAGGTAGGTACATTAGTTTGGTGCAGGCTGGACTGTCCATAAATTCTCGTCATTAAGATAGTCTTGAATTTTATAATACCCCTTCGACATTAGGGTGGTTTTGAGATATCTAAATGTCAACATTGAGAACCTTAACTATAAATAGGGGTGTGCTCCCGTGATTGTCACCTTCTGCACAAAACACTTCCAAATGGGTGATGTGAACATATCCGCTAAATTCTTAAGGATACAATTTAGGGATTACAAGGTATGAAAGAGAAATTAAACGATATTTATTGCGTTTAGAAACAAGGATACAAAGGTCCTATATCTAATACAGGTTTCACTTGGATCTGCCTTTTCAGGTGTAAACACATTTTATAAAATTTTAAATGAAATCATGACAATTTATAGTAATGTGATTTCAAAGTAAAAAAAAAGTTTAAATGCCATAGAATAATAATTAGTATACATAATTTATGATTTCAGTTGGATATAAAAATTAAAAGTCTATATATTTTTTTGAAAGATAATAAAAATCTTTCAACAACTATTCCGCAACCAACATTAAATTCAGGCCGGTAGTTTATTAATAAATGTCAATGCACATATTATTGTAAAAAAAAACAAAGTTAATCTGGTTGTTGGTGCACTTGCATCTTTTTTTGTTACAAAAATAAGTTTAAATAAAGAAATAAAAAATTTCACGCGCTTTACATCGCGGTCGGGCATCAGCTTAACTTAAATATTATCAAATTTCAACTATATCACATATAGGTACATCGAATCGATTGCCTCCTTTTTTTATTCAGTAAAAACTATTATCCCGATTCTGAAAAGATAGCATGCATGCAACAGTTGGCAACCCTGAGTATACTTACCTTGACATGGCGAATTGGCTTTGAATTTGAAATGGTCAAACTGCACCTAAAGCAAATTTTCTCCGAGCAATTGTATATCTTCCCGTGCATTACCACAAAAGTGCCGTAATCTCTGGCTGGATTTGTTTGTTCTTTCACCTCCTTATCGGTACACGGACACAAGTCCACTAAAGTCGTTTCGTACGGACCTTGCAACCTGCAAGGGCATGATTTACGCTACAACGTGCCGTGGCCGGACCGTGCCGGATCCAGGAAAACATCCCATAGAGACGATGCTAAAGGGTGTCCAGTAAAGAATTTTCAACTTTAAACGACGAAAAAAAAACTATTGGTTTTATATAAATATTTATTATATGAAACTTGAGATAACAAATGCGCATTTTATTTTTTGAACACAACATCGTCCAAATGCTGTCCATTTCTGGCAACGCACTCTTGCAAGCGCACCCTTAAATTTGCGAATACCCGATTGCAAAGCTGCGGAGAGATGGCGGCAATTTCTCGTCGGATATTTTCTTGTAGAGCTTCAATCGTTGCAGGATTATTGTTGTAGACCTTTGACTTGAGGTAGCCCCACAAGAAGAAGTCGCATGGAGTAATGTCCGGCGAGCGTGGTGGCCAGGATATGTCTCCATATTTGTTTATTAATTTGTTAGGAAAAATCTCTCTAAGTTTCTGCATTGACACTCTAGCCGTGTGTGGAGTGGCACCATCCTGCTGAAATAATGTTCGATTGTTGTAACCAGGAAACTGTGCGAGTTGCGGTACCAGGATTTCGTCTATCATTCGGCAATACACTTCAGCAGTGACTGTTTCTCGCTGGTTGAAAAAATAAGGACCAATAATTCCACGCGCAGAAATCGCACACCAAACTGTCGTTTTAGAGCAATGTGATCGTTTTTGATGGCGTTCTCTTGGGTTGGAGGGACACCAGAAACGCTTATTCTGTTTGTTGACGTAGCCATCAATATGAAAATAGGCTTCATCGCTAAACAATATGTTTCCAAGCGTTCGTGGGGTACGAAAACGTTCCAGCATCACCCTGGCGAAGTTTTCTCGCACAAGGTAATCGTTTTCATGCAGACCCTGTACAATTTGCATTTTGTATGGGTGTAATTTTAATTTCTTTTTCAAAATAACTTGAACTGTTGACTTTCATATGCCTGTAGAGGCAGCAATTTTTCATTTATTTTACGAGGATTTACGAGGATTACGCATTATTTCTTGCCGAACTTGATCCACATGTTCAGGCGTCGCTGCTGAAGTTGGCCGCCCCGGAGAAGTCTCGTTGACGGTAATTCTTTGTTGTCTGAATCTTTGCACCCACGACCGAATAATTTGTGTGCTCGGGCCATCGCTTAATCTTCTGATATTGAAGTGCGTACAAAAAGCGCGGCGCGCACAAACCAAGGATTCGCCGGACTTCAAATATTGCTCGACTGCAAACGCGCGGTGTGCTCCGGACCAGTGACTCATGGTGACTGACAAATCCGCAAATCCCACGCATCTAACGCCACCCTCCTCTTCACCTAACCCCGCCAGTTGCGTAGCAACAGCCAATCAAAGTTGAAATTTCTTTACTGGACACCCTTACATGTTTTTTGTTCTATTTATTTATTCACGCGCATCAGCATGTGGGAATACATGCTTACGCGCGTGAATCCATACTTATACTTATTAATATTATAAATGCGAAAGGAACTCTGTCTGCTGTCTGTTACTCAATCACGCCTAACTTACTGAATCAATTTGCATGTGGTGTGGAGATATTTTGATGCCCGATAAAGGACATAGGCTACTATGTACCGCGGGAAAATGACGCATTCCCATGGGAAAATTCAGGTTGGCCGATCACTTTTACGCCTTAACAACTGAACATATTTAAATGAAATTTGGTAAGGAGATAGTTTGAGACTAAAGAAAGGACATGAGTTACGTGACCACGGGAAAACAATGCAATCCATCCAACGCATACAAAGACGTACAGTTCAGGTTATTTTTTTATACTACTATCCAAAAAAACTACCTAATGCGGACGAAGTCGCGGGTAAAAGCTAGTAAATAAATAAGTATTACCTACAGATCTTATTGCAGTACAGCTCTAATTATAATTTAAATATTAAGTCTTAGGTACAATGCTTATAACGTAGTATAGTGCAAAAGAACTTATAAACTTAAAAAAAAAGTTTTAAAATTGGTGAATCATTAAAATGATACTTTTGCTGCTGTACTTACTACTGTTAAAAACTTCGATTGCTATGATATATTTTGATCGTTGAAGTATTTAGCGTAAACGTATACGTTTATGTTAAAATATACTTAAAATATTTTAATCAGTATAAAACACGTTAATGTTATGGTACCTGTAGTTTGTGGGATTTGAATACTTTTTTATCAAGTCTTGCAACATTTTCAACCGAAGTTTAAAAAAAGAAATAACAGCTAAATTAGTAACAACCTCCCATAACCGATAAATCACATAACGATTTAAAACCTTGTAAAATCTTATTTTAGAGTTATATTTTGCCAAAAATTAGTGAAACATCTCGGTTTAAAGTGTTCAAAAAACCAAAATAATGTTTTCAACAAATCAGTTTAAGTATTAAAGGGGTTCTATGTGCCCCCTCAAACGTGCACAGAGATCTGTACCTTCTAAAGTAATGCTCTTTAAAAAATACTTTTCGGAACAAGTAAACTGTACTCCGGAGATGACCGACTGAGTGTCAGTATATACATATATCAGTATATACATGTACATACTTCAGTGCATACTTTAAGTACACAAAATTAAGGCGATAGATCCAAAATTAAACGTAACATTAACATTATCTAAAGTACGCACCCAGTCGTACAATATTTGCTTCTCATGAATTAAATTTTCAATGAATTTTTAATCTTTAATACACACACACACACACACACACAAACACACACAGACGCACACATCAATAACGTAGATACATTTTTTCAATCATGTGTGAACATGACTAGTTAATATTATTGTTACACACTAGATCTATAAGCATCCTTAAGAGCAAAGCTACACGAGCGTTGCCGACGCATTGTGTCGACGCTGCCACAATCCACCGTGTTGAACCGACACGCATCGCAACGGCAACCTCGTGTGGTATGTATGTGTCATGCTCCCGGTATAATGCCTTAATATTTATTTACCCAATGAGGCGAGAATTAAACGTTGCTTCTGTAACTAACCACTTACTTCTTTCATTTGTTTTAAGAAACTTCTTAACTTCTTCTTCGTTGGGAACCTACAAGTTTGATACTTTTCCTGTTTACTTATTTTTGATAAATTGTTTATGCAGTATGTAATAAAAACCCTTTCCGACCCATGAAGAGGTTATCAGGTATCGAGATTAGGTTCTATTTGTGCAATAGACGACCCGTCTGGTGTAGTGGTCGAGAAATCGCCTACTACGCAACGGGTTGCGGGTTCGATCCCCGTTGTATTGTACAAACATTTGTGTGCATGAACATGTCTGTTTGTATTGGTCTGGGTGTTTTATATGTATATCATGTATATATTTACAAACAAAAAAGTATTTAAGTATTATATCCGTTGTCTGGCACTCATGACACGAGCTTTGAGTAGCTTACTTTGGGACTAGATGGCGATGTGTGGGAATGTCCAAAAGATATTTATTTATTTAATAATTGCAAGAAAAAAATACCCACGAAAAAAAACCACTACATTAAAAAAGTAATACCTACTCATGGCAACCCGAAGGAGGGCTGACGAGGCGCGCGGGATGCGCAAATTTGCGCCGGCATTCGCAGGTAGCGCGACAGGAGTGATAACGTATTTTGAAAATTCCCCCGTTGTAGGGTAAATAGGTGCTAAACTTGTTTACTTTGAAAATTAGTTAAAATCGAGTTTCAACGAATTACGAAATTTTAATACACGTATTGATTATGTTTTAAAGCAATTTTACGGCCCCTTTCGGGTCAGACAGGTTTTTTTACATATTGTATTTAACATTCAAATTCTTTGCAGTAAGTGGTATTAATTAGAGCGCTTTCACAGTTAGGCGACTTTAGCAGCGCGACGGTCACGCGACAGCCGCGCTGCTGATAATTGCAAATAATCATACTTCAGTCATCATAAATGACAGCAGTAAGCCCAGTAATAAGTGCACCTTCACATTAGATTAGCGCACTTATTTAAAATAGTAACTTCAATGTTTATTTTATTTTCACTTTATTTTATAAAATATGGTACACCAACAGCATATGTGAACAACATTACTAAGAAATAATTAGGTAGGTATCATTCTTCTACATATGCCAATTATAGGTATACAAATCATTGGCAGGAAAACCACAAAGTTACACTAGTGCAAAAACAAACAATAAAATAGTTACAGTTAGAAAATAATTATACTGAACAGACAAAGATTTTAAAAAAAACTAGTGAGAGCAGCTGATTTGTCAGGTTATTGTCTCTGCTCTGAAAGTCTCTGAAAGCGACAAATGCTCTCGAATCTTGTTTCTGAATCCATTGAGTTGATCGAAAAACACGTCCAAGTTCGGTAAGGAACTGTTGATGCTATTATACTCCTCGCTCATTCTCACAAATGGAGAGTGTTTTTTCTGCAAAGTGGAAGCTGGAATGTTTTTTTGATAGGATGTCTCGGTATGCGATAGGGAGTATGCAAAGAGAGATGATTCAAGACCTGTTCACACCTCAGTGAACCATTGACAGTTCTGTGCAAAAACTTTAGATCGTGCAATAGGCGACGATTGCGCAAGGATGTCATTTGAAAAAAAGATAAACGTCAGTCATATCGACACCTGTGAGAGATTCTGCTTGATTTGAAAAGCCAACTGTTTAGTGATTTTTTTCTTTGGACGTTCTGTAGACGCTCCGAGTGCACGACGTATTGAGGATTCCATATAACGCTGCAGTACTCTAGAGAAGACCGAACAAGTGCGTTGTAAGTACGTATGATCGTAGAAGAAGAGAAGGGTTTCAGATTCCTCATTACAAAACCAAGAACTCGTAACGACTTTTTGGCAATGCTATCGATATGTGATTTGAATTTAAGTTTGAAATTGATGATTACCCCAGATCCCGGATCTCTGTAACCTCTTGTAATGTATCCCCGCTGATGTTCTAAGAAGACGGGAATGGGTTCGTTTTCCTGGTGTACCTTATAAAGGATGTTTTTTTAGCGTTGAGTGTCATGCCGTTTTCAGCACACCAAAGATTTACCCTATTTACATCACTCTGCAGCAGTTCAACATCGTTGGAACATTCAATTTTTCTGAATATTTTAAGGTCGTCGGCAAAAAACTTATAACTTGAGTTTAGTGTTTGCGATTATAAGTCATTGACATAGAAGACAAAAAGAAGTGGACCCAGATGTGACCCTTGTGGGACACCGGATTTTGCGTAGAAGTTGTGGGATCGATAATCTTTAATAACCACCGACTGAGGCCTGCATTCAAGATAAGACTTGAACCACGCAAGTAGCGAACCATTTATGCCATATGACTCTAGTTTATTCTGTAGAAGCATATGGCTTATCTTGTCAAACGCACTGCTGAAGTCGGTATACACAGCGTCGATCTGGGAGCCACAGTCTACACTGCGCGATAAGTCTGACACAAAGCAGATAAGATTGGTTTGGACTGAATATCCCCTTCTGAAGCCGTGTTGATGAGGCGAGATGAATTTATCTAAGAAACCGTTAATGATTGGGTACACGAAGGATTCGAAAGCTTAGACATACAGGATAGGATAGTTATGGGTCTATAGTTTTTGACATCACCTCGATCGCCTTTTTTGAAAATTGGTGTGACATTGTTTTTTTTTCCATTTACTCGGAAAAACAGCACTGGCAAGAGCATGGTTGAATAATGTGGTCAGCGGAAAAGAGATAGCAGCTGCGCTACGCTTAAAGAAAACCAGGTGCACGCCATCCGGTCCAGCGCCCTTGGCAGCGTTGAGATTCTTGGGCTTGTCGAAGACGTCTGTTTCGTCCCGACGCAAATACGACAAACTGTTGAAGACTGAAAAATTGGAGCGCTAAGCATCAGTCAACCCATAAGAGTAGATTGAGAAGAAATGAACTGCAAATAAATTCGCGATGTCTGGACCTTGATCTGCGATGAGACTGTCCAAGTGCATTTCAGCAGGTATGTCGGTATTACATCCGCGCTTGCTGTTCACAAACTGCCAGAAGGCTTTCGAGTTATTGGAGATTTCGTTTTCCATTTTGCTAATATATAGTCTATAACAGCAGTGTCTAGTAGTAGTAGTCTATGACTGCAGCGTTCGCGAAGGAGGTCAAATTCAATTTTGTCTCTGGGATTTTGATATTTACGGAATCTGATGCGAATCTTATTCTTTTCAGCTATCAACTTGATGAGCGAGGGGGTAAACCAAGCCGGGCGCGTTTTGTTTTTAGATTTGTACTTTGAAACGTGTTTTTCTATCACAGCTCTGATTTCCTAATAGAAAGCAGAAACCATTTGGTCAGTATCCGTACAATTAGAAAAAAAATGATTCCAATCAATAGCCTTCAGTTCACTTGAAATGGATTCATAATTCTGAATAAAGCTATTTTATTATTATTATTTTATTATTCATAATCAGCTTTAAAGTAGTTGCGTTTCATGATATCAGATTCCATTAGCTTTGGCACTACAGCATTGTTTATACAAATCAAAAGTGGAGGATGGTTGGGATCCAGTTTGCTCAGGTTGTCCAGAGGCTGGACTTCACTGTCCACATGTATATTACTAAGAACTAAATCTAATATTCTACGTCGACAGTCTAGAGTGCTATTGGATTTGTACAGATGGTTTTGGGACATAAAGTCAACGAGAGCACACTCAATTTTTTCGCTGTACTTTTGCTGTGTATTGATCATCCCTAGTCCACTGAGTGAAAGAAAAGACAGCTTTTATGGGAATACAGAACACGACCTTCCAATGAGAGAAAACAGCGCTTTACTAATTACTCTAAACAATTTAAGAAAATAATAAAACTAACAAAACGTGCCCAAAATGATCACAAAATAAAGAACTCTTCAAACAAAGCAAAAATTAAAATTGATAATGATAAAGTTATAAGTGATCCTAAATTAATAGCAAACAGTTTTAATAACTATTTTATAAATAAAATAACACCTGAATCGCAGAACATCTCAATTACTATTTCTCACGTTCCAACAAGATGCGATTCTATGTTTTTAGCTCCAAGTACACCTTATGACATCTTGCAAATCATTATAAAACTCAAAAATACTAAAAGCGTTGGAACTGACGATATTTCCACACTAATATTAAAATCAGTACGTGGATCTATTTGTAGTCATTTGAGTTTTATTATTAATCTATGCATATCTGCAGGGAAATTCCCTGAGCGACTGAAAACGTCACTAATTAAACCCCTCTATAAGAAAGATAATAAACTACTAATGCAGAATTATAGACCAATTGCTCTTATTTCAGTAATATCTAAAATAAGCGAAAAGTATTTATATAATAAATTGAATAATTATCTGGAAAATAAAGGCATTCTTTGTAACGAACAAAACGGATTCAGACAAAATAAAACAATTTATATGGCTATTTTCGACTTTTTAAAAAACATATTGCCTAATGTTGACAAGCGTAACCCAGTCAGTGCAGTGTTCTGCAATATGACGCAAGCATTTGACTATATAAACCATGACATTCTATTAAAAAAGCTGCATGCTTATGGTGTTAGAGGAAACATCTTAGACCTAATAGGCTCATACATAAAAAACAGGGAATAGCTCACTTCAATTACTGGAATCGATCCACAAAAAAAAGAAGAAACTGATCATTTATCTGAAGAACGCATAACCAAATATGGTGTACCACAGGGTAGTGTGCTGGGTCCTCTCCTTTTCCTCGTATATATAAATGATTAGCCGAAAGCTGTAGACCACCCAATGACTCTTTTTGCAGATAATAGCACCGTGACAATAGCTTGTAAGAAATATGACAATTTTGAAAATGACATCAATAATTCCTTGACATCCATAATTGTATGGCTCGATAGTAACAATTTAAAAATAAATTTAAGCAAAACTCAAATCATGATATTTAGCCTAAGGCAAACCAATATTCCTGAAATTAACGTAGCTTATAATGACATCAATATATCTGCAATTGACAGCACGAGACTTTTAGGATTAATTATTGACCGAAAACTTGACTGGAAAGCTCATACAGAGAAGCTTATTAAAACGATCAGCTCGTCCTCCTACGCTTTGTTTAGGCTTAGGCAGATGATTAACTCGAATGCTCTACTCACAGCTTACCATGTTCTGGTAGCGTCTAATCTTAGATACGGTGTTATCTTTTGGGGAAACTCAACCAATAAGATAAAAGTTTTTAAAAAACAAAATCAATGCATCAGGACTATGTTTAATTTACAAAGAACGGACAGTTGCAAACCCTATTTACAAAAAAAAATCTCACACTTCGTCTATGTATATACTGGAGGTTTCTTTATTTATCAAATACAATCCACACCTATTTCAGCGGTTAGCGGATATTGTTACCCGTAACCGGCGGGATAACAATCGTCTGAGCACGCCCTTTTGCAGAACAGCTTTTATGAGAAACAGTATATTCAGCATGGCGCCTAACATTTTTAACAAATTACCCTCATCTTTTAATAACACATTATTAAAAAAAAACTTAAAAAAACATTGTTGACATTGTATGAACTTATAATAATTCTAAAATCTGACATTAATCTTTATAAAAATCCAAATTGTTGACATTAAAAAATGACAAATTTGCACGTCTTACCCAGACAAAACATGCTGAACTTTAATGTATTTATAAACACCACAATATGTATGTGTATGTATTTTTACCATGTTTTATGCAAATAAATTGAATTGAATTGAATTGAAAAAAGGTTTAAATCGCTCAGCATTATAACTTCATCACTCAGGACATTAGTGACGTTACTCTGAAACACATTTTGTGTATCTAATCTAGACGGTGAAGTATCTGCCTTCATATTGTTAAGCGTTTTCTAATTCCATTCCAGATTAGAATATTAACTGTAGGCTCTCAGTATATTTATGAAAATTTAATGTATGTACGCAAAAATTTACATTCATTTACGAAAAAAAGTGATATACATAATTATAATACTAGGAACAAGAATAAGCTTGCTATTCCACAATTTAGGCTTCGAAAGGTTGGTAAGGGTATTATAAAGTAGATGATTATTTAAAAGATAATAATGTATGGACTTGCATGAATACAACAAAAATTGTAAACCTTTTGAAAAGAGGCATTGACAATAGTGACTGAGTTTCTTGCGCAGCTGCTTCTCAGCACTAGCCCAAAATTGTCCTGAAGCTGTGGTAGGGTTTATATTGGGTTTATATAAAAGTGTCCTCAATTTATTGCATTCATTCATTCATTCCTTATTTGCATAAATAAATGGTTTTTATGACTTTTCATTCAGCTTGACGTTAATTGTAATCCACAATTCTTCGCATTGACGTTTCCATTTCCAAAGTTCTTTGAAATCAAGTAGCAAAGTTAGTCAATGATCAACAAACAACAGTTTGATTGTGTACTATCACAATAATATTTTAGTCAAAGATGCCGTTCCAAAAAACCCATGATTCAGCTTTCATTTACCAAACTAAAACATCGAAGTTTTGTACGAGGACAATAGCAACTCAAAGTAAAGATCGCGGTTTCTTATGCAGCTGTAATAAGGGCTAGTTTGCAACAAAAGTGGGTAACCTCATGTGCTGGTGGTCCCTGTACTTCTTATTATACAAAAGGAGGAGAATGTCAATTCGACTGTATGTTTTTTACCTTAAACATAAACATACCTTAATTATTCGCGAACCTGATAAGAGGACTGCTAAAATAATTATAATAATACATTGCTTCATCATTCGTTGATGATATCCTTTTATTTCCGAAAAAATACCACTCATTATTTTTAAAATTCGTTCGTGTCCGAATTTCAGTATCAAAATAAAAACCAACGATTCACTAAAAATGACATTTCTACTGCTATTATAATATTTTAATATTATTATGCGATACAAAATTAAGTGGTTGTAATCAGCGAACATATCCAGTTTAATAGTTCAGACAACATTAAATGACATCAATAATGCATTAGTGATTCAATAATCAGGGAAATATCATTCTGGCGTAAATAATTCTAGCTAAGGTCTATTATAGGAAATTCTAGTTGATAACATTAGTTTACTTTAAGTGATGTAAGTAATGTTTGAAAAGTGTAAATAGAGTTGTGTATCGTTTGTAGTTAATTGTCTCTTTTTTTTAGAAGAAAGAAGTTCACAGAATATACGAGATGAGTAAATCGATTATTATATTACTCTTAACAATGTTTATATGTGGTATACCAGGTTTGCGTATTAAGAAGGTATGTCTTAGACCCACTTCCTATGCCCGAGTCGTTTATTTAAGCGAACGTGAGGTTTGGTTGTTGAATTTGAGCGCACACTTAGATACTTATAGTGAAGTGATAGTGAACCAACTTTCAGCAAATTCGTGTTCGGATGGGTTACCATTCCGACCATATAAGTGACGGAGGTGCTCGTAGCGCAGTGGTAGCAACGCTCTGGTAATGATACCGAATTGAAGCAACCTTCAGCGCGGTCGTGTTTGGATGGGTGACCATTCCGCCCATATAAGTGACCTATATTACGAGAAACTTGGTGTTTCGGAAGGCACGTTAAGCCGTTGGTCACGGCTAATATAGTAGCAACGCTCTGGTAATGATACCGAATTGAAGCAACCTTCAGCGCGGTCGTGTTTGGATGGGTAACCATTCCGACCATATAAGTGACGGAGGTGCTCGTAGCGCAGTGGTAGCAACGCTCTGGTAATGATACCGAATTGAAGCAACCTTCAGCGCGGTCGTGTTTGGATGGGTGACCATTCCGCCCATATAAGTGACCTATATTACGAGAAACTTGGTGTTCCGGAAGGCACGTTAAGCCGTTGGTCACGGCTAATATCGGTTGATATTAGTCGTAAAGCCTAGTAAGAGGCCTTATGAGTGGCTTGATAACATCTAACAGCAGGGTTAGTCGTTGGCCTTGCCAACACCTCCACCAATCCGCACTAAGACCGCGTGGTGAAGTATGGGTCAAACTACTTCATAGTTGAGGTAAGGCCTTTGTCCAGCAGTGGGACAATACAGGCTAGTTTTACCTACTACTTTACTTTCTTAGAGACGACTATCGTCTACTTGCATGTTGTATCATAAATTGGGAGGTGTGTAACATTGAACTACTATTACTGGCACAGTTCGGGTTATTTAACAAAAACTTATTAAAACATGATAGATATCATGCGAAAGTTTGTCTGTTGCCTTTTTATTTCTTTGTTTGTGTCTTCTTTCATTACGAAACGGAGCGACCAATTGACATGATTTTCATTTATTTTATATTCAATATTTTTTTTCTATATTCAATAAAATATGACAGATATATGAACTACGCGGAGAGAAATATAGAAATATAGTTTGAGCAATCTTTTAATTCATATAAGTTTATGTTCACAAGTTGTTGTTGAGAGTCGAGAGCTCTTGCAGTCGTTGTTTAAGAGGCCTCCTAGCTAAATAAAGCTCCTAGCAAAGAAAAAAAACATTTTCTGTCTGGGTCTCTTACCGCCCCCCTTGAGACCTGCAGCGCCCATAAGGGGGCGTTATCGCCCACTTTGGGAAAGACTGCTCTTTAGGATGCTTATATATCTAGTGTGTAATAATAATATTACACAAGTTTCGCTCAAAACCAATTTAATAGCCTAGCGTCGTATTTATATAACGAACGCAAAATTAACCTTAGTAAGTGGTTGAAGTCACTAAATTATAAAGAAGCCGAAGATTTGCGTAAGCGTAGTAGCTGACTGTTACACACACACACACACACACACACACACACACACACACACACGCACACGCACACACACACGTTTTATGATTGCAGCGATAAGATTTTTGTTTTGTTCAATATTTGTTGTTTAGTTTATAAAGAGGATTTGTATTGATACGGAACAGTGACTCCTTCTGGCACAGGTGCTATGCACTTAAAAGAACGAGTCTACATCTAATATTGTTATATGTCTTTGCAAAAAATAAAGATTTTTCATTTTCATTTTCAATATTAAGTAGTCATGTTATATACACACATGATTGAAATACTTTTAATTTTCGATGTATCGTCATATTTTTGTGTACTTAAAGTATGCACTGAAGTTTGTATGTGTAAACAGACACTCAGTAGATCAGCTTCAGAGTACAGTTAACTTGTTACGAAAAGTTTTTTTTAAAGAATATTACTTTAGTACAGATCTTTGTGCCGTTTAAACGGGCACAGAGAACCCGTTCAATACTTAAAATTATTTGTTCAAAAGTTTTTTTTCGTTTAAGACGCTTAAACCGAAATGTTTAATTAATTTTTAGCAGGTTATAACTCGAAACCTGAGACTTTATAAAGGTTTCGTAACGAATCGTTACGTGATTTATCGGTATGCTGAAACTATGTTAGTATTACTTTTTATCTTTTATGTTTCAGGGTCCATACGATTCGACTATGGTGTACCTTCGCCCATGTGACAAGAAAGTAATCAAAGAGCTTACGAACCCACACAAAGATTACGGCACTTTTGTAGTAGCAAGGCCTCAGGTCTACAATTGCTCGGATAAAACGTGCCTTAGGGCCAATGTAACCATCCTAAAGCCGGTTTATAATATAAAGGTAGGTTCCCATTATAGTCGCAAATGCGTATAGAAGTTTGGCTTACTTTTCGGTCCTCTATATTAATTTTGTTTGAAAGAAGCGGGCATCAATAAAACCTTTAAAAAAAACTATGACAAAGTTCTTAATCCGTCACGTTAAGCCAGGCTGTGAAGGACGCTGTGAATTTTTGTTCATCATCTTTAAAGGCTTAAATTATAATTCGAAAACGTGAAACTATACGGAGTGTAACCAAAGTATGTTTTTGATTTATATTTATGTGACCTATCGATTTTGAAAGGTTTCAGTAGTCATTTCGCAAAAAAAAAACGAAGTGTGCAACAGGTTTCAGCAATAAAAGGCTAGTTTTTACTTAGAGTATATAATAGTTTTTACTTAGAATATATAGTTTTTACATAGAATATAATATACAAACACTATGAAAAACATGTTTATTTTATCTGTCAACAAAATATTGTGGTATTCTGGCTAATTCAGCGAAAGTTTTTTAAAATAATATTTTACATTATTACAGAGGTAGATAGGAACATTGGAATAATTGGCTATATCTTACGTATGTGTTACACCATTTAAAATTCTTTTTAATTAAATTTTGTGAGTTCCAGGGAACCGTTAGTTATGTGTATCTATTATTTCAGTTTAGAGTACGCGGATTTTCCTGGAGAACAAACTCATGGCATTTAACTGAGCGTATTCCGGAACTAGGATGCCACTCGTATATTGTCCGGCTGGGTCTCAGTTTGATAAATGCTACAGTAGATGACAAGACTTGTGGTGTTCCTAAGGTAAGACTAAATAAAATTTGTTTTTAAAATCACAAGAAAATGTGTGTGTGTGTCTGTGTGTGCGCTTGCGTGTGTGCGTGTGTGTGTGCGTGTGTGTGTGCGCGTGCGTGTGTGCGTGCGTGTGTACGTGCGTGTGTGTGTGTGCGTGCGCGTGTGGGTGCGCGCGTGTGTGTGTGTGTGTGCGCGTGTGTGCGTGTGTGCGTGTGTGTAGGTGTGTGTTTGTAACCCTTGGCAACTGATGAGTATTCTTTCAGTTCATAACGTATGGTATGATATTTCAAACGTATGCCGTCCTGCCATTTGACAGATCATACCGTACGTATTGAATTGTCAAATGAATACGATTGCTGTACAAAATTCCATGAGATCTTTGTGCAAGGGAAACTTTCAAAGGGGATGGAAACCATTACATACATATTTGGGCCTGGATGTAATAAGATGAAAATGGTGTCAATTAATAGCTTAATACTAAGTAGACCTACACTGAAAATTCCATGCTTTTTGACAATCTGTGAGCCCAATAATAAGGGGTTTAGTTAAAGTGAGGTTATGTAACAAACAGCTGATTTCCGAACTGCAAAAGATATTTTAACGTCAGCAGTTACAATTAGGCCACAAAATAGACGACAGCACGTTAGGCAGGGTCAGAATCCGTAAAACAAAGCATTGGTCGACGAAAAAACACTCAAAAGGCATACACGCACAAGACGAAAAATACAAACGAAACGAGTGATCCATAGATTATTTGACACGGCAGCTGTCAGTATCAGTGCACAGACAAAAAAAGTAAGAATCGATATTATATCATTAAGCAAGCATGTTTCAATTCACTTACATTCAATTCAATTAAAATATAAAATATATGTTTTATGAGCTAAAAAAGTTTTTGTAACGTATTTTCTTGGGTTTATCGCTACGAATAGAGCAAAAGTGATTCTTTTTTTTAAATTATGTAATCACATTGACACAAATCGATATTTCATTTAATCGATAATGTAGTGAATTCTTAAAATCTTGTTTTTCATAATGCTCAGTTTCCATAAAGGGAAATAGGCTGATTTTTGGTATTTTAGGATGGAAAAATATGCCAATTTTTTAAACCATAAATCAACTAGTTACGTTTAGGGCCCAGCAGATACCGTCTCCTTTTAACGGCACGGATATAGTTAAAAAAATAATAAATAAGTTTATGTAAAGTTGTACTATTGTACTTTGGTTTTGAACTCTGCTTTTACCGACAATAAAGGAGGTAAACAATTCAATGTGTTTGTATGTGATATTGATGTAATAATAATAGTCCCCACTAGCCGATTTCGACTACTGTGACCAGTCACAACGACTAGCCGACGGCGCGGGACATATTATAGTGCACAAGTGTGTGCGCAAATACACGTGCACTCCCTGTCTCTGTCACTCTCATAGCCCGGTGGGACAGCAATCTGACACGACCAGAGAGAGATCAGGCGCAGGACCAACGGCTTTACGTGTTTTCCGAGGCACGGGGGTGAAACACCGCCAACTTCCAAACTCCGGGCTACCCTAAGAATTTCTGATCAGAAAAACTCAGGTATATATTTTTGTCCCGACCCGGGGAACGAACCCGGGACCTCTGGCGCAGCCTTCGCTTTAAAGTGCGACCCTCATACCGTTGCGCCACCGAGCTTATAATATTTGAGCATGTTGATCTATAAAGGCTTCCAAACACGTGCCAAATGTCGTAAGTGTATGTATGCTTGTCTACGGATTTCTCTTTTTGATCGATAAGGTATATTTAAATTTACGGTACAGTGTAAGCTTAGTCAAAATCGGTCCAGTAGTTTTTAAGACATGGGTAAATAACTAAAAATCGTGAAATAAAATAGAAGAAATAATAAAATAAAACCGCCTTCAAAAACTGACTACTCCAAATAATTAGTTTCTACTAATTAAAAAGCAAATGCGTTATTTTAAGCTTTAATTTGAAGTCAGTTTTTTGAAGGCGAAAGGCACAAAGTAAAGCATAGATTTCGTTACTCGGTATTAATCCTGATCCAAATTTATTATTTTGTATTTAAGGCTATATCAGTACATGTAAATAACTTTTTGATTTATTCAAATCGGACATACCATTAAAAAGTTATCCTGAATGTAGTTTTGACTAGGGTAATCCTCATAAAGATAAAATAAGAAACCAAAAATTTGCGCACGGGCGGGACTCGAACCAGCGACTTCTTGGTTGACTTTTCTTATGACGTATCCATAAGAAACCACATATTTCGCAAGGTCGAACAGACAGCACGGTAGCTCAATTGGTAGAGCGTTTGGCCCGGTTAGCCAAGAAGTTGCTGGTTCGAGTCCCGCCCGTGCGCAAATTTTTGGTTTCTTTTTTCATTATTATGAATATAAAATATGACACTGTGAGTGTTAAAACCATTCTAAACCAATAGGGTAATCTGGTCAAGGCGAGCTGTTTGAAGAGAAAATAAATTATTGAAACATATTTTCAGAGTTCGATCGCTGTTAACAACTTAGACTACGACCGGATATATCACGCATGGCAAATGGAAGCAGAGTACGGGCGATCAAAATGGGTTTATGAGGCTCTTTCGAGTCGCAAAACAGTATACTGTTTGGTGGGGGAATTCATCGTTTCAGCAAAGAAAAAACGGAATAATTGAATGTTTAATTCTGTTTCATTCAAAACTATTGGAAAATTTACAGCTTTTTTTTGCCTACTCCATATAAACTAGCATCAGCTGATCGGCACTCTATAGTATGAGAAAGTAAAAATTTTTTTTTTATTACGATGTTGGTCCCATACAAAAAGTTGTTGTATTTGAGCATCAGAATTAGCTTTAAGAAGAAATGCAGTTAATTATGATAGACCCTATATTTACCTTTTTATCTAAAATTATTATTTATTTATTACTGTTTATTATTATTTATTGCACAACCATTTTTTTTAAAAAAAAGGTACACTTGACGCATCTACCTCTAAACATACCTATTTTACAAAGCAGAAATGAATGTGAGCGGTGCGACAAAAAAGAAAACGAGTTACTATTACCAAAAAAGGTACATTTTCCACATCCACAAAATACATAAACAATGAATGAAAAGAAATAATAAAAAACCAAAAGAAAATTAATAAAATTTATAATAAATATAATATGAACTAATATATTTTTAGATTTAAATAACACAAAAAATATTGCAAAAACGCTTAAATACGTACAACATCACGTCAAGGTAAACACTGTGGTATCGTATACACTTGCAATAAGGGCTAGTTTGCAAAAAAAGTGAGTAGCCTGTTATTAAACGCATGTTATGCACAAAATTAACATATTTTATGTGCTGGTTGGTATGGTTTGCTCATCAAAAGTTAGCAGTTTTTTAAAAGTTGAATCAACAAAAAACATTTTATTTTTAAAATATTTATCATTTACAATATTAAATAATGAGTAAAAAAAAATTCAATTTGCATGGGTTTCATGGGCAGTTGACGGGCTACGGAGAAAAACCTACACAATATGTGCAACCTGCATGGGCGGCGTCGCATCTGCTCTTTACATCCAGCGAGTGATGTAGTCTTGCCACCATCAACACCGCCGAAGCCGAACGTCTCGTTATGCAGTTGGGACGGAGAGCGGTCGACTACACCACCAGAGTTCGAGATACAAACGATGAGGCATTGAATACCTGAAATAAAGGGACGGTTTCCATTCTAAACCTATTAGATATACTACTTGCCTGAGCATGATAATCGCCACACATATGTGTGTGTTCATCTGAACACGGTCAATCCTGGCTACGAAAGCTGAAACATTTATCGCCTAATATGCGGCGCGCAGTATTACTATTTAGTCCATTAAATGAGTCCCTCCAAGGGGGGTCTAGAGTGCGTGAGTTAGTAACGTAAGATGTTTCTTCGGAAACATGTCAAGAGTCCCTAGGTAATAAACATACTAAAACCCCGGGACACTAGGAGAAGCCCCGAAGTGGGGGGAGGGGGGGAAAGGGTCCATATTTTCATTTTTCGCTTAAATCTCCGAAACGGTACATGTTAGAGAAAAACTTTCAAGGAAAAGTTAAAAGGCCATAAAATTATCTACAAGTTGTACCTAGATCATTTTTTTCTATTAGCAGCCGTTTTCGAGCTACATCCCATGAAAGGTGAAAAATTCGAAAACATAAGCAAACTTTAGCATAAGCTTAACGAGGGCAGACCCCTTCCCATGCTACGTGTAAAACTTCATCGAAAAAATCCGAACATTGGATACTGTTGGGACATTGATGTCATATGAGAGGCACTAGAGGAAACAAAATAAAAAGTTCAACTATCGTAACTACCCTAATAAAATTCAATTCCTCCTAAACGCCTCCATGGTGGAATTTGGTATTTTTATCAATGATAGACTAAATTATGAGCAATCTATCTGTACCGATCACAAGTTGCACTTTTGAGTTTTTTGGAAGAAAAAAAATAAAAAAGATCAAGTTCAGTAACTCAAACTACCCTAATATAATATTTTGAAAATCGATTCCTCCTAAAGGCTTCCATGGAGAAATGTGTTTTTTTTACCAATTATAGACCTAATTAAGAGCAATCTATCAGTACCGATCACAATTTGCACTTTTTAGCTTTTTGGAAGAAAAAAAATAAAAAGTTCAAGTATCGTAACTACCCTAATAAAATTCAATTCCCCGTAAACGCCTCCGTGGTGGAATCTGGTATTTTTATCAATGATAGACTTAATTATGAGCAATATATCTGTACCGGTCACAAGTTGCACTTTTGAGTTTTTTGAAGAAAAAAATAAAAAGATCAAGTTCAGTAACTCAAACTACCCTAATATAATATTTTGACAATCGATTCCTCCTAAAGGCTTCCATGGAGGAATGTGTTTATTTTATTGGTAAAATCAGTCAGATCTTATAGTGACTTGTATAATTAATAATGTGCAACTTGTGACCGGTACTGATAGATTGCTCTTAATTAGGTCTATAACCAATTATAGACCTAATTAAGAGCAATCTATCAGTACCGGTCACAAGTTGCACATTTGAGTTTTTTGGAAGAAGGAAATATTTTTTGATCGATTGATGTGATAAACATGGGTATGTAGTATGGAGAAATTGTTTGAGCCAAAATCATTTTTTACTGCGTGTAACTCAGAAATGGTAGGATATAGGAACAAATGATTTAGGTACAACTTGTAGATAATTTTATGGCCTTTCAACTTTTTTTGGAAAGTTTTTCTCTAACATGTACCGTTTTTGAGGTTTAAGCGAAAAATGAAAAAATGGACCCTTTCCCCCCCTCCCCTCACTCCGGGGCTCCTCCTAGTGTCCCGGGGTTTTAGTATGTTTATTACCTAGGGACTCTTGACATGTTTCCGAAGAAACATCTTACGTTACTAACTCACGCACTCTAGAACTTTTTATTCAATGAACTATATTCATCATCATTTCATTTTATTTACTTTTTTACCGTCAAAGTAACGTCGAAAACTGCCAAAGCAGTTTCTAAATGAGGCCCACTAAGTACTTTTAAAATAAAACTTAATTTATGATGGTTTTATTATTGTTTATCGTGTGTTGTCACTACACAAACTTAAAAAAATGCATAGAACTCAGGGGGTAGACACCCTTGTTTCTTTACTAGTGCCTTAAAATATATAATTAATAATGGTTTAATTAATTTTAACCGTTATCCTTTTATTAGACATTTGTTAAATAACCGCGATATATGGACAGATAATGTTTTTGCGCATCAAGCAAAGAAAATTGGTGGTAGATTATCGTGACCTGCACCTTTAATGACGTTTAGGTTTTGAAGTAGTTTAAGAATTTCCTTTTCGTCTGTTTGTATATTATTGATAACATTTTGTGAGAAATAATTTATTTAAAAATCTGAATACGTACCTAGAGGAGCGTCATAATTTTGATTTAAAAAGTCATTAAATGCTGTACTAACTTTGTCGGGGTCCTTTAGAATGTTGTCTCTATAAATCAATCACCTTTAGAATGTTGAGGATAACTACTTTGCACTTTCCTTTTTGATTTAACGTATGACCAGAAAAACTTCTGGTTAGATTTTATACATTGTCGAGCACTTTCAATATATCTGTGATAGCAGTCCGCTTGAAGAGTTTTTTGCCTGACTCTCAACTCAGCAAAATCGGCGTAATCATTGGGGTTCCCGTACCTTTTCCAATTCTTAGGTTTTTACTTTTCTTTTATAACATTTATTAGGGTACGAGTATTTAAATGAGCAATAGACTTGGGCACATGATTTTGGATAACGATATTTAATATTGAGTAAAATTTATTTAATACTTTCTTTAAATCTTCAACGGTGGTTATGAGAGACCAATCCTGTTCTCCTAGGCACTGGTTAATGACATTGTAGTCGATTTTTCGAAACTGATATTTAAGACGTGGTTTTGATCTTAGGAAGGGCAATAAGATATCTTTGACTGTGACTTACAACGCGGGTTGAGGTAATTCCTCCTTCACAAGTGGGTTAATTGGTTTATCGATTACCAGCGTGAAATCGGAAAAAAAACAAAATCTAGGACATTGCCTCAGTTATTATATATATATATATATATGTCGTAGACGGTCATTAGTATGGACACTAAACGAAACGCAAGCGCGCCCTCTGGTGGCGGTATCGTGCAAGTTCGTTTTGGCGCGCTTCGGCAGAGTCGTGAAGTTACGAGCGGCTCCGACACAGCTCACTTTGGATCGAGTCGTCGAGGAGCAAAAACGTTGTCACGGAACTGCCCTCCATTTCGCGTAGTGCCTAGTTTTGTACCTAGTGCCTGCCTATTTGTTAATTGTAATTCGGTTCTGTGCTACAATAAAACTGTGGACTGAATTGTAGTGTGTTCTCATTGCACGATCCCTTATTTCTGCCCACATAAGGTCTGATGGCTGGGGTCTAGATCCTGACGATCCTACATATATATCTTATTATATTGTGTCAAGCTCATAAAATTGCACTGAGATATTAGATCTGAGGCTGAGTTTTGAATTTCGGCAGGGCCCATTTTTCATTACGATTGGTGTGGAAAGATCCCATTTGATACATGGAAGGTTAAAATCTCCTGCAATGATAAAATTATTAAAAGGATGGGTCTTGTAAATGTGCGATATGTTGTCTATAAGTGAACTGATTCGTCGTGGTATTTCTGAATTGGGCGGTATAAATGCAACAACATGTAAATCATAGGTAGCTCCTAATGATTTTGCAGAAATAGTAATCCATAGATCCAAACTGCCTCGGTGGCGCAGTGGTAGGAGGGTCGCACTTTAAAGCGACGGCTGCGCCAGAGGTCCCGGGTTTGATCCCCGGGTCGGGCCACAAAAAATATACCTGAGTTTTTTGTTAGGGTAGCCCGGAATTTGGAAATTGGCGGTGTTTCACCCCCGTGCCTCGGAAAAGCACGTAAAGCCGTTGGTCCTGCGCCTGAACTCTCTCCGGTCGTATCAGATTGCTGTCCTATCGGGCTATGAGAGTGAAAGGAATAGAGAGTGCACCTGTGTTTGCGCACACACTTGTGCACTCTGCAGTCATTGTGACTGGCCACCGAAGTTAAATCGGCTAGGGGGACTATTATTATTAATCCATAGATTTTCAAAGTCGCTGCTGTGCCATGCCGGTCTACACGGAGCCTGGAGATCAGTCCGAATCGATTACGTCACAGTGAGCCAGCGGCAAGTTGCCCCAGGTCAGGAACTCGGGCCAGTAGAAATATTTTTTGTGTGTATTTATTGTTATTACTCACTAATTAGCTGATATTTTGTTGTGAAAATTCGCCACAGGCAGGACCGGCGGAGCAGCTTCATAGTCGTGCACAACACTTTCGGATTATATCATTTTTATGCCACTTTATGAATATTTAATGGAGCGAATACGAGTTGTTTTCTGTTGACCGTTAATGTCTATGGGGTTAGCTGAGAATTTCCAGTCGTCTAACCAATGCGGTAATAAATCCAGGGTGCGCTGGATTTTGATCGCAGCGTGGTAAGGCTTTATTGAGGAAGCCACGTAGGCCACATCATCAACGTACAGTACAAGCGTGGCTTCTTCCCCTACAGGTATGTCGTCCGTATGGAGAGTTCCCAGTACACGACACAGCACATTTTGGTTAAATGATTCCGGAAAATCCAATGAATAAACAAACATTGTATTTATATTTTCTTTTAACTTTTAGCTTTTTATATTTTTCTGTGCTACTGTTTATGTAATATATTTATATACCAATTTTTAACCGACTTTAAAAAAGGAGGATATCAATTCGACTGTATATTTTTATTTGTATCTAGGTACGTTACCTCATATCTGAGTCATTTATCGACCGGTTCGAAAAATTTCTTTGCCTCCTTAGAGGGTATGCTTTCTTGTTGGTCCCATTTATGCCGATTCGGGATCTGATGATTCGATTTTGGTGCAATAAAGGGAAATCCTAAAATTTTAAAGGCACAAATAGTGTTTTTTTACTAAAATCTTAATGTTGACTTGTTATTACGTCTTATACTTTATACTTTATTTTATTTATACAACATTTACAACATTTGCTATAACAATTTAATAAGAAGATATAGTGCTAGAATCCAAATTAACAGTGTGCAGCCGGCACTTAAATTAGGAAAATCCTGTGCTATAAGCGCCAGCTTTCTTCCCAGGGCACAAGTAACGTTTTATACATAATTAATTACTATAGCATGCAAACTTATTCTAAACCTGTGTGTGTGTGTGTGTGTCTGTGTGCGTGGGTGTGTGTTGTGTGTGTGCGCGCGTGTGTGTGTGTTGTGTTGAGTTTATGAAATCGTTTCTATTAGTTTTTCTGTTTCCTCATACGACAAATTGATTAACCATTTTGAGACTAAACCTTTGCAATCGTAGGTATTAACAGTATCAAGAGATATGTAGCAATTAATTTTATTATAAATGTAACTACCCAAAAATTTGAAAAATCTTTTTCCAAATACAGTTCTCCATTTGTACCGCTGAATTCTATAATATCTTTTGCTACGTTGATTAGCCTGCGCCGGTAAATATTGGCAGTGTAATTTGGCAATAGAGTGTTGTTTTCTAACAATTTGAAGCAAAAATAACTGTCTTACCGTTAGCACTTGACAATATTCATAAAGATCTTTGGTAGGGAAGAGAAACGACTTACCAGTGGCAACTTTTAACACTACTCTTTGGGCGCGTGACTTTTACAAGCACCACCCCAGGAGGTAATGCAATAAGTGATTAAACTTTGACATAATGCATAATAAACTGTCTTTAGCACCAGTGGATCTGCTATTTTTCGCTATATTTTGAAGACGTATTGTCGTGAAGCGACAAATGTGAAGAAGTAGAAGGTAAAAGAAAGAGGTAAAAGAGGGAATAGAATTTATATTAAAACAAAAAAAAATACAGTACCGAAAAATAAGATGAGTTGATGTATGTATGAATGTAAGTAGAGTGCAGTGGGCGTGAGTTAGTGTCTTCAGATCTTCTATAAGTATTGTCCTGGAGGCAGCAAAGGGCGGCGTCGGAGTGCAGGGCCGGCACAGCGGAGGTAGCAGCGACGCCGATGTGCAGCAGTGACAGGCGCCGTGAAGAAGTAACTCACAGCAGTGATGTGGGTAACGGGAACTATGTAGAAAATGTTATGATCAGTTGGAGTGCCAGAAGTATTTGGTCTCGGGTCCTCTTCCGAGAAGGAGACAGGTCCCTCCCCTAGAGCGAGGAGGTGTTACTGCAGTCTCAAATGGACTCGGATCCTCCTCCGGAAATTTGTCCGGTCCCTCCCCTAGCGTGAGGAGGTGTTTCAGTAGTCACCGGCAGTTCTTCAAGACTTCTTGAGGGAAAATGTAGAGTGTTACAACCTGAAGTATATTTGGTGAGCTTATAGAACCGTTCGTGCTTAGAACTCGGAATGGAATACCTTCAATGAAAAAAGTAAAGGCTTATAGGGGCCTGGACCGTTCAAATTTAGATCGAGGTAGGTTCAAAAATAGAACATGAATACTGGTGGTTTACAGAGGATTAAACCCGAAAAAGTAATAAACTTTGATAGAAGTTGTCAGACTTTGAAAGATATTGTCATAACAACCATGTCAATAAAGATAAAAAAAACTGTCAAAAATCAAGCAATTTACACAAACAATCTGGAAAACGAATCATCACCTAATGCAAATTAAAGGAAAATTGCAAACAAAGGTAAAACACGGCTATTTTCACAGTATTATGTACAGAAAAGTAGAATAAGCTTTGAAAGTTTGACATTTTTAGATTCACAATAAATATTGTTCAAAAAGGATTAGAAAACAACAATAATCCAAAAATACAGAGTAATAGTATAAGAAGAGTAAAAAGGCAGGTAATGCCTATAGTTTAATGTCTACAGTACGACTTTTTAGAGAGAAAATACGAACTGCGTTATGGTAGATAGAATCTATGATTAACTCTATGTTCGTGTTTACAGCAAATGAACCAGCAATCTTTGGATGGAAAAAGGATATGAAAGCATGGAAAAACAAAGATAATGTGATGAAAATGTTAATGTGGGTCCGATGAATATTAAATATATTAAGGTATTCAATTTATTAAACGTAATACATGTACATCGGTACAGTATATAAGTTTACGCACGCGGCCAGTGAGTAATTCAATATGTGAAGTGAAATTTAACCTGTCATCAATAAGTACCCCCAAATATCTTACTGATGAGGTCCTTTCTAAGCGAGGACAGCCGCAACTTGAAATTCCCTTAATATTTCGGCAAGTGTGATAATGTGCTGTTAATGTGTAGTGAGGGAGGTCAATTGCACTCGGTTTTCTTATGCTAAATGCTATAAACTTAGTTCTGCTGACATTGAGGGATAACAAGTGAGCGTCTAACCATTTCAGAACCCTATCAAGTCCAGTTTGTGCCAGCCTAAAGGTCTCTTTCCATGTTTTAGCAGAGAAGACTAGTGCTGTATCATCAGCAAAGGCAAAAATTTTACCATTATTTAAATTTAAATTACACAACTCATTCACATAAACCGTAAAAAGAGTAGGTCCAAGAATACTTACCTGTGGGACACCACATTCCAGCATCAAGTCATTACTAAAATATTCCTCAATTTTAACCCGCTGTGTTCTATTAGAGAGATAACTTTGAAATAGATTTAATTGCTTATCTCTGACACCAAAAAGTTCCAGTTTTTCACAAAGCTTAATGGTCGAGACGGTATCAAACGCCTTGGCCAGATCGAGAAATACAGCTACACACTTACAGCCACTATCCAAAGAGTCAGCAATATGATTGGAGAGTTCATGAACCGCGTCATTAGTGGATCGGCCAATTCGAAAACCGAATTGTCTATCCGAAAGTAGGTTGTTCTTCTCGAGATAGTTTATGAGACGTTTATTAATTATCTTTTCAAACACCTTAGACATTGCAGGTAGTATAGATATTGGTCGGTAGTTTTGAACACTGTTACGTTGTCCAGCTTTATAAATTGGATAGATAAGAGCTTTCTTAAGTTGGTCTGGAAAAACACCAGTATTAATGCTAATGTTTATTATGTAAGTAAGAGGCGGGGTTAAATAACTAACATACCACTTGTTAATGTTTGTCGAAATTCCATCAATTCCAGCAGAACAATTACTACGTAGAGATTTAATTGTCTGTTTAACTTCACTTTCGTCAACTTCCAGGAATACGAATGAGTCATGTTGGGGCCTACTGTATGTGAATGGTCTATCACTTCTTTTCGTGTGTCTTTCAGTAGTTTGATTTATTGTATCAGCTATTTTTTTGCCTTCGTTGACAAAGTATTCGTTAACCTTGTTAATATCGTCACGCTCAGAGTTTTCTCTGAGTAACTCCAAATTAGATGATTTATTTTTCGCTATATGCGTCACTTCTTTTATAACATTCCAGAGTTTTTTAGGATTAGTTTTAGCTTTACTAATTTCATCTCTTTCATATTCAAGTTTTAGTTTTTTAATAGGTTATTACAGTAAGTACGATATCGTCTATAAGTTATTAATAAGGTCTCATTATTAGGATTTGTTTTAGTTTTCTTGTACATCTTGTCCCTAGTTCGTATACATCTTAATACACCGGGTGTAATCCACGGCTTTATAATTCTTAGACGACGCGGCACATAGTATGTGTTGGTACAAGAAGATATGACATCTTTTAATGCAATAGCGAAGTACTGGAGTGCATCATTGGCATTTGTGAGATTATAGATGTATGAAAAGTCAAAATATTTTATCTTTTGGTCCAGGGTATTGAAGTCAACTCTGGTTTTGGTTATAAAAGGATAAGTCGTTTTAACTTTGTTAAAAACAAGTAAAATCGCATTGTAGTCGGTAATTGGCGAATCAAGAACAAAAGTCAAGGCTTGTAATTTAGTTTTTAACATTACATGATCTAGGCAGGTTTTATCAACATGTGTGACTAGTGTGTGTGCCGGAAGTAGACCATTTGTTGCAGTAGCATCTAAATAGTCTAAGAAAGAATAGTTGTCGTTGTTACCATCTTGAATATCAATGTTAATATCACCAATTATGGCCATATTATTGAATGAAGAATGTTCTTTTAATGTTTTGTCAATGGAGTGTATAAAATTTGAAGGATTTTTAAATGCCGCTGGTCTGTAGATTGCCAATATGCATGTATCATTACCTACTTTTATACGAATACAGTTAGCGTTTATAATGTTATGTTCAGAAACCGTTAGACCTGTTAAGGTTTTCTTAACATAAACGACCACTCCATCATTTTGGTTATAGTGTTTAATAATTTAATAATTTAATAATTTATTTATTTATTTCTCTACACAAGTTAGGTTACATTAAATAGGTACATTTGATGAACTTAAAAGTATTTATACCTAATTTTGCGAGAGACTGGTGCCTGAAGTAGGTTTCATAGAAACCTGTGACACAGGTCACCAGGCCCCCCACGGACATAGATAAGATTCATCCAAATAGATCATATATCAGTATGAGCAATGTGAAAAGAGAATATAGTAACTAAAAGTTATACATACTAAAGGATTATTACTATTGAAAGATATGAGCTAAGATATATTGCAGAACATGTGAGCGCGCGTGTGAGTAAGTGTATGTGTGTGTGTATGTGTGTGTGTGTGTTTGTGTTTGTAAGTTTGTGCGATTGTTGTGTTATTGTGTGCGTATGTGTGAGTATGAGGATATATGTACGTGTGTGTGCGAATGAGCGAGTGGGTGAGTGGGTGAGAATTAGTGAGCGACGAATGTAAGAATTGAAAGGACAATCAATTGAGAGTAGGATATTAGGTTGATAAGGCGCCATGCTATTAGGACAGTGTAGTTAAAGTTAATTATGTCACGATAGTAAGCAATTCTTCAGTGGTTTTGTAATCTAGGGTTTTAAGGTAGTTTGATACTTTAATTTTACATGCTCGTTTTGGGACTGAGTAAAAATTTAGAACGTCATTCAGTTTATTATACAAGTAGCCACCCAGGAAACAGAAAAAATTTCGAGATGTAGCTGTTCTGAAAAGTTGGCTTGGGCAAACGTTTCCCTTTCTTCGCCTATCGCTGACTAAAGCAGGGTCATAATATAGCAGAGAGTGCTTTTTGAGTATCGTTTGAAGAATAAACAACTGCCTTACAGTAAGTACACCCCAGCTTTTGTATAGCTCATACGTGGAGTGTCGGCGCGGGAGACCTGCAGCAACTTTTAAAATAAGTCGCTGAGTTATTTCGATTTGGAGCAGATGGGTTTTATCGGTTCCACCCCAAGAAGAGATACAATAATCTAAAATAGACTGGCACAAGGCTGTATAGACCATTTTAATTATCTGTCGGTCAGCTATATGACTCAGGGACTTGAAGATATAGATCAGCTTTCGAGACCTAGCGACGAGTGTGTTGATGTGCGGCTTGAAGGTGAGCGTTTGATCTATGCTTACTCCGAGGTATTTAATATCTTTAGTTCTTGTTAGGCTAGGACAGGAACACGGGCCATCTGATTCACAATAGTGGGCATAAAGCAATTTATCATGAGATGGTAGAAGGTCAGTGCGAAAACCAAAGGGAATGTACATGGTCTTTTTGACATTTAGGGTAAGCACATTAAGTCTTAGCCATTTACACACCTTGTTAAGGCCCAGTTGAGCTGATTCAAAAACGTCACTCCAAGACGCACCACTGAAAAAGAGAGCAGTATCGTCGGCAAAGGCAAATATGTTCCCATTTTGTAGACTTAGTTGGCACAGATCGTTAATGTAAACCAGAAATAGGGTAGGCCCAAGTATACTGCCCTGTGGTACGCCGTGTGTGAGGACTATGTCGTCACTGGTCCAGTTATCTATTCTGACTCGCTGTGTTCGATGTCGTAAATAATCACTGAAGAGTTTAAGTGGAGTACCACGAACTCCAGCCAGCTCAAGCTTAGTCAGAAGAAGCGGGATCGAGACGGTATCAAACGCCTTGGCTAGATCAATAAATATAGTCAAACATTTCTTCCTGTCATCCAGTGAGGTAATTATCAAGTTGACCAATTCGTGGACGGCGTCGTTTGTAGACCTGGCACGCCTGAAGCCATATTGGTGAGGAGAAAGCAGGTTTTTTCCCTCCAAGAACCTAATTAGTCTATCGTTCATTACGCGCTCGATGATTTTAGAGAACGTTGGTAGCAGAGATATAGGCCTATAATTATCAACGCAACTCTTTGAGCCAGATTTGTAAATTGGCTTAATTAGAGCCTGTTTGAATACTGATGGGAAGACGCCTTTTGAAATAGAAAGGTTGATGATATGAGTGAGAGGTTCAACTAACAGTGTCGCATATCTTTTAACAATTTTTGAAGAGATCAGGTCAACCCCTGTCGCGCAGTTATCCTTCAATTGTCTGATAAGATTACCGACCTCTATTATGTCGGTAGGAAACATCACCAAAGAGAAGGGGGGAGAGTATGATAGCTGAGAAACAATGTTGCTGTTATTTGGTTCGTTACGTTTTATATTTTCTGCTAGTTTTTTGCCTACGTTGGTGAAGAAAGCATTGACTTCATTCACACTACCCTGGGGGTCTGTTGAAA
The DNA here is from genome assembly GCA_963924145.1 of Pyrausta purpuralis. Lineage (NCBI taxonomy): Eukaryota > Metazoa > Arthropoda > Insecta > Lepidoptera > Crambidae > Pyrausta > Pyrausta purpuralis. Next base: position 5,802,737 of record OZ001663.1, on the reverse strand, counting down.
GAATGAGCGAGGACGAATGATCAGCTGAAGTACTGGCACCAGTGATTTTTTTAATGGTTTTCCAGAGCTCGCTTTTGTTGTTTCTCGCTGCATCAAGTTCAGATTTTTCGTGCAGTATTTTGGCTTTTTTTAGTGATGTGGAGCAGTAATTTCTATATCTTTTGTAGGTAGTTTTAAGAGTCTCGTTAGTGGGGTCTTTTTTTAACTTTTTGTACAGGTTGTCTCTATTTCTCATGCATCGTAATAAGGCCTTGGTTATCCAAGGTTTCATAGTTCGTTGTCGTTTTGGAATATTATTTATAACTGTGGAATGTACTATGGCAGAGTGTAGGGCTTCTACTAATAGAGATGCTGCAGTGTTAGGTTCCTCACAGAGAAGTATCTGATCAAAATCAACCAAAGAGACCAGTCTGTCCAGATTCAGTAGGTTTAACTTGCTGCTGGATCTTTTTGTTTGTGTTAGTTGTGTTCGCAGATTTAGACTGACGGCTACCGATTCGTGGTCAGTTATAGAGGACTCTATGATGACACACTTGGCTTCTAATTTAGTCTTTAGCATTATGTGATCGAGACAAGAGTTGATTCGGGTAGGCTCAGTGTGACCTGCGAGAATTCTGTGAACAGCCAAGGTGTTTAAGTAATCGTAACTAAATTCATTTGTGCTGTCTGGAGAGATATCTATATTTATATCTCCGCAGACAACAATGTTCTTGTATTTACTTAGCTTAGAGAGAAGGGTGTCCAGAGAGTTGATAAAATTACTAGGATTCTTATAGCCAGGTGGGCGGTAGATACCGATAATACAAATTTCATGGCTGATTGTAAGAAGAAGACAGTTACTGTCTTCAACCAGCGGTTCCTCAAAGGTGCCTTTTAATGTGTCATGCAAATATATAACAACTCCCTCGTTTTGGGTGATGTGACGTTCTGTCGCGGCACTAACGTAATTATTGAGGGTAGGTATATTATTGTTCTTATGAAGCCAGCACTCCGTTAGGACAACAACATCCCATTTCACATCTGATCTTTGTAGGAGTGTTTCAAAATTAGATATATTACAGTTAACGCTGCAGATATTTTGTGTGAGAATGTTGAGGGAATGGGTATTATTAAAGATTTTACTTTTTACATCGTCGACTACACAGGTATCCACTTGGGCAATGGTCAGGGAGTCCAGATCGAGGTTTACCGCGTCAATGTTAAGCATTGAAACAAGAAGGACTACGTGATGATATTTTATCAAAAATAATGTTAAATTCACGCACTTTACGTACGTTTAGTAGTAATATAAGTATCATAACCATCCAATGAGGGAATATATGGATTGCAAGACAGCCAACATTCAGTTAAAATGATAATCTTGTTCAGTCTTAATCCTGCAGAGTAACGCGTACAGACCATTTATATTTGCGGAAATACTTCGAATGTTTTGGCACAAAATTTTAAGGCAATGACTCCTTCCAGCAACAATATCATCCAATTCCTCGGGGTCACATCTAAAAACTGAGGCAATTTTGAGATCATCAATGAAATCAGTATTACTGTTATTAGCCAACTCTGTGAACCGTAAAACGTAGAGTTTTCTGAATTTTTGTGCTGAATTTCAAAGAGAAGGTGTACCAAAGATATTTGTGTGGATGGCGTGAGAGAGTATTACGTGATTTATTAATTTTTATGAGCCTGTAACAGAAATTGACGCGTAAGAAAGGAAACAAAGTACATGGACAAGTGATTGCAAAATAATGAAGAAACTGGTTAAGAAATGTGTGTTGTGTATTGTATGAGTAGTGAGATTGATTTGGATGTTCACAGGTTTTACGAGTGTAAAAACTATATAAAAATAACATTAGGTGCAACGTGACAACATTGAAAATATTCTGTATCTTACTTATCCTTATTATCATAATAAGAATAGCAGCTACAAAATTTTGAAAACAATTTAAGACTTCGTTTATTTTTAGTCAACATCTTGTGGAACTGAGCTGATGGTGGAACTCCTCAACGCTTAGGAGTTTAGTAATTATAATGACAGAACTTATGATAGGTAATTTGTAGCTTCTTAAAAGAAAGAGTCATTAGGTGTAACTCCCCCCCTCCCCCTCTCCCCTAATCACTAAAAAAAAGCTAGAAACTACCAAAAACTACTAAACTCACTAGAAAAACCGGCTTCAAAACCAAAATGCACTAAAAAGTCTTAAATAAACTCTTGCCCTTGAAAGGAAAGGAAGCCATTTTAGGCAAACAAAGTGATGGCACCGACTCCAAAAAGACGCTGTTTGCCTAAAATGGCTTCCTTTCCTTTCAAAGGTCAAGTGCATTGGTTTTATAGTCGGTTTTACCTTATTGGTCAGCATATCTTTAATGTTCACAAGTTGTTATTTATTACTATTTATCATTACCAGTTTTCATTTACCTACCTCTCGCCATAGGGCAAGTTTAACTTGAATATACTGCCCGCCAAAGAACATAATGCTGATACTTTGTGCTTTAAAAACGTTCAATAACTTTTTTGTCCATTAACAATAAACAGACTGTTTAAATATAAAACAACTCAAAAAAATAAAATTTTTATTTATTTAAACTTTATTGCACTGTTAATGGTACAATTTTACTACTGGTAATTGTTAATGGTAAAATTCATTTTTACCTGCGCTGGTATGTTGCAAAAAATTGACATTTCATTATCACAAAAAATAGCTTGCAGTATCACGAAATCTGATAAAATTAACCGTATTCATATCGCAATCTTCAAACGTACACGTTTGCCACGAATCGTACCCGATACACATCCTCCCATTATTTGGGGTAACCGTTATAACGGAAGATATTTTTATATTAGAGAGCTTATAGTCCTTACTGTCGAACTGATGGTTTTAACTGTCAATAAATATGCAACAATTCATCAAATTTAATTAAAGCTGTCTGACTGATTGTAAATAGAGACAAAAAACCGGCCAAGTGCGAGTCGGACTCGCGCACTGAGGGTTCCGTGCCAACTTTAACGGAATTAGAGAATCCATTTACTTCTACTTAGTAAAATACCACAATATTTTGTTGACTACAAATATAACTTTGTTTTTCATATTGAAAATATGCTCTATCTCAAAAACTGATAGTTCGATCTCGTTCAAACCAACATCTACATCATGTATTTTTTCAAAATTTACACTCGCTTAGTTTAAAAGTTAGATGGGGTAGGACACCCATTTTATATAGGCTTTTAGAGAAAATGGTTTAAAGAACCTCATTGTCATTTTAATAGACCATAGACACGCTACACGCATAGGTTTGACAAAATATTTTTTTTGTTTTTAGTTTCGTGTATGGGAGCCCCTCCTTAAATATCATTATTTTGTATTGTTTGTATGAGAATCGTAAAGCGGTTAACAGGATACATCTTCCTGCCAAATTTCAATAGTGTGATGCTTATAGTTTCAGAATAAAGTGACTGTGACATACGGACGGACATACAGACAGACAGACAGACAGACTTGACTAAACTATAAGGGTTCCGTTATTTGCCATTCGGATACGAAACCCTAAAAATAAGCTTTGTGATACGGCTGTGACGATACACTAGCCTTATTTTAATAAGGTTTAAGGTTCGCGGTGAATATTAATTTAAGGAAAAATAAAAATAATTCCTGCAACACCGGTAATAAGTAAATCAATACCTTACGTCAGTTTGACAATTAATAAACAACGTTTTGCAAATAATTTATCATTGCAACTATTAAATTAAATTCCACAAGAATTGCCAGCCAATATAGTAAAATACAAAATCAGAAAATATAAAAACACATTATCTTGACTTTCGGTACATCTTGAGATTGGATAAATAAATAGTTTCCATGCATGTAAGTAATAAAATTTTGCAACGTGTTTCTATGTGCATAAGAAGCTAGATATTCAGTGTCTGTATATGGTTTCATGATTTAAATATAATATTCAACTAGTGGTTATTAAATGATCAAAATCCCCGCAAGGTGGCGGTTTCAAACTGAGTTTACTATCGGTCGGAACCCCTCATGTATTGCAGCACTATTTAAAAACAAGTTTTCAGCAGATTACAGTTAAAAAGACTTAAAAGACAGAGCAAGAACTTAGAAGACCCGAAAAATGCAACCAAAACGAGCGCATAAAGATGCAGGAGACATGTGAAGTGCATTAAGAGTGATTTATAATAGCTTTTTCAATTATTTTCAGAACTTATTCACGAATTGCTGCAGTTGAAACTTTGAAGGAGTGACAAAGCAATAATGGCAGTACAATAAAAAATGACAGTGTAATAATTTAATTAAAAACCACAAAATACCTTCTAATAAACGATTCTACCTCTCTTATAAACGTTATTCCCTCTAATCAATGGTTGTCTGGAAGAGATCACTCCCAGCGACAAGACCGCCAATATTGTACTTCTTATGATTTGATTGAAATGTTTTTGTTTCTTGTGTCCTCGTTTGTGCAATATTCTTTAATATTATTAATATTATCATTAAATGCGAATCATTCCTGAATATTTTATTTATCTTTTCTCATACGTAATGTATAGTAACAGAAAGTCGCGTTTGTTACAGTACTAATAACTCCAGACGGGGGCACAATTTTCATTATTTAGAGTTAGTTTAATTCGTCGTCGCGCCGAATAGGACATACGACAGCTATCATCATAAAATGATTTTGTACTTAATGTTAGTTTGATAACTAATTATCACTAATTCATCGGTGCAACCTAAAACTTTTCCGTCCCAATGACTGTCCTCCTTTGCGATATTGTACTCTGCCCGTTGCTACTTGAACTTATGAACCCTTACACACTGCGACTTTTTAGGGTTTCGTAGCCGAATGGCAAAAAACGGAACCCTTATAGTTTCGTCAAGTATGTCTGTCTGTCTGTCCGTCCGTATGTCACAGCCATTTTACTCTGTAACTATAAGCATCACACTGTTGAAATTTGGTAGGAAGATGTATCCCGTTAACCGCTTTACGATTCTCATTCAAAAATAAAAAATAATGATATTTAAGGGGGGGCTCCCATACATGAAACTAAAACAAAAAAACTTTTTTAGCCAAACATACGCGTGGGGGTGTCTATGGATAAGTCTTTCAAAATGGAATCGAGGTTCCTAAAACCATTTTCCTTTAAAGTCTAACGTTTCAAAGCTAGACGCTTCCAAAGTGGTAAAATAGGCGTCCCCCCCTATCTAACTTCTAAACGAAGCGATCGTAAATTTTGAAAAATATATATAATGTAGATCTTAACAAATACTTTTAACGAAAATTGGTTCGGATGGGATCGAACGAGAAGTTTTTAAGATATAGCACATTTTCAACAACCGCAAACATAACTTTGTTTTTCATACAAACACTATGAAAAACAAAGTTATATTTGCTGTCAACAAAATATTGTGGTATTTTAGCTAAGTGGAAGTAGTGGATTCCCTTATTCAGATAAAGTTGGCACGGAACCCTCAGTGCGCGAGTCCGACTCGCACTTGGCCGGTTTTTTTAACATTGATGCACTCGCGCGTGTTGAAAATGCGCTTCAGCATCGGGACTCACGCAATGAACAGATTTAATTTAGCATCAATGCAGTTGGCGTTGGTAGGGATGCAAACGCCACAATTCAGTACATAATTTGACAATTTCCAGCGTCTTCATCGCGACTGCTTCGTGACTGCATCGCTGTTAAAAATCACAGAGATTGACATTTGTAAAAATTGCAAGTCCCGACGAATGGAGTTATCGTCGAAATTAGCCGTATTCAAATACAAATCCTAAGTAAAGGAAATGTATGAAAATTATTTAAAAGCATCATAATCTATTAAAAAGCATGTCTCTAGAAGTTAGTTCCTAGAAGTATCCGCAAGAGGCTCTTTACATTCGAAAGTAATAGTAACACCGTATCTAGGAATTAAACACTTGAGTAACGGTAAAAAATACATAGAAAAACCTTTTGATTTTTTTTTAACATAATTCTAGTATATTTTTTGATTTTTCTGCTAAGATGAGCTTTTACAGATTTTCATTACCCTCGATAGCGTTATCGTCAACATCTGTCAAAATTAGTGTGTCGAGTCCTGCAAATTTGCGTTGTCGGCGTATCGACTGTCAAAACATCGTGTCGAGTCTCGCAATTCACGAGTTACTCGAGTTAGCATACGACACTTCGCGTCGAAATACCACGCCTAGATCCAATCTATACTAATATTATAAAGCTGAAGAGTTTGTTTGTTTGTTTGTTTGAACGCGCTAATCTCAAAAACTACTGGTCCGATTTGAAAATTTCTTTTTACGTTGGATAGTCCATTTATTGAGGAAGGCTTTAGGCTATATAACATAAAGATACGACTCATAAGACCACAGCAGCAATGAAAAATGTTGCGAAAACGGGAGAAAGATATTCCTTTTGAGAGCTTCCGCTGCATACGCTGCGGAAACCGCTTAAGTTACACAAAAATCATGTATGACAAGATTGTTCAGCATTAAGAAGTCTATAATAAAGTCCGCGACAACATATGTCTATCTTTTATGGTTGACTTACTACAACCTTTTTTATGTTAATAAATTTGTAAAGAAAATAATGCATTATTTTTAGAGGTGTATTATACAGACAGGTATTTATTCTTATCAAAATAAATACATTCATCATCACGAACATTTCATTTAGAACCAAGTTGCCCTTTATATCATTTGATTTCAATAAATATCTTAGGAGCTATCACAGTTTTAACATAACTCCGCACCAAAATAACGTTCGCAGCTTAAGTACAACGTGCGCTTGCGCTAATAAGATTATAAAGCTGACTTTATTTGTTTGAACGCGCTTATCTCAGTAACTGCTGGAGCGATTTGAAAAAAATATTTCTGTGTTGGATAGCTTATTTATCGAGAAAGGCTTTAGGATATAAAACATGACGCTGCGACGGGAGGGGTGGGAGCAAACTCAAAACGCGCGGACGAAGTCGCGGGGGACTGCTAGTTTAAGATAAGTGTTCCAATACTTTATCATACAACTTTTATTTATAATTACATTGCAATTTTATTATTTATCAACAACTTTCATTATATATTTTTTTATATACAGAGCTATGCTCAATCTATCATACTACTAGTATATTTTACGAAAATTTACCTTTTCTGTTAGGTAATCGTTGTAAGTTATTGTCCAGCCAAGTTTGTTTCCAATTGAGTTTTTCCAGGAATCACAATTAAAAAAACCACTATAATCTTCCCTGTATTGAGATTGCCCTAGTACGACACCCTTTGGTTGTCGTTGTCGCAAAAAATAACTTCACTGCGTCTTCCGCTTCTAACACGGACCCTACGGATGAACTCTCACCAACAGAACTAACATTTCTGCTTGGTTCGCAACAAAGTGTTATGTCGCTTTTTATATTTCTGGTATCTTAAGTTTGTCCTGCACGTTTTGGCAGAATAATTACTGCATAAACATATGAACCAAAATCCGTTTTTCAGAGCAAATTCGCGATGAGTCTCATTGCATTCACTAATAAACTTTGTGCACTGTCTTATGTTATGGTTACTTTTATAATGAATACAATTTTATACATTGGGAGGTTTCTTTTCCCTAAGTTTCATATGAAAAGAAAAATAGTCGGCTGTTTTCGTTCTATTTTCTACCTGAGATACTTAGTTCTTTAAGCTTCTAAATCGGTTATTTCAAAATTAAATGATTTCCTTATAGGAAGACAGCTAATTTGATTCACTCAATGATAGGCACAGTTCCCAGGCCTTCCTTCCTTCCGTCCTTTCCCACAACAAGTAAAGAAAAGCCAGATTTAATTCCAAAATCATTATTTATTATTCAAACACAGTTCCGAACAGAATTATACAGGCATGATGCAAAAAATGCACTAGCGTTATTATTACTTTTTCTTTGTAAATATATATTCGCTGGCATAACAAATCACTGTTTTGCCATTTGAAAGAATTTCATATAACCACTTCGCTTGTCCGTAATCTTTTTCAATTTCCCAAGCGTGGAACAGGAGGTCGTAGTCAATGCTTTTTACCGATATTGTACCCTGGAAATATATATTAAACTACTTAATAAGAGCTGGCTCCACCGATTTCTGACAAACCTTTGTTTATGGTGTAACAAAGAGGTTTTGAGTAACTTTAATGACGTAAATCTAGTAAAATTGCTGTCTGGTAATGTTTAGGTGTCTTGCGTTAAATCCAGAAGAACTGATTTTGTGCACACTCGCTCATGACGATATGGTTCAATGAGTTACGAGCGGAACTTTGCCAAAGAATATTCGAATATTCTGCGAGCATGTTGGTGCTGCTTTAGTCTTTAATGGAGTAGTTTTTGGAAAACCTTTTAAACACAACTTGAAAATTGACTAAACATGCTACAATAAAGTAAAAAAGTAAAGTTAACCTATAACATCCCACTGCTGGGCAAATGCCTTACCTCAACTATGAGGTAGTACGAGCCATACTCGGTCACGCGGACTAGCGACTAACCCTGCTGTCCGATGTTATCAAGCCGCCCATAAGGCCTTTGACTAGGCTTAACGACTAATATCAACCGATATTAGCCGGGACCAACGGCTTAACCTTCCGAAGCACGGAGATGCTCGTGATGTACGTCACTTATATGGTCGGATTGGTCACCCATCCAAACACGACCGCGCCGTAGGTTGCTTTACTTCGATATCACTACCAAAGCGATGCTACCTCTGCGCTACGGTACGCAGTACGTTATGCTACAATATGCGACCCAAATTTTAGGGTTCCGGAGTCGAACAAGAAACCCTTATAATTTCGCTATGTCCGTCTGTCAGTTCATCCACAGTTCAGCTTAGCCAAAGTGGTAAAATAAAATTATTAGTTTTTTTCGATAAAGTGTATATTGCTTGCTTTTTTGGCATTTTTTTAACCCCCCACCTCCCCCTTTGTGATACATGGTGAGGGTAGACTGAAAGGTTGCAGGTTATTTTTGACTGACATAAAAATTATTAAATACTAAGAAATAAATATCGTGGAAGGAAAATAATATTATTATATCGATGCAATAAACGTGGCGTGCAAGGTTCGCTTTAAGTCAAAACACATTCTAGTAAGTTACTAAGATCTTGATATTTAAACCTTGTAATAGTAAAACTAGCTTAGTAATAGTTCCCCCTAGCCGATTTCGACTACGGTGGTCAGTCACAACGACTAACCGACTGCGCGGGACATATTACAGATGCACTCTCTATTCCTTTCACTCTCATAGCCCGATGAGACAACAACCGGATCTGACACGACCTGAGAGAGATAAGGCGCAGGACAAATGGCTTTACGCGCTTTCCGAGTCACGGTGGTGAAACATCGCCAATTAACGAACTCCGGGCTACCCTGCGAATTTCTGAACAGAATAACCCAGGTACATATTTTTGGTCCGAGTCAGGGATCGAACCCGGGACCTCTGGTGCAGCCAAAGCTTAGATGATTCACGCTACAAAGTGCCGGGGCCGGACCGTGCCGGCGGAGCCGGGAATAATTCCCACCGACATGAGAACACCGTGCTCCGGCGAGAGCCCGGCTGGAGCTCGGCCCGGCGCCGGCACGGTTTAGCATCCTCTTACCGCTGCGTCACCGAGTCAGTTGTGATAGCTTTATTATATAATTATATATATAGCTATAGCTATATAATTTGACTTATAAACGATTACGTTTCTATACGTGCGTGCTCAAAGACTGAAGCTGTAGCTGCTAGCTGTTATAAAAATGATTCTTGCCTTTGGTACCATACAAGCTTTGAAATCTGCTTTGAGAGCAAGGGCACGGGCTACCAGGCGGGCTATGCTCGAATGGCAGCTGAGATCTGGGACATGCTGAGTTAATTTCCATGTGTTACGTCTCCAGTAAAATTCTCGCACTCTGATCTGAAAGAATAGGTATGAATAAATTGTTCCAAAAATCAAATACTACGACCTCTGTGGAAGCACGATGGGTTTCATTCAAGGCATCTGTGATCGGTCCCAGACTCGGATTCTTGTCGGGTGAATAACACATATAAAATATCATCATCATCATTAACAGACAATGGACGTCCACTGCTGAACATAGGCCTTCCCCACGGCTTTCCACAGCGACCGATCACTAGCGGTCTGCATCCAGTTTGATCCTGCGATCTTTATAAGGTCGTCTGTCCATCTTGTTGGTAAACGTCCCACGCTGCGTCTCTGGTCGAAGGGTCTCCTATCTAGAACTTTCCTGCCCCAACGGCCATCAGTTCTTCGCGCTATGTGCCCTGCCCATTGCCACTTGAGCTTACTGATTCTCAAGGCTTTATCCGTTACTTTAGTTATATTTTAATTTTGCTATATTGTCTCCGGTCTGGGTGTAGTGGTGTGGCGCTATCGTTGTTTCTGATTTCCATAACAAAAGTGCATTAGCTACTTACTTTGGGATCAAAGCAAATTATAGATTGCTATACAATATTTAAATAAATATTAAATCATGCTTGTGGTTTAACTTAGATAAAAGATAAAGTCATTATACTCGTAAATGGACCAAGCAGCATTTCTACGTTTTTGTTTGGAAATAATTGTTATTCTAAGCATCTACGCAGACACTTGACCATAATCTCACCTGATGGTAAGTGATGATATGGCCTAGGATGGATCATGTCTGACTAAGTAACTAGTAACAGCCTATTAATTCTCTATTTGAATTTGGCCAAATTATAATGGCTAGGAATAACATTAGCAGGTAGCGAATTCCACTCCCTAGCCGTGCGCATGAGAAATGTAGATCGAAACCTATTAGTGCGCATAGCTGGCAAGTCTTCCGACGTAATAGTGGAATCCGCGCCCGCGTCTTGTGTTTCGGTGGTGGAAGGATACTGGTGGAATCAGATCGTGCAGTTCTCTTGCACACTCTCCGAAAAGCAGCCTGTAAAAGACTTGAAAGACACGCCACTTAACGTCTATGTTCTAGGCTTAGTAGACTTCGTTTAAAAAGCTCAGTGCCTCCAATTATCCTTTTCGCTCGGTTCTCAAAAGAGTCCAAGGCAGCCAGGTGGTATTTGGCAGAGCCACCCAGAGGTAGCAGCAATACTCCATACACGACCGGATCTGAGCTTGGTAGTGTTGAATAAGCTGCTTTGGGGTGGAGGAGCTGCTTCGGAGGGAAACTTGCTTACCAGGCTTGCGTGCCAAATCCTATCAAAAGCCTTAAAGATATCAAGAGACACGGAGACAGCCTTGCTGAGCTTCTGTGGCCTCACTCCAGTAGTGTGTGGTTAACACAGGAATGCCCCCAGTCGACCGAACACGGCGGAACCTGTACTGGCGGTCACTGAGGAGATTACACACTTAGCAGGGGAGATGACGTTACCTTCAAGGTGTGCCAAGAGCTTAATACGAGGGTCAAACTGAAAGTTCTTAGAAAATCAAAAACTGATTACATTAGCCAGTTATTAGTTTTATTATATCTTTTCATAATATTGTCCATTGACGTCAATACACCGCTGCATGCGATGGAACCACTGGGAATAGCACTTTGCCCACTCGTCCTTAGGGGTCTCTTCAATGGCATCGCGATACGCAGCCACCGCTTCTTCAGCATTCATAAACCGCTTTCCTTTAAGATTTTCTTCGGCGTTTCTTCTAGCGCGAGGTCGGGGCTATACGGCGGGTGACCCAGTAATTCAACGTTTGATGTCGCCAAATAGTCGATCGTTCGCTTGGCGGTGAGCGACGAGGCGTTATCGTGGTGAAGGAGGATCCTACTGCGAGGTCGTTTCTCTCGAACTTTTTCCAAGACAAGTGGCAAACAATTGGTAGTGTACCATTCTGCAGAAACTGTTTTTTGATCCTCTAACACAATTGTTGCGAAATGACCTATCCTTCCAAAGAACGAGGCCACCATTTTTTTTCCCGCACTTCGATCTCTCTTCACTTTAGTTGGCAACTCCTCGAAAGGAAACACCCACTGAGCAGATTGTCTTTTGGTTTCAGGATCATAACAGTAAATCCAGCTTTCGTCACCTGTTAGTATGTCGAACACAGCATTTGAGTCACCTCCGTTAAATCTTTCAATCATTTTACGGCACCAATCCACACGATGGAGTTTTTGAGCCTTAGTCAAATTATGAGGTATCCACCGGGCGCAAAGCTTCCTGACCGCTAAATGTTCGTGGAGGATTTTGTGCACTTAACTCATACCGATGCCTAAGCTTGTCCCAATCTGCTGATAGGTCACTCTTTTGTCAGTCTCTATCATACGCCGCACAACACAGATGTTATTTTCAGTCGTCGCCGTAGAAGGCCGTCCCTCACGTACATCATCAGTGAGATTAGTGCGACCACGTTTAAACTCATTAAACCAGTTGTAAACAGTCGCACGAGATGGGGCTTCATCGTGAAAGGCCAATCGTAGTCTATCATAACTTTCTTGTTGACTTAAATGACATCGAAAGTCCTAAAAAACCATTGCACGAAAATTTTCTCGTGTTAAATTCATGTTGACGTGACACAGACAATTTTCAATTTGCCGCCAAATCGTAAAACAAATGACAAATGAATGAAATATATACTCAGTAATATTGGCAAAGAGTTCTATTTTCAAATTTTCGATATTTTTTTTATTATATTGTTTATAAGTGGCCAGTTCTAAGAACTTTCAGTTTGACCCTCGTATTAAGTTCATGTTCCATGACATGATGAAGTTTTTTTTTCATTCCAAGTTTAATACTAGAACAATGCTTATAATTGAGACTACCTAGTAAGTATTTATATTACGTAACGCTCTTTCATATTAATGTTACTACATGTTTCGTACCGAAATAGATTTAAATTAATTTCGTTATTCAGTACAATATAACTTGGACGGAACGGATTAGTTTACCTTTGTATATACGTGGGTTTTTTCAACTAGCAACATTACCGTTCAATCCAAGTGGTCGTGCTGGCAAGTGCATCACCTCAACGGTGTAAAAAAAAAGAATCAGTTTAAATATGGTTGACTTTTGAACGAGGTACCGTGCGAATCAGCGGCAACCTTTCCTCCGCGTTTGTGAACTATTTCTGTGATGTGATACAAGTGAATCGGTACAACAACAGAAGAAGCAACGAGCAACCAGCTAAGCCTGTGGATTGGAGTTGCGAGGAGTTGTGAACAACACCCATACGCCGGGCCCGGCAAGCACGCGGCAGCCACCCAGGAACGAAGGTATGTTCTAGTTTAGAAACTCACGCAATCCAACATAATTTTTTGATCCTTCTCATCGGATCGTTGTTCCTTCTAAGTTGTATTGTATTTTTTGTTGTTTTTTAGCGTACTTACGTACCACGTTTTTGTACTCGTGTGACCATCTTTGTAACGCAAAATGGCGCCGACAAAAGGTGATGAAACATCGGAGGAAATATCTTTGGATTCAAATAGTTCGTACATTCAAGATGTTCTTGAGCGAGACATTATCCTAGATGATTTAAAGAGAACCCTACAGTTCGCAACTACCGATACACAAAAGTTTATTTCGCGAACTAAAGATTTATTAGCTCAGCAAAGAAAGTTTAGCAAATTGCAAACTAAGATCGAAAAAACTCTTATCAAGTCTAAATCATTTAACAAAGATGAACAAATCAAAATTAGGAACGACTTTGATGATGCGTATTATGCTATTGTTACACAAGTAGACAAACTTAAACAATTTGAGGAGCGAGGCAGGCGAATGAGTCGTTCCCTTGCTCATAATTGTGAGTTTTCTAATAGTAATGCAAAATTACCAGTGCTACCTTTGTCCAGTTTCGCTGGCAAAAGTTCCGACTAGACTTCCTATTTTGATTTATTCACTTCTCTCGTTCACCACAATACTGCCTACACGGATGCGGAAAAGTTTAGATATTTACTTCTTACATTAAAAGATGAGCCCTTTAATTTAATTTAATCCATTCCAATCACTGATGATAATTATTCAGTAGCAATCGAAATCTTGACTTCGCGTTACCAGAATAAAAGATTAATTGCTTCACATCATCTTGATAAAATCATTAACCTCAAAACTTGTAGTGAGAAATCAATTTATGATCTGCGTAATCTGCTTAACACTTTTCAAGAAAACATTAAACCACTCGAAATAATGAAGTTCCCTACTCGAGAATGGGGTTTTATATTGTTACATATTCTCTTAAGCAAAATACCAGCGTCCGTGCGTAAACAATTCGAGTTATCATTAAAATCGCCATCGGACATTCCCGAAGTAGACATTTTAATTGCATTCCTTGAGCGTGAACTAGTGGCTAACGAGATTTGTTATAATTCTTGCGGTCAGTTAAATAAAACTTCACTTACTAAGGTCAATCCGGCCAATCACGGCGCGGTTCCGGCCATTCAGCGACGTTCATTCGCCGCAAATTTGTCTCAGCCTACGTCAGACTCGTCACATAATATTCTACCTCACAAACAAGGTGATAATACTGAACTTAGTTGTTTGTTATGCAATGCTCAACATACGTTGACAAAATGCACAAAATTCCTTAATCTTTCCGTAAGTGATAGATTCGCTGTTATTCAAAAGAAAAACGTGTGTTTCAATTGTTTGCATCTCGGCCATAACGTGAGCCAATGTAAATCAAACTTTTCATGTAGAAATTTTCAAAAACGCCATCACACATTAATTCATTTCGACGTAAATAAACCTGCCGATCAGAGTAGCGGGAATAGTCTATCTGTCTCGCTCCCACCCCCTGCGGTGAATCATAGTCTTGTTGATTCCCAGTTAGCCATGACCTCGACGCGTAATAATGCATTGGATTGTTGCAATCAAACATCCAATGATTCGAATGTACGAACAAGTACTGTGTTGCTTTCTACTGCACTCGTAGATGTGTATGATAACAATCAGAAGTTATCAACTGTGCGTTGCCTCAATGATTCAGGCAGCCAGGCTACATTTATTTCGGAGGCTTGTGCGCAGCGATTAGGAATTTCACGCAACGCAAGCGCGTAAACATACCGCCGGTGTTTGGGATAAATGATTGATTGGGTGAAATGATAGCAAACCGGTTTATCCTAAAGGTTTAGTTTCGTGTTTTATTTCACCGAGAAATCAATTGCAACCTTCTATTCAAATTGATGCATTGATATTGCCTAAATTGATTGCAACACAGATGCCCACTTTTAAGTTACCATATACAGGGTGGTCACATATAAAAAACATTAATTTAGCGGATCCCAATTTTCATACTCCTCAACCAGTAGAAATACTCTTAGGCGCTGACATTCTTCCTCACATTTTATTGCATAACACGATTACAGGTTTACCAGGTTCGCCGATAGCTATGAATAGTATCTTTGGTTATTTATTGTTGGGTAAACTTGATTTCAATTCTTCTAGTGAGGTTTCGCTCCCGATCCAGGTGTGCCACAGCTCCGTTCACGACGACTTTGACCTCCAGCGCTTCTGGGAGCTCGAAACAATTTCAGAACAAAGGTCTCTCACTCCTGATGAGCTTTTGTGTGAAGCTATCTATGAAGACACGCATATGCGTAACGAGTGTGGGCGATACGTGGTCGCCCTTCCTTTCAAACCCGATGCACCGCCCCTCGGCGAGTCTAGGGAGATTGCCGTGTCTAGATTTCGTAAATTAGAGTACAAGCTTGAGCGTAATTCGCAGCTCAAAAACGATTATCACGCATGCCTCCAAGAGTACTTAGAGCTTGGTCACATGGAGCCCGTCGATAGTCAAGCAGTTGCAGAAGGTATTTATTACATTCCGCACCACGCCGTGGTCAAAGAATCTAGTGAAACGACTAAAACAAGAGTAGTCTATGACGCCGGGTCTAAGACTACCAGTGGTCGCTCTCTCAATGATAATTTATTAGTTGGTCCAAAACTTCATTTAGACATTGTTGACGTGTTACTAAAGTTTCGTATTCATGCAGTCGCTTTTACAGCTGACATTAAACAGATGTATCGTAACATTTTAATTCGCGAGTCCGATAGGGATTTTCAGCGTATCGTATGGCGCACTTCACCCGAAGCTCCCCTACGTGATTATCGGCTGTGTACCGTTACGTTTGGAGTCAGTTCTTCTCCCTATCTAGCGCTTCGCACCATACAGCAGCTAGCTCGTGACGAGGCCTCACGCTTCCCGCGCGCGTCGCAAGTCCTCATGAACGACGTGTTTGTTGATGACGTCATAGTAGGTGAATGTGATGAATCACGGGCGCTCGCCTTACAGCGTGAGTTAATCGCCATATGCCAATCAGCTGGCTTCGAACTACACAAGTGACATAGTAACTCCGCTGCGATACTTCACGCTTCTCAGCCAGCAGTTTCTCATGGTGAGCGGCGCGAACAGGTTCCGTTCGCTAAAATGGAAAATGACTCATCAACAAAGGTTTTAGGTCTACAGTGGGACCCAAATTTGGATACTTTCGGTTTTAGTGTCAAGGTTTCCTCTAAAAAATGTACAAAGAGGTACATTCTTTCGGAAATCGCTCGTATTTATGACCCCTTAGGGCTTTTATCTCCAGTGACCTTGTTTGCGAAACATTTAATTCAATTGTCGTGGATTTCAAATGTGGATTGGGATGAGACCCCACCACAAGATATAATTGATTCGTGGTCAAATTTTATTTCTCAACTTCCATTGCTTTCTGACGTTGATTTTCCACGTCATATATTTTCTCAGAATTGTAGTGTACAGCTTCACGGCTTTTCCGACGCATCTGAAAAAGCATACGCAGCTTGTATCTTCCTTCGGGTTCAAGGTAAGGATGGAAGTGTGCATGCGTCCTTAGTTTTAGCAAAAACTCGTGTTGCACCTACGCGTCGTATATCTGTTCCCCGTCTTGAGTTGATGGGTGCAGTTTTGTTATCACAATTAATTCAAAAGGTTAAGAAAAATTATGGTGACCGCATAAACGACGACCAAGTTTATGCGTGGTCAGATTCAAGTATAGTATTATCATGGTTGCGTTCCTCTCCACATGAGTGGAAAACATTCGTTTCCAACCGTATTACTGAAATAACAAGTTCAGTCCCTGCGCGTCGCTGGCGGCATGTGCCCTCCGCCGACAACCCTGCGGACGCTGCCTCGCGCGGCATGTTGCCCGCTGCATTTTTATGTCATGATATGTGGTTTCGCGGTCCTCGCTGGTTGAACCAGGAGGAGAGTTGTTGGCCTGTTCCAAAGCCTGTTCTTCCTACCGATGAGGAAAAGCGTAATATCGTGTCTTGTTCGGTTTCGTCCGCTCCTGTCGAGGACGTCGAAATCATTTCGCGTTTCTCTTCACTCGGTAAACTCGTTCGTGTTACGGCTTTGATATTTCGTTTCTATAATAAATGTAAAAGGGTCAACTCTTCATGTACTCAACACATTACTGTTCCCGAATATAATTTCGCGTTAAACCGGCTTCTTCGAGTCGTTCAACATTGTGTGTTCTACGAAGATATTTTAAAAATAAATAATGGAAAATCACCTTCAAACCATTTGAAGCGTCTTAACCCGTTTGTGGATTCAAAACAACTTTTGCGTGTTGGAGGTCGAATCCATAAATCGCTTTTATCTTTTGAATCGAAGCATCAATTGATTTTACCCAAAAAACATCCATTGACAAATTTAATTATTGACGATGCTCACTTGGTTTTATTACATGCTGGTGCGCAATGCACACAATACACACTTTTACAAAAGTATTGGATTTTATCTAGTCGTGACATTATCCGTCAACGCGTATATCGTTGTGTTAGGTGTTTTCGTGCGCGGCCTACGCATACGCAGCCGTCGATGGGTGCGCTGCCCGCAGCACGCTTGCGACCAGCAAGACCGTTTGTCAAAACTGCGGTAGATTTCGCGGGTCCTTTTTACGTTCGGGCTAATAAAGTTCGAAATGCAAAGGTAGTAAAATGCTATGTATCAGTTTTCGTTTGTTTAAGTGTAAAAGCAATTCATCTGGAAATTGTTTCCGAGCTTTCCACAGAAGCATTTATAGCTACGCTTAGACGCTTTATTTCGCGACGCGGATTGTGTACCGACATTTACTCCGACTGTGGAAAGAATTTCGTGGGATGCGATAGGTATCTCAAGGAATTATATGTTTTTTTGCGAAATTACGCAGTACAGACTACGCTCAATTCCAAGGTATTAGGCCAAGGCATCACTTGGCATTTCCAACCCCCCTATGCCAGCCATTTTGGTGGATTGCATGAAGCGGGAGTTAAGAGTTTTAAACAACATCTTCATCGTGTAATAGGCACGCGAACTTTAACTTATGACGAGATGCATACACTCTTATGTCAGATTAAGGCAATTCTAAATTCACGCCCTCTCTGTCTTTTAAGTACTGATTCAAAGGATCCACTTCCTTTAACTCCATCACATTTTCTCATAGGTGAACCTTTAACTTCACTTCCTGACGTTTCATTAATGGATGAGAACCCCAGCCGTCTGTCGCGATGGCGACTCATTCAGCAGTCTGGAAACGATGGAGTCTCGAATACCTACATCATATTCAACAAGCTACAAAGTGGTTAAGCGATCGAGGCTCCCCGATCCGTGAGGGAATGATTGTGGTGTTGTGTGATGATAATGTTCCTCCCTTGCAGTGGAGACTTGCCCGTGTGCACGCTCTACACCCAGGTCTTGATGGGATCTGTCGTGTGGTTACCGTACAAATCGGACGGTCGTTCCTCAAACGCCCGGTCGTAAAGATTTGCCCTCTTCCCCTAGAGTAGAGAGTTACTAAGTAGGCTAGAGTAGTTTTATTGTGTTTTAGTTTTCACTCTACAACTTGGTCAACTTAATTTAGTTATTTATAAACATTTTATTTTAATTTTCTTTGTTTAAAGATACTCGGTACTTTTAAGGTGAGCGGTATGTTTCGTACCGAAATAGATTTAATTTATCTTCGTTATTCAGTACAATATAACTTGGACGGAACGGATTAGTTTACCTTTGTATATGCGTGGGTTTTTTCAACTAGCAACATTACCGTTCAATCCAAGTGGTCGTGCTGGCAAGTGCATCACCTCAACGGTGTAAAAAAAAAGAATCGGTTGAAATATGGTTGACTTTTGAACGAGGTACCGTGCGAATCAGCGGCAACCTTTCCTCCGTGTTTGTGAACTATTTCTGTGATGTGATACAAGCGAATCGGTACAACAACAGAAGAAGCAACGAGCAACCAGCTAAGCCTGTGGATTGGAGTTGCGAGGAGTTGTGAACAACACCCATACGCCGGGCCCGGCAAGCACGCGGCCGCCACCCAGGAACGAAGGTATGTTCTAGTTTAGAAACTCACGCAATCCAACACTACATCAAGATTTAAAATGAAAAATCGAATTACTAACTAAGAAGATACGTTCGGCTTATCTATTAATTAACAACCAGTAATCAATGAATACTCATACAATATTTGATTATGTTTGTGGTTTTAACAGATGGATATTTTTATTACACACACATATGTTACTTTAATAAGTTAAATATACTTTGTACTCTGTATTTTTATTACTGTGTTTGATTATGTTTAATTTAATTTTTGATACCACCCCAATATTTTTTAAATTTTATTATAATACTAGCGGTCCCGGTAAAGTTGCCCTTTATATCATTTGATTCCAATGAATATCTTGGGAGCTATCACAGTTTTAACATAACTCCGCACCAAAATAATGTTCGCAGCTTAAGTACAACGTGCGCTTGCTCTAATTTTATTATAAAGCTAAAGAGTTTGTTGGTTTGAACGCGCTTATCGCAGGAACTGCTGAACCGATTTGAAAAAATATTTCTGTGTTAGATACCTTATTTATTGAGAAAGGCTTTAGGATATAAAACATAACGCTGCGTCGGGAGGGGAGGGAGCAAACTCAAAACGCGCGGACGAAGTCGCGGGGGACCGCTAGTTTATTAACATAAAAAAGGTTGTAGTAAGTCAACCATAAAAGATAGACTTATGCTGTCGCTGACTTTAGTATAGAACTCTTAATTCTGAACAATCCTGTCATACATAATTTTTGTGTAACTTTAGCGGTTTCCGCAGCGTACGCAGCGGAAGCTCTCAAAAGGAATATCTTTCTCCCGTTTTCGCAACATTTTTCATTGCTGCTGTGGTCTTGTGAGTCGTATCTTTATATTATATAGCTTAAAGCCTTTCTCGATAAATGGACTATCCAACATAAAAATATTTTTTCAAATCGGGCCAGTAGTTTCTGAGATTAGCGCGTTCAAACAAACAAACAAACTCCTCAGCTTTATAATATTAAGTATAGATTGTACTTTTAGCCAATCTTTTAATTATATTTTTTCATTTTTTAGTTGTATATGTGGACTGATTTTGTTTAAAACTGATTTCTAGCTAGCTTTGTTTTTGTAGAATATTGATTTTTATCACTTTATCTTTTCTTCTTTTAGATGTTTTAGGATTATATGGTATTGATTTATGTAATTTCAAAATAATGTGATAAACATACAGCTTTCTTATTAATAATAATTTACTGTAGTTATAAAGCTCTTCAGTAGGGATTGTAAAGGACACAGAAAACATCACCTTAAGAAGGCAGCGTTGGGCCCTTTCGGCTTCTAGAAATTTTGTTTGGCAAAATTGTGTCGTGGCACCACCCCAGACAGTGATGCAATAGCCCTATAATGATTGAATCAATGCAGTATAGATTTGGTTTATTATTTTTTGTTGTAAAATGTCTAAGACTCTTGAAAATCCAAATGAGTTTTCTAATTCTGGTGTTGACAAATTCAATTTTGAGGATGCTTACAAAGACGTTGATCGATAAAAATTCAAAATAATATAATATAAGATAAAATTCCAAGACACTTTGTTGCAGTCACTTTTTCAATTTCAGGGCTTTTCGATCATCATCATTACATTCGTGTATTTTTAGTGTTAACAAAGAAGTAGGTTGTGTTTTGATAGTAGAAAAAAAAACAAATAAAGTTAGTATTCGTCGTATTTAGTGTAAGTAAGTTCAAGTTTAGCTAATTTGCAATTTTAATCAGATCCAATTCAGCTAGTTTGAATACCGAGTTCGATGAAGATGAGCTAAACACAACTGCAGTATCATCTGCGAAGGAAAATACTTATCCCCTGTCAACTGAAATATTCGTAAGCTTATTAATATAAACGAGGAAAAGCGTTGGCCCTCATACGCTTCCCTGTGGGATTCCGTTGGTGATTTCAGCTTCTTTACTTATATTATCACCAATTTTAACTCTTTGCTTGCGACCGTACAAATAATCCTGCAGCAATTTTAAATGCCTCTTATACCAGTTAGCTCTAGTTTTTTCACAAGAATTGGAAGAGAGAGAGAGAGTGTCAAATGTCTTTTTAAGGTCTAGGAAGACAGTTATTTTTTTTTTATTATTATCATTTTATCAGCAATCAAGGAAATGAGTGTTATAATTGCAGCTTCCGTTGATTTGTAACGTCAAAAACCTAATTGTGAATCCCAAATTAAATTAAGTTTATCAAGGAAATTTGAAAGTCGTGTATTTTTTTCTCTCTATTATTTTAGTAATTGAAGGCAGGACTGAAATCGGCCTATAGTTACTCACGTCGTCTCTCTTCCCACTCTTGTAAACTGGTTTGACAATAGATAGTTTTAGCGTAAATGGAAAAACACCTTTTGAAAGCACAGATTTATTAAGTGACAAATTACACGAATAGTTATATGTTTAGTTAATTTAAGGAAGTTGCCAGGGATCCCATATTCGGAATCCCGTATTATTATTGTTTGCCCGGCACTTAGTGCGTGCATTTACCTTAGTAAGTCACGTTGCTTAGTCCAAAGTCTTGTACACTTCGTTAATAAAATACTTCGTGGAAACTACGTGGTTTACCTCTCGTCGTCTCTCTCCGCACCGTTATCTACAGCCTAAGGACTACTACAATCTGGCGACCAACGGGGGCAACAACGACCCGAAGTACGTAATCACAAGATACGGACGGAAAACGACGTACAAGGTATCAACGAAGCGTCAAGACCAACCAAAGAAAGCCAAGATGGGTATCAACCTCACAGACGACCAGTTCAACCGCCTTATTGCGTCTCTCAACAATCGTCACAGCACCCTAGCTTTATGCAAGTATTCATACTGTGGCACGAAACACTCTGAAGCTGTCGAAGCATTCCTAGCTGCCGTGCGAGTCTTCAAGAAGGTGGAAGGAATCTCCGACACAGACGCCTTAGACGGAGTCCCGTTGCTTCTGCACGATGAGGCAGCAATCAGGTGGCAGGGAGTGAAGGAGACTGTCACTACTTGGTCGCAATTTGTAGAGCAGCTACGCGCTAATTTTGCACCTAAGAAGCCAAAATACCTCATCTAACATGAGATTATAAGCGAACGTCAGGCGAACCATCAAGATACTGCTACCTTCATTGCGAAAAAAGAATGCTCTTTTCGCAGTTACCGCAAACTGAGCAATTGAAAGAAAAGCAGCAGCTCGATCTCGTGTATAGTTTGCTAAACATAAAGATACGCGATAAAGTACTTCGCGCAAGTGCAGTGAGTTTTGATGACCTACTACGTGACGCCCGTGTTGTTGAACAAGTCCTTCAAGAAAAGGGTGAACCTATACCAGTGACTTCAACAGCAAAGGTTAAACCAAACGTACGCTGTCGTTACTGTAAATGCTTAGGCCATAGCATAGACGAATGCCGAAAAATGAAAGCTGCAATGAAGGATAATAATAACAAGATGCAACTAGAAGTCACTACCAACAGCAAGTCTCAAGAAATAGCTAAGGTGTCCTGTTATGGTTGTGGAGCACCTGGCGTCTATCGCAGCAGTTGTTTGACGTGCACTGGAGACAAAGCTGAAAAGAAAGTTAGTTTCTGTGCTGTAAAAGTAGAAGTCGCTACATACGCACGTCCGACAATATATGTCAACATAGGCGGACATATTGAGACTGCCTTCGTGGATACATGCGCAAAATCCAGTGTGGCCTCCTTCCAGCTGTTCGACAGACTTCGAAAGCAAGGTCAAATCATCGATAAACAAGACGTTCTCATCACGCTGGCTGACGGAGTCCCTCGAAAAGAAAACGTCTGCACCTTTAATACAGCTGTTGAGCTCTGCGGGAAAAAAATTGACACCAACTTCATAGTACTGCCACACTCCGTAGATAATCGTACTTTGTTGGGTATAGGGTTTTTGCAGAACGCAGGTTTACAACTAAACCTAGGCCAATTCACCTGGAGATTCATTGATAGCCCAAATGAAGAGTATGAGCTCTATACGGAGGACTTTGTTAACTTCAATGAAGAGGGGAAGAACTCTCCACCAAGGATGATCAACGTATCAAATCAAAATCAAAATCAAAAATAATTTATTCAATTTAGGACACAAAATGCCACTTATGAACGTCAATAATTAGTGTAATATCAATCAATTTTGGCCTGTATGGGGCAAGAACATGTCTCCTTATCTTTTGGGCCCTACTAGCGCTTCGAGACAAAACACAGACAATTTGGCAAGTGCTGAGATGAAACGCCGGAACAAACTCAGTCACTACAGCTGCCTCAAAAATGATACAAATCAAAATAAACAGGTAGGTACATCAGTTTGGTGCAGGCTGGACTGTTCATACATTTTTGTCATTAAGATAGATAGATAAGAGTAACTTAAATTTGTGAATAGGTAGTTCGATGACATTATTAGGTATATTGTTGAAAAATTTAACACAATTTCCCAGGAATGAATTCATTGTTTTGGCTAACCTGAAGTTTGGAATGACAAGTTTGCTTTTATTTCGTGTGTTATACGAATGTATGTCACGATTTTTCATAAAAAAAATCTAAATTTTTCGTACGTACATGATATTATCAAATATGTATTGAGAAGCGACAGTGAGGATGTTGAATATATGTGCTAAGTGAGATGCCGCGAGAGGTATAATGGGTTTTATTGTGTCAGTTGATATTCCCCATATATCCTCAGTTTTTTTTTGTTTTAATTCCTTGAAAGTTTTAACGATCATCAAAGGGTTAATATAAGTGAAATCAAATGAGGAGTTACACCTGTCAACACACGATACCAGCAGTGATTTAGCATGCAGAGCGCACGAATTAAGTTGTTCTGTGGTTTCGATGGGTATATTATAGGAGTACTTTTCGAAGGCACCTGCAACTTCATTGTCAGATTTAATATTTTTATTATCAATTTTTAATGTAAATGTATGATCACGTTGTTAATTTTTACAAGTTTCTTTGTTTATAATATTCCAAGTTTCTTTAATTTTATTACTGGATTTATTAATTTTATCACGTATATAATTATATTTAGCTACCATGCAAACATTCTTGAATAACTTTGAGTATTTTTTAACATATTCTAATAATATTGGGTCATTATTTCTATATACTTTTTAATTATATAATTCAATCATTTTTTTCCTACTGATATGTATACCTACTGTAGCCCAGTCACTGAATTTTGGTTTCAGGTTGTTTATAACTAATTTCTTTTTAGGAAAATTTTTGTCAAATTCACTTTTAATCAATTCAAAAATATACTTATATTGGTTATTAACATTGTAATAAAAGGAAAAAGCGGAATATTATCACTTAAGTTAGATTTAAATTTTTCTTTACGGAAATCAGTGACTGGTCTAAATTTAATTTAATTTTTAGTCGGCACAAAACGGTGTTCAAACGTGTCTGACTGTCCACAGTGATCGGATTTTACAAAATTTACTATAGATTTTTTAATCACACTAGAGTTACAAAATATATTGTCTAAGCAAGTAGCTGTTGTAGCAGTAATTCTAATTGGTTCAGCAAAAACAGGAATTAAATTAAAGGATTTGAAAAGGCTTAAATCAGCCGTATCACCCACTCAGCCAATAGCAGCAAAAGCACCTAACCTTCCCACACCTACAATGATGACACTTTCTGCTGAGCCCTCACTTCCATTGACATCAATGTCCCCTCACCTAGTGAACCACGCGGATCTACCTTCTGAAGCAGCCGCTACTGGCTACCGACTTATCCCTATTGATGTATCTGATACCCCACTTTACGTAAAAAGGTTCAAGGCAACTGTTTTCGATAGTTTTTCTCCACGTCTAAATTATATAATGCAGGATGCGGTAATGAATACCAATGTTGATGACAGTTTTTTGTCTCTACATTCGCAAGACTTGTTTTCAAGTGTCCATATAAATTCAATCAGCGTTGACAGCTTATTAAATGATCAATTGAATAAACTATTGGAAGAGTACAGCGATGTTTTTATTGATAACGGCAAACCTACTAATGCTACAGAACACATTATACAAACATCAGACCACCTACCGATTTCCATGCCTCCATATAGGCTATCACCTTCACGCAAGGAAACTCTAAGAGAAGAGTTGAATAAAATGTTAAAAGATGGTATCATTGAGCCCTGCTCCTCACCTTGGGCATCGCCTGTAGTAATGGTCCCAAAACCGAATGGCGTGACTCGCGTTTGCATATATTAAAGGAGACTTAATGCCATAACGGTACCTGATACTTACCCGCTACCGAGGATTGATGACCTGCTGCATGATGCGAAGCCCTCTCCATACATGTCTGCGCTAGATTTAAAAGCTGGATACTGGCAAGTAAAGGTACGTGAGAAGGACCAGGAGAAAACTGCATTTATTACGCATTTTGGAATATTAAAATTCACTAGAATGCCTTTCGGATTACGAAATGCTCCTGCCACATTCCAAAAATTAATAGATAGATTTCGCATCAGCCTAGAGGATATCAAGATGCTGGCGTATTTAGATGATTTGATTGTGTTTTCATCTGATTTTCAAACCCACCTTTCTGACCTCAAAGCAATTTTTATGAAGATTAGGGAGTTTAACCTGACGGTTAATAGAGAAAAGTGTAGATTTTGCTGTTCTTCAATAAAATATCTAGGACACCTAATCACACCTAAAGGATTGGAGATGGATCCTGAAAAAACGGCTGCAATCTGTAATTTACCTATACCTCGCAATCTGAAACACTTGCAGACATTCTTGCAAACTTGTTCGTGGTATCGTCGTTTTATTGAAAATTTCTCACGGATTGCTGAACCCTTAACGCGACTGACCAAAAAGAAGGCTGTATGGGCTTGGACTGAAGATCAAGACAATGCCTACAATGAGTTAAAGAGATTACTGACGAGCGACGAGCTAAAGCGATTTTTAAGCAAGCTGATTTCTCGAAACCTTTTATTCTCAAAACTGACGCCAGTAACTACGCTCTCGGGGCAGTTTTGGTCGATGGCGCTGCATGTTACTTACCTCGCGCGGCGGCTTGATTTCTTCGGATCTACAAAGCGTTCCCAGACATTTCAGTCATCAATCAATATTCCAAGGGTGCAACTCGGAAACTATAATACTTTCACCGTGTTGAAATATTTTTAGTAAGCCGAAGGAATCCCGTATTATTATTGTTTGCCCGGCACTTAGTGTGTGCATTCACCTTAGTAAGTCACGTTGCTTAGTCCAAAGTCTTGTACACTTCGTTTATAAAATACTTCGTGAAAACTACGTGGTTTACCTCTCGTCGTCTCTCTCCGCACCGTTATCTACAGCCTAAGGACTACTACAATCTTGTATTTTTCAAATTAAAGTAAACATTTGGTATGTTATTTGTTGTTTTTTATTATTATTTATATTTATGTATTTATTTATTATTATTTATATTTGGGTATCAGTAGATATTACATCATTGTGTATTGTCTGTTAAATTTTCACCTAAATTATAATAACATTTATTTATAAGGAATGCTATAAGCTTTTTATTAAATGTTTTGTATTTTTGTTCACTTTTTATATATTGAGGTAATTTATTAAAGACTCTTAAAGCCATGTAATGTGGGCTGTCTACCTTCTACCTCCTGGTAGTGTAGTAACTCCACTAAATATGAAACAACTTTAATTAAAGTTGTTTCATATTTTTTTGTGTGGGAATCTCAGCTTGAATATTATCTGCCAAATTATTCCCGATAGTTGCAAAAAAGTTATTAAAACAGTTGACTGCAGTCGTCGCGGAATCAGACGATCTCAGTAATTCAGAGTTGGTCTAATTTTGGGTTTTTAGAATAGTGAATGTTTTTATGTTATGCCTCAGTAATTTAGAATTGCCAATATATTTCTTCAATTCTTCTCGTTCATTGTTACGTTTTAGCTTTTTGAGTACTTTAGTTCAGAAGTTGCGGTATCTAGCGTAAGTAATTTTTAATATATTATTATGAGGATCCGCTCTAAGATTAATTCGCATTTTATTTCTGTTTCTGACGCATCTCATAATACCCGGAGTAATCCAGGGTTTTATATTCCTTCTACTTTTAGGTAGACACACTACAGATCTACTGACGTTAAGGGACTCAGACAAAGGTGTTATGAGCTGCTCTGTAATATACGTAGGATTGTCACTGTCTAAAAGTTCAAAAAGATTATTTTGGGCTAAGTAAGTATCTGCCAGTTCAATTTTTAATGGCCTTATAATTTTAGGTGACACAGTTTTAAGTTTTAGATTTGATAGAACCAGAAACATAGTTTGATGGTGAGTATTAAGAACAGCTACAAAAGCAGAAAATTTGGTTTTGTCTAGTTTTAGCATGAAGTGGTCGAGGCAGTTACCTAATCTCGTGGGAAACAAGTGGCCAGGTAAGATGCCATGGGTAGGCAGCATATTAAGAAAACTATTTTTATTCCTTATTTCATAAGATAGCCCATTACTTCTAGGTATAAGATTTATGTTAATATCACCTGTAAGGATAATATTGTCACATGATTTTATGGAGTAAAGACATGAATTTTGGGACTCAATAAATTTTAAGTGAGAAGGCTACTTCTTGACGAATGTACAATAAAATTAAAGGTAAAAACGCGCTTGACGAATCGACACATATTTTAGGCATGACCAGTTGTACTTACATCGTCTATTCACTCGCACACAGGTTTAGCGCAAGAAAGAGAAGTTAAATAACCTCACTCCCTCCCACGCCTCACAGCACTACCAGCCGCCTGTCGCTCATTCATTTCAAAGCAAGGAGACCGATGTATGTGATGTACAACAATGATTATACTTATTGTAAGGGTGACCATTATTTTTGCATAAAAAACGTACACGGGAATTGGGAAGGGTGGGACCTTAAATCTTGGTTGAGTGGGATTTAATTGACCATGTAGATGTTTGAAGTAAAATCGATGTTGTTACAATAGGATAAGTTGACATCACTTATGTTAGTAGTGTTTAATCATTAAAACGATCATATTACATAACAATTCATTGTTCATGTCATGTCACTATCTTTGACATTTACATGTATCACTATTACTAAAAAACATTAGATGTATGATAACTATGATAAGTTATAACTTTCTACTAATAAAAATATCTTTATCAGGAAGAAAGATGATATTTGTTTGTATTTTTTATTAATGATTAACTAAAAATTTATAATTTATTTATTTTAGTAATCTCAAACTGAAATAGGGCATTTTTGTTTAATTGTGGCATGTTATTATATATTTGGCTCTCCCCGCTGGATGTCTGATCGGATAGACGTGTGCAAATAGCTCCGTGTTCATTTTAAAATATTTTGCTATAAACAAATTCGCCTCCTATTATTCGGGAAAGTACCAGGACAACATAATTCTCGAAGAGTTCACCGCTCCGCCTAGACAAGGACGATCCCCAAGTGAGTGTGACGAACATATTATCTATCTCACCCGCCTTGTTGTGTGAGTTGTGACTCATCCTAACCGGTGCGCGCTCAATTGCCGACGGAATAAATAAGCCTACATTGCAAACAAACAATCATAATGTTACATTCGCCGGTGGATAAATCGAAATCAACTTACAGTTCGGCCCCGGACTTAAACCTTGTTACGGAACAAAGTCCTACCGATGGAACATCACTTTGCGATCTAGCAAAGGACGTCGTTGTGATTGTGGGTCCTCCGACGAATCCAAATTAGATTCGTTTATAAAAACATTGACCGTATGGAGACAGGAAACCGATAAAAAATTAGGAGGAATCCTTGATTCAATGAATGATATCAAAAAACAAAACTCGGATCTACTCGCCTCAAACGCCGAAATTGAAAAGTCTATTGATTATTTGTCAGCCAAATACGATGATGTCTGTAGCCAGCTAGCTACTTACCAGAACCAAACCAAGGCTTGTGAGGCCCGGCTTTCGAAGGTCGAGGACACCGCAGAAGAGATAGATCGTTCTTCGCGGTCCAGCTCCCTTGAAATAC
Organism: Pyrausta purpuralis; assembly: GCA_963924145.1. NCBI lineage: Eukaryota > Metazoa > Arthropoda > Insecta > Lepidoptera > Crambidae > Pyrausta > Pyrausta purpuralis. The sequence goes on along the minus strand of OZ001663.1, from coordinate 5,773,520 downwards.
GCAATTTGCCCTTAAAACAGCATTTTTCACTAGACGACCAAGTCCTTACTTGCCTGCGGATCTTCAAGAGTTATCGGCTGAAGTTGCCCCCTCGGACATCTACGACATCCGTTGCCCGCCCTCAAAGACAAACAACAGAACCATTATTGTAACCCTTAACTCAGTTCTATTAAAGAACAGAATTTTAAGGGCATACAAGAAGTTTAACGCCGAACATACGTTCGATAAACTATCAACCGTGGTCCTGGGTCCGGAGTATCCGAAGCAACTAATCTACATTTCTGAAAACCTGACCGCCCGAGCACGCAGGCTCTTCTACTTGGCCCGAGAGTTCGCTAAAATTCAAAACTTCAAACACTGTTGGACGGCAAATGGTAGAGTGTTACTCCGAAAAGAAGACAATGCCCGCTTAATTGTCATTACAAATGAAAACCAACTATCGGATCTAAAGTCAAAAAACTAATTGTGTTTTTTTCTATTGTTCAACAAATAGTCTTATTATATACTTGTTTTATATACATCATTAGTAGAATACAAATAGCACTACACTCAAAAACATATCTCACTCATGTTAAATCATCTCTTACACCCCCTACACACTATACACACCATACACTTACACTTATTTGCTTTATGTTCTTATTCATATTCATTCATTTCCATAATGTCATCCTGTCGAATGGAAAGTTAAGAGTTTACTCTAAATTCGAATGCTTATTTTTCACTTCAAACCTCAAAGTCCGACAGCACCCAATTTATACACTCGTTTTCTTGTGTTCAACAACCATACATTTAACCAACTATGTATGTACTACCTCAGCTCAGCATGGCTCCACCCTGAAAATTCAGACCACATGCGTGGTTTTCGCCCCTTATACTGTACGTCCCGTTTTTATTATTAAAATTCACGTGCGACCCTGATTTAGTTAGTAATATTGATAATGTCTCAGTTTGCTCGTCTATAGAGTGCGATCCTACCGAGGTGAAAACTGCTCTAAACAAGAAGTCGCTACATACCTCCCTTAAAATATTATCACAAAACATTCGTAGCATCTCAGCTAATTTCAATAATTTTGATACTCTGATGGCTAACATTGATCTCAGTATAGATATTATTATTTTCACGGAGTGCTGGCTCCTTAGTGAGCCCATTATTCCTCCCATGGATGGGTTTTCTTCATATTCCTCTACTTGCCCCACAAACCAAAATGATGGTGTAGTTGTTTATTACAATAAGAATATCCCTGACTTATCTATTTCTGAACCTGATATTGTGGATGGTAGTTGCCTACTTATTAATATAAAAGGTGAAACTTCCATACTGGCAGTTTATCGACCACCTTGTTTTCAAAACGCTCATAACTTTATAACTTCTTTGGACTCGACTCTAACACTTCTAAATAAATCAAAAAACATAATTGTTATGGGTGATCTCAACCTTAAAATCACCGCTTCTAAACTTGATAAGGATACCGATGATTATCTTAACATGCTCGCCTCCCATGGGCTTCTTCCTGCCCACACTTTTCCCACCCGAGACGGATCTTGCTTGGATCACATAATGCTGAAATCACCATTGCCGGCCCAGTCTTTTGTCATTCAGTCATCTATTACAGATCACGAGGCAGTCTTACTCTCCATTGATGTAAAGAAACCCTCCCCCCCACCCTTAGTTAGGAAAAATGTTGACTACAATGGTATCTATGAAACCCTGAAACAGACAGATTTTGCGGACATACTTCGGTTAAACGACGCAAATCAAGCCACCAACCTTCTTATCCAGAAACTTCATTCCGCCATAGAGATACATACTAAAACCCAAATTGTGCCCCGCCGCCGGCGAATCCTAAAACCCTGGATAACGCCTGGTCTTCTCAGGTGTATTCGAAACAGGGATAATATGCACAAAAAATTAAAGTCGGATCCTAGTGATGTATTAAGGATTACATATATCCGCTATAGAAACTTTTGCAACTCGCTACTGAAAAAAGTAAAGAGAGCTTATGACAGTTATCTTATAAATCAAGCTGGTTCGAACAGTAAAAAACTCTGGAATGCTATCAGTGTAGTGGCAAATTTGAAGAAATCAAATACAAACTCTGATGACCTCCTCTCTTGTATGCCCACACCAGCTGAGTCAGTTGATTATGTAAACGCTCATTTCTCTCGGGTGGGTAAAGCACTGGCCGAAGCTATTATTGGATGGAGTACGGAGTCCCTCAGGGTAGCATTCTTGGCCCCACGCTCTTTCTTGTATACGTCAACGATCTGCTATCGCTGCATCTTCCAAATTGCAAAATTATTTCTTTCGCAGACGACACTGCCCTACTTTTTTGTGCTGACACATGGGAGGACACTTTTCACCAGGCCCAGATAGGACTGGACCTAGTATCTAAATGGCTGCGTTCTAATCTCCTCACACTTAATGTTAAAAAAACTCATTACATTCAGTTTTCCATCTATAATGTCCCAAATAGCGCGCAAAATATTTTTAAACTTATTGCTCACTCTCATGAAGTGTCTCCGGATCAACCATGTGACTGCTCTCCTATCACTTCTACTGAGTCAATCAAATATCTTGGTGTGACCATTGATAATAGGCTTTCCTTCCAACCACATATTCTTGTAACAGCTGGTAGAATTCGTAAACTTATCTATATTTTTAGAAATCTTCGACATGTCGCAAACCCACATATAGTCAAATTAGTTTATTTGGCCCTATGCCAATCCCTTCTGACTTATTGTGTTACCTCCTGGGGTGGTGCCTGTAAGTCATACCTTATTTTCCTTGAAAGAGCCCAGAGGGCTGTCCTCAAGGTATGTACATTCAAACCCACACAGTTCCCCACGGAGGACCTGTATAATTACTGCGAAGTTCTTACTGTGCGGCAGCTTTTTATAATGAACACAGTTCTTAAACAGCATCGTCTTTGTTACTATGACCATTCGGAAGCTACTGCAAGACGTAACCATCTCATAGCCCACAAACCAAACCTTAAAACCATCTTTTCACATCGTTTTTTCTGCTTCTTAGGCCCTTTTCTATATAACAGACTCCATCGCGAGTTACACATTTACCCCCTAAACTCATTCCACTGCAAGAGAAAGGTGGCCAAATACCTTCAGAATTTGGACTACTCTACCACAGAAAATCTCATGATTCCGTAAACGGCATATAATACCGACATAAACATTCATACGTACTCACACACACACACACATACACGCACATAAACACATAAACTCTCTCACACACACACACACACTTACACACACATGCGCACACACACATACACATACACACACATGCGCACACACACATACACATACACACACACACACACACACACACACACACACACAGTTGTAGTTTGTGCGATTCTTCTTCTTTTTTGGCTTAATTCTCCATTATTGTGCTGTGTTAACTTACTATATTTTTGTGTTATATTTATATCTGATCACATCTAGAGAGGAGAGTACTGGTTCTCTGTAACACAGGCATGAAGCCTAGCTCAGATGCCAGTCTCTCGCAATCAAAATTCTGTAACTTAAAATTGTAACATTGCTTACATATTGTATTTACTTTGATTGTGGAGAAGAAATAAATAAATTGATTGATTGATTGATATTAAAATTGCAAACAATACGGAATACGTATTGTTGGGCTGAGACGGTTTTCGAATAATATAGTTTTACACACTGAATTTGGCACGTAAAACAAATGATAATTTTATAACGAGGAAAGCCACATGCAGAAAACACTTTTTAGTTAGCGCCTTATCTTTGGTAAGGTAAAGGGCGTGAAGGTAAGTCTGACAAATCGTTATCTTTGTCTTGCAGTTTTTAACATATTTTATAATTATAGATTTGAAATACATTTAGATATTAATGCGACTGTTTGAAAGATATTCGACCAAATACCAAACATATAAATAATATTTAATACATTAAAATTTCGAATACCTGAGACAATTTATTTGCTTAATTTGGTTATAAAATATGTTTAATGATTTGTATAAAAGTAATTGATTAAAAGATTCATTCTTAGGAATGTAATTCTTTTAAGATCATGATTATATTCAATGATATATATAAAGTGTCTATCAATGATATATGATTATTAGCTGTGTAAGAAAAATAATACGATAATATTATTCTTCTTCTGGGAGCTTTATAAGGGCAAATGACCGCAAACGATTTCTCCGATATAAGTTTTGGTACCACCCGGCCCCGACCAAATACGTTTGCCTAATATTCGACTAATCGACCAGGAATGTTCGCTGAGTATTCGATAGTCCGCACATTTTTGTAATTTTCGATTTCTCGTTGTAATTTTAATCATAATTTTATTGCCTGGGTAAATGTCTGGATTACTTTTAAGGATTACAATAAATATCAACCCTATCTTTCGAGTTGGTTACTATGAGTTTTTTATTTATTTATCTATATTTATATTTTTAAGTTTGACAAATATTTGTAACTTGTTTGGCTACAGATGAGACTTGTTTCAATATTATGAGCTGTGTCAAAAAAAAACTGACGATGATTCAGAATTTGGGTTCCTATTTTGAAAGAAATCCAAAAATAAACGGATATCGTATTAAAAGTACCTATGTCACATCGAGGTCCCAGGGGAAAACTGGTTTTATACATATTATAAATCATCCTTAAATATGGTTAATAAAAAACATGGATAATTTGGTTTAAAATAATTAATTGATTCAAATTTTAATAAATGGTTGAATCACATGACGTCCTCTGGCGAAAGAATTTAGGAAAAGTCCTATAAAAAATATTTTCAAAATAAAATACTTTTTGCTCAACTATACCACCCGACCTATTTTGTTATTAATTTAAAATTTGAAATTGTTCCACCATATGTAAGTAACTTGTGGATATCAAGACAAAATGTCCTTTGAAAATTTATTAAACACAGTATATCGAATACTATAAACATCAAACAATAAAATGCATATAATAAGTATCTGTTTTATTGCTTATTAGAGCAACGTTTTCAAGGAATTGTTCCTCAATAACTTAGTGGCTTTCTAGGGAGATTGTTGGGGAGTGGGTAGATGTAATTGATTGGAAAAAAAATTGGTTGTTTGTAAAGTAGGTTTACGATCGAGATGTTTACGTGATAACGTCTTATTGGTGATATAAGTTTTTTTCCGTATTATAATTATTTAGGGTATGAGTCCAACTATGTTTTTATTTAACACTACCACAATTCATTTTTATCATAACATAACCTCTAAATTTCGTTTGTTTACACGTGTCTTTTTTCCATCTTTCCTTACTTTTACAAGTTTATTCAAGAATGTTAATTGTTAGTAAGTAGGCTATTTTATTCACCTTTTTTGTTGTAATTGAGGCGCTGTAGATTATGTATTGAAGGGGGAGGGTGGCACCTTGAAAATTTGTTGTAAATTTAATTTTATTGATAAATACTTTGATTCGATTTGTATTGTTTCATTATGAACCTCAAAAATGATACACCAGTATAAAAATAATTATTATTACCACCAAGATGAGTTTTCAGTAATTTGGAGCAATCACCTATTTAAAATTATGAAATTAAAGTTTCACAATTGAAGTGACTTGATTGGCCAAATTTTCACCCCACTACGTTTGAAGCCCGATTACAGGAAATAACGGCCCCTTTACCTACCACTTTTTTGTACTTTTTGGAAAGCTTAAAGACTAGAGAAGTTTTTAAAATTTATTAGAATCTTTGCAACCTTCTTGTTTTTTTTTTATTTGAATTTGAAAATTTAACTCTAGCTCGCAGAAACTTAATTTATTTGATTTTGGATCAAAATTGTTCCAACATGCAGCAATGTTAGGCAATTAATTCTTAAGCATATGAAAGAACACTTCACGAGAATTAGGTTTCGAAAAAAAAAACATAAAAAAACCGATCAGTTTTTTTATGTAATTTTTTTATGTAAACACTAGCGAAATTTTCGATGAAAGCATAAAAAAAATCGTATCTCGAAAACTAAAAACAATCGGGGAATGTACATGGGGTATTTTTGGGTAGCTCTAGGAGGGAGGAATTAAAAAAAAAACTTGACGTCATTGGATGGACCACCCTGTATAAATAATAATTTCCTAGCCTTTTGTTAAAAAAATATATATCGATACAGATAATTAATGGAATCAGGCGTTTCTTTGCGGAAATCCATTATTAAGTTGAAATTTATAAAATTATTTTGCTTTAAATTTCCGCGAAGCAAAGCTTAACACCTCTATATAACTATAGTCTATGTGGCACCGTATACTCAGAATATCTAAGAGGTATTCGCTGATGGTCATACAGGTATATGCACTGACTTCGAAACATCCGGATGAAGAGGTGGAGGAAATGTATGAGTACAGTAAAAAGAAATAGAGAGAAATGTATGAGTACGTAAGTAGAGCCATACATACTTCCAAAACCTATTTTACTGTTGTAATGGGGGACTTCAACGCAAAACTGGGCAAGCGAGGCGAGAATGAGTTGAAGGTGGGACCTTTTGGATACGGGCAAAGGAACGCCAGGGGACAGAGGCTGCCGACTTTCTGGAGAAGGAGGGACTCTTTGCGATGAACTCTTTCTTCCAGTAGCCGCCTCAAAGGAAGTGGACTTGGTTGAGTCCCGATGGCTTCACGAGAAACGAGACCTCCAATTCATGACCTCCAAGGGACGGTTATTCAATGATGTCTCCGTGATCAACAGGGTGAAAACCGGAAGCGATCACCGAATGGTTCGAGGCATATTGAATATAAATGTCAAATTCAAAAGATCCTGCCTGATGAAGTCCACGCTCCGACCTACTCGTGCCCATATCCAAAATCCCGAGAGCTTTCAACTCGAGTTGTCAAACCGCTTTGATTGCCTAGAAAATTGCGTTACAGTGGACGAAATTAACAACGGGTTTGTGGAAACTGTTCAAACGGTGGGGTCTAAGTATTTTAGGCCTGGCCGTAAAAATAGACCTCAAAAACTGTCGGTCCACACTCTCGACCTTATGGCAAAACGTCGATCTATGGCACTGCAGACCTCCGTTAATGCTGAAAACTACAGGCAGCTCAATAGACAAATATGGAAGTCCCTGCGACACAACATCCGTTGCTTTAACACTAATAGTGTTAAAGAAACGATAGAGCGGAACCAAGGCTCCAAAGTGTTTGCAAGGAACATGTCTATTGGGCAAAGGCTGTTGACGAAGCTTAAGACGGAGGACGGCAGTGTAGCGTCGACGAAAGCAGAGGTTTTGAGGGAGATCGAAAGGTTCTATGGGCAGTTATACACCTCAGTTGCCAAACCCGTTGATAGCTCGGTCAGAGACCCACGAGCTATCCTGACCCGACACTACACCGAAGACATCCCGGACATCAGCCTTTACGAGATTAGGATGGCCCTTAAACAGCTCACAAACAACAAGGCACCTGGCGAGGATGAAATCACAGCAGAGCTCCTGAAGGCGGGTGGAACACCGGTACTTAAAGTCCTTCAGAGACTTTTTAATTCCGTGCTGCTTGAGGGCATCACGCCCGAGGCTTGGAACAGGAGTGTTGTGGTGTTGTTCTACAAAAAAGGAGACAAAACCTTATTGAAGAACTACAGACCCATCTCACTCCTGAGCCATGTCTACAAGCTGTTTTCAAGGGTCATCACAAATCGTCTCGCACGTAGGTTTGATGACTGCCAGCCTCCCGAACAAGCCGGTTTCCGAAAAGGCCATAGTACCATAGACCACATCCATACGCTTAGGCAAATAATACAAAGTCAGAGGAGTATAATATGCCTCTATGCTTAGCGTTTGTGGACTATGAGAAGGCCTTTGATTCGATCGAAACTTGGGCGGTGCTTCAGTCTCTGCAGCGGTGCCACATAGACTATAGGTATTGTTAGATATGCGGACACAGGGACACAAGTGATACTCGAGACGACTGTCAACGCACTGATTTATTTCAAATAGGAACAATGGGCGCAGTCACGCTGTTGTATAACTATAGCTATGTCTAGCATACACAACATCTCTCCCTCAACAATTGCAGAACTAAACTTAAAAGAAACGTTTATAATCGACTGGGGGCGATTTCTTTTATTCGTTTCGAAGTTCTTTGTTTCTGCATTTCCTTCGTCCGACGAGGCCTCTAAATCATAGAACTCTTCATCCTCCTCCGACGGTGGTCGTCGAACTCCTCTGGTCGTGGTCACGCCTTGCCACGAGGGTGAAGCGCGTGGCGTTGTGACGTCACTAACGTCGCAGGTAGGCGTTGCTGGTAAAGTTGACTGGGCTATATCATTGTTTACTTGCCCGTCCTCTCCTGGAACAGTGTTCTCATCTTGAGGTGTTGATGATTCGATCGGTGGCCGTGATATTATAATGTCATCAATCACTGACTCGTTAAGGTTATCAAGAACCCTGTCCCCCGGTCTATTGTCATTGGATAATCCCTTAAAGGGTAATAATTGGTCTTTATGTTTTCGAACACAAATTGAGGATATACAATCTTTGACTTAATATAACATAGCCCCAATTTCGTTTATAATAACACCTTTTTCCCACGTAAATTTCTTATTATTACAATATTTTTTGTACAAGACTAACTGGTTAGGGAAAAACTTAGTTTCTTTTCCTCCACGCGTTTCAGTTTGCGAACACTGTTTGGTTTGCACATGTTCAGCGAGTGAAGGAGACAAGGGCGACTGCGACGGGTTCAATAGGTCGAGTCGCGATCTCAACTGGCGGCCGAACACTAGCTGAGCCGGTGATGTTCCCGTAGTCGAATGTATTGAGTTACGATAATCGAAAAGATATTTACACAACTTTAATTTGCTTTGTTTAGCGTTATTACTCGTCTGTAAGCTAGCCTTTATACCTCGCTTAACTATTTTTACATAACACTCTGCCTGGCCGTTACTGGCCGGATGGTACGGCGGTGAAGTCAAATGTGAGATCCCGTTCAAACTACAAAAACTTAAAAACTCTTGCGAATAAAATGATGTGCCGTTATCAGTTACTAACGTATGTACTAATCCAAATCTCGACATAAAATCGTAAATTTTTTCTATCACCACGGATGTGATGCAAGATGTCATTTCGTATACCTCTAACCATTTGGTGTATGCATCTACCATGACAAGGTACATGTGGTTGTTGATGGGGCCAAGAAAATCTAGATGCACCCTATAAAACGGACGTGGCGGAAATTTCCACGGAGACATGCGCGCGCGCGGCGGCTACGGCCTCAGTTGCGCGCACACACCGCACGAGCTGACCAGCTGCTCCAGGGCCGCATCGATGCCCGAAAACCAAACCCGACCGCGTGCCTCTGCCTTGGTTTTCACGATTCCCAAATGAGAACTATGAAGCTCAGACAGCACTCGCTCACGCAGTGATTCTGGAATCACGACCTTGTGACCACGCATAATACATCCATTTTCAAAAGACAATTCTAATCTACATGAGTGGTATGGTTTTAAATTGTCGTCTGATACAGTTTTAGGCCAGCCGTTTAATATAAAATTGGCGACATTTGACAACAACCGATCCTTACTGGTATCATTACGTAGCTCGCTAACTGTCAAGGGAAGCGCTCCTTCTACCACAAAGCACACGTATGTTGCGCGGTCGCAGGCGTCTCCCCGCCCCCGCGCCTCGTGTTCCGCCGCACCCGGCGCCGGCAGGCTTGCGCGCGATAAGTAGTCGGCGCTATTGTCTGCGCTTTTTATGTACTCAATAACGTAATTGTATGCGCTTAAAAATAATGCATACCGTTGCAAGCGGTTCGCTGATATTTCCGGTATTCCTTTATTAGGTCCGAAAATAGATAGAAGAGGCTTATGATCCGTGCGTAAAGTGAACGGTGTAGATCTGCCATATAGGTACTGATGAAACCGTCTGATACCGAATATTATCGCTGTCGCCTCTTTTTGGATTTGCGAATATTTGCGTTCAGCATTGTTTAACTTCCGTGATGCGAACGAAATTGGTCTTTCTAGACCGTCGGTACCAATTTGTGATAGAATTGCTCCTAAGCCATATGGAGAAGCGTCTACAGTTAATATTAATTTAGCATTTATGTCAAAGTGAGCCAAAACTTGGTCGGAAGCAAGCCGCTCTTTAATAAATGTAAATGCTTTATCTTATTCCGCAGACCAGCTCCTTTTGGCTTCCTTTTTTAACAGTTCATACAGTGGGGTCAAGATACTCGATGCGCCCAGAACAAAACACCTATAATAATTAACAAGTCCTAAAAATGACTGCAATTAACTTACGTTTGTAGGCACCGGTGCCTCCAGTATCGCTCGTATCTTATCTTGTGATTTTTTGACCCATCTTTATTAATCACGTAACCTAAATAACATATTTCATCCTTAAAGAAATCACACTTTTCTGGTTGTAAGGTTAGCCCAGCTTCTTGTAATCGTTTCATCACCTGATGAAGTCTGTCTACGTGCTCAGCACGGTTCTGGCCTGTAACTAACACGTCGTCGAGTAGGACTAGGACGCCCGCGATGCCTGCGAGCAAGTTTTCCATAGCGCGCTGGAAGATAGCCGGCGCGTTAGTCAGACCGAACACGAGCCGCGTGTACGCGAATACGCCGCGATGAGTATTGATACAGGTATACTTTTGTGATTCACTATCTAAACACAGTTGGTTGTACGCCATAGATAAATCTAACTTTGTGAATTGTTGACCACCACATAATTTAGAAAACAGTTCGGTTGTAGTAGGTAATGGGTATTGATTTACTACTAATTGTTTGTTAATAGTGACAGAGTAATCGACACAAATTCGGACAGAACCGTCGCGTTTTAAGACTGGTACTATAGGAGACGCATATTCTGAGTGTTCTACCGGTCGCCATATTCCTAAATTTACTAAGCGATCTATCTCTGCTTCTACTTTCTCGCGTAACGCAAACGCTACAGGTCTTGCTTTGCAAAAAATAGGCATAGATCCTTCTTTCAGGGTTAATTGTACCTTGAATTTGTTAAAACAACCAAGCTTGCCGGAAAATAAATCAGGGTACCGCTCCCGACATGTCTGAAAAACATCATCAACAGTTTGCTTGCAATATTGAATCTGACTAAGCTGTAGCTCGAACTGGGAAATAAAGTCGCGACCAAGCAGTGGCGGGCCACCGCCGCGTACTACGAATACGTCAAGTGTCCGTGTGCGCCCGCCCCACTGTATCGGCAAAGGTACTACGCCGATGCAAGCTAACGCCTCACCTGAGTAACTAACCAGTCTTTTCTTAGTAGTTGACAATGGCACATTTTTAAAATGTTGTCTGAAGGTAATCTCAGAAATGACTGTAATCGACGATCCGCTGTCAATTTCAAAATTTATTTTTTTACCGCCAACACATACCGTTTCAACTAATGGTTCGCCGCAGTATGAACGTATATTAAATAACTCACCGTCGTCGTCTTCATCGCCCTCGTTTACCTCACTCGTAGAAGACGTGACGAAATTCACTTTTTTACACATGCGGCGTAAATGACCTTTTGTATTACACTTCCTGCACGTATAGTTGGCAAAACGACACGATTCTGCTTTGTGATTCGTGTAACCACAAACCGTACACTTCACTTTTTCACTTTGACGCGCGTTATTTCGGTCTTGAGCGATTTTGAAAAGCTGATCCGACGGCTGCGGCGCGGGCCCGGGCCCGGCGGCGCTGCTGACGACGGCGGCGCGTGCGCTACGCAGGGTCTCTGCCAGCTCCACGGCCTTGGCCAGCGTCAGTTCCGTCAACCCGTGCACATATAGCTTTTCCTTTTCAGCCCGTGGTAGCATCCCCATTATGAAGCGGTCGCGCAGCGCTTCTTCGACGTTACTGAACCCACAATGAGCCGTGAGTCCTCGTAACCTTGCTGCCCACTGCGATGTGTACCGTTGTACATCTATAACGTGTAATAAATTGAGTACCTTAATATTTTTAGTATTCATCGGATCCACATTAACATTCTCATCACATTATCTTTGTTTTTCCATGCTTTCATTTCCTTTTTGCTGGTTCGTTTGCTGTAAACACGAACATAAGAGTTAATCATAGATTCTATCTACCATAACGCAGTTCGTATTTTCTCCCTAAAAAGTCGTACTGTAGACATTAAACTATAGGCATTACCTGCCTTTCTACTCTTCTTATTACTATTACTCTGTATTTTTGGATTATTGATGTTTTCTAATCCTTTTTGAACAATATTTATTGTGAATCTAAAAATGTCAAACTTTCAAAGCTCTGTTATTCTACTTTTCTTTACATAATACTGTAAAAATAGCTGTGTTTTACCTTTGTTTGCAATTTTCCTTTAATTTGCATTGGGTGATGATTCGTTTTCCTGTATTTTCGTTATTTGCTTACTTTTTGACAGTATTTTTATCTTTATTGACATCGTTGTTATGACAATATCTTTCAAAGTCTGACAACTTCTATCAAAGTTTATTACTTTTTCGGGTTTAATCCTCTGTAAACCACCAGTATTCATGTTCTATTTTTGAACCTACCTTGATCTAAATTTGAACGGCCCCGGCCCCCTATATAAGCATTAATTTTTGTCATTCAATTCATTCGATTCCGAGTTCTAAGCTCGAACAGTTCTATTACACTCCAATAAATAAATACTCTACATCTTCCCTCAAGAAGTCTTGAAGAACCGCCGGTGACTACTGAAACACCTCCTCACGCTAGGGGAGAGACCGGACACCGGAGGAGTATCCAAGCACATTGACTGCAGTAACACCTCCTCGCTCTAGGGGAGGGACCTGTCTCCTTCTCGGAAGAGGATCCGAGACCAAGTACTTCTGGCACTCCAACTGATCCTAACATTTTCTATATAGTGCCCGTTACCCTCATTACTGCACATCGGCGTCTCTGCTCTTCACGGCGCCTGTCACCGCTGCACATCGGCGTCACTGCTCTTCACGGCGCCTGTCACCGCTGCACATCGGCGTCACTGCTCTTCACAGCACCTGTCACCGCTGCACATCGGCGTCGCTGCTACCTCCGCAGTGTCGGCTCTGCACTCCGACGCCGCCCTTTGCTGCCTCCAGGACAATACTTATTGAAGATTTGAAGATACTTACTCACGCCCACTGCACTTTACTTACATTCATACAGACATCACCTCATCTCATTTTTCGGTACTGTATTCTTTTTGTTGTAATATAAATTCTATTCCCTCTTCTACCTCTTTCTTTAACCTTCTTCTACCTCTCCACATTTGTCGCTTCACGACAAATTGGCGCCCAACTTTTAGTCTTCAGTCTTCCCTCTTTCTTTCTTTTCTTACATCTCATTCTTTTCATCTTCTATCTTTTTCTAAATTCAAAAATAACACTTTATCTAGTGTTCTCTACCTTTTCACCCTCTTTACCTTATTTTTTTTCTAAATTCAAAAATAACACTTTATCTAGTGTTCTTTACCTTTTCACCCTCTTTACCTTTTCACCCTCTTTACCTTTTCACCCTCTTTACCTTTTCACCCTCTTTACCTTGTCACCCTCTTTACCTTATCACCCTCTTTGGCTATCTCTTTTGGATAACATATTATTAACTCCTTCACTATCTTCATATCTTAACCCCTTCACTATCATCTCATATCATCCTAAATCTTAACACCTTAACTATCATCTCAGAACTTAACCCCTTGAAACTCGGAGATAGTAAAATTTTCTTTTAGTTAACTTAACTTGAGAATTATTAACTTGACTAAATCTACCTTAATTGATCTTAAAGTTAACTTTGTTCTTTTAACTTAACTTTGATTTAAATAATTGTTCTCTAATTAACTTAATTAACTCGGAACTCTTATTTTTCTTAAACTCTCTACCTATTTATTTTTACTCTCCGTTTTTCTTTCTCAACCTATATATTCACTAATTCACTTTTCGCACTATTTGAAGAGGAATTAAGGTACTCAATTTTATTTTTAACTTTTTTTTAACTTTTTAATTTTTTAACTTAAGGGTCTCTAAATCCCTTACGTTAACTCGGGAGGCTCTAAACCTCTTCTCTTTACTTAAGGGACTCTAAATCCCTTACGTTAACTCGGGAGGCTCTAAACCTCTTCTCTTTACTTAAGGGACTCTAAACCCCTTAGTACTAACTAGTACGTTCTTTTGAGCGGTTGATTACTCGTTAAATAAGCCTTAGGTCCGAGCGGTTGATTACTCGTTAAATAAGCCTTAGATTGGAGCGGTTGATTACTCCTTACGTAGGCCTAGAATCAAACTTTTTTTTTCCATCTATGGAGCGGTTGACAACTCCTTAAATAAGCCTGTCGTTATTGAGGAATTCTTTTCTAGAGTGGCAGTCATTGAATGTGAACTCCACCCTTACGGTATGAAGATGATAGAATGCTAGAAGAAGAATAAATATTTTTATGTAAGGTTGTATATTAGGCGAAATAGATTCCTAGGTTTTCTTTAGGTCTTCTTTCAAAAATTTTCTCTAAGTCGAAAATTTTTCTGGGGTTGTGGGGGAAATGTACCGTTGTACATCTATAACGTGTAATAAATTGAGTACCTTAATATTTTTAGTATTCATCGGATCCACATTAACATTCTCATCACATTATCTTTGTTTTTCCATGCTTTCATTTCCTTTTTGCTGGTTCGTTTGCTGTAAACACGAACATAAGAGTTAATCATAGATTCTATCTACCATAACGCAGTTCGTATTTTCTCCCTAAAAAGTCGTACTGTAGACATTAAACTATAGGCATTACCTGCCTTTCTACTCTTCTTATTACTATTACTCTGTATTTTTGGATTATTGATGTTTTCTAATCCTTTTTGAACAATATTTATTGTGAATCTAAAAATGTCAAACTTTCAAAGCTCTGTTATTCTACTTTTCTTTACATAATACTGTAAAAATAGCTGTGTTTTACCTTTGTTTGCAATTTTCCTTTAATTTGCATTGGGTGATGATTCGTTTTCCTGTATTTTCGTTATTTGCTTACTTTTTGACAGTATTTTTATCTTTATTGACATCGTTGTTATGACAATATCTTTCAAAGTCTGACAACTTCTATCAAAGTTTATTACTTTTTCGGGTTTAATCCTCTGTAAACCACCAGTATTCATGTTCTATTTTTGAACCTACCTTGATCTAAATTTGAACGGCCCCGGCCCCCTATATAAGCATTAATTTTTGTCATTCAATTCATTCGATTCCGAGTTCTAAGCTCGAACAGTTCTATTACACTCCAATAAATAAATACTCTACATCTTCCCTCAAGAAGTCTTGAAGAACCGCCGGTGACTACTGAAACACCTCCTCACGCTAGGGGAGAGACCGGACACCGGAGGAGTATCCAAGCACATTGACTGCAGTAACACCTCCTCGCTCTAGGGGAGGGACCTGTCTCCTTCTCGGAAGAGGATCCGAGACCAAGTACTTCTGGCACTCCAACTGATCCTAACATTTTCTATATAGTGCCCGTTACCCTCATTACTGCACATCGGCGTCTCTGCTCTTCACGGCGCCTGTCACCGCTGCACATCGGCGTCACTGCTCTTCACGGCGCCTGTCACCGCTGCACATCGGCGTCACTGCTCTTCACAGCACCTGTCACCGCTGCACATCGGCGTCGCTGCTACCTCCGCAGTGTCGGCTCTGCACTCCGACGCCGCCCTTTGCTGCCTCCAGGACAATACTTATTGAAGATTTGAAGATACTTACTCACGCCCACTGCACTTTACTTACATTCATACAGACATCACCTCATCTCATTTTTCGGTACTGTATTCTTTTTGTTGTAATATAAATTCTATTCCCTCTTCTACCTCTTTCTTTAACCTTCTTCTACCTCTCCACATTTGTCGCTTCACGACAGATGGCGTCTCCGTAGGCAGTTGTGTAGCTGCGTAAAATTGGTGACGCTCGCTGAACCCGACCTGCTTAGGCGTGAAGTGTGTGTCGAGGATTTTGACGATGTCCTCATATGGCACATTCTGCAGCTCCTTGGGCAGCGCCAAATCCGACGCCAACTTGAAGGTGCCCTCGCTGAGTGCGCTGAGCAAAATTGCCCGTCGCTTTGTTCCTTGAGCATCCTTCTCTTCGGTAATATCATTCCCTATGAACCACTGTTCTAATCTACACTTAAAAATCTTCCACGACTGAATACTGTGGTCGAAATTTGAAATCATTCCGAAATTAGCAGTCGTCATTTTTAATTTTCGCGATTGCGGGTAAGTTACTCGTTGCCAATGTTAGATATGCGGACACAGGGACACAAGTGATACTCGAGACGACTGTCAACGCACTGATTTATTTCAAATAGGAACCGTGGGCGCAGCCACGCTGTTGTATAACTATAGCTATGTCTAGCATACACAACAGGTATATAGAGGTGTTAAAGTGCCTTTACAATAACGCCACCATGTCGGTCCGAGTACAGGAGCAGAATACGAGGGCGATTCCACTGCGGAGAGGTGTGAGATAGGGAGATGTTATATCTCCGAAACTGTTCACAGCGGCATTGGAAGACGCCTTCAAACTTCTGGAATGGGAAGGAATCGGCATCAATGTCAATGGCGAATACATCACACACCTCCGATTTGCCGATGATATAGTCGTTGTGGCAAAAACGCTGGACGATCTTGGCACTATGCTCAAAGACCTTGACCGAGTCTCCCAACAAGTGGGTCTTAAAATGAACATGGAGAAGACGAAAATTATGTCAAGTTCCCTTGTTGTACCCACTCCAGTATCCATTGGGAACTCAACTCTCGAAGTTGTCGACGAGTACGTCTACCTGAGACAAGTGATCCAATTGGGTAGGTCCAACTTCGAGAAAGAGGTCAATCGACGAATCCAACTCGGCTGGGCAGCGTTCGGGAAATTACGCAAGAGTGTCTTCTCGTCTCATTTACCTCAGTGTCTAAAGACGAAAGTCTTCAACCAGTGTGTGTTACCAGTGATGACATACGGATCCGAAACATGGTCTCTAACTATGGGCCTTATAAAGAAGCTCAAAGTTACGCAACGAGCGATGGAGAGGGCTATGCTGGGTGGTTCTCTACGTGATCGAATCAGAAATGAGGAGATACGTAGAAGAACTAAGGTAACGGACATAGTCTTGAGAATCAGTAAGCTCAAGTGGCAATGGGCAGGGCACATAGCGCGAAGAACTGATGGCCGTTGGGGCAGGAAAGTTCTAGATTGGAGACCCTTTGACCAAAGACGCAGCGTAGGACGTCCACCAACAAGATGGACAGACGACCTTATAAAGATTGCAGGATCAAACTGGATGCAGACCGCTAGTAATCGGTCGCTGTGGAAAGCCGTGGGGGAGGCCTATGTTCAGCAGTGGACGTCCTTTGGCTGATGATGATGATATGATGATGATGTGGCACCGCTGCAGAGACTGAAGCACCGCCCAAGTTTCGATCGAATCAAAGGCCTTCTCATAGTCCACAAACGCTAAGCATAGAGGCATATTATACTCCTCGGACTACTGTATAATTTGCCTAAGCGTATGCCATAGACCACATCTATGGTACTATAGCCTTTTCGGAAACCGGCTTGTTCGGGAGGCTGGAAGTCATCAAACCTACGTGCGAGACGGTTCGTGATGACCCTTGAAAACAGCTTGTAGACATGGCATGACATTTTTTGAAGAACAACACCACCACACTCCTGTTCCATGCCTCAGAAGTGATGCCCTCTAGCAGCACGGAATTAAAGAGTCTCTGAAGGACTTTAAGTACCGGTGTTCCACCCGCCTTCAGAAGCTCTGCTGTGATTCCGTCCTCGCCAGGTGCCTTGTTGTTTTTGAGCTGTTTAAGGGCCATCCTAATCTCGTAGAGGCTGATGTCCGGGATGTCTTCGGTGTAGTGACGGGTCAGGATAGCTCGTGGGTCTCTGGCCGAGCTATCAACGGGTTTGGCTACTGAGGTGTACAACTGCCCATAGAACCTTTCGATGTCCCTCAAAACCTCTGCTTTCGTCGATGCTATACTGCCGTCCTCCGTCTTAAGCTTCGTCAACAGGCTTTGCCCAATAGACATGTCCCATGCAAACACTTTGGAGCCTTGGTTCCGCTCTATCGTTTCTTTAACACTATTTGTGTTAAAGCAACTAATATCGTGTCACAGGGACTTCCATATTTGTCTATTGAGCTGCCTGTAGTTTTCAGCAGTAACAGAGGTCTGCAGTGCCATAGATCGACGTTTTGCCATAAAGTCGAGAGTGTGGACCGACAGTTTTTGAGGTCTATTTTTACGGCCAGGCCTAAAATACTTAGACCCCACCGTTTGAACAGTTTCCACAAACCCGTTGTTAATTTCGTCCACTGTAACGCAATTGTCCAGGAAATCTAAGCGGTTTGACAACTCGAGTTGAAAGCTCTCGGGATTTTGGATATGAGCACGAGTCGGTCGGAGCGTGGACTTCATCAGGCGGGATCTTTCCAATTTGACATTTATATTCAATGTGCCTCGAACCATTCGGTGATCGCTTCCGGTTTTCACCCTGTTGATCACGGAGACATCATTGAATAACCGACTCTTGGAGGTCATGAATTGGAGGTGGAACATTATGTTCCAGTGTAACCTGCTCATTTCTTCCTCCAGCTCGAGCAACTTTTCATCTGTCCTTAGTGTACACGTGTTGTACGTTACCAGGGCCAGTTGTCGTCGGGGGTGGCAGCGCGATCACCTCCGGGGATTCTTAGCAACCCCTGCCCCGCCGTTACCGTGACGGCTACTAAAGTCAGGAATAACGGGGCTGCCGGAGACTGGGGGCCTGGTTTTCTGGTGTACTTTCATGTGAGGGGATTTTGCCAATACTCGCCACGCTTGGCAGGCGGGTTGGCGAGCGCAGAAGCGCAGCCCCTTGCAGCTGTGACGCTGCTGCCCGTCATAGTCTAACATTTAGCTGCGCCTTACATTGGATGGTTATACCGCCATCGGTCGGTCGCCAGAGCCTCGTCTGTATAAACAGGACGCACCACGTGAAGGTGAGGTCGGCTTGGAGCTTATGGTCTTGGTCAAGCTCCCTTACGTCTCGTACGTTACGTCTTTTGTACTTATTTCTTGCCAATGACTATAAAATTGTCTAACTATATAATGCTATGGTAAACATAAATTGCTTAATAATACTACTTAAAATATCGAATTTAATAGATTTTTTAAAAAGAAAACACTTTACTTTTTAACAAAGCAAGATTTTTCTACGTATACATTTCTGCTTTCTGCTCATACCTATAGCTATTTAGCTTGTGGTTGGCTCTTTCATTATAACTAGCAAGCAAGCTAGCTGTAAGCTTGCCCAGGACGTACCAAAATATGGTTCGGTCCATATAAAAACTGGTCCATTTAAAAACCCTATTTAATGCTTTCAATTTTAACAGCTATGATAAAAATGAGAAGGAGTTTTGCTAAATACCTGGTAGAAAATTTGCCGTATTTATTTTATATCCAACTAAGCTAACTAAGCGAACTTTTTTTTAAAATTACCAATGAGACATCTTATCAAATTCCGAAATCAATATCGTACTACCGTCATATTAGATTTATTAGGGTGCGCGGTATTTCTTTGTTTTAGAGGTTATTTCGTTTTCGAAAAATATGCTGTGACAGTGATATGCTATTTTATGAATGCATTCATTTAACCGTCGCAAAGTTCGATCAAAGTTTTGAACTGTGTCGGTTCATTCGTCTGTGCTCCGCCGAGGCGACAACTTTGCGACGGTTAAATGAATGCATTCATAAAATAGTATTGTTAGGTAGTTTACTTTTACCAATACTTATTAATGTAAGATCACCCTCGCATGTCATTGAAAATAAAGAGTCAGTCATTGCCACGCACTGTGTTTGATTGAGCGCGTCTCATATACCTTTACATGGCGCAGCCGAGATTAAGAAAATGGAAACCGTGTTAACTCCACCGTCGCCCTTCAAGTACGATGAAAATTGCATAGACACGACAGGAAGAAATGCAGATTGGGTTCGATGGAAAAAGGGATTTGAGATTTACTACAAAGCGTGCCAGTTAAAAGAAAAGAGTGCGGAGATTCAGATCAATATACTGTTACATATTATTGGTGAGCAATGTCGTGAAGTTGTGGACCAATCAAAACAGCCGTGTGCTAGTTTGTCGCAAGTGATTGAGATCCTAGACCAACACTTCGAAATCAAGAGAAATCTAACCGTGGAAAGGCACAAATTTTTCACCAGAGGGCAGTTGGAAAACGAATCAATAGACCAATATATTTATGAATTACGAAAGTTAGCTCAGTCGTGCGAGTTCAAAGAACTTAATGAAGATTTGATTAAAGACAGATTAGTTTGTGGTGTACGAGATTCCGGATTAAGAGAAAGGCTATTACGTGAAGAAAAATTAACACTAGAAAAGGCACAAGAGATTTGTCGAATAGCTTTAGTATCAAAGATGTACTGCGAGAATATAAAACAAGAAACTGTTTACGAGATAAATAATAAAGGTGATTACGGCAAAACAATACAGTCGCAGGAAGGACGCGGGAATGCAGATAAGCAGGTGGTGAATAAGATAACACGACGCGGTAGCCGAGCTCCGGGCCGTGCCTATTAACGGACAGCGGCGCAGGTACCAGTAGCCGGTCCGTCGACATCTCGAGCGTTTTCCCGTCCTCAGTTTAGTGGAAAAGTGAATTGCACACGTTGTCGCACCCGCCCATCGAACAAAGTTGATTTGGTTTAGATACCAAAACTTGAGGATATCTATCAGCTCATGAGGCAAAGAAACATCCTCAAGCTTTTTCCATAAGGTATCGTAGCACACCAGGTCGAAGGCCTTCGACAGATCCAAGAAGCACGCATATATAGGTGTGCACCGATCAGTGTAGTACTTGACAGTTTGCTTGACACACAAGATGGCTGACTCTGTAGAAAGTCCTGATTTGAACCCAAACTGGTTGTCATGAATACTTAGGTATAAACAACAAATGTATGTATTGGAGTTTAAAGTGGCCGATGTTCAGTCTTGCCCAATTTTAGGTAAGCACAGTTGTCTTGAACTAAATTTGTTAAAGCGTGTCATGTCGATTAGTGCAACTAATTCTCAAAATTTGCCAGTGTTTATAGACTCGTTTCAAGATGTGTTCAAAGGGATAGGATGTTTGCCAGGTAAGTACAGAATTAACTATAACGCGGAACCGTTAATACATGCACCACGAAAATTACCTTTTGCAATTAAAGATGATGTGAGAAGAAAGTTGCAAGAAATGGAATCTCAAAACATCATAGAGAAAGTGGAAGGGCCTTCCGAGTGGGTAAGTAGCATTACAGTAGTGAAGAAAGCAAACAGTGGCTTGTGAATATGCCTAGACCCTAAGGAGTTAAACAATGCGATAAGGCGCGAGCACTTTAGGCTTCCCACACTTGACGAAATAGTAAGCAACTTATCTGGTGCTAAGTATTTCAGTACGCTGGACGCTTATTCTGGGTTTTGGCAGGTTGCCTTAGATGAGAGTAGCTCATTGTGTACTTTTAACACGTCTTTTGGCAGGTATAAATTTTTAAGAATGCCTTACGGAATCTGTTCGGCCTCAGAAGTGTTTCATAAAAAGATTTATGAACATTTTGATGATCTGGAAGGTGTTTGCATGTATATTGATGATCTGTTAGTTTTTGGAAATACTAAAGCCCAGCATGATGAGCGGCTAAAGCAAGTTCTAGAGAGGTGTCGTAAAATTAATCTTAAATTGAACAAAGACAAATGTAAATTTGGATTAGAAGAAATAAAATACTTAGGTCACCGTATTTCCAAAAATGGTTTATATCCAGATGATTCGCATCTTTCAGCAATAAAAAACATGCCAAATCCTAATAATAAGAAAGACGTAGAGAGGTTCCTTGGTTTTGTAACGTATGTAGGTAGCTTTATACCGAACTTATCGGATAAGACGTTGCCCTTAAGAGTATTGCTTAAAAAAGAAACAGAATGGCATTGGAATGAAACTCATGACAAGTGTGTAGAAAACATAAAGGCATGTCTTATGACACGCCCAGTGCTTCAGTACTATTCTCTAAAAACTCCAATTGTAATATCAGTTGACGCCAGCAAAACAGGATTAGGCGCATGCTTAATGCAAAACAAGTTACCGGTATGCTACGCGTCAAAATCACTAACACACACAGAACAAAGGTACGCTCAGATTGAAAAGTAGTTGTATGCCTGTGTATTTGCCTGTGAGCGATTTCATGCCTACATATATGGACGCGTAGATATTACGGTTGAAACAGATCATAAACCTTTAATAAGCATATTTAAAAAACCCATAATAGACGCACCCTTGCGCTTACAAAGAATGCTATTAAGATTACAACGTTATACGTTTAGGTTGGTATACAAGCCAGGTAAGTTTTTATACATAGCAGATGCATTATCGCGGGCGCACGAGCCGAGTACAGTAGTGAGTCATCAGTCAGCCACTGACGCGCACGATGACGAGCCGAGCGGTTGCGAGCTCGATGCGGTGTGCTTGGTGCGCGAACTAGCCCGCGCTGCATCACATCACATCTCGGACGTACAATTCATAAATATTCAAAAACATACAGCAAATGATGAGGAATTAATTCAGCTAAAAAAGTATATTTTGCAGGGTTGGCCTACAGATAAGAAAAATGTGGCAGAAGTGACTAAGCCATACTGGACATACAAGGAAAGCTTATCAGTAGCGTATGGGCTGATCTGGAAGGACGATCGAGTCGTCATTCCTAGACTCTTACGAAAAGAAATGCTAAACAAAATACATATTTAGGTCATATGGGAATTGAAAAATGCAAGTTGCGGGCTCGGGAAGCTGTATTTTGGCCTTTCATAAATCAAGATCTAAGTAATCTTATATCTAGGTGCGATGTGTGTCTATCATTCAAGAAAGATAATCAAAAAGAGGAGTTACAGCAGCATGAAATTCCTGATAGACCGTGGGCTAAGGTAGGTGTTGACCTATTTTACCTGAAAGGGAAAGATTATTTATTACTCGTGGACTATTACAGTAAGTTTATTGAGATAGATGAGTTGGGGTGCACCACAGCTCAGTGTGTAATTGAATCATTGATAAATATTTTTAGTCGTCAGGGCATACCCAAAATTGTGGCCCACAATTCTCATCTATAAAGTTCAAGGAATTCGCCAAACAATGGCAATTCTCCCATGTTACTTCTTCTCCTTACCATCCGCAGTCAAATGAGCAAATCGAACGAACAATACAGACGGTAAAAAATATAATGTTAAAGTGTAGTGAAGATCGTACCAGTTATCGCTTAGCATTGTTAGAATTTAGAAATACTCCACTTGATAACAATTTAGCTTCACCTGCAGAGCTATTACAAAGTAGGAAACTGCGGGGCATCGTTCCCATTAGTCACAAGTTATTGAAACCTAGATTACAAAGAAATGTAAAGGAACATTTATTAAAAAGACAATTAAACCAAAAGAAATATTACGATAAAACATTTAAAAACCTAAATAAGTTGTCAATTGGTCAGCGAGTAAAATATTCAGATTTCATAAAAAAAACGATGGATATCAGGAACGATATCGGGTATACTAAATGATCGATCATATGAAATTACAAATTTAAAAGGAAATATCATTAAAAGAAATCGTAAACACATTAGACTTGATTTGCCGGATCGACATGACACGTTACAAAACAAAAAGTTTAACTTCGCATATGATGACATATCCATACCCTTGTCCACTCCCTGCTCCTCGGGTAACATAGACACAGATAATGTCAATATACCTACTAATTACGTAACTCGCTTCGGCAGGACAGTGAGGAAACCGAGTAGATGGGGGTACCCGATGTGAAACCAACAATTGTGCGACATGGTGAAAATCAATTTGTAGCATCCTAAAATATTTTAAATATATATATTATGTAACCTTATTGTTAAACTAATAATAATAATGAATTGTATATTAAATTACTATATTATGATTGTTTATGATTCAACTTTCAAATTCATGTAAGTTTACTAAAAAGTAAATAGGAAATAAGTATGTAGTAAAAAATAATAATAATAAAAAATAAAATAAAAAGTGAAGTTAATTAATACCTATGTTGTTATAAATTATCAATTCGAAACTTATCCAATGTCGAGAAAAATTCATAATAATCTATCTTGGCTACTGTTATTTTCCACGATAGCAAATAGCTAAAACTATTATTATCAATGTTAAATAAGTTTACACCTAATGTTTAAATTATAAACTTCTTATGTTGTTCAAATCATTTCATGTAATATTATGTTTTTGGAATTACAATATTGCATGTTCTTATTATACTATGCATGTAACTTATAGCGATCACAGTTTCTGTCACTTGGTACTAATCTACAAAACAACTTTATTTTTTCTTTGGAAGGATGATGTCAGGTAGTTTACTTTTACCAATACTTATTAATGTAAAATCACCCTCGCATGTCATTGAAAATAAAGAGTCAGTCATTGCCACGCACTGTGTTTGATTGAGCGCGTCCCATATACCTTTACAGTATATCACTGTCAGAGCATATTTTTCGAAAACGAAATAACCTCTAAAACAATGAAATACCGCGCACCCCAATAAATCTAATATAACGGTAGTACCATATTGATTTCGGAATTTGATAAGATGTCTCATTGGTATTTTTAAAAAATATTACGCTTTCCAGGTAGTTGTTATTGCTTTAGTAAATAAAATCTAAGGTTTACCGAATTATTTACTGAGAAGTTGATTTAATCTTAGTTGGATATAAAATAAATACGGCAAAATTTCTACCATTCAGAATCATACATTTGCCAGATATTTAGCAAAACTCATTCTCATTTTTATCATAGCTGTTAAAATTGAAAGCATTAAATGGGGTTTTTAAATGGACCAGTTTTTATATGGACCCAACCATATTTTGGTACGTCCTGGGCAAGCTTACAGCTAGCTTGCTTGCTAGTTATAATCAAAGAGCCAACCACAAGCTAAATAGCTATAGGTATGAGCAGAAAGCAGAAATGTATGTAGAAAAATCTTGCTTTGTTAAAAAGTAAAGTGTTTTCTTTTTAAAAAATCTATTAAATTCGACATTTTAAGTAGTATTATTAAGCAATTTATGTTTACCATAGCATTGTATAGTTAGACAATTTTATAGTCATTGGCAAGAAATAAGAACAAAAGACGTAACGTACGAGACGTAAGGGAGCTTGACCAAGACTATAAGCTCCAAGCCAACCTCACCTTCACGTGGTGCGTCCTGTTTATACAGACGAGGCTCTGGCGACCGATCGATGGCGGTATAACCATGTAAGGCGCAGCTAAATGTTAGACTGTGACGGGCAGCAGCGTCACAGCTGCAAGGGGCTGCGCCTCTGCGCTCGCCAGCCCGCCTGCCAAGCGTGGCGAGTATTGGCAAAATCCCCTCACATGAAAGTACACACGGCGGCACGTCATGCTATCCATTATACATATCTATAACTACGACGGAGTATGGAGTGTTAGAAAGAAAGTCTCCTTGACATTATTGGTGAAGATATCTATTTTATCAAAATTTGACAATGTGCGATTCGACTCAAAGCTAACGGCCAATAGAGAAAAATACTGGGGGTTGGCCACGCCTCCCTGCGCGGCCGCCACTGGACCCGACCGAGTGTTGTGTGTGAATTACCAAATAGCAAGTGACTTTTTATTAATATGGCGTCTTCGCTCTCCCAAGTAGAGAAGAAGCGAATAATAGCATTACGACAAAGTGGGTTACGTGTGAAAGACATTTTTGATCAGACCGGAGTAACGGTAAGTTACTTTTTTATTTACTTTTTGTTATGTTTGAAAGTGTAAACAAAAACAGCGGGTTAACTTAGCTATGATTTTAGGTTTTGCAAGCTCTGACCGACAAACAAATAAAAACCTCACATCAGATACTAAAGTGAGGTTTTTATTTGTTTTGAAGATTATTAAAAACATATTGGATTATTTTCATTCGAATTTATACACAAACAAACAGTTTCCTAAACACTTTACTTTATTGTTTTCATGTTTACTCACTGTTTCGAAGCACTCATTGCTAATAAGAGTCTTTGACTGTTAGCTAACGATTCAATTGAATATCACATTACAAAATTTAATGGATTAATCTTACGGATGTGTTAACTAACAGTCTGTTGTTATTATTTTGTTTGTATACGCGGCCATTTAATACTTGAGCGATGTGTCAATCATCTTAGCTGTAGCTAGGTATCGTTTTTTTACTTCAATGATGTAGAAATATTTAGACCATCCACAATATTTTAATGAAAATGTTTATTATTAACCTTCTACTCACGACCAACGTCATCGATGCCATTTTTTTTTAGTTTTGTTTTGAGATGATTTTACTATTCATTAAGATGGAATAATACTATTCATAAAGATGATTTTACTAATTACTTTTAAAAGAGCAAATAAACTAATTTTGACATTTTGTTCTAGAGAAAAACTGTTTATTTCTGGTTGCGGCGGTGGGAAGAGTCAGGGACCATCGAAGCCCACCACCGCTAGCGCTATGAGAGAGCCACGACGGCAGAGCAGGACGCGGCCATAGTCGCGGCACACTCCGCTGATCCCTTCCTCAGAACGAGAGCTAATTCTTCTACTTACAATGTGAGTTTATTGCATCAATCCTAGATTTATCTATAGAAATAGAATGAAAAAATATATAGCAGATTTTAAATCACTGGCATTAAGTTTGCTTAAATACTTACTTATTTGATTGTTTGAAACTCTCAGGAAGTAGACGGACTATGAAAAAAATTGATGTAAAATTTGCAAAGGCAACCCTTCGCCCAATGCGTACTCTATAATAATTTATTGACTACCCCTGCTAGAGCTACTTAAAAAAAAGATTTTGCTTTTAATTTAATTGAGTCACAAGTTATATTTATTAGTTAGGTCTTTCTTTAATAGGAAAAAAAAGAGTAATAAAGTTCATAAAGGTGAAATAAGAAACCAAAAATTTGCGCACGGGCGGGACTTGAACCAGCAACCTTTGAGAGTCTCGCAATTGATGTTTTCATAAGAAACCACAAATTTCGCAGGGTCGGACTAACAGCACGGTAGCTCAATTGGTAAGAGCGTTTGGCCCGGTTTGCCAAAAGGTTGCTGGTTCAAGTCCCGCCCGTGCGCAAATTTTTGGTTTCTTATTTCATCTTTATGAATATAAAATATGACACTGTGAGTGTTAAAAACATTCTAAAGCAATAGATAGCGAAGCGATCAATTTCCAAGTTGAATTTATTCTGTAAAGAATAACTGCTTGGGCCATCTGTTTCATAACAGACGGCTAGATGGCGATATCTCAGTGGTTGTAAGTAATAAACTTATATTATAATATAATTCATTATCATAACAATAAAGTAAAAATAAGTCTCAAAAATATCTAAAAAATCATATAGTGTTCATTTGGTTTGCTAAGGTATAGTGTGATCAAAGCCTGTACAGCTGCGGCCATACAAGCTTTTACAGTTGCAGCGGTATATCGTTTGTTCACACTATCATGTTCTATGTAAAAGGAACCAATACCTGTTTTTTTGTTTTAGATATCCTTGGATACATTTAGGAGGAGTCTGAAGGAACCGGGGAAGAAGTGCTGCCAGCCAGCCAAGAGAATAGAATTAAATGCTCATCACAAAGTTAGTTAGTTTTTGCTTAGAAATTTATAATTTTGATTGGGAGGAAAATATAATTCTTGCCTCTTTTTTCATGATGGCGTAACCACAATGAACGAGCGTCGAGAAGTTTTATATGGTACCAATTTTATTGTTAATAATGTTATCAAGAAGAGCTTTTTTTCATAAAATGTTATATTGTTATTAAAATTACTTCAATTTTGAAAAAGTTTATAAAATATTGTTTTTGCAAATTTTATTGTTAAATAATCATCTATCAAGCATGAATATAGATATCATCGAGAGTTTTTATTATAAAATAAATATTGTTAGTCTTAAGTTAGCTTGTTCTTCTGTTTCTATAGGTATTTGTTTTGTTACAAATTTTTAGCGAAAATTTTGCAAATTTTATGATGGAGGTGTAATTCTCTTTCATTTTTTAACTGCCGTTTTTCTAACTATCTTAGTATAAATAATTTATTATGCTATTATTAGTTTATAAATAAATATTTTCCACTTATGATGAAGTAATTATTTTTTTCTTATCAATAGCTAGTTTATACTTTGTTATTTATATCAGAAAATTAAAAATAACCTTTTGATGAGCCATTATTATGCTACTTCTGCGCAAACGCTTTGCCAAGTTTCTCCACCGATCCCTATCTAGCCTCGGATTCTCCCATTGCTTTTCAAAACTCGTCAAATCATCACCCCATCGATCGTTCGTTCTGTGACCTTCAATGCTACTTTTTGCAATACAATATCCCATGTTCCGAATTATGCAATATTAGCTCATGCGATCGGACTCACCAAATTGGAGCCCGTGAGCTCAATTGGACTCAATTCTCAGACTAAGATTTTAATACTTATCACTTGTTGGGTTCAACCCTTGGCTCACTAGTTTTCGGCACGATCGTGCGAACGTGAAGCAGTCGCAAACAAGTTAACTTAGCCTTGCGCGCAGTTGGCGAGGCGCGGCGAAAAGACCGAGAAGATAACAATTTAAAGTAAACCTTAAAATAAAGATTTACGGTTGAAGCTATTAGGAGGAGTCGTGCGAGTCGCGCGGCGAATCTAGTGACATCGGGATGTCCTTGCGAGCGAGCTGTTTGCTATTTCAACTGTATGTAATTAAGTTAGGGTTTAGTTTCAATTGTTATCTTTTCGTTCTCTTTGTCGCGTCTCAAATGTGCGATCTTAGCCTAAGCTAAGACTAACCTCATGGTTGCATGACCGCGAACTGCTAGGCTAAGTGCCTTCTAATCTCGTCAATCTGATCAGTGAAGCTTATCAGTTGTAATTTGCCCTTCAGCTTCACTATTTTGTAATGGTTTGTGGTGCCGCTAATGCAGAACAAAAGGTAATGTGACAGCGTAATAATAGGTCAGTCATTCATTAGTTTATTGCACTTATGGCAAACGTTTGGAATAAAATGCTTCTGTCCCAAGACTGGAACTGAACCCACACTTCGCATACCAAGCGGGTATTATCTACATTATGCTTGAAATGCTTTACCTAAGGCTAAACGGTTCAAACAATATATCAAAAGACAGTTAAAAAGTAATATGCATTTTGAGTGCATAAGCGCTATTATTACTTCTCACAATACTTTTATAAATATTTATTTAAAAAACGGGCGATGTAACTAACAGTAATTAATAAAAGGCTGGCCAAAGCATTCTTTGAAAATGTAACGAGAGAGTAAAGAGTTTAAATGAGATAAAACTCAAAAAGTATTCTAAGGCTTGTTTCAAGGGTTCCAGATAGATATATGGAACTTTATAAGGAACTGGCTATACAGGCACTAAAGGTAAAAAATATATAATCCGCAAAACTGCTCATATATTATAAAAAATGAAAAGTAAAGAAATACGCAACCGCTTGTTTGCATTTCAATAAATCACACCATCCTTCCCGCCAAAATCACATGAGACGCGAGCCCGTGGCTCAATGCAGCACGACTGCACAACTCATTTGAAGTAGGACTGAACTGACTGCTATTTGTCTCTTTCGCACGATTCTCTCCGTTCAACTTTCAAGGCGCTCAAGGTCAAAGTGTAGTAGTCTGACGTGCTGCCGTGAGTACACCAGAAAACCAGGCCCCCAGTCTCCGGCAGCCCCGTTATTCCTGACTTTGGTAGCCGTCACGGTAACGGCGGGGCAGGGGGTGCTAAGAATCCCCGGAGGCGACTTCGCTGCCACCCCCGACGACAACTGGCCCTGGTAACGTACAACACGTGTACACTAAGTACACATGAGAAGTTGCTCGAGCTGGAGGAAGAAATGAGCAGGTTACACTGGGACATAATGGGTCTATCAGAAGTCCGTAGAGAGGGCGAGGACACGATAACTCTACAGTCCGGAAACCTGCTCTACTACCGGGAAGGCAACCAACGGAAGTCCCAAGGTGGTGTCGGGTTCCTCGTTCACAAGTCCCTCGTCAACAATATCGAGACCTTCGAGAGTGTATCGAGCAGGGTAATATACCTTATACTCAGAATATCTAAGAGGTATTCGCTGAAGGTCATACAGGTATATGCACCGACCTCAAAACACCCGGATGAGGAAAGGAAAGAGGTGGAGGAAATGTATGAGGACGTAAGTAGAGCCATACATACTTCCAAAACCTATTTTACTGTTGTAATGGGGGACTTCATCGCGAAACTGGGCAAGCGAGGCGAGAATGAGTTGAAGGTGGGACCTTTTGGATACGGGCAAAAGAACGCCAGGGGATAGAGGCTGGCCGACTTTCTGGAGAAGGAGGGACTCTTTGCGATGAACTCTTTCTTCCAGAAGCCGCCTCAAAGGAAGTGGACTTGGTTGAGTCCCGATGGCTTCACGAGAAACGAGACCTCCAATTCATGACCTCCAAGGGACGGTTATTCAATGATGTCTCCGTGATCAACAGGGTAAAAACCGGAAGCGATCACCGAATGGTTCGAGGCACATCTATACTAATATTATAAAGCTGAAGAGTTTGTTTGTTTGTTAGTTTGAACCTGCTTATCTCAGAAACTACTGGCCCGATTTGAAAAGATATTATTACGTTGGATAGTCCATTTATCGAGGAAGGCTTTAGGCTATATAATATAAAGATACGGTTCATAAGACCACAGCAGCAATGAAAAATGTTGCGAAAACGGGAGAAAGATATTCCTTTTGAGAGCTTCCGCTGCGGAAACCGCTTAAGTTACACAAAAATCATGTATGACAGGATTGTTCAGCATCAAGAGTTCTATAATAAAATTGCGACAGCATATGTCTATCTTTTATGGTTGACTTACTACAACCTTTTATATGTTAACAAATTTGTAAAAAAATAATGCATTATTTTTAGAGGTGTATTATACACACAGGTATTTATTCTTATCAAAATTAATACATTCATCATCACGAGCGGTTCATGTAGAACAAAGTTGCCCTTTATATCATTTGATTTCAATAAATATCTTAGAAGCTATTACAGTTTTAACATAACTACGCACCAAAATAATGTTCGCAGCTTAAGAATAACGTGCGCTTGCGCTAATTGCTATGGTTGCTGGCTTCTTAGTTATAATAAAACTGCGTATGTTTTGCGTTAAAATATTTTACTATTTTTATTCGATCATTATTTTTGAAGGTGTTTTATACACACGGGTATTTATTCTTATCAAAATAAATACATTCATCATCACGAGCATTTCATTTTGAACAAAGTTCACATCATTTTATTTCAATAAATATCAAAGATATCACAGTTTTGAAATAACTCCACATCAAAATAATACTCGCAGCGTAAGTACTTACAACGCGAGCTCGCGCTAAGTATGGTTTGTGGCTGCTCATTTACATTAAAATATGTGTTTTGCGTTGAAACATTTTCCTTATACATACATATTAGATTAATTTAATCGGCTCCCTACGGAACGGTTGTCCCGCGTAACTACTTTTTTGCGATACTTCAAGTGATTTCAGCGTGTAATACATTGTTTTCCTTTCGCTTCTGAGTAGTAAAGGACTTGAGCTCATTATTTTGATTGCAGATATTTTCTATTATGTAGATTCAGTAATACT
The DNA here is from genome assembly GCA_963924145.1 of Pyrausta purpuralis. Taxonomy (NCBI): domain Eukaryota; kingdom Metazoa; phylum Arthropoda; class Insecta; order Lepidoptera; family Crambidae; genus Pyrausta; species Pyrausta purpuralis. The sequence continues at coordinate 5,741,839 of OZ001663.1, read as the reverse complement.
TTTGGTTAACATTCTTTCCTCAGATTTATTCAGGTTAAAGTTCTCTTTCGCCACTGAGTAGGTTTTAATTTTGAATGCATCATTAATTATTAACTTTAATAGATTTAGTAGGTAATTACTTTTGTTATTCTCTGATTTATATTATATTATATTTATATTATATAGATATATAAGTAATAGCGATAGCTAATCTCAGCATGTAATAAAAAATTTTCTTGACTTAGCAATAAGCACCATTTAAAGTAGGTAGGAGGTAGGTAGGTATTAAATCTAAATGTGCATTTATAATTTGATTTTGTAGTAGGTAATTTGATTTGATAGTGTTCTTCTTATTCTCTGTAAAGTGATTGATTACATTAGGTTAATGCTTAATTAATGGGTTGGTTGACTTAATTTATATTTACCAATTTTAATGCAAAATTTGGTTTCATTGTAATTGGGTATTGTTTTATTGTATCTCTACAAAGCTTTGACGTTTTGGTCATTTTTGATGAAAAAATTGTTAAGTTTTGTTTATCTTCTCACCATTTTTAAATAACCTACCAAATTATATTTTTTAATAAAAAAGTACCTACTGAATTAATAAGTAGAATGCCTAGAAAAAGGACTCAGCTTTCTCGGCAGTCTGCCACGTCTACAACGTCCATCCGTCTCAAACTGAATGCTATTCTTTGAGAATATTGCTGCAACATATTCGCGGTATATCTTATTTGTAAAATAATTAGCCTAAATAATTTAAAAATCTACCCAAAGTAACTATTCCACGCGGACGAAGTCGCGGACACAGCTAGTTGAATATAAATGTCAAATTGGAAAGATCCCGCCTGATGAAGTCCACGCTCCGACCGACTCGTTCTCATATCCAAAATCCCGAGAGCTTTCAACTCGAGTTGTCAAACCGCTTAGATTTCCTGGACAATTGCGTTACAGTGGACGAAATTAACAACGGGTTTGTGGAAACTGTTCAAACGGTAGGGTATTTAAAGTTTCAAAGTATTTTAGGCCTGGCCGTAAAAATAGACCTCAAAAACTGTCGGTCCACACTCTCGACCTTATGGCAAAACGTCGATCTATGGCACTGCAGACCTCTGTTAATGCTGAAAACTACAGGCAGCTCAAAAGACAAATATGGAAGTCCCTGCGACACGACATTAGGTGCTTTAACACAAATAGTGTTAAAGAAACGATAGAGCGGAACCAAGGCTCCAAAGTGTTTGCATAGGACATGTCTATTGGGCAAAGCCTGTTAACGAAGCTTAAGACGGAGGACGGCACTGTAGCGTCGACGAAAGCAGAGGTTTTGAGGGAGATCGAAAGGTTCTAAGGGCAGTTGTACACCTCAGTAGCCAAACCCGTTGATAGCTCGGCCAGAGACCCACGAGCTATCCTGACCCGTCACTACACCGAAAACATCCCGGACATCAGCCTCTACGAGATTAGGATGGCCCTTAAACAGCTCAAAAACAACAAGGCACCTGGCGAGGACGGAATCACAGCAGAGCTTCTGAAGGCTCTTTAATTCCGTGCTGCTAGAGGGCGTCACGCCTGAGGCATGAAACAGGAGTGTGGTGGTGTTGTTCTTCAAAAAAGGAGACAAAAACTTATTGAAGAACTACAGACCCATCTCACTCCTGAGCCATGTCTACAAGCTGTTTTCAAGGGTCATCACGAACCGACTCGCACGTAGGTTTGATGACTTCCAGCCTCCCGAAGAAGCCGGATTCCGAAAAGGCTATAGTACCATAGATGTGGTCAATGGCATACGCTTAGGCAAATTATACAGAAGTCCGAGGAGTATAATATGCCTCTATGCTTAGCGTTTGTGGACTATGAGAAGGCCTTTGATTCGATTGAAACTTGGGCGGTGCTTCAGTCTCTGCAGCGGTGCCACATAGACTATAGGTATATAGAGGTGTTAAGGTGCCTTTACAATAACGCCACCATGTCGGTCCGAGTAAAGGAGCAGAACACGTAGGCAATTCCATTGCGGAGAGGTGTGAGACAGGGAGATGTCATATCTCCGAAACTGTTCACAGTGGCATTGGAAGACGCCTTCAAACTTCTGGAATAGGAAGGAATAGGCATCAATGTTAATGGCGAATACATCACACACCTCTGATTTGCCGATGATATAGTTGTTGTGGCAAAGACGCTGAACGATCTTGGCACTATGCTCGAAGACCTTAACCGAGTATCCCAACAAGTGGGTCTTAAAATGAACATGGAAAAGACGAAAATTATGTCGACATCCCTTGTCGTACCCACTCCAGTATCCGTTGGAAACTCAACTCTCGAAGTTGTCGACGAGTACGTCTACCTGAGACAAGTGATCCAATTGGGTAGGTCCAACTTCGAGAAAGAGGTCAATCGACGAATCCAACTCGGCTGGGCAGCGTTCGGGAAATTGCGCAATAGTGTCTTCTCATCTCATCTACCTCAGTGTCTGAAGACGAAAGTCTTATCAAACTGGATGCAGACCGCTAGTGATCGGTCACTGTCGAAAGCCGTGGGGGAGGCCTATGTTCAGCAGTGAACGTCCTTTGGCTAATAATGATGATGATGATGAAGTACAAAAGAGTTGTAATCAATGGATAAGGACCCAAACCACCCATTACTATGTAAACTATGGTGGGATTCTATGCTACCGTTTTTAGAGCTTTGTGAAAACATATTAGGAGCGTGTACTGCAGGTTGCAGAGTACGTGTATTTATGATTAAGGTCTAGGCTGTTAAGTGTTTTTGAGTCTCTCATTTTTACTATTCTGAGTAAAAATTTACAGAATAAAGATTAATTTATTCGATTTGAAATAAATCTTCTGCCACTTTTAATTTTCTACGAATCAGTAAGCTTAAGTGGCAGTGGGTAGGGCACATAGCGCGAAGAACTGATGGCCGTTGGAACAGAAAAGTTCTTTATTGGAGACCTTTCGACCAAAAGCGCTGCGTAGGACGTCCACCGACACCTTGTAAAGATCGCAAGATCACACTGGATGCAAACCGCCTGTGGTTGGCCGCTGTGGAAAACCGTGGGTGAGGCCTATGTTCAGCAGTGGACGTCTTTTAGCTAATAATGATGAATGATGATGAATAATTATGGTGATGATGACTAACTGTACGATCGTATCGAACATAATAGACATGTTGATGTTTGTTTCCAGATGGTACATTTGCTATGTCATAACGAGTTATGTAATTAAATCTGATTTATTTGATTCTTATTTCGATAAGGAAAAACGGGACATGTCAGTTATAATTTACATAAAAAATATATCTTTAAAATTTATTATAAAATAAATATCTACCTCCTTATCTCAAACTACTGAAAGTGCTAATAGGTTTATTCAACTGTGAGCAAATAAGATATGTCTTGTAAAACACACGAGTTTTTTATTTATATGCCCCTACTGAAAAGTTCGAGTTCATGATTTATACCCTTTTTCCTTGACACCACAGATTTAGCTTTTTAGAAAAGTAATACTAAAATTAATAATTTATGTAGTCAAGATATATAATTCCGTAGTAGTAGATAATTCCGTTTATAAAAATAAGTTAAGACTGTTTTCTCAGTTTTTCTTACGATTGTCTCTCAAACGTCCGTAAACGAACTCATGACCCCTATTTACCTTGATATGGTGAACTGGCTTTAAAACGGTTGCATTGCACTTATAGCAGATTTTCCCCGAGCAATTGTACATCTGGACGTGCACTACCACATAAGTGCCGTAATCGCGGGCAGGATTCGTTAGCTTTTTTACCTCTTTCGCGGTACAGGGGCGAAAGTCCACCAAAGTCGTTTCGTACGGACCCTGCAATTGACATTTATTTTTTATAAAAGTATGAAAATTTGACAAGCATTTAAAAACTTAGCGAATCTAAACACGTTATTTTTTTAAAATATTTTTCACGCTTGATTTTTAACTAGCTTCTTCTTCTATCTTCGTACAGACAGCGGAAAGCTACATTGTTCAAACAATGTAGCTTTCCGCTGTCTGTACGTATTGTACGCTTAAATCTTTAAAACTACTCTACAGATTTTGATGACATTTTTTTTAATTAGATAGAGTGAATCAAGGGAAAGGATTATCTGTAAAATACATGCATAATAATTATTGGGCTCCAGGGATTAAAATAACTAAAACTGAGTAAGATTTCTACAAAAAGGGTTTATTCGAGATAAAAACGCGGCGAGTGTACAAGAACAAGAAGTGACAGATTAGTAGCCCTCTAGCGGCAAACACAGACAAGTTTTTTTTTTTGAAATCTAAATCGAAGCAAATAGTCTAATGCAAAGAATATTGGTATTATAAAATTTACTATTTTAACAATAATATAGCAGTGATTGTAGTATATGGATAATTTTAATGGTTTCTACGTGAATCAACTAATTTTTTACGCTTACATTGCAAACGCTGGCTGAACCCTACGAGAGGGATCAAAATAATGTACTACTAGCGGTGGTATATGTCTATCTATTCGGGATAACCTACAATAAGCATTTTTATACTTTAACGAATAATAAACGATGCTAAAGAAAAAGAAAATATTGGATCACCACTCAGGGTAGTGTCCGTTATTTTATGCTTGTCGAAAATTTAATCAATATTGACATTTCTTTTTTATAAAAAGATTCATTTTAAAATAAAGTATAAACTCAAAATCTACATAGGTAATTAATCGTTGTACACTGAGATTTTCTTATTCAATAGTGAATTTATTATTTTTTCACTATAATTATTTAAAAAGTTATGAAAAGGCTGTTTACAAAATGGACAAGCTAAAATACTCGTAAAAACGGACTTAAGGGAAGTTGTCACGTACCTTGAGAATACGCGAACCTGTTATGTTACATAGGAACACTATTATGAGTGATAGTATAACTGATTTATCCATATTTCAGCAAATGCCTGTCTCATAAAGAAACAATCGACAATCTAAACATATAACAAAGAAAATATGCGACACAAGTCTAATTACATTGCCTGATTATTTTAATAATAACTAATGCATTATTGATGATAATAATGTTATGTTGCACGATATGTTTGCTGATTATAACCACTTAATTTTAAATGACCAAATAATTATTATAATTTTATAGCTGCTGAAATGCTCAATTATTTTTGTCTATTATTTATGTTTTTTAAAAGCGTAATTTCATTGCTGTTGTTCCGAAATTTCGGCACAAAATGCTTTTAAAAAACCGGTCAAGTGTGAGTCGGACTCGGGCACTGAGGGTTCCGTGCCAACTTTAACTGAATTAGGGAATACACTTACTTCCACTTAGTAAAACACCACAATATTTTATTGACAGTAAATATAACTTTGTTTTTCATAGTGTTTATATAAACAACAAAGTTGTGATTGCGGTTGCGGTCCAAGCTAATTTTTAACCGACTAAAAAAGGAGGAGGTTATCAATTCGACTGTATATTTTTAAATATTTTTTGTGTATGTTTGTTACCACATATCTCAGTCGTTAGTTGACCGATTCGAAATTTTTTTTTCACCTACTTAGAGGGTGTACCTTTTAGTTGGTCCCATTGTTGCCGATTTAGGATCTGAAGATGGGATCTTGGTGTAATCGGGGGAAATCCTCAAAGGAGATGTCCCATCCCAGGCTTGTACCATGTACGTAGTACCAAAAAATCGGTAAAAAATTGCTATTTCCATTAAAAATACAATAAAATTCAAAAAAATCAAAATTCAAAATATTTATTAAATTTAGGACACAATATGCCACTTATGAACGTCAAATGTACAGTGAAAAATAAAATAAAAATAAATGTGCCCTGAAGGGGCCGAATCATGTCTCCTTATCTTTTGGGCCCTACCAGCGCTTCGAGACAGAACACAGACAATTAGGCAAGTGCTGAGAAGAAACGCCGGAACAAACTCAGTCACCACTAGCTGCCGTAAAATCAAAATCATCAAAGGTAAGTACATCAGTCGGTGCAGGCTGGACGGACCACACATTCGTGTCGTTCAGGTAGTCTTGAACCTTATAATAGCCTTTAGACATAAGCGTGTTTTTAACGTGTTTCTTAAATTTATCAACTGGCAATTCGACAAGATTGTGTGGTATATTATTAAAGAATTTTATACAATTTCCCATGAACGAATTACTAGTTTTAACTAATCTGAAGTTAGGAACGACAAGCTTGTGTTTATTTCTTGTGTTATATGAGTGAATGTCGCTCTTCTTCATGAAATTATCTAAATTTTTACGGACGTACATTATATTGTCAAAAATGTATTGAGAAGCCACAGTTAATATGTTGATTTTCTTAAAGACCTCTCTCAGGGAGTCACGAGGACTAAGTTTATAAATAGCACGAATAACTCTTTTCTGCAAAGTAAATATGGTATCAATGTCTGCAGCAGAACCCCACAAGAGAAGACTGTAAGACTTTATTTTTCTAACTGCAAAGGCAGCCGAGCTTAGCCTCCTAGCTAGGGCTTCAATATGAGGTCCCCACTGTAATTTTGAGTCAAGTGTAATGCCCAGAAATACAGTGGAGTCTATTAAGACTAGATTATTACCATTTAGTACAATATTTGGTGTAAGTTGCTTTACATTAGGCAAAGTGAATTTTACACATTTAGTTTTACTAGCATTCCGCAACAAGTTATTGGTGGTGAACCAATTCAATACTTTGGAGAGAGTATTGTTTACTTCGTCAAAATTTTCTTCATGTCTTTTCATTTTAAAAATCAAAGAAGTATCATCAGCAAACAGAACTATCTCACAAAGATTAGTGGAATAAAATGTCAGGTCGTTTACATATATCAGGAAAAGTAAAGGCCCCAATATTGAGCCCTGGGGGACCCCCATTTGAAGAGGGGCTCCGGAAGAGTAGGTTCCATTTATGTTAACTGATTGTATTCTACCTGATAAGTACGAACTTAACAACTTAGATGAGTTTTCCGAGACACCATAGTGTTCTAACTTAATGAGCAGTGTCTGATGGTCTACACAATCAAACGCCTTTGATAAATCACAGAATACACCTACGGCATCATGTTTGTCTTCATAAGCATCAAGAATGTGTCTGATGAGTCCTACTCCGGCATCAGTTGTATTTCTACCTTTAGAGAACCCCAAACTGTTTTTCGTGTAGTAAATTATTAAGTTTAAAATGGGAAAGTAATTGATTATAAATGAGTTTTTCAAAAATTTTACTTATTGTGGGTAATATTGAAATAGGCCTAAAATTGCTGGGGTGACTTTTGTCTCCTGATTTAAATAAAGGGACCTTACTATGTTTCAATAAATTTGGAAACTGATTTTGGTCAATACATTCATTAAAGATATAAGATAAGTAAGGAGCTATCAGAGGAATAATGGGTTTTATTGTGTCTATTGATATACCCGAATTATCCTCTGTTTTCTTTTGTTTTAATTCTTGAAATGTTTTATGATGTCTAAAGGACTAATATTTCTGAATTTAAATGATGATTCGCACCTATGAACACTCGACACAAGTAATGATTTCGCGTGACTTGAGCAAGAACTCAACTGTTTAGTCGTCTCTATAGGAATGTTACAGAAGTAATCCTCAAAAGCGTTTGCTACCTCGTCATCAGATTTAATAAGCTTGTTGTTTATTTCAAGACTAAATTTGTTATCGTGAGATTTCGTTTTACATGTTTCTTTATTTATAATATTCCATGTTTCTTTGATTTTATTACTGGATTTTTTAATTTTATCGCGTATGTAATTCGACTTAGCTACATAGCAAACTCTTTTGAAAATTTTTGAGTACCTCTTAACGTACTCATGAAACGATAGATCCTTTCTATATGCTTTTTTGTTATACAATTCAAACATTTTTTTCCTACTTGTATAAACTCCTCGTGTAGCCCAGTCACTGAATTTCGGTTTACAGTTATTGATAACTATTTACTTTTGAGGGAAAGTAATATTGAATTGTTTTTTAACTACCTGAAATAATTGTTCATACAAGTCACTAGCATTTTTTTTATCAAAAGGTATAGACGGTATTTTATCACTTACAAGGTTTTTAAATTTGTCCTTACGAGATGCAGTGACCGGCCTGCATTTGATTTCTAGACGGGGTGGAATAAAACGGTTCTGTAGTGTAACTATCTGACCGCAATGATCCGATTTTACAAAATTAATAATAGATTGTTTGATGATTTTACAGTTGCAGAGAATATAGAAAAATGTTTTAGTCCGTAGTTTAGTAGCTTAAAAATAAAATCAAACGCCTTATTTCTTTGTAAAGATGGCAACTGTAATTTTTTCATTACTGAGATTTACATACCAGTAAAAAAAAACTGTCAATGTCATCTGTCGTGATCAGTGCTGCTGCCCTAGGCATTGATTTTCGTTCGTTCAGTTTGTTCGTTGCGTTTAAAGTGTTTTGAGTTCTTGCTTCTTTATAACAACCTCGCTTTCTTTTGGATTTGATAACTTTTTCTCCGTGACTTACTTGGCATTAATTGGACTGACCTACCTGCCCTATCTGTTGATCCGGCTTTTGTTGTAATGTATCACAGCTTACTTGTTGCACTGCTGATTTCGTAGTGAAGTTGAATATTGTTCTCGCTGGCCTGCTTCGAGATCGGAAAGGTGTTAAGTAGGTAAAATATCATAGTATGGCAGCTGATCTAGAGCTGCATGACTTATTATTTGTCCATTGTTCTGATAAAAAAAAATCTTTGTGAAATAAAATAAGTAGGTACTATCAAAAGTAAACTGACAGACAAACGTCATTCAAGTGTCAAAGATGGCGTCCTCCGCCATATTGTACTGAGTTGCAATAATGTGGTTTATTTTATTGTTTCAGCCAAAAAACTAAGGCTCTCCATAGAAATAAGTCTTATTAAAACTGTTAATAATTAGGTATAGCGTACATGGACCTGGCCGAGGCTTCATACATTTTTGGGACATCTCCTTTTAAAGGAAATCTTAATGTTGACGTATTGTTACGGCTGATAGTCCACATCTTGTGGGGTTGAGCTGATGGTGGAACTCCTTAACGCTTAGGAGTTCAGTAATTATAATGACTGAACATATGATAGGTAGTTCGTAGCTTCTTAAAGAACAGAGTCATAAAGTGCAACTTCCCCCCCCCCCCCCCCCCCCTTTTCAACACTTTTTTCAACAGTATTTCTACCAGTTATTTCAGGTTCGCGTATTATTAAGCTATGTTTTATGTCCGCTTCCTATACGGGGTGTTTGTTGTTTTGGTGAGACGACGGGCGACTCACAAACCAGCAAGTGCCAAGCTATAATTATAAGCAGCCCGGGGCAACTAAACAAAATTGACCAGAACACCTTCGCACCATAGTCTTCGATGGTGAGGTCGGAGTGTACTCGTCTCACACATAAAATTGATTTGAGTTATATATAAAATGTCTCCACTTCATCATAAACTTTACTTACAGCGTAGCCTAAACTACATAATTCCGTTTTTATCAACTGTCCTAACGATCTCAAGGTGAGTGCGAAAAAAGATTTGCCAGTGCTAATCAAATAGTTGTTTACTTAAAGCCTTTTTGAACATAGGCCATAGTCAAACGACTATCTCTAGTATTTTTATTAGAGATGCACCGAGTAGCACTTTTGCCGAGTAACGAGTACCAAGTTTTAATCGTTTTTTTCCAACCGAGTACTCGCCCGAGTAACTCGGTTTAAAAACAGCACATCAGGTTACCCACTTTAGTTGCAAACTAGCCCTTATTACAACTGCATAAGATACCAAAGTGTTTACCTTTACTTGCTGTTGTCCGTTCAAACAGGTTCGTGCAGAATTAGCTTCCATCTAGCCACTAGAGCGCGATGATACTAAAAGTCCTATTACTTTAAAATAAGCTGGCAAAAGACAAGTCCTTTCGAGTGGTGGGCAGGACACTAAACAAGGTATCCAGAACTGGCACGTTTCGCACAAGTGTTACTATGTGCACCTGCAATCACCATGCATAGCGAGTGATTACTTTCATTTATCATCATTATCAGCCAAAGGACGTCCACTGCTGAACTAAGACCTCCCCCTCGGCTTTCTACAGCAACCGATAACTAGCGGTCTGCATCCATTTTAATCCTGCGATCCTTACAAGGTCGCCTGTCCGTCTTGGTGGACGTCCTGCGCTGCGTCTTTGGTCGAAGAGGCTCCAATTCAGAACCTTCCTGCCCCAACGACCATCAGTTCTTCTCGCTATGTGCCCTGCCCATTGAGCTTACTAATTCTCAAGGTTATGTTCGTTACCTTAGTTCTTCTACGTATCTCCCCATTTTTGATTCGATCCCGTATAGAAACACCCAGCATAGCCCTCTCCATCGCTCGTTGTGTGATTTTGAGCTTCTTTATAAGGCCCATAGTTAGAAACCATGTTTCGGATCCGTATGTCATTACTGGTAACGCATACTGGTTGAAGACTTTCGTCTTCAGACACTGAGGTAGATGAGATGAGAAGACACTCTTTCTTTTTTTAAGATTACTTACGGAGTCTGGTCGAAAATAATAATAATAGGTTGTTACCAGAAAGTGCAGAGAGCTTCGTGTTACTGCATCATAATTTTACTTTATAAAATTTCATATCTTGTTATTTTTGTTAACTAGTTCGCCTCATTTTGTCTCATTACTACTACTCATTTAGTATTATAACTGAGATTGTGAAAAAACTCCCCTGTTGTTCATAATATTATATCTGCCGCAATATATTGCTTTACTTAAACTGAGTATACTCGGCATTAAAACCGAGTTACTCGGCCGAGTACGAGTATCAAAAAACTTGCCGAGTACGTCGAGTACCGAGTATTAACTGAGTACTTGTCCCATCTCTATTTTTTATAATTATCCATAAACTTTACTATTGCTGACCTAGTCGCCTTTTGTACACCAATTTAATAGATTTCATAATTAAAATATTCAAAACTCCACCTTAAAATGACCAAATTTTAAAAATTCACAGAAGAATACGTCTAGCTTCTTCACAAATCCACTCAATATTTACAATTTTGTTCCTTCACCAAGTGAGTGACAAATTTTCTAAATAAAATTGTCAAAAAAAGTGTTGATAGCTAAATTCTGAAAATCGGGCATAGGTCCGTCACAACCATATTTATGTAATTATACCATTTTTACCTATTTTTAACTTTTTGTACAGCATCTCCATAACGTTTTCAAGTTGTTTATTTATTACCATTAAATGCTCACAGATCGAAGGCCGCCGGCGGTCGCATAATTAATTTAAGTAGTTTATAAACGCACTGTTGGTCTGTGTGCTTCACTCAGTAAGGGCCCACTGAAAACCAGCGTCAGGTTCTCCAGGAGACCTGGCTTATGCTGAGTGAGGTCCTCTTGGGTATAGGCGTCATAGACACACACACACACACACACACACACACACACACACACACACACACACACACACACACACACACACACACACACACTGCAGCATGCACTGATTGGCTGGCATGGATACTTTTATGCATCGTAGTATATATACATCGTATATTATTTTTCCTCTCATTTTTGCTTTCTTGTCTTTAGTTTTCTTTTTTGTTAGTTATGTATAATCTTGTGTATGTGTGTGTTTGTGATGTCCTTCCAATAAATACTTTTTCTTTCTTTCTTTCTTTCATAAACAAAAATATAACAAAAGACTGATAAACACATCCGTGAGGCATTAATCATTACTAATACCGTTACCATGAGTTAACAACGGTTATACTCGCTAGCGACGATGTAAAAAAAGTCTATGGAAAATTGCACAGCGCCTCTAGCGGTCACTGACAGAACTGAAATTTTCCAATCAAAAAGTAACGTCGTCGCTAACGAGTAAAACCGTCGTCGCTATCGAGTAAACTCATGGTTAGAGAACAGTTTATTTACCTACCGCCCGCCATGGGGAAATTGCACCTTGAACTCTCATAATCATTATCTGGTATTCGTAACACAAGAAGAAACGACACCAAGATGGTGTTATTTCTGGTGCAAATTTATTATGCAAAATATTATTTTTTCTGGTCTCGTGGAAAATGTCACCAACTAAAGAATTTACATGTAAAACTTCATGCACAGGAATCAAAAGCCAGACTTAATTCCAAAATTATTTTTTATTATTCAAACACAGTTCTGAGCAGAAAAACACAGGCATGTTTCAAAAATTTCACTGGCTTTATTATGTTTTTTTCTTTGAAAATGTATATTCGCCGGCATAACACATCACTGTTTTGACATTTGAAATAATTTCAAATAACCACTTCGCTTGTCCGTATTCTTTTTCAAATTCCCATGCGTGGAACAGGAATTCGTAGTCGAAGTTTTTTACCGATATTGTACTCTGGAAATATATATTAAACTATTTAAGGCGCTACCCGGATTTTGAACGCGCACACTAGCGCCATTTTAGTTGAAAAATCATAACACGTTAAATAAAAGACCAATCGAAAATCTGATTGATGCGATTGTAGCTCTGGTTATGTGGTTTAGATACAATGTTCTAAGTTCAATAAAACAGAGTTATCAGCAGTTAAAGTTAGAAATATTGCCAAAAGTGGCCATATTTAGCAGTTTTTCTAACTCTAACTACAGTAAACTAGTTTAGAAACAATTTAAACGTACTAAATAAACTATAGAACCTGTACTACAATCGTGTCTACCAGATTTTTGACTGGTCTTTTATTTAAAGAGTTATGATTTTTCTACTAAAGTGGCGCTAGTGTGCACGTTAAAACTCCGGGTATTGCCTTAATAAGAGCTGGCTCCATCGGGCCTTAGATGCGCACTACGATGGCGTTCATCGCTTTAGCTGACAAACGTTTGTTTATGATGTAACAAAAATGTTTTGAGTAACTTTAATGAAGTATAATATATAATAATAATAGTCCAGTTTTTTTGTCTGATAATGTTTCGGTTTTTTGCGTTAAATCCGGCAGGTCTGATATGGTTCAATGAGCTATGACCGGGACTTTGCCAAAGGTCGAATATTTTGCGAAAATATTGGTGCGGCTTTAGATTCGCACTTAGCCGGTTTTTGTATCTACGTAACCTCATATCTTAGTCTTTTGTCGACCTGTTCCAAAAATTTCTTCACCTACTTAGAGGGTATGCTTTCTGGTTGCTTCCATTTTTGCCGTTTTGGGATCTGATGATGCGATGTTGGTACAATCGAGGGAAACCCTCAAATTTTAAAGGCACATATAGTGTTTTTTTACTAAACTCATAATGTTGAGGTGTTGTTATGTCTGATAGTCAACATCTTGTGGGGCTGAGCTGATGGCGGAACTCCTTAACGCTTGGGAGTTCAGTAATAGATAATAGGTAATTTGTAGCTTATTAAAGGACAGACTCATTAGTTGCAACTAAAAACTGAAAATGAAGAAATAAAATTTACTTAAAAAGTAAAAACCGAGTTCAGAACCAAATTGCACTAAAAAGTCTTAAATAAACTCTTGACCCTTGAAAGGATAGTAAGCCATTTTAGGCAAACAAAGTGATGGCACCAACTCCAAAAAGAAATTGTTTGACTTTAGAGGAGTAGTTTTTGGTAAAACCTGTTAAACAAAACTACAATAAGCGAACTAAATTTTAGGGTTCCGTAGTCCAACAAGGAACCCTTTTAATTTTCGCCATGTTCGCCTGTCAGTCCATCCACAGTTCAGCTTAGCTAAAGAGGTAAAATAAAATTAATAGTTTTTTTTTTACATCATTTTTCGATAAAGTGGCCTGTTTTCGCCAAATTCAGTTTTTGGAAAAAAAATCCTTTTTAAAAAAAAAAAAACCACTGAATTTATACAATATTTTTAACTTATATATATATATTGCCAAACTGCGCTGCAGTTTGTCGGAAATTACAGTCTAGTAACTTATTATAGGTATATAAATTCGAACGGAAGCATGCAGTTAATTTATTACTTACTTACATACTACATAATGTACTATACTGAACTAGCAGTTTCCCGCGACTTAGCCCGTGCGAGTATTCATACATATATATAAACTTTGTCATTTGTAATGTTAATAGGAACTGATACGAACAATAAGTACAAATTACTGACACTAGATTTCAATTGAATAATTGATAGACATTAGACGGTCAAAACATGGCTTAAGCGTTCCTACGTCATCCAACGCTCACTTAAAAACGGGGATAATGTTGCCTACCACTGAGATAGTAATTAAAGCAGGTAGCGGCTACGGCATAAAGATAAAAAGTATTTTTTTAATAACCTTTTCAGGTGCATCTTATTGGTTGCTTCCTTAATTAAATCCTGTGGCACTTCCGTAAGTATATAGGGAACGAGCCACTTACGTGTTCGTTTGCCATAGTAGTTCCTAGCTCGAGGTACAACCGGTTTGTTATTGGCTGCCGCTCTTGTGCTTTAGCTGCGTTGCTTACAACCTTTAAATATTGCATTTACTTTATTATGATATTTCTCCATTAAAATTAATGTCTTCACCTTATGCTCAATAGGTAATACCTCGCATATTTTAAACATTTTATCGTAATCTTTATTTAAACTATTATTTTTTATTTCTAGCTATTAATAAGTTAAGATTTTTTTTCTGTATTGTTTTTATTTTTGATAATTAGGACGGAAACGTTAGATCGTAGGCAGCCAAACCATATCCAGCCGTGAATTCAGTGAGCGCGTGATAAAGCATAAATAATATACCTCTGCTTACACAATACCTTATATTACTTAGTTTTCCTAGTATTGATGTAAGTTTATTACATACTATTTCAACATGCGTATTCCATGAGAAGCTTTTGTCTATTGTTAATCCAAGGTATTTGTATATTGTTACTTGTTCTAGTTTGACACAGTTACAGTTCATCTTATTTTCATGCAGACAATCATAGGAATGACCATGTAGTGAGATTTTCTGATTATTACATTATTTATAAGGCGAATATATAAACATAAACTTTTTCTTATCTATGTTTATTATCAAGCCATTGTCATGTGCCCATCTTACTATATTGTCAAAGTCCTCCTGAATTACTTTTGAGATTACGTTGATATCCTTTCCCCTATACAGCAGACATGTATCATCCGCGTACATATAGACATTACATTTTTTAACTACGTTCGCCATACTTTTAACATGCATAATATAGCCCAAAGGTCCAAACACAGAGCCGGTTGGAACTCCGTATTTTACATATCCCTCTTTACTTTCAACTGTATTTACTCGTACTCTAAGAGTCCTATTAAGTAAATAGTTTCCAAACCATTTGGCTATTGGGCCTCTTATGCCACACTCACTCATGGCCCGCAACAAGCTGCCGTGGTCCAGGGTATCGAAGGCTTTTTTATAATCAATAAATAAGGCTATAACAAAGTTCCGATCACTAAGCAATTGATTTACATCATCCGTAAATTTTGATAAGGCTGTGTTAGTGCTGCGGTTAGGTTGAAAGCCATGTTGGATATCTGAAAGCACATTATTATGTTCGAGGAAATGTGAAATTTGTCCCATTATTAATTTCTCTGTAATTTTATTTAGACTATGTAGTATTGCAATCGGTCTATAGTTTGTGTACTTGATGGGCCGCCCCTGTTTATATATTGGCCTTATAATTGATTTTTTGAGTTCTTCCGGATAAACTCCTTTTGACACGCATAAATTGACAAAAAGGGCTATGATAGGGCATACTTTATCTTTAATAAGTTTTATTTCCTGCATCCTTGTACGGTGCCTTGCCGAAGTTCAAGCTGTTAATTACTTTTAGAACATTATTCTCGGTAATTTTCTTAAATCTAAAGCTGACATCGCATTCCTTTACATATGATTGTCTTAAAAGCAATTCCTCATTACATCTATGACCAAGTTTAATTATTTCTATTTCTTCTGTAAATGTATCACAAAAGTTGATACATACATTTAGTAATGATGATGACCTGTCATTACTGTTTAGCATTTATTTTTCCATAATATTGTCTATTGAAAGGTTACATTTGCCTAACCAGTCATTGATGTTTGTCCAAATTTTGCGCATATCGCCATTACAATCTATAATTATTTGTTTTTTGTAATTATTTTTGGCTTTGCTTATGAACTTCTGTGTCGTATTGCATACCTTAGTATATAAAAGTCTAAGATTATTATTATTTAAGTTAAGATTTCCATTGCCTGAACAACAAATCTTTTTTGTTTATCATCTTTTGTAAGTCCTTAGTAATCCAAAGTTGTGTCCATCTTTTCTTTGTAAAGTTTACACGATCAGTGAAACAGTGTCAAAAACATTCTTAGCTTGGTTATACAGTTGTAACGGATGACTTGTATTTAATAAGTCGCTCCAGTTTCCGTCATTCAACTCCCGTTCGATAACTTTATGATTGTGTAGTGTTCTAGTACTCACGCGAAAAACTGGTTTGCTAGTCTCGATCGCCAACCCCGTCATGTAATGATCTGCTACTCGGCTTCTAAGCGTATATGCACGGATCGCACCTGTCTTTAGCTTCGCCATTTCTCACAAACAGACAATCGATGCAAGATATCGTCCGACGCCCGCGCACCACCGCCTCACGCGTAATGTCCATAATTGCCGAACACAAACCTAGTGCGGACAGCGTATTCAAATAACTGTCTTTCTTTCCATCAATCAAATCATCTAAAATGTTGATGTTAATATCACCTAGTATAATAAGGTCACTTTTTGCAGGCATGTTTTTTATTATATTTTCTATTTCCGTTATACATATTGTTTTGTTCGTGTCTGGTGGTCTATAAATAACTAATAGTTCGGCTGTTTATCGATTTATTGTGATTCGCCCAAGCACTAACTCATTTTGCGTTGTACTTACGGCCTGTTTTTCGAATTTAATTTCCTGTCTCACGTACACTATTATCCCTCCTCCACGCTGGTTTTGTCGCACAGATGCGTATGTGTTAAATCCATCCAACTTGTAAAAAGGTACCTCATCCTCCTTAATGTTAATTTCAGTCACACATATGATGTCTAAATTGGGTGGGCACTCCTTTAGAAGCACGAGTAGCTCGCCGTAATGTTTTCGTAACGAGCAAATGTTCATATGCACAATATGCAACGATTTAGTTTGTCCATTAAATAAAATGTCTTCTGCCCATCTATCCACATCCATATACCATATGTAATTTTTATCCGCATTGGTTATTTAAAATTCATTCTCTTCAAACATTATATTATATTTATGTTATTATGAGCTTATCTAATATATGATGAATTTACTTTAATTACTCGCTGTTGTAGTTTGAAAGTACGGTATTAATATCACTCTCGCAACGAATCTAATAAAAATTCTTACTTTCTTCGTCTTTTCTTACTAACACTCGGCCGTTTTGTATCCATATGTACTTACAGACATTTTTTGCTTTAGTTTTAACTATCCACAGCAGTTCTTTTGTTTGGCGAGTGATATGTTTGTTGATATCTTAAGGCTGCTGCCATTACTGAACACCGTATTATTAGTAAGATATGTTTTGCGTCATCTTAACCACTCCGCCCGCGACGAAGACGAAATTATGTAACAATTACTGAACGGATGCCTTTGTTTTCAGGTCCTCTCACCCTCCAGGCACTTTTTATATTATCAGGAGCTAGGTTCAATTTGTGAGAGATCTTTTTAACCACTTCTATTATATCTTCTCCTTCCTGTTTCTCTACGTTAACCAATTCTATATTTAAGTTTAGTTCCTTTTGCTCCAATAGTCCCACTCTTTCCTCTAAGGCTTTGTTGCATTTTTCTAGGTAGATATTTCTCTGTGCTAAGTCACTTAGGCGGTTCTCATGATTTTTTAGACTGTCTGAGCACTCTTGCTTTGATTTTTAGGGTTCCGTAGCCGAATGGCAAAAAACGGAACCCTTATAGTTTCGTCAAGTCTGTCTGTCTGTCTGTCTGTCTGTCTGTCTGTCTGTCTGTCCGTCCGTATGTCACACCCAATTTATTCTGAAACTATAAGCATCACACTACTGAAATTTGGTAGGGAGATGTATCCTCTTAACCGCTTTACGATTCTCATACAAAAAATAAAAAATAATGATATTTAAGGGGGGGCTCCTATACATGAAACTAAAACCGAAAAAAAAATTTTTTGTCAAACCTATGCGTGTGGGGTGTCTATGGATAGGTCTTCAAAAATGACATAGAGGTTCCTAAAACCGTTTTCTTTTAAAGTCTAACGTTTCTTAGCTAGACGCTTCCAAAGTGGAAAAATGGGCGTCCCCCCCATCTAACTTCTAAACTAAGCGAGTGTAAATTTTGAAAAAAAAATATAATGAAGATCATAACAAAAACTTTTAACGAAAATTGGTTCGAACAGAATCGAACGAGAAGTTTTTGAGATATAGCACTTTTTCAACAAACGCAAACATAACTTTGTTCTTCATACAAACACTATGAAAAACAAAGTTATATTTGCTGTCAACAAAATATTGTGGTATTTTACTAAGTGGAAGTAAGTGAATTGCTTAATTCAATTAACGTTGTCACGGAACCCTCAGTGCGCGAGTCCGACTCGCACTTGGCCGGTTTTTTCTAATTCACTTAATTTTGCACCCAAGTAGTCGATCGATTTCTCTAGTCCTTGATTAGTTTTACTTATTTCAGCGATTTGTAGCTTTATATCCGTGATATCTCTTTGGAAGGTTTCATATCATGCATCTTGCTCCTTTTTCATAGTAAAAAGTAAAGAGCTCATGACCTTCATGTCCTCGCGTAGCGAGTTGAGTGTTTCATTTACGGCATCTATGCTTTTCGAATTACAGCACACTTTCGCTTGAGCGGTGTTAGTGGGTGTCTCGCCGTCGTCGGATTCTCCAATGATTTTTTTTTCTGGCATCTCTTGTGTTAATCCAGTCATCATCCTCTGATTGTCGGTCTTCCGCTGCCCTGTTGATATTGGGATTGGAACCGTAGCACCTATCTGACGTGCGTACGTCGCGTGGCATTTTTCTGATTCGGTTTGTTACCGCGTGAGTCTATCTGTTTACACTCAATCACTGTCACGCGCGACGCGTCCGTTCCCCGCAAAAATAATACGAGACTGACCTACTGAACTGACATCACGGTAGCTCAATTGAAAGAGCGTTTGGCCCGATCCGAGTCCCGCCCGTGCGCAATTTTTGGATTTATTATTTCATCTTCATAAAAATAAAAAAAATTTAAAATGTTAATATAATAAAAAAAACGGGGGTAAAACACCGCCAGTTTCCGAACTCCGGGCTACCCAGCGAATTTCTGAACAGAATAACCCAGGTACATATTTTTGGCCCGAGCCAGGGATCGAACCCGGGCCCGCTGGTGCAGCCAAAGCTAGGAATATTCACGCTACAACGTGCCGAGGCCGGACCGTGCCGGAGCCGATAATAATTCTCACCGCGTGATAACACCGCGCCCCGCCGAGAGCCCGGCACGGTTTAGCATCGTCTCACCGCTGCGCCACCGAGTCAGTTCTAGTAGCTTCAAAATATAATTTTATATATAGCTATAGATTTATAATTTGACTATGAACGATTACGATTCTATACGTGTGTGTCTAGCTGCTACATAAATAAAATGCATAAAAATGACTCTTGCCTTTGGTACCATACAAGCTTTGAAATCTGCTTTGAGAGCAAGAACACGGGCTAACAGCCGGGTTATGCTTGAATGGCAGCCGAGGTCTGGGATATGCTGACTTAACACCCATGTGTTTTGTCTCCAGTAAAATTCCCGCACTCTGACCTGAAAGAATAGGTATGCACAAATTGTTCCAAAAGTCACATAAATCAAATCCTACGACCTCTGTCAAAGCACGCTGGGTTTCTTTCAAGGCATCGACAATCGGTCCCAGACTCGGATTCTTGTCGGATGAATGTATAAATTATAATTTTGCTATATTGTCTCCGGTCTGGGTGTTTTGGCGTGGTGCTATTGTTGTTTCTGATTTCCATAACAAAAGTGCGTTAGCTAATTACTTTGGGATCAGAGCGAATTATAGACTGCTATAAAATATTTAAATGAGTATTAGATCATGCAGTGGAGGTTGGAGTTTGGTCTAACTGAGATAAAGGATAAAGTCAATACATGGACCAAACAGCACTTCTACGTTTTTGTTTGGAAAGATATATTATTTCTAAGCATCTAGGCAGACATTTGTCCATAATCACACTTGATGGTAGGTGATATGGCCTAGGATGGATCATGTCTGACTAAGTAACTAGTAACAGCCTATTCAGTTTCTTTTTGAATTCGGCCAAATTATAATGGCTAGGAAAAACATCTGCCGGTAGCGAATTCCACTCCCTAGCAGTGCGCATTACAAATGTAGATCGAAACCTTAGTGCGCAAAGCTGGTAAGTCTTCGACGTAATGGTGAAATCCGCGCCCTCGTATTGTGTTTCGGTGGTGAAAGGGGACTGGACTCGGCGGGACGCCCGAACCCACCACAATGGCTACCTGTGTGTGTTTTTCATTGTGAGACTTTTCGTCAGGTGACGGGGCCTTTCACAGTTGGCTAAACTGCTACTTGGGCGCCCTACTTCCTATGATCGGCCAGCTGTGGCACCGTGCTTCGGTTTCCACTGCTCTCCGAAGCTAGGCACCCGGCGTAGCAATGTCTAGCAGCAGTAGCCGGTTACTAATAAGACACTACTACTCAGACCCATTCCATTTTTAACGATTGCCTCTCAAACGTCCGTAAACGGACTCATGGCCCTATTTACCTTGATATGGCGAACTGGCTTTAAAACGGTCGCATTGCACCCGTAGCAGATTTTCCCCGAGCAATTGTACATCTGGCCGTGTATCACCACATAAGTGCCGTAATCGCGGGCAGGATTCGTTAGCTCTTTCACCTCTTTCGCGTTACACGGTCGAAAGTCCACCAAAGTCGTTTCGTACGGACCCTGCAATTGAAATTTAATTTTTGTAAAAGTATGAAAATTCGACAGCCATTTAAAGACTTAGCGAAATGCAACGTTCAGTTTTTTTTTGTGATGAGACAACACAAACATCTTCTATCTTCGTACAGACAGCGGAAAGCTACATTGTTTGAACAATGTAGCTTTCCGCTGTCTGTACGTATGTACGCTTAAATCTTTAAAACTTCTCAACAGATTTTGATGAAATTTTTTTAATTAGATAGTGTGAATCAAGAGGAAGGATTATCTGTAAAATACATGCATAATAATATAGCAGTGATTGTAGTATATGGATAATTTTAATGGTTTCTACGTGAATCAACTCATTTTTTGCGCTTACATTGCAAACGCTAGCTGAACCCTATGAGATGGATTAAAATAATGTACTACAGTATTGGACACCTTAAAAAGGTCTACAAAAAACTTGCGGTGATATATGTCTATCTATTAGGGAAAACCTACAATAAGCATTTTTATTTTATTATTATTATTATTACAATCTGTCTCTTTTTTTTAATAGGACATTCAGTAATATTTTTAAATTTAAAAAGAGTCATTTGTGGTTCAAGTCCACCACCAGTGATATATATTATTATTATTCAACGCGGCAATGCAGCATCATTACCTCCTTGCCTTAAGGAAATGGTTTCGTTTTTGAATTGTTAGACTTTAAGTTATTTTTTTTATGTTGCATGTCTTAGTTTTTTTTTAGTTTTTTCTTGTTTATTATAAATAAAGTATAAGTATTATTATTATTATTAATCGACTTCAAAAAAGGAGGAGGTTATCAATTCGACTGTATGCTTTTTTTTGTATCTATGTTACCTGATATCTCAGTCGTTTGTCGACCGATTCGAAAAACTTTTTCGCCTACTTAGAGGGTGTACCTTCTAGTTGGTCCCATTTTTTCCATTTTGGGATCTGATGATGGGATCTTGGTGTAATCGAGGGAAACCTTCAAATTTTTAAAGGCAAGTATAGTGTTTCTTTACTAAAATCTTAATGTTGACGAGTTGTTATGTCTGATTGTCAACATCTTGTGGGGCTGAGTTGATGGTGGAACTCCTTAACGCTTAGGAGTTCAGTAATGTTAGCCCAACGAAAACGGAATGTCCCTTTTTGCGTGGTCTATGGCAGTCGATAACGTCTGTCAGAAGAGTCCTCTTCCTGCCTGCGTCTCGTCTCGGTCGGTCGTCGCTTGCACGTGTATTGATGTGATATAATATTGTAAATGTCCCCGTAGTGTTTATGAAATTATATTTGTAAGCCTAAACGTGTTGGTTTGTATTGTGTTTGGCCCTGGCATCCGAATACATTTAAGATGAGTATGATTTTGGTATTTTATTTGTAACCTTTCCCAGTGAGGGTTTAATAGTAATTATAATCAGGGTTTAACAGAGTCATAAGGTGCAACTACCCCCCCCCCCCCTTTCCTATAATCTCTAAAAATGAAGAAATAAAATTAACTTTAAAAATCGTAAAAACCGACTTCAAAACCAAAATGCACTAAAAAGTCTTAAATAAACTCTTGACTATTGAAAGAAAGTTCTAGGCAAACAATTTACTCACACAGACTCCAAAAAGAAATTGTTTGCCTAGAACCTACCTCACTTCACTCAACTTTCTTTCAATAGTCAAGAGTTTATTTAAGACTTTTTAGTGCATTTTGGTTTTGAAGTCGGTTTTTACTTTTTTTTTCTCTTTAATTGTAAAAATCCTTACTTAAATACTTTACTTAAACGAGAAATAATAGCTTATTTCGGACATATTTTAAGCAATTCATTCTATTCAGAGCATTAAATTGATATTTTTTAACAATAGACACTTTTATGAATTCCGATTTGAAACTAAATGCTTTGATGTCATTTACTAATATGAATTATTCTTTACCTGAGCTGGCAACGTCGCATTTAAAACTTTCGTTGACATTTTCGAAACTTTTCTTGACATTAACAATGTTTTTCAATTTTTTATCTACTCTCATATCGTTAAATTCAAAATACAAAACTTAAAACGAGTTTATATAGACGTACTTTATAAATAGTATATCGAAATGAAATTAAAAAAAATAATTATGACACTATTTCTCTAACAAAATAAAGTTATAATATTTTTTTTTCATTACGATACAGATTACAGATCATAGATACATCTATTTATTTTTTTATCTGTGGCTGCGCGCGCTTTGGCGCATGCGCGGTGATAACGGGATTTTGGCGTCATAGTAAGTTTGTGTTTCGGTAGATAATTATTAGTGTTTATTAAAATGTCTGATAGTGAAAGTGCCGAAAATTTGACGCCGCCCGACATTTTAGAGGCTGCGACAGCAGTCTGTCTTAATCTACTACCAGTAAAGTCAAGAAAATTATACAATAAATGTTATCAAGACTTTTTAGCATGGAAATCTTTATCTTTTATTTGATATGTTCGTGTTTAATGAGAGTAGATAAAGTAGTGTATGAAACTGCACATAACTAGGTATTATACACTCGTGTGATACTTTTAAAAAACTCGCTTCGCACGTTTTTTAAACTCACACTCGTGTATAATACCTCTCATTATGTACCAGTTTTATAAACTACTATTTTCTTTTGAAACCATGATACTTTCTCCGAAATGTTTGTAAATCACAAAATTTAAATTGACAAGTCAATTTAAATTTTGTGCATAACTAGGAATGCATGGCTATGGCTGAAAGGATTTTTTATTAGTGTTCAAAAACCATTAGCTTCAACAAATCTCCTGATTTTCAAAGCAAAAGGCTCAAGGGATGAAAACTGTGACCATCATGCGAGGGATCATTTTCATGGAATTGTTCTTTTTGTTTGTTCTTGCTGTGTTTATGTCAGATCTACCAGAAAGGTGAGCCTTCCAACCAATATGTGTGTAGTAATTATATTAAATTTAATATTCAGATGTAACCAGAAAATATTTAGGATAATAACTCCGTGAAGTGAAAATATATTATGGTTATTGAGTTCTATGTGTACCCAGGCCTGACATGCACGCCTATATACCGTTTATAAAATGATTTTATTTCCGAAACAGCACTTTCCCACACTTTTTTTCACTTGTAAGGCAATCCTAGTTGCTTTTCAAAACAAATTAATACATCAAAGTTAGTAAAAACCCTTTTAACCATAATTGAAAAGACGTTTGAAACTGCCCTTATTATATTTCTGCTCTAAAAAGGGACGGTGGCTATTTTGGTCAGGATTTGATAAAGTTGTACTCCGTATGAGTTGATAGCATTATTTATGAAAAATAAATAACTTAATGTTTGTCTTAACTTAGAGTATGATCATACTACTAGGTCGGCACATAAGATGATGCTTGCTCCATGGTTTAGTGGATTTTACGAAAGATTGGTTTGACGACCTCCGTGGTCGAGTGGCTAGCACGCTGGTTTCAAGCGTCGCCATCTCGCGAGGTTCCGGGTTCGATTCCCGGTCGAGTCAATGTAGAAAACGATCTTTTCTATATTGTCTCGGGTCTGGGTGTTGTGGTACCACCGTTGTGTCTGATTTCCATAACACAAGTGCATTGGCTACTTACTTTAGTATCAGAGCAATGTATGTGATTGGTGTCCAATATTAATATATTATTATTAATATTGGTGCGTTTAGTGAAGCATTGCTTGAAGGGAACATTAGAGAAACATCTGCTGAATGATTCATAAATGTTTACAGTGATTAAATAAATTGAAGCACGACTCTTCGTATTTTAAATGTAGAAAAACTTTCTTTACGAGTAATTTTTATAGACGTTTGTCATATTCCTTCGGTATTTGTCATATTCCTCCAATTGTTATATTCCTTCGATTGTGAGTCAGATATTATACGTGAACAAGAAAATAATCTTATGTGAATAATAATTTATAACTAAAAAAATTAAAATAGAAGATTGAATACCTGAAAGTTAAGTTTTTTTATTGTATATAACATATCACAGATTGTGTGTGACACATAAATTCACATTTATATCTCCGAGTTCACAGCGACGCCACGCATTCTTACAGTAGAGGCGCCACCCGACCCGATATACACCTATTCTTGATTTCAGAAAAAGAAAATTGTATAATATAATCCAATAAAAATAACTGTAAGGAAGCTTGAGGATGCTGCAATAGAACGAAAAAGCTAATAAAGAGAGGCCGAAATACGGACACGAGAGAGAGAGAGAGAGAAATCACTACAACGAACACCTGGAATATAAAGCTAAGTAACACTAACGGCCAATATGGCTACTCTTTTCAACGGCTATTCGGGCCATGTTAACGATTTTTTAGAACAATTCGAAACAATTGTTGCCATCAATAGTTGGCCTGAGGAAACGAAAACTAAAATATTCGCAGCTTATTTGTCTGGCGCAGGAAAATAACAAATAAATGTTCGTTAAGTTTTACGGAAATCAAGGCCTAATTTGTGTCCGAGTTTTCTGACGGAGAAGACCATATCGCGAATTTTTATAATACCAGACAGAATAATGGCTAACCTATTTTAGATTACCTCTATGGGGAAATTATTTCACTTCTATGAGTTTCATGAAATAAAATTCGACATTAATTAATTCGACATGGTGCTGCTGAGTGCCTCTGTGGGCGGACTGTCGCAGCTGCTTGACATTTGTGAAAAATATGCGAAGCAACACGGTTTGCTTTATAATGTAAAGAAAAGTGAGTGGATGATCTTTCAGGCCCGGGCGAGGTCCCTAAGTCAAACACCGAAACTTAGACTGAATGGTTGCCCCCTTAATAGAGTAGAACAATTTAAATACCTTGGGCACATTCTAACCCCAGACTTGAAAGACAATGCGGACATAGAAAGGGAGCGTAGGGCGTTGTCCGTTCGTGCGAATATGATAGCCCGCAGATTTGCGAGATGTTCAATAGGCGTCAAAATTACCCTGTTCAGGGCATTTTGCACGTCCTTCTACACGAGCAGTCTGTGGGTGAGCTATACGCAGAAGCAGTACAGCGCCCTACGAGTCCAATACAATAACGCATTCAGGGTGTTGTTGGGGCTGCCTCGTTCCTGTAGCGCCTCAGGGATGTTCGCAGAAGCGCGCGTGGATTGTTTTTATACAATCATGCGCAAGCGGTGCACATCCCTGGTGCGCAGGGTGCGGGCCAGCCCGAACAGGATCCTGCGCGTTTTCGCCGAGCGTTTTGACTGCCTGTATATGTATCACTGTAACATGGTACATGCACGGGACGATGTTAACTTTCTATTTTGACATGTTTTAAATTTATTTTGTAATTCAAATTTGTAATTGGTCCACTTGTTGACATAAATAAATTAATAATAATAATAATGTAAATCTTTCAAAGCAACATAAAGAACTTTTAAATGATTTATTACATGAATATTAACAAAAGTTTGCTTTTTCATCCGAGCAATTAGGTTGTTGTAATTTGATGGAAGTTGAGATTGAAACTGTTCACGAGAACCCAGTTCACAGACCACCATACAGGGTGTCACATGAACAACATATATGCATCACCAGTTGTTTTAGTAAAAAAAACCAGATGATTCTTGGAGATTTTGTGTTAATTATAGAGTTTTTAATAAAAAGGTTATTTCTGTTAGTTATCCATTACCAATTATTGATGACATAATTCTTTATTTATCTAATGCTAAATATTTTGCAGATTTAGATTTAAATTCAGGATGCTGGCAACTTACTTTAAATGAAACTGATAAACATAAAACAGCTTTTGTAACACCGTCAGGTTTAGACGAATTTAACGTTTTTGGTTTGAAGACTAGTGATGCAGTTTTTCAAAGAACAATGGATAAAATTTTAGCAGGTCTCAAATATAGGAATGCAATTATTAACATTGATAATATTTTAGTTTATAGTTCTACATTTGACGAGTTTAATAATACATTACAACAGGTTCTAGAAAGAATTAAACAGGCGAATTTAAAAATGATTTGAAACCAACGAAGTGTAAATTTGGGTTTTTAGCAAGTAACAGTGTTAGGATATGAGATTTCAGCTGAAGGAATTCATCCCAATAAAATTAAAATGGAAGAAATTGAATCTATTAAAACACTTTCTATATCAAAGAACTTAATTCACTTCTAGGTTTATTTTCATACTATCGTAAGTTCATTGATGATTACGCTAACACAGTCCACCAGTATGATTTCAATATCGTACATTGTTCTGGAAAGGCTAACATAATTGCTGATTTTCTTAGTAGGAATCCATTATTAGATGATAATAAGAAAGACGAAAACCAGACTTTGAAATAGAGCATAGTTGAGGATGGGATGAAATTATTTAGAATAGATGTTGTTAGATTTGAAACAGAACAACAAAATGATGAATTTTGTATACGTATTTTCAACAGAATACGTTCAGGACGTCGTCAAAATTATAAAGGATTTTATATTCGGGGTAATAAATTATATCATTAAATTCAAGTCAGTAATAATTAAAAAAAACGTATTGTTGTTCCGAAAAATCTATTACGAGTAGTTTTGCATGAAGTTCATGATAATAAATGGATGGGGGGACATTTTGGTTTATGTAGCACGTTATATAAATTTCATGAAAGATATTATTTTCCAGATGCTGAGAAAGAGATTGAAAGATATTTTGGAAGTTGTAAACTGTGTTTGGAGAGAAAAAAGAGTGATCAAATAACACCATTACAACCTATCGCAGTTTAGGAATTTTATAGATATTTAGGTCCATATCGAATACTCCGTGTAGGTATTGTCGAATAACAATTTTCTTATTAAAAAGGTATCTGATGTTAGTACTAGAAAATATATCATTTATCATAACAGATTAAAGCCATTTAAGTTAAGGGTTAATTAATAATAATTGACAGCCACATCATAGGAATGTCGACAAGGTGTCAAATGATCATTCTAACGGCATGGCCAAATGGCTAAAACCCAAGTCGTCGAATAGTTTTTAAAAAAAATTGAGGGATACGAGTTGTCTATGATTTTGACGTTGACAATGTCATGTCCTCACGCCAGTGAGTACTAGCTATATTCTTTGGTCATGTCAGTTGTGTTGTCAAACAATTTTCATTGTAAATTATAATTTTCTTCTGTAACTTTATTCAAATAGTCAAAATATAATGATATTAATATATGTTATTAATATAATGATTATGAAAATAAGTTAATGTAAATATAACTCACCCTATATTGCGTTTTAGTGTTAGTTGCATCGTAGATAGATTCAATTTCTAATACTTGTTTTTGTTCTAGCTAATACTTCATATCTATTCAATGTTGTTGTTGATACATCGTTGGGGATCCAAGCTGTGATGAGAGGGGTTCATGGCTACCAGTCATCACCCAACAACAAACAAGAATGTAGGGAGGATTTAGGCGTGTTATTTTTGGGGTAATTTTATATAAGTAATGGGATGTTCAATAACGATAAGGAGTTAGTTAGATTAGTAAGCTTAGTAGTTACTAGCGGTCCCCCGCGACTTCGTCCGCGCGTTTTGAGTTTGCTCCCTCTCCTCCCGTCGCAGCGTCATGTTTTATATCCTAAAGCCTTTCTTGATAAATAAGCTATCCAACACGGAAATATTTTTTCAAATCGGTCCAGCAGTTCTGAGATAAGCGCGTTCAAACAAACAAACTCTTCAGCTTTATAATATATTAGCGCAAGCGCACGTTGTACTTAAGCTGCGAACATTATTTTGGTGCGGAGTTATGTTAAAACTGTGATAGCTCCTAAGATATTTATTGAAATCAAATGATATAAAGGGCAACTTGGTTCTAAATAAAATGCTCGTGATGATGAATGTACTTATTTTGATAAGAATAAATACCTGTGTGTATAATACACCTCTAAAAATAATGCATCATTTTTTTACAAATTTATTAACATAAAAAAGGTTGTAGTAAGTCAACCATAAAAGATAGACATATGCTGTCGCGGATTTTATTATAGAACTCTTAATGCTGAACAATCCTGTCATACATGATTTTTGTGTAACTTAAGCGGTTTCCGCAGCGTATGCAGCGGAAGCTCTCAAAAGGAATATCTTTCTCCCGTTTTCGCAACATTTTTCATTTCTGCTGTGGTTTTATGAGTTGTATCTTTATGTTATATAGCCTAAAGCCTTCCTCGATAAATGGACTATCCAACGTAAAAAAAAATTTTCAAATCGGGCCAGTAGTTTTTGAGATTAGCGCGTTCAAACAAACAAACAAACAAACAAACTCTTCAGCTTTATAATATTAGTATAGGTTTATGTGTAAGCCCTTTGTATTCGCATAGTGATTGGGTGCTGTCTGTGTTGGATACTATATACAATAAATAATTACAAGTTTTGGGAGATTTTAATGAACATAGTGTTGTGATTTTTATATGAAGTAAGATTAAATAGTAATTGAGTAAGAAATAAATCATTTGCTGTAATTCAGTTTAAAATATTTTTATAAAGTGATAAATTGCTACTTGGTTGATTACGGAAATGCCATCATTATACTTCATGAGTAGTTTTAAGACTTACACAAGGAATGAAATGAAATATATATGTGTAAAAGTAGTTTAAAATAATAAAAATTGATTATAAAATTCGTATTTGATTAGAATCTAGAAAATAAGTAATTTCGAAATAAATAGTCATTTGATTGTAAAGTGCGCGCCGATTGGCTGTTTGCCATCATGCAGTGTGGTAGGGATATCCCGGCCTCATGGCATGGTGGGGAGCAGTGAGGCGCAAGCTAACGGAGTCAGTCTACTGTGACCTGTGCTATCGAGTGGTCGTGTGAAATAAAGTGTGAGTCTACCACATTGTTTCACTTTTCTTCAATAGGGTTATTGTATTTTCAGTTGGAAGAAATGAGGGGGAAAAGTCTAGTGAGGGATTTTTTCATCACAGGTCTTGGATACTTAAACGGTTGGATGTGTTATCAGATTTCTGGTTTCACAAGTTGGCAATATGTAATATAAAGTCTGACTGGTTGATTTATTTGATATAGTGTTAGGTAGGTAGTTAAATTTTTCTAAAATATTAAAATATCTGAATTGGTTTAATATGTAGACAGCAATGTTAATTATGTGGTTGGGATCCTTTTGGGCAGCTGTTGTGAGTGGTCGTGTCCTACACGTGTGCCGCAAGCGGCCGGCCGACCCTAAAAAGATCTATTGTCTTAGAGCCCGACGCGCGCGCAAGGGCATATTAACAACGAATCGTCCCTCCAAATATTGAAACGGTTTCTCCGTGATTAGTATTTTATAAACAGTGTTAAATACATCACCACGATTAACATAAATAGAAAACAAATAGCGCGTAAATTTCCCTTCTCAAAATATCTCATTTCCGTTAATGAATGTGTAATTTCTTAATTCCAAGTCTCGTTGTGATTCCTTGTATGTGTATGTGTTGTAGTGAATTAGCTTATTATTTCTTTGGGCAAAAAATCACCAGAGAGCTTAGTGAAAGATGTGTATGAATTGCGTTCAACTCTGTTTACAATAGTAAACTGTTACAAATTAGGTACCTACGGGTGTCGTGGACAAGTGGCCTATACCGTGATACCGTTTTTCCGAGGCATAGCGACGCCTGACTAAGATGATTCTACTATGCTAGAGCTGATCAGATGTAGGGGAGTAACTCGCGGTGATAAAAAGCGGAGTCACACAGGCTTATAGCGTGTGATCGCGGCTTAAACGTCTTCGCAGAAGGAATGTGTCTACCAGTTCCTAGACAGGATAACCACCGGCAAACCCGCGACGACAAGAACTATACTAGAGCGAAGCCCAACACGCAGCTAAGCTACAATATACTGATACGAACATGGTGAGCTTTCCATTTGAAACTTTATTATGTACACACGATTTATTTTGCAACTTAAATAATTATGCAGTCAGAATAAAAGTCGAACAGGTCAGCTTGCGCCGCCCAAAAAAAGAATGCTCCCCATAACTTTCGTGTCACGTGTGGTGAAACTCCATTTCGGCCAATCATACAATAATAGACCTGAGCGTATTGTTTTACATCCTTATGGCTATAAGAAACTTCGAAACAGCACTAGGATACCACTAAAACAAAAGTAGCAAAAAATGCACTTACACAGCATCGCCTTTCAAAGTCTAAGTAAGAAAAATACACACGTGCGTCCTAATACAATTTAGGCGCAGCCCCTAACTGGACCCTCACAGCGGGGTACCATAAATATGTTGCAAACTCCTTACCATCTGACATATTAATAATGAACTCGGCTTCAAAACTATAGTACCATTGACATTAAATGAACAAATTCTCGATCACAGAAATTTAGGAAATATAGCATTAAACGTTACTTAATTTAATTGTCTATTCCAGTATTGAATTCATTAATGAGGTTACTGTAACTGCACTCATCCAAAACCTCTATCAAACCTTGAACGAACTAGCCAGGTCGTAAACTTATTCCACAGGTAAACAATCAAAATAGCAGGCAAAACCGACTGTTCTACGAATGGTTCTACGTGATAGCCCCTGATAGCCCTCAAATCAACAAGCTGTTATTCTTGACTTTGGCTCATCGGGCAGTTTGACGTGATCCTGCTGAACATAAATCCTAGGTATCCTAGATATCCTGCCGTAGGTACACTCAGCATTCACCGCACCCAACCGCACGAACAGTTACTTAAAAAAAAAACGTTGAAAACCATCATTCATCATGAATCCAAAAATAAATCCAAATCGTAACGATGAATACAATCGATTAATACCACATACTCCTATCAGAAATCCAAAACAAAAAATGTGTCAGTGAAAAATCAAAATTGTTTAAATCGATGCAAATGCTGTTGCGAAGCGACTTAAATTCAGTGCAGGGCGCTGGTTTTGATTTGTACAAATTAAAGACGTTTGTTGTGATAATTAGCCTTTAATCCACATATAGTACTACTTCTAATAACGAAGAAATCCACGAATATTTATGTTAGGGGGCTAGTAGCCCTTAAAGAATTTATAGGTACTACAATAACACCTTGGCACTAAAACATCTAACTCCCGCAAATGATATATTCGGACGCTCTGGTCGGTAGCGTAAACGAAAGAATAACAATTTATAAACACCTCCTTAACACAAAGCTGTGTTCATACGGCTGTTACTGTGAACTATAAAACGAAATAATTTAAATTTTTAAACAAATAATAATACCTCCTTACAACAATTTCCTCGTAGTTAGGTAATAAAAATCACCCTCAATTTCTTGCACAAATAATATTGTACTTTGCCCAACACGTGCATAGGAAAGAATATCCGATCATTGTCAAAAAAAGCCAACAACATGCGAAACAATAACAACAGGACCAGAAGAGTAATTTGTTAAAGCCCTGAAAAACATTTTTAAGTGGCGGAATATGGAAATCGACTTTGAAGTTAATATGTTCACTGTTGAATCATATTTGTTCATCATTTCTATAATATAATATTGTTTTAAAAGAAAACAAAGCACAAACGGCCAATAAAAAAATATTGGCCGTTTGGGCCTGTCATAAGAGCTTTCAGACGTGCACCTTTTTAGTGCCTGCTCTTACTCAACACAAGCCGCCATCAAGATTGGCATGTATTGCACTAGTCTGATTTTTCTTTCAGGTTAAAGATATCTTTACATAGCTAGCAAAGCCATAAAAAAAACTGCGATATCGCCAAAAAGTGTAAAATGCATGTGTGAGCATTGTAAAAAAAAATTGTGTCCTCATGATGTGTCTGTGCGTGAGTCCGTGTGTCTATGTGTGTCGCTACTCGTGCTAGTGATTTTCTCCTTTGTATATGTGCTGTGTGTTGACTTTTTGTGCGGATCAGTGATTGTCAGGCAAACTTTCCGGCAAATAAAAAAAAAGATACCGCAATTTTTTGTATAAAAAAATCTGAAGCAGCCTCTTATGACAGGAAAGCACAAGACTAGAAGCTACAATGGTCAACGTTGAAGCGCAGCGAGCCAAAGCGGAAGAGAGCTACAATGATCAACGTTGAAGCGCAGCAACCCAAAAGCAAAAGACAGCTCCAATGATCAACGTCGGAGCGCAGCGAGCCACAAGCCGAATACAGCTACAATCATCAGCGTCAGAGCACAACGAGCTATGAGCGAAACAGCGACAATGAACAACATCGAATCGCAGCGAGCCATAAGCCGAAGATAACTACAATGAACAGCGTCAGAGCGCAGCGAGTTTTAGCGAAACAGTGACGATGTTCAACGTCGGAACGCAGCGAGCAATTAGCCGAAGACAGCTACAATCATTAGCGTCAGAGCGCAGCGAGCTATAAGCGAAACAGCGACAATGATCAACGTCTAAGCGCAGCGAGCCATAAGCCGAAGACAGCTACAATCATTAACGTCGGAGCGCATCGAGCCATAACTCGAAGACAGCTACAATCATCAACGTCTTACCGCAGCGAGCCATAAGCCGAAGACAACTACAATCATTAACGTCGGAGCGCAGCGAGCCATAAGCCGAAGACAGCTACAATCATCAACGTCGGAGCGCAGCGAGCCATAAGCCGAAGACAGCGACAATGATTAACGTCAGAGCGCAGCGAGCCATAAATCGAAGGCAGATTCAATGATCAATTACGTAGCTCCGCGAGTCTTTACCCAAGACAGCCTCAATGATCAATGTCGGAGCGCAGCGAGCCATAAGCCAAAGATAGCTACAATCATAAACGTCGGAGCGCAGCAAATAACATCAACAAAAAAACCCGTTGATAGCTCGGTCAGAGACCCACGAGCTATCCTGACCCGACACTACACCGAAGACATCCCGGACATCAGCCTTTACGAGATTAGGATGGCCCTTAAACAGCTCAAAAACAACAAGGCACCTGGCGAGGACGGAATCACAGCAGAGCTTCTGAAGGCGGGTGGAACACCAGTACTTAAAGTCCTTCAGAGACTTTTTAATTCCGTTCTGCTGGAGGGCATCACGGCCGAGGCGTGGAACAGGAGTGTGGTGGTGTTGTTCTACAAAAAAGGAGACAAAACCTTATTGAAGAACTATAGATCCATCTCACTCCTGAGCCATGTCTACAAGCTGTTTTCAAGGGTCATCACGAATCGTCTCGCACGTAGGTTTGATGACTTCCAGCCTCCTGAACAAGCCGGTTTCCGAAAAGGCTTTAGTGCCATAGACCACATCCATACGCTTAGACAAATTATACGGAAGTCCGAGGAGTATAATATGCCTCTATGCTTAGCGTTTGTGGACTGTGAGAAGGCCTTTGATTCGATCGAAACTTGGGCGATGCTTCAGTCTCTGCAGCGGTGCCACATAGACTATAGGTTTATAGAGGTGCTAAAGTGTCTTTACAATAACGCCACCATATCGGTCCGAGTACAGGAGCAGAATACGAGGGCGATTCCACTGCGGAGAGGTGTGAGACAGGGAGATGTTATATCTCCGACTTTGTTCACAGCGGCATTGGAAGACGCCTTCAATCTTCTGGAATGGGAAGGAATCGGCATCAATGTAAATGGCGAATACATCACACACCTCCGATTTGCCGATGATATAGTCGTTGTGGCAAAGACGCTGGACGATCTTGGCACTATGCTCGAAGACCTTGACCGATTCTCCCAACAAGTGGGTCTTAAAATGAACATGGAGAAGACGAAAATTATGTCGAGTTCCCTTGTTGTACCCACTCCAGTATCCATTGGGAACTCAATTCTCTAAGTTGTCGACGAGTACGTCTACCTGGGACAAGTGATCCAATTGGGTAGGTCCAACTTCGAGAAAGAGGTCAATCGACGAATCCAACTCGGCTGGGCAGCGTTCGGGAAATTACGCAAGAGTGTTTTCTCATCTCATTTACCTCAGTGTCTGAAGACGAAAGTCTTCAACCAGTATCAGTAACAACTATGGGCCTTATAAGGAAGCTCAAAGTCAGACAACGAGCGATGGAGAGGGCTATGCTGGGTGTTTCTCTACGTGATCGAATCAGAAATGAAGAGATACGTAGAAGAACTAAGGTAACGGACATAGCCTTGAGAATCAGTAAGCTCAAGTGGCAATGGGCAGGGCACATAGCGCGAAGAACTGATTGCCGTTGGGGCAGGAAAGTTCTAGATTGGAGACCCTTCGACCAAAGACGCAGCGTAGGACGTCCACCAACAAGATGGACAGACGACCTTATAAAGATTGCAGGATCAAACTGGATGCAGACCGCTAGTAATCGGTCACTGTGGAAAGCCGTGGGGGAGGCCTATGTTCAGCAGTGGACGTCCTTTGGCTGATAATGATGATGATGATGATACATATAAGATATCACAGATCGTGACACCTAAATTCACATTTATATCTCCGAGATCACAGAGACGCTACGCTTTCTCACAGTACACAAGAAATATTTGTCGGGAAAATTGAAATATAGATATCTTTTTATTTTGTTGTGCTCTTTTCGAATTTAAACTTGGCGGTTTAATATATTTTTGACGATATTTCCTTTTCGGCTCATTTTACGATAAGAATATCTGGCAAAATTAAAGTTGGGACAATTTTCTATAATAAATGTTCAGCAACATTCTTCCTAAATCAACAGTTTCGGTGTACAAGCTCGGCAAAGTGTTATTTTATACCCCGCGACGTCGCGGCTGCGTAATTTTGGATTTTCCGGATTTTGCGGAGTTATTTTATAACTGTGATAGCTTCTTAGTTATTTATTGAAATGAAGCAATGTAAAACGTTGCGTACGCAATGAAAGCTCTCAAATGGATTATTACCCCTCCGTTTTGGCAACATTTTAATTGTAGCCAACAAAAAATATGACTTATAAAAGCAGTTTTATAAGTCATATCGTGATGTTTTATAGTCTTCCTCGTTTAATAAGCTATTTAACAAAACTAAAAAAAACGGTAGTTTATTGTAGATTATAATTGAAAATTTAGTTCTAAACATGCATTTCCCATCTATACTTATACTTATCTATACTAATATTATAAAGCAGAAGAGTTTGTTTGTTTGTTTGTTTGTTTGTTTGTTTGAATGCGCTAATCTCAGAAACTACGGGCTCGATTTGAAAAATTATTTTTATGTTAGATAGTCCATTTATCGAGGAAGGCTTAACGCTATATAACATAAAGATACGACTCACAAGACCACAGTAGCAATGAAAAATGTTGCGAAAACGGGAGAAAGATATTCCTTTTGAGAGCTTCCGCTGCGTACGCTGCGGAAACCGCTAAAGTTACACAAAAACCATGTATGACAAGATTGTTCAGCATTAAGAGTTCTATAATAAAGTCCGCGACAGCATAAGTCTATCTTTTATGGTTGACTTACTACAACCTTTTTTATGTTAATAAATTTGTAAAAAAATAATGCATCATTTTTAGAGGTGTATTATACACACAGTTATTTATTCTTATCAAAATAAATACATTCATCATCACGAGCATTTCATTTAGAACAAAGTTGCCCCATATATCATTTGATTCCAATAAATATCTTAGGAGCTATCACAGTTTTAACATAACTCCGCACCAAAATAATGTTCGCAGCTCAAGTACAACGTGCGCTTGCGCTAATCTATACTAATATTATAAAGCTGAAGAGTTTGTTTGTTTGTTTGAACGCGCTAATCTCAAAAACTACTGGCTCGATTTGAAAAATTATTTT
Source organism: Pyrausta purpuralis (assembly GCA_963924145.1). Taxonomy (NCBI): domain Eukaryota; kingdom Metazoa; phylum Arthropoda; class Insecta; order Lepidoptera; family Crambidae; genus Pyrausta; species Pyrausta purpuralis. Next base: position 5,705,377 of record OZ001663.1, on the reverse strand, counting down.
TACGTTGGATAGTCCATTTATCGAGGAAGGCTTTAGGCTATATAACATAAAGATACGACTCATAAGATCACTGCAGAAATGAAAAATGTTGCGAAAACGGGAGAAAAATATTCCTTTTGAGAGCTTCCGCTTCATACGCTGCGGAAACCGCTTAAATTACACAAAAATCATGTATGACAGGATTATTCAGCATTAAGAGTTCTATAATAAAGTCCGTGACAGCATATGTCTATCTTTTATGGTTGACTTATTACAACCTTTTTTATGTTGATAAATTTGTAAAAAAATAATGCATTATTTTTAGAGGTATATTATACACAGGTATTTATGTTTATCAAAATAAGTACATTTATCATCACGAGCATTTCATTTAGAACAAAGTTGCCCTTTATATTATTTGATTCCAATAAATATCTTAGGAGCTATCACATTTTTAACATAACTCCGCACCAAAATAATGTTCGCAGCTTAAGTACAACGTGCGCTTGCGCTAATATATTATAAAGCTAAACGCGCTTATCTCAGGAACTGCTTGACCGATTTGAAAAAATATTTATGTGTTGGGTAGCTTATTTATCGAGAAAGGCGTTAAGATATAAAACATGACGCTGCGACGGGAGGGGAGGGAGCAAACTCAAAACGCGCGGACGAAGTCGCGGGGGACCGCTAGTTATATTATAAAGCTGAAGAGTTTGTTGGTTTGAACGCGCTCATCTCAGGAACTGCTGAACCGATTTGAAAAAATATTTCTGTGTTAGATAGCTTATTTATTGAAAAAGGCTTTAGGATATAAAACATCACGCTGCGACGGGAGGGGAGGGAGCAAACTCAAAACGCGCGGACGAAGTCGCGGGGGACCGCTAGTATATTATAAAGCTGAAGGGTTTGTTTGTTTGTTTATTTGTTTGTTTGTTTGAACCTGCTAATCTCAGAAACTACTGGCCTGATTTGAAAAAATATTTTTAATTTGGATAGTCCATTTATCGAGGAAGGCTTTAGGCTATATAACATAAAGATACGACTCATAAGACCACAGCAGCAATGAAAAATGTTGCGAAAACGGGAAAAAGATATACCTTTTGAGAGCTTCCGCTGCGTACGCTGCGGAAACCGCTTAAGTTACACAAGAATCATGTATGACAGGATTTTTCAGCATCAAGAGGAGTTCTATAATAAAGTCTGCGACAGCATATGTCTATCTTTTATGGTTGGCTTACTACAACCTTTTTTATGTTCATAAATTTGTGAAAAAATAATGCACTATTAAAAGTACTTGACCGTGATTCGAGGCTTAAATAATGAGATAGGCACATGCGTTTCCCGTAGTCTTTCAATTTTTAGTTCAATATTTAAACTATAGGTGGCGTGTTTCCGGTGTCTCATAGGCAGTTGGCGCGTTTTTATTTTACTTAACTTCAGACCCGCCATTTTTATTCATTGGCGTTCTTGTTCCCGTAGCAAAAGGTGCTCGCTATATAGCGTGCATATCGCGATAATATTATTTAGTCATAGTAATTCGTTTCTAAAGCGATAATTATTATCTTATTTTTGGTATACTTAAAGTGCTTCAGAAAAGACATGTAAGTAAATTTCTTATTACTCAACCAAAGTGAGAAAGTCTTCATTTATAAAATATTTGTAGAAGTGATTCATATATAATAATAATTATTATTATTACAAAAGTGTACGTGTATTTGTTATAGTTTTTAACGGTTTTTTCCGTTCAACTGCCGTAGGAGAGAACATAAATGGACCCTACTGTTTGACCGAGATTTTTAACTTTGGAGGTTTTTGTGTTTAAAGATAAGTTGTTTTCAGAATGAGTGAAGTCAATCCAACTGTTGAAGAAGAGGCAAGTGCTGGACCGAGTGGCGTGCGTCGCAAAAGAGCTCGAAGCAGTAGCATCCATAGTATCAGCACTTCCAGCAGCTCCAGCTCGACTTCGTCTTCATCAGGCGGAAGAAATCGAGGCGACATCGTCGTAAGAAAAGAAGTCGCCGCTCTAAATGGCATCATTTAAACAAAGAAATTAGTGAGTTACGTAACTTAATTTCACAGCAACCCCCCAAACATAATTATGAATTTGATGATCAAGTTTCAATATATTCAAGAGTGAGTGGTGATCTTTATAAGGAAGAGGTAGACGGTGCCTTAGAGCCTGATTTTAAATTTTATATAGAAACAAAACTTAAGGAACCTTCCGTTCCAAAAACCCCAGAAAATTATATCAAAATGCTAGCTGACGTTCAACGTTTCGGTAGTTCCGCCTGGTCCGAAGTAAGATATGCGGAAACTCAAAAACTTTACATCATGCTCCTGGTTTTGTCGATCTTGAAACTAATGCTGAGTTACGAGCTTATGATTCTCTTACACACCTAGCCAAGTCTGATAAAGCATATGCCGCAATTACTTTTTGTGCTCTTAAACAAAAAGAATGTCTGCAAGACAGCATTCGTAGTCTACTATCTTGGGCTAAATCTGAGTTTAGTACCTTAAATAACTTAAATACAAAGATCGAAGAGTTGTTTCTCAAAGGAGAATTACATAAAGTTTCATCTGATCTAATTCAGTTAGTCTGCGGGAACAGATCCGAGACAATAGAGGTTAAAAGAGATGCGATTCTCAAACATGTCAAAGACCCTGTCGTTAGAGTAGCACTTAATAAGATACCTCCATCAACCACACACATTTTTGAAGCTGATGCACTTTCATCTGCGTTAGAAAAAGCAGGAGCTGTTCGAAAGACTTTTTGGCCTCTTAGATCTGAGAACACACAAAGGGGGGTCAATAAATCTCAACGCCGGCCCTCGAGGGGAACAGGCATTAGAAAATATGTAGCACCATTGAGTGGTACCCAAGCAGCAGCTCCTTGCTGTAGTTCTAACTTGTCTTATCATTCACACAATTTTCCACCACCCTCGAAGGGTGTGTGTAATAACATGAATACAAACAAACTCACTTTTCATAATAACACAGCCTACGATGTTAGCAGAGTTGCATTTCAATTCAGAGGCTCGAGGCCTCGTGGTGCACAAAGAGGAGGAAGGGGACGAGCACTGTCTCGTGCCCCTCGGGGCCAATCCAAACGTAACGAACAATGACTCGAAGTCATTCCAAGCCGGTCAACTGGCCTTGTGTTATGATAAACATTTGGTTAAAATGGGGGCACCCGAAATAATACTAAAACTAATAAAAGGTTATCGAATACCGTTTATTTCAAAACCACCTCTGTCTTTTCCAAAGGCGAACGGTCCGTTTTGCACACAGGAATCGGAGGAAATGACAAAAATTGTACAACAAATGAAAGGTCAAGGCATTCTAAGATCCGTGTATGCAATTTCCCCGAGTTTCATTTCACACCTCTTCTTTGAACCCAAATCCGACGGGTCCCAACGCCCGATTTTCAATTTAAAAGCTCTGAACGAGGTTGTGAAAGCGAAAACCGTTCCGCCTAATAAATATGTACAGGGTGCCAGATTTTCTCCAACAAGACGACTGGCTATGCAAAATAGACCTGAGCCAAGCGTACTTCCATCTGAAAATCGCGAAAGCCCATCAACGGTTTCTCCGGCTATTTTACAAGGGAGAACTGTTAGAAATGACGTGCCTTCCGTTTGGGTTAAGTACGGCCCCAAAAACCTTCTCCATGCTCACCAACTAGATCGCCCAGGTCTTGCGGTCAGAAAAAGTACGGATCTTGGTTTACCTGGTCGATTTTATGATTGCGCATCAATGTCCTGTGTCCCTTCAAAAACACGTTCAGTTGACCCTATCCATTCTAGAAACTCTCGAATGGTGCGTCAACTTTGAAAAGTCAATAACGCATCACATACCTAGGAGTTGTATGGAGTCCGTGGGACAATCAGAAATCGTTGCCAAGCGACAAGATTGCCACACTCGTAAAAAAAGGTACATCAGGTTTCGAATCGAGAACAGGTGATGTTGAGCGAAATTCAGAGTCTGGTAGGTCTACTCAACTTTGCCAGCTTCGTAGTATTGCGAGGCCGCTTACATCACCGTCATCTACTAAGATTCATGAATACCATACTAAGTTATCCAACGAGGAAATTTGAACTGCCACACTTCATCATTGCTTCACTATCCTCCCCCCTCACATTTCCTCACGACCGATGTTCGGATCTTGCTTGGGGAGCCCAACTAGACAATGTAATATGTATGTATGTATGTAATAATATTCGCGTAAACTTCATAGACAATATACCCCTGTCAGGTTCGTGGTCCCCAGATGAGCAAAGTCTCCACTGCAATAAGAAGGAAATATTGGCAATATTGCACGTGATACGGCAATATGCACACAGACTAAGTCACAGCTCGCTTTTGATACAGTGCGACAACAAAACGGTAGTTGCTTACCTTCGAAAAGAGGGGGGCACAAAGTCTGCAGCACTGATGGACAAACCCTACGAACTGTTAACAATAATGGATCGTCATCAGATACATTTTACCGTACACTACATCCCGGGCAGATACAACAACCATGCCGATCACCTGTCACGACACCGCCTCCCACCGGAATGGCCTAAAAACAGTATTCTCAAGATGGGGTACCCCGGTGATAGATCTGTTTGCCTCAGAGAGAGCTCATGTAGTTTGCAACTACGTAACCTTAGACCAGAGAGATCCACAAGCAATTTTCTGCGACGCGTTCAGCGTGCCGTGGAACTACCCTCTAGCGTGGATATTCCCATCACCATTCCTAGTGCCCAAAGTTCTGTCGCATCTAAACCAATCAACGGGGGTGTTCCTGATAGTTGTGCCCCGATGGCAGAAAGTGTTTTGGCGAGCAGACCTCAGGGCCAGAGCTCTAGCAGCGCCAATAGTTCTGAAGAACTTGACGCAGAATTTAGTCGACGTCTCAACAGGTCTACCTCCACCAAATCTAGAGAGTCTGACACTCGAAGTCTGGAAATGTGGGGGTGGACCGAGGAGATAGCTAACTGGAAAAGCGATCAGATATCCTTATTAAGAAGCTCTTGGAGAAAATCTACGCTCACAACATATAAAGTGGCCTAGCAACGCTGGTTATCGTGGACCAAGTCAAACAAAGTGAGCACTAAAAAGCCCACAGGATCTCAACTTGCCCAGTATTTGGCAGACTTACATTTTATTCATGGTTTATCCTATAATACCATCCTTTTACAAAAATCGGTCGTATCAACGCTTTGTAATGCTGATATGTTGAGTCAGTTAAGTTCTCATGTCTTGGTCAAGCATATTCTTAAGTCAATATCACTAAAAAATCCAAGACCTGCTAAGCCTCCAATCTGGGATATTGACTATCTAGTTGAGTATTTATGTAAATATTCAGTTGACAAAAACAACACTTACCAAACTTCCCGTCACCTGACATTGCTCAGGGTAGATCCAAATCATTATACAAAATCCGATGATTCTATTATATTCTGGCCAGAGTTTGGGTCATAAACCGATAAAAATGATTAAAGACAGTCCGGTTGGCATTTAATAGCTAATAAGGATAATGCTCAACTTGACCCAGTCTTCTGGATAGAGAACACAATAAAATTACTACAAAGTAGACGCGATACAGCTCAAAAGTTTAATTTGTTTATGACGGTTAGGGGGTCCGCTAAACCAGCCTCTCGATCTGTCATAGCAGGCTGGAATATACAATACTCTCCTGGTAGTGTAAAGTCAGCGGTAGCCTCGAAAAATTGGTTAAACTATTTCTATATCCTCGAAAAATTGGCGATCAGCCAATAACTTTAAGAAATATTATAGGCGCGAAATTTGACCTAATAGTGATTCCTCTGATACGCAAATAACTCGATTATTTCGTCCTGTAAATTAATTCGTTACTAATTTGTTAATGCATAAATATTTAGTTTGTACGATTATCGTGATAGCCTAGCTATACTGTATTTATTTTTTTCTATAACTCTTGACTTCAAGGTTTTAGGAAAGCTGTTGATAGATAATAACTTTGTATTTAGTGTGGAATAAATATATAATCTTTTGGTAATTAATTGCTCTGATTATGATGTTTTTTTTACATGTAATCTTGCAAAGGTAAATAAATGTGTTAATATATAAAATACAATCTTTTATTATATTAATAACCTAAAATATATTTTGCTTGGCGTATCAAATGCGTGTTTCCATGTCTCACCAGGCGATAACAAACACTTCTCATTATTTAAGCCTCGACTTACGGTCAAGTACTTTTAATAGCAGCGTTTTACCTGAAATAAAACGCATATTAAAATACTTACCTAATTCGAGGCTTAATTTATAAATCTACCAGGTGAATTAAATTTAGCCAATGAATAAAAATGGCGGGTCTGAAGTTAAGTAAAATAAAAACGCGCCAACTGCCTAAGAGACACCGGAAACACGCCACCTATAGTTTAAAAATTGAACTAAAAATTGAAAGACTACGGGAAACGGATGTGCCTATCTCATTATTTAAGCCTCGAATTAGGTAAGTATTTTAATATGCGTTTTATTTTAGTTAAAATGCTGCTATATTTAGAGGTGTATTATACACACAGGTATTTATTCTTATCAAAATAAATAGATTCATCATCACGAGCATTTCATTTAGAACAAAGTTGCCCGTAATATCATTTGATTTCAATAAATATCTTAGGAGCTATCACAGTTTTAACATAACTCCGCACCAAAATAATGTTCGCAGTTGAGTACAACGTGCGCTTGCGCTAATTGCTATGGTTGCTGGCTTCTTAGTTACAATAAAACTGCGTATGTTTTGCGTTAAAATATTTTACTATTTTTATTCGAACATTATTTTTGAAGGTGTTTTATACACACGGGTATTGATTTTGAACAAAGTTTACATCATTTGATTTCAATAAATATCTTAGAAGCTATCACAGTTTTGAAATAACTTCACATCAAAATAATACTCTCAGCTTAAGTACTTACAACGCGAGCTTGCGCTAAGTATGGTTGGTGGCTACTCACTTACATTAAAATATGTGTTTTGCGTTGAAATATTTTCCTTATACATACCTATTAGATTAATTTAGTCAGCTCCCTACGGAACGGTTGTCCCGCGCAACTGCTTTATTTGCGATACTTCAAGTGATTTTAGCGCGTAATACATAGTTTTCCTTTTGCTACTGAGTAGTAAAGGTCTTGAGCTCATTATTTCAATTGCAGATATTTTCTATTAGGTAGATTCACTAATACTTTTGGTTAAAATTCTTTCTTCAGATTTATGCAGGTTATAGTTTTCTTTTGGCCATTGAGTAGGTTTTAATTTTGAATGCATCTATTAATTATTAAGTTTAATAGATTTAGTAGTAGATTACTTTTGTTATTCTTTCTTCTGATTTATGCAGGTATAAGTAACTGCTGTAGCTCATCTCAGCATGTAATATATTTTTTTCTTGACTTAGTAATAAGTGCCATTTAAAGAAGTTTGGAGGTAGGTATTAAATCTAAATGTGCATTTATAATTTGATTTTGTAGCAGGTAATTTGATTTGATATTGTTCTCCTTATTCTCTGTAAAGTGATTGATTACATTAGGTTAATGCTTCATTAATAGGTTGGTTGACTTAATTTATATTTACAAATCTTAATGCAAAATTTGATTTCATTGTAATTGGGTATTGTTTTGTTGTTTTTCTACAAAGCTTTGACGTTTTGGACATTTTTATGACAAAATTGTTAAGTTTTGTTTATCTTCTCACCATTTTTAAATTACCTACCAAATTATAATTTTTAATAAAAATGTACATACTGAATTAATTAACAGAATGTCTAGAAAAAAGACTCAGCTTTCTCGGCAGTCTGCCACGTCTACAACGTCCATCCGTCTCAAACTGAATGCTATTATTTGAGAATATTGCTGCAACATATTCGCGGTATGTCTTATTTATAAAATAATTAGCCTAAATAATTAAAAAATCTACCTAAAGTCACTATTTCACGCGGGCGAAGTCACGGGCACAGCTTATAATATACGAAAACGATACCACACAGAGACTTTGTTTGTACACCGAAACCAATGATTTTACACCAACGATAATGTAGAGTAATTTTAGGAAATTGTCTCTATTTTATTTTTATCATAGATACTTTTGTCGTAATACGAGCCGAGGAGAAGATATCGTCTAAATTGTTATATTTTGTCGCCATTTTTTCAAGATGGTTGCGCGAGCAGCTGAGATACAACGTGGCAAAGTTGATTCAATTGTGCACATTGAAATCTACAAGGTAAGCTCCTTTCAAAAGTTCCGGAAAACATTCCAAGTAGCCGTAGGGGTGGGTAACTCCTTAATGACTGTGTTAATAAACGATGCTAAATTTTAAGGAAAAAAAATTGGATCACCACTCAGGGTAGAGTCCGTTTTTTTTGCTTGTCGAAAATTATAATCAATATTGACATTCCTTGTTTATAAAAAGATTCATTTTAAAATACGATAAACATGAAACTTAAAACCTACATAGACAATTAATCGTTGTACACAGATCTTCTTATTGAATAGTGAATTCATTATTTTTTCACTATCATTATTATTTAAAAAGTTATGTAAAGATTGTTTACAATATTGGATAAGCAAATAAAAACGGACCTTAGGGAAGTTGTCACATACCTTGATAATACGCGAACCTGATATGCTACATAGAAACATTGTAATGAGTGATAGTATAACTGATTTATCCATATTTGTGTAAAATCCTTTCTCATAAAGAAACAATAGACAGTCTAAACAAATGAATGACAAAGAAACTATGCGATACACAAGTCTATTTTTATTGCTTGATCGTTTTAATAATCACTAATGCATTATTGATGATAATTATGTAATGTCACAGGATATGTTTGCTGATTACAACCACTTAATTTTAAATGACAAAATAATTATTGCAATATTATAGCTGCTGAAATGCTCAATTATTTTTGTCTATTTTTTTTTTTTTAAATAGCCACGTAGTGTAATTTCGTTTCTGTTGTGATCGAAATTGTGGCACAAAAGTGCTTTTAAATAAAAAGGCCACTGATTGTTCAGAGATAAAAGGATATCAACTAATGATAATACAATTGATTATTACACTTTTTTCAACAGTATTTCTACCTGGAATTTCAAGTTCACGTATAATTTACGTATGTTTTATGTCCGCTTCCTATACAGGGTGTTTTTTGGTCAGCGAAGAACGACTCAGCGGTGTTTGTACAAACGATACTAATGCCAACATATATTTTTTAATCAACATTTAAAAAAAAAACATTAAATCCTCTCAGTGAATAAACAATTAGAATGGTTGAATGGAAAAGTCATGGCCCGTACAGCGACATGTTCATATAATTTCTATCTTAACTTTAATTTTACTTACTTCAACGCAGTATTGAATTATTTTCTCCAGATATCCCAGATACTCTCTTCGCTCTTTCTTCGAAACATCCACTTTCAGCTGCTTCGCTTCACCTTCCTGATGCTTCTGCAGTTATTGAACCGTTTTCTACCACTTATTGTAAAGATATACAGTCTGACATATTTTCTTTTAAAAACCGGCCAAGTGCGAGTCAGACTTGCGCACTGAGGGTTCCGTGCCAACATTAACTGAATTAGGGAATCCACTTACTTATTAAATGAAGTACAAAGTTATGTTTGCGGTTGTTGAAAATGTGCTATATCCCAAAAACTTCCGTTTGCCGAACTAATTTTCGTTAAAAGTATTTGTTAAGTCTACATTACATAATTTTTTCAAAACTTACACTCCTTTCTCTCGTTCGGTTATAAATTAGATGGGGGGGGGGGGGGGGGGGGGTGGACGCCCATTTTACCACTTTGGAAGCGTCTAGCTATGAAACGTTAGACTTAAAAAGTTTTTTTTTTGGTTTTAGTTTCATGTATGGGAGCCCCCCCTCAAATGTCATATTTTTTTATTTTTTGTATGCGAATCGGTAAGCGGTTAACAGGACACATATTTCTACCAAATTTCAACAGTGTAATGCATAAGCATTAGACTTAACTATAAAGTTACAGAATAAAATGGCTGTGACATACGGACGGACAGACAGACAGACAGAGGGACTTGCCGAAACTATAAGGGTCCGTTTTTGCCATTTGGCTACGGAACCCTAAAAATGGTTCAACGCAACATTTAAATGATCTTCTGACAGTTGACAGAGGTATTGCCACATCAGCATCTGAATAATTTGACCTCTCTTATTAACCGGATGCTTTCTGGTTGTGTCTTCGACGGAATCACGGATATTTTATATGAACCATATTTTATTTCTTTAAAAAAAGGATGGTGGCATTCGATCCGCAATTTTTTACGAGTATGTTATATGTTTTTATATATGTTTTTTTGTTGATTAATATGCTACCCAGCTAAATTGTTAAACCCTTTTTTAAAGTTAGGTGAACGAGTCTATGTTAATGTATCTACATACTTTCAAAAATATAGGAAAGCTACTCTATCAGCCAGTTTCTGAAATGAGCATTTGACGTTGAGAACAACTTAAGTTCGACTTAAGTATGACTCAAAAGTATTTCTGTTTCTGAATTAAGTTTAAGTGTAATTTGAGCATTTGAGGTTGAGAATTCGCGACTTTGACATCAACTAGTGCTTAACTCAAAATTTGCGTTGCACAATACTACTGACACTACTCAAAGCCTGCTCACTGTGAACTTAAGCGTCTGACAGCTAAGCAACCCAATGAGAGTACTTAAGTCCTACTTAAATTCAAATTTGGGACAATCTGCGAATTTTGCGACCAGCGTAATTGGGGAAGGCTATAGCTATAGTAGATCAAGCTCCAACAGGTGATGAGGAAGTGCAGGCAAAACGCCATAATAATTCAAAGTTAAATAAATCTCAAAATATACTATAATTCAGACAAAGTTATATTAATTACAAATATACAAAGGTAAACACAAGTTACAGTAAAAAGGATTGCCACACTGGTTGGGGTATCCGATCCGGTCCATACAAGATTGTCTGCATCCGGTCAATTTTGTATGGATCGGACCGCAGACCACAACTAGTGTGTCAAATCCTAAAAGGATATATTAAGCATTAAGATGTATTATCCTAAACAGCTTCTTCCAACTCCTTCTCTAAAATCTTTACCAGCAAATCTTTTTTATTTTTTTTATATCTAAAGTATATTTTTCTTAATAATTCCACGTATTTATTTTTAAAATCAGGTTTGAAATGGTGTTCATTATTATTTTTCACTACAGGAACACTATAATTTTCCTTCTCTTCCTGTGTGTAGTTGGAACATCTTTTTTTCTTTGTGGTTTCCAATTTATAAACTTTGAAACTATTTCTACTTTGAGAAAGAGGTCAATCGTCGAATCCAAATCTGCTGGGCAGCGTTCAGGAAACTGCGCAAAAGCGTTTTCTCGTCTGAATTACCTCAGTGTCTGAATACGAAAGTCTTCAAGCAGTGTGTGTAACCAGTGATGTCATACGGATTCGAATCGTGGTTTCTAACTATAGGCCTCATAAAGAAGCTCAAAATCACACAACGAGTGATGGAGAGTGATATTCCGGTGTTTCTCTACGAGTTCGAATCAGAAACGAGGAGGTACGTAGAAGAATAAGATAACGGACCTTTCGATCATAAGCGCAGCGTGGGATGTCCACCGACAAGATGGTCAAACGACCTTGTTAAGATCGCGGGATCACACTTGATGCAGACCGCTTGTGATCGGTCGCAGTGGAAAACCGTGGGGTAATTCTATGTTCAGCAGTGAACTTCCTTTGGCTGATAATGATGATGATTAATGTGTTTCTAGTTCTTCAACTTATAAACTTTTCAATCATAAAACATTGCAGGAAATCAAACTTTATCAACTTTGAGTACCTATGACATTGACATTGATTGATTGACAAAAGACATTCCGTTCTCGGTAGTTGTTTACAATTTAATTTTAAGAATTTAATTACAATGTAGAATAGTGCCTATTTAACTTAAAATCTTATTCGCAAACTGATCCTCTTAGGAATATATAACTGACATAATGAAATCCAGAATTGATTAAAGCCTATAATGAAACCAAATCTCTTTAGAAAAAAAAACCGGTTGTTTTTACTTGTAACGGAACGTTGCAGTATAATTAAGGATAAAACTCAGTTGAATGAGGTTTGAGACAATCTAAAATTTACGAATGAAACGTAGGAAACTTAAGTACTCATCAACTATTTGAGCAGATCTCAACAGATTTTCACTCAAATGCTCAAATCAGAAACCGGCTGTATAACTCTGTTCCGAAACAGATATCTGATGTGATGGATGTCAATCCATTGACATTGAAAAGGTAAAAATTAGTCCAAATCGATGCCTATATACGACTTATATTTACCAATGCGCTTCAAATTTAAAAAACACAGTTTGATTATTCTATTGTATGTAAATTAACGTAAAAAGTAAAGACAGAATAACACAGGTAATGCACATCCACTAATGTTTTGTTTAAAGAAATGATATTTGATTTTACACTAGAGCTGCGTGTTTGATATTTTGTGTCGACTATTTATCATGCGGTAAACTCATGTGTTTCACTTAGGACGATTGGTATAAATCATCTGAACCAAAGTTCATTGTAAGCTACAAATGTTACTTACTTAATAATGTTCAATTTGTACTAAGTAGTTTAGTTCTCCGTGCAACCGATAGATGGCGCTGTGCCGTATTACATCGCGGTGACGAATGGTTTTCTGTTTAACTCAAGTGTACAAGGTTTTTTGGTAATATATGATCTGTTACGTACCGCTATATTGAGTTTTATTTTGCAACCAATATTAGTGGGATTTTTGGGATTGTTCATGGTCCTTTCGAGTTAACCGTACTGGTGGCTTAAAAGTTGACCTCATCCGCCGGCATCGACCAGGGGTGAAATACCGCTTATGGTGCTGAAAAATTCCAGTTCCGGAGCAGCATCCAGCTAGAGGGGAGAGCACCCCTGGGACATCAGGAGGTCAACGGAAGTGCAGTCACGGCGGGGGAGCACCCCCTTGGAGACCGATCAAGCCAAGCAGAGGCGCCATATTGAAAATTTGAAGATAAGCTGTCATCTAGTACGCCACTTTTAGCTGTCAAAGTCAGTGATCTGTCAAACTTCGAGATACGTCAGTGTCATCTGTCAACATCAACTTCAGCTGTCAAGTGGATAAACGTCAACTGTCATCCAGCGACTTAGTGTGTAAGCGTAAATTATCAGGACAATTTGTGAGTAAGAATTTGAACTTTATTTACATAGGCGAATCAACTTAGAAGAATTTCAAGATAGTGCATGGAGTAAATTAGAGACAGTAAATTTATTTTACAGCGTTGCATGGACTTAGAATAGTTTTAAGAAAAACGTTCCGACGGGGAACCTATGCCCGATTTCATAGCGATTGTTAGAGTTAAAAAGACTTAGAATAATTCATAGCGATTTGGCAAGTAAGTTGGGACTGGAAAAAATCTTAAATTTTATATTAACCTTTACTTCTAGTATTTCTGATACCATTTAGTTTCTTGGGTCTTTCTTTAAGCATTTTATACCAAACATTTGTAATCATGGTGGACAATTACCTTAAACTTCAATCTGATATCCGTAACAAAATTGAAAAAGGTTTCGTAAACTTTAAGAAATCTCCTAAAGACCGAATAACCATGGGCTATATTGAGACACGATTAGAAACATTAGAAAAGCTGTGGAATAACTTCACTATTAATCATCAGAAATTAGTTTATGAGGTCAGTAAAACTGTGTTAGATTCAACTGAGTATGTAACTAATGATGAATACGATCAATGTGAAGAAGCATATATTGATTACAAGGCATTGCTTAGAGATAAATTAACTAAGACTACATCTGAGCCTCAAGCACAACCAAACCGTGTTAAACTTCCCAAAATCGAAATTCCTAAGTTCTCAGGCAAATATTCTGAATGGCCTAGCTTCCGAGATTTGTTTGTTTCTCTAATACATAAGGAATCGTCTATGGACAATGTACGAAAGCTTCACTATCTCAAAAGCTATGTAACGTGTGAAGCAGAACAGTTATTGCGTCATATTCCTTGCACTGCCGATAATTATAAGATTTGTTGGGACATTTTAGAAGGTCGCTATAACAATAAAAAATATCAGGCTAATTGTATACTGAAAAGGTTAACATCACAAAAGGCTATAACTTCTGAATCATCCAGTGCAATTAAACAGCTACTGGATACAACTAAAGAATGTATGAATGCCCTAAAAAATTTGGGTATAGATGTAAGATCATGGGATGTAATTGTAATCTTTTTGGTGAGCCAAAAGTTAGACGCTGAATCCCGTAAGCAGTGGGAACAACGGGTCAGTGAATCGGGTCAAGATTTACCAACTCTCAAGTCATTTGAAGAGTTTTCGGAAACGCGCTTTAGGTCAATTGAATTTTTAGATTCTAAAATACAAAAGGCTGAAAAAGTTAATTACTCACATGTTTCCACAAATCAAAGTAACGATCTTCAATCTAAATGTCTATTTTTTGTTCCGAAGGCCATAAGCTACCTAACTGTAAACAGTTTTCTAAGGAAAATGTTGAAGCACGCCGTAATTTTGTCCAAGCTCACAACCTCTGTTTTAATTGTATGTCTCCAAATCATTCTGTTTATCAATGTAATTTAACTACTAAATGTCGCATTTGCAAGAAAAAGCATCATTCTTTGTTGCACACCAAATTTCCCAAATCAGCTAATGGTTCAACCGAAGCTGAACAACCTAGAGAGGGTAATGTTGTTGCTACAGTGTTAGAAGATGATTCAGTTCAACAACCCTATCAGGCATCTGGTACAGATTTTTCAAATACGGACAACCAAGTGTTGTTAGCAACATCTTTAGTGAAGGTTCATTCAAACAAAACCACTTCTGTAATCATCAGATCCCTACTGGATCAAGGCTCCCAAGCTTCATTTGTTACAGAAGCTGCTGTTCAAATGCTGGGTCTCAAAAAGATTCCTGAGACAGTTTTATGTCAGGTTTAGGCGGTGACCAGAGTTCAACTTTAGTATCAAAGTACTCTGTCGTTTTAAAACTTCAGTCTCGCTTAGATCCCAGCTTTGCCGTTACAGTCAAAGCGCATGTACTTAACAAACTAACAACCTTATTACCAAGTAAAAAGGTCTCAATCAAAGCGCTTCCTACAACCTTTACTTCGTTAGAGTTAGCAGATCCGACGTTCCACACACCCAATAAAATTGATCTGCTATTAGGTGCAGAAGTTTATAGTCAGATTTTATTGGAAGGTTTACTTAGGGGTTCTCCAGGATCTTTAGTTGCACAACAAACAAGGTTTGGTTGGATCCTCTCTGGCAAGCTACACAACAACTCAGCGATCGATCAATCTCAGACGGATCCGAATGTAGTTGTTGGTTTGCATTTAACCAAACTTAATGAGGATGAGTTACTAAAAAAATTCTGGAAACTAGAATCGGAATCCTCTCAGCCGACTAAAAAGCACTGGACTCACGAAGAAGCAAAATGTGAAGCGATATTCACTCAAACAACTTTCAGGGATGAGTCTGGTCGTTTCGTAGTCAAGTTGCCTTTGAAGTCGGAGGATCCAGCTTGCAAATATGGCAATTCTCTGCAAATTGCGCGTAAGCGATTTCTTTGGTTGGAAAAGCGAATTTCGAAGAACCCAGAACTCAAGATAGAGTACGCAAAGGTACTGAATGAGTACCTTAGTTTAGGTCATATGGAAAAAATTGAATCCGAGGATATATATAACCCAGACGCTGTTTATCTACCACATCACGCTGTTATTCGCAAAGATAAAACTACATCCAAGGTGTGAGTAGTATTTGACGCATCCTGTAAAGGCACAAATGGAGTGTCATTGAATGACGACTTGATGATTGGCCCAACTCTTCAGACAGAACTTCGGCATCTTGTGATGCGTTGGCGTACCTATGCAATTTCACTTGTAGCAGACATCGTCAAGATGTATAGACAAGTGAAAGTGGCGGAGGAAGATGCAGACTTCCAGCGCATTTTATGGCGAGAAGATCCAAACAGTGCATTGCAGCACTTTAGACTTTTGACGGTCACTTTTGGGACTTCCTCAGCCCCATTTCTTGCTGTACGCGTTCTGCAAGAGTTGGCCCGAATTGAAGAAAACAATTTTCCCTTGGCTTCTATGAGAGTTCAAAACGACTTCTACATGGACGATTTAATGAGTGGCTGTCAGTCTGTGGAAGAAGGCGTTCAAGTCTATAAGGAGATCACACAATTACTCAACCGAGGAGGGTTTCCACTTCAAAAGTTTTCAAGCAATAGTAAAGAACTACTGCAGAGACTCCACGTAAAAGACGATGTCACTGCACAAACGATGGAGATAAAAACTGATGAAGTGATCAAAATACTCGGTCTAACATGGAATAGAGATACAGATCAGTTTCAGTTTACTGTAAAACTGTCTCCCCTTGAGAGTCCAATCGCCAAAAGAAAAGTTATATCCGACATAGCTCGTCTATTTGATCCATTAGTTTGGATTGCGCCAGTCATAACCAAAGCAAAAATATTTATTCAGCAACTTTGGTTATTAGGTATTGAATGGGATAGCGAGCTACCGTCTCAACTACTTAATGACTGGATTCGATTCAGAGACGATTTAAAGTCTCTAACAATGTGACTGTACCAAGGTGGATTAAATACAGTAATCTATACTAATATTATAAAGCTGAAGAGTTTGTTTGTTTGTTTATTTGAACGCGCTAATCTCAAAAACTACTGGCCCGATTTGAAAAAATATTTTTATGTTGGATAGGCTATATAACATAAAGATACGACTCACAAGACCACAGAAGCAATGAAAAATGTTGCGAAAACGGGTGAAATATATTCCTTTTGAGAGCTTCCGCTGCGTACGCTGCGGAAACCGCTACAGTTACACAAAAACCATGTATGACAAGATTGTTCAGCATTAAGAGTTCTATAATAAAGTCCGCGAGAGCATAAGTCTATCTTTTATGGTTGACTTACTACAACGTTTTTTATGTCAATAAATTTGTAAAAAAATAATGCATCATTTTAGAGGTGTATTATACACACAGGTATTTATTCTTATCAAAATAAATACATTCATCATCACGAGCATTTCATTTAGAACAAAGTTGCCCTGTATATCATTTGATTCCAATAAATATCTTAGGAGCTATCACAGTTTTAACGTAACTCCGCATCAAAATAATGTTCGCAGCTTAAGTACAACGTGCGCTTGCGCTAATTATATTATAAAGCTGAAAAGTTTGTTGGTTTGAACGCGCTTATCTCAGGAACTGCTGAACCGATTTGAAAAAGTATTTCTGTGTTAGATAGCGTATTTATTGAGAAAGGTTTTAGGGTATAAAACATCAGTCTGCGACGGGAAGGGAGGGAGCAAACTCAAAACGCCCGGACGAAGTCGCGGGGGACCGCTAGTGATGACATATGTGTGGAGCTGCACGGATTCTCCGATGCGTCGAATGCTGCTTATGCAGCCGTCGTTTACGCTCGTATTGTGAATAGAGATGGTGGCGTACATGTGAGGCTGATAAGTTCCAAAACTCGCGTCGCACCGATTAAGCAAGTCTCTATTCCACGGCTGAAGCTTTGTGGTGCAGTCCTCCTATCAAAGCTTTTGATTGAAATTGCTTCGACATTACAAGTTCCGTCAAATCATATTCATGCTTGGACAGATTCAATGATCGTCAATGAAAACATTTGTCGCCAACCGGGTGTCCGAGATTTTGAGCTCTACTGAAAGTAAGCAATGGTCGCACGTTGCATCTGATGAGAATCCTGCAGACTGCGCTTCTCGTGGATTGCTGGCTTCAGAATTCGTGGAAAATCGGCTCTGTCATCAAGGCCCTAAATGGCTTCGATAAAAGAATATCAACTATGGCAACAGACACATTAAGGACACAAAGCTTGAAGAAAAGAAACCTAAGATAGCCTGTCATACAGCTGCCAGTGATGACGAAGGCGGTAATAACCTACTCAATAGGTTCTCATCTTTAAGCAAGCTTGTCCGTGTTACTGCATACTGCAGAAGAGTCTTGATTTGGAGTAGACCTGAAAAAAGACATTATAATAAATGGTTAACTGTTAAAGAATTAAATGAGTCGTTACTTACCTGTATAAGATTATGCCAAAAGGAAGAATACCAAGAAGATAGAGACAATCTACAGAGTGGAAAAATTAAACGAAACAGCAAGCTTGGGTCACTCTGTCCCTTTTTAGACGCAGATCAAGTCTTAAGGGTTGGTGGAAGACTTCAGAGTGCTGACATGATCTCATTTGATATGAGACACCCAGTGATCATTCCTCACAAGTCACACTTTGCTAAGCTATTAGTACACGAAGCTCACATTAAGACTCTGCATGGAGGCCGTCAACTCACACTTAATTACTTGAGAAACAAGTATTGGGTGATTGGCGCAAAGAGGTTAGTTCGACAGTGTGTGCACAAGTGTGTAAAATGCATTCGTTACTCAGCGCAGTCCAATCAACAAATGATGGGCCAACTTCCTACAGCAAGAGTAACAGCACACAGACCATTCCTGAGGAGTAGTGTGGATTATGCCGGCCCTATTAGTGTTAGAACGACTAAGGGTCGTGGTCACCACGCAACCAAGGGTTATATTTGTCTATTTGTGTGCATGGCCACCCGTGCCATCCACTTAGAAATGGTCAGTGACATGACTTCAGGAACTTTTCTAGCGGCTTTCAAACGCTTCGTTGCTCGAAGAGGTCATGTCGCTGAACTTTGGAGTGACAATGGCACGACCTTTGTCGGTAGTGCACGAGAGTTAAAGGAGCTTTTTAACTTAGAAAAGAATAGTATCTTAGTGGAAATAGCTGACTGGTTGGCTACAAATGGCACCGCTTGGCACTTTATCCCTCCCCATTCTCCAAACTTTGGAGGACTGTGGGAAGCGGGTGTAAAGTCAACAAAATACCACCTCAAACGGGTGATCGGTGACTGTACACTCACTTTCGAAGAAATGTCGACCGTGCTATCACAAATTGAGGCTTGTCTCAATTCGAGACCCATTTCTCAGCTGTCCAATAATCCTGAAGACCCCAATCCGCTAACACCAGGTCATTTTTTGGTTGGTGAGTCGTTGTTGTTAGCTCCTGACGCTAACTATGAAACTTCAACGATCAGCAGCTTGAAAAGATGGCACCTGACCCAAAGAATGGTTCAGGATTTTTGGCGCAGATGGTCGAGCGAGTACCTGACCCAACTGCAGCATCGGTATAAGTGGACTGAAATGATTCCAGAACCTGATGTTGGGAGCGTAGTGCTTGTCAAGGAGGATGACCTACCTCCTGCTAAATGGCTTTTTGGTGTAGTTGTCGATAAACATCCCGGTTTGGACAAGCTTACACGTGTCGTGAGCATTAAATATAAAGGAAACATAGTCAAAAGACCTTTGTCAAAATTAATTCTGTTACCTACATCAAAGTAAGATTACCTTCATAAATCATAATACAAGATTAATGAGGTTAAGTGTCACTAAAGTTTTTTTTTACAGTCGAAATTGTTATAAGAAGAGAATGTATTTAACTAGCATATTTAAAAAAAAATATATCTCCATATTTCCAATCTGGCTACTGTAATGTATACATGAATCCTACTTTCACTGGGCCGATTGTATATTGTTTGTTAGTTTTAGCACCTATTTTAAGCTGGACACGGTCCATGGCGGCCGGTATGTTCAATTTGTACTAAGTAGTTTAGTTCTCCGTGCAACCGATAGATGGCGCTGTACCGTATTACATCGCGGTGACGAATGGTTTTCTGTTTAACTCAAGTGTACAAGGTTTTTCGGTAATATATGATCTGTTACGTACCGCTATATTAAGTTTTATTTTGCAACCAATATAAGTGGGATTTTTGGGATTGTTCAGTTACTGACATCTTAAATCGGTTTTGTTTGACAGCTTTTACTTGTCCTCCTCGTCCGATAGGAATATTAATGTTATTAATAAGGTTTTGCTTCGACGTCGTTTTACTTAAATCAGAGGTGGGATTGTGTAAAGCAATCGTATTCATTTGACAGTTCAAAACGTACGGTATGATCTGTCAAACGACAAGGAACAAAGCGTTTGACAGATCATACTGTACGTTTAGAACTGTCAAATGAATACGATTGCTTTACACCTTAGAAGTACTATCCCCTAGTAATAATTTTATGCTTTACACAATTCCACCTCTGAATGGCATGCTAGACGATGCGTTGCGTCGCGAGTCGTCAGAAGGAGCGTGCAACGGATTTATGAGTGAAAGCGCGGTTCCTCGCGATTTTGTCCGTGCGTTTTGAGATTGCTTCCTCCCCTCTCGTCGCAGCGTAAGGTTTTAGAGCCTAAAGCTTTCCTCGATAAATAAGCTAACCAACACTAAATATGTTTTCAAATCGGTCAAGTAATTGACGACGCGTTTGGTGTATTGGTTAGCGCTCCTGACTATTACGCCGCCGTTGCGGATTCAAATCCCGCAAGGGGCAAATGTCTTTGTGATGAGACCGAATATCTGTACCTGAGTCACGGATGTTTATTACGTATTTAAGTATTTATGGGAGACGCGTCATAATCGTTGTCTGGTATTAGTAACAAAAGGATGAAAATTCCTTACTTCGAAACCACGACAATTGGTGTGTTGTCTGGCAAAAAAAAAAAACTGAAATTAGCGCGTTCAAATATACAAACTCTTCAGTTTTATAATTTTAGCTTAGATATGACCGACGCAAAGCAACGCAAATGTGTACTTTGCTCTTACGTGGATTTCTTCAATTTTTCATAAGCTTTTACTAAGGTGAACTTGCGTATATCAGGGTGAACTTAGTTCTGGATTAAATCTTCTACTGTCACTGTCATGGTTAAATAACTGACAGAGTCAGAATGATGATTTGATCTGGGATTTAGTGACCAACATTTTCTTCAACCGAACATGACGTTAAGTTTGTCTTCAAAAAAATATATTCAAGAGGAAAATATATTTCAATGAGAGTCCAAAATTAATAGGTTATATTCTTATTCATTCGGCGGAGAAACAATGTACTCTCCGATAACACAATGCACTGCTTTAATGTTGGAAAATAATTCAAATTTCCATTGTGTCCGCCCATACTCTGCTTCCGTTTGCCATGCGTGATATAGCAGGTCATAGTCAAATTTATTCATTCTGAATGAACCCTGCAAAGTAGTTTACAAATTAAAATTATATAAATACATATGATTTTGGGGGACAAAGTAAGTGGTAGGCTAGACGCGTCGCGTTGCGATGATGTATATCAGGTAAGCGTGTTGCATTGCGATATTACAGTACTTGTGTGAGGCACCATCTGCGTTGAAATTATTGCGTTGGACCGTCGCATCGAAACGCTCGGGAGGCTTCGTAGAGTTAGTAAGTTTAGTAGAGGTTTGTAAGCTAATATCGGTGTGTAGGGGACTAGACAATAATCATATTCTTTTGTGCTCCGTTATTTAGCGACTGATACTTGCACAATCTTAGTAGTGCCAACAGTATTTTGTAGGTTTTGGCGGGGAGATGGGATATTGCCCTGATAAGGCACTTAATCTCCAGAACATACAAATTAGTTAATTTTAAGTGAATTCATTAAGTATTGTTGATTCGAGTCGCAATTTTACTAGTAACTAGTGATCCCGGCAAAACTCATTGTGTGGCCATCGGCGGCCCAGTCCCGTCTTATAGTTATTATCCTCCATTTTATCATCCGTAAAAGCCTTCCCTGGACCTCCAAGAATATTTCTAGACTAAAAATCTGCCAAGTCGGTTCATCCGTTTTTGATTTTAAGCGAGATCAATCGATAAAGATGAAATAAGAAACCAAAAATTTCGCGCACGGGCGGGACTTGAACCAGCAACCTTTTGGCAAACCGGGCCAAAAACTTTGGCCCGGTTATATCAATTACCCAGCGATACTAACGATTAGGAGATATAAGACCCCTTACACACTTCGACTTTTATCATCAATGCAGTCGTGCGTTTTGAAAACGCGCTCCAACATCGCGTCTCAAGCAATGAACAAATTTAATTTAGCATATTTATGCGCGTTAGTATCGATGCAAACGCACGTTGGCATCGCGACTGTATCGATGCAAAAAGTAGCGCAGTCTGTAAGGTTGACATTATGCGACTGCATCGATGCTAACGCGCGTTAGAATCTCGACTGAATCGCTGCTAAAATTCACAGTGTGTGAATGGTCTTTTATGTCATAACTCTGTCAGTAATTCTACGGATCAAAAGTTAACTGAAAAAAAAACTTACCTTTGGCAAAGAACAAGTATTGTCGTTCAATGTAGCATTCATCAACCGCGCTGTTAGTTTGACTATGTATGTATGGCAGCTCAAGTCCGTTAGTTGTTTTAGTACCCAGGTGTTATTTCTCCATTTATAATTATGTGCTCTTACCTAAAATATTTGTCATCAAGCTTTATTAAAATACGTGATGTACAGTGTTACAAAACTACAAGTAAAAATTGAAGGGGGCTTGGAACTTGGAATACTTGGAATCGGAAACTTATGATCTTTCTTCTAGGGACAGGTCGAAAAACAACAATGTCCTTTAACTGATCTTTAGTTAGTAGGTACTACGTATAGAAATGCTATCCCAAGCAAAAAATTGACGCACATACGATGACAATATTGTGACGTATCCTTTGAAAGAATATGAAACCGTTTGTATGAGTTGATGACAATTGGCGTCGTTTTCGTAGTGTCGTTCCATACGCTATTAAATAGTAGTGCAATGCGTGACTCATTTGTTTTCTATGTTGAGTTGGAATTAATACTGAGTATCTACTTTTATTCCTTTCGGGTAGTTTATTTTTCTTTTGAGCTTTTTGATCTGCAATCAGTCGCAAGACTATAATCAGATTTGTGGGGTGCAGAAGGTCGTTTGCGGAGCAGGAGGCCAGTGTCTCACTGTCTACTCAGATTACGTGGCTCCTCTTCAATATCTTCACCACATGGTCGTTTAGTAATCCAGATGCTAGTGGATTTGGATGACGTGCCAAGCGTTCTGCGTGTTGCAGCTTATAGCGCTCTATTTCAGCGGCTACTGTTGAAACATTTAAATAATTGTGGACCTCATCGTTTTTGGTGAACCATGGATCATTGACAATACTCTTCAGTATATTATTTTGCACTCTCTGTAGGCACATAATGTTGCTATTGCTGGCAACTCCCCAGATCTGAATACCGTATGTCCATATGGGTTTCAGAATGGAATTATATAGAAGCAGCTTATTATCCAAGGAGAGCACTGAGTTTCTACCCATCAATCAGTATAAACTCCTGAACTTGTTATTGACTTGATCTCTCTCCATTTTGATGTGATTTTGCCAAGTCAAGCGTCTATCTAGGTGGAAACCGAGATTTTTCACACAGTCAGTTTTTGGTAAAATGTTATTTGCCAAGCTAACTGGAGGACAGTCTTGTTTTATTAAAGTAAATGTTATGTGGTTGGATTTCTGGGCGCTGGCTTGGATACCCCATTGTTTGAGCCAGTCAGAGGTAGAGTTCAATAAACGTTGTAGTTTTACACTTGCTGTATGAGGATTGCTGTCCACAGCCAATAAGGCGATATCATCGGCATAGGTAGCAACCATGACATCCTCAGAAGTTGGCGTGTAGATGTTGTAAAGGATTGTTCCAAGAACCGAGCCCTGGGGTACGCCAGCAGCGATGGGCATCAGGAAGGATCGGGCATCGCCATGTTTGACTTGAAACAATCTGTCGGAGAGGTAGGATTCAAGGATATGAAACACAGAGTGCGGTAGTTTCTTTTTGATTTTGCAAAGCAGTCCCTTGTGCCATACGCGATCGAAGGCCTGTTGAACGTCCAAAAATGCAGCAGAACAGTATTTTTTGTTCTCAAAGCATTGTCTTACACAATGGTATATTCGATGGACTTGTTCAACGGTCGAGTGAGCCCTGCGAAAGCCAAACTGGTGTTCAGGGAATAGTCCCTGGTATGGTATAGACCATACCGGAGTATGACTTCATTCAATGTCTTAAGAAAGACGCGTTCCCACAGTTTGGAGAGGACTGCCGTAAGACTTATTGGTCGGTATGATGAGCACTCGTGCGGGGGCTTGCCGTCTATGTGGATCGTTACGATTTCGGACACTTTCCACAGGATCGGGAAGTGGGAGAGTCTGAAGGTGGCGTTAAAAAGGCAGGTCAGAAAATTTATACACTTTCTTGGAAGCTCTTTGAGGATTCTCGGAGTGATCAAGTCAAAGCCTGGTGCCTTCTTACGGTTGAGCAATTTGATTTCTTGTGCAATCTCTTTGGGTGATGTTGGTTTAAGAGGTAGACACAACTAGATGTCTTGGTTCAATATACATATTCAGTTTCATCCTCATTACCTTTGTTTGGTTTGAATACCTCAGCAAGATGTGTTGCAAATGTTTCAGCTTTCTCTTGGTCAGAACGAGCCCATGTGGTCTTACTTCTTAGAGAGGAGAATGATTGCTGGGGTCTGTTATACGCTTAGTTGCCTTCCATAGGGAATTCTCACCTCTCGCTGTTGGAGAGATAGTTTCTAGGGTCTTCCGTAGACTTTAATTTTTTTGTTCCTCCAAAGATAATCTCAACTCCTTAATAGCTTTGTTGAGGTTAGTCTTATCCGAATGGTGTCGCGACAGCTGCCATGTCCTTCTGAGACGCCGCTTCTCAGCGATTTTATGCTTTGTTTCAACAGGCAGCACTATGGAAGTATCCGGTATTTTCTATTAAAAGGAGTATTTTTCCATGCTGCTACTTGTACGAGGTTTGTAAAATGTTTGCAGGCATCCTCAACGTCTTCACGGGTTTTCAACGGAATCCTCAAGTCGACATGCTCATCGAGATATGAACGAAAACCATCCCAGTCTGTTTTCCGTTAGGCAGCAACGCAGGTCCCTCACGGCTGATCACAGTTGTAGATACGGTCAAA
Organism: Pyrausta purpuralis; assembly: GCA_963924145.1. Classification (NCBI taxonomy): domain Eukaryota; kingdom Metazoa; phylum Arthropoda; class Insecta; order Lepidoptera; family Crambidae; genus Pyrausta; species Pyrausta purpuralis. The sequence continues at coordinate 5,680,432 of OZ001663.1, read as the reverse complement.
ATAGCAGGCGTATGATCAGAAGAGCCGTCGAAGTTAGGTTCCGTTCCAGTGTAGAGGTAGCCTATGCCTTTAGTTACGAAGAAGTCCACTAGATCAGGTACCTTGTTCCGGTCAGTGGGCCAGTAAGTTGGTTCACCAATTGACATAGTATAGTAAAGATGTTGGTCTATGCAATTTTTTAGCTGTCTCCCTCTAGTGCGGGTTAGTCTGCTTCCCCAAAACGTGTGCTTAGCTTTCCAATCGCCTCCAGATATGAATCTGTTGCCGAGGGTTTTAAAGTAATCATGAAACATACTATCTGTTATTTTATATCTGGACGGGCAGTAGACCGCTGATAGAGTTATAGGTCCTGTGCTATCCTCGAGCCTAACGCTGGTTGCCTGTAGATGACTGGTGGAGTACGGTTCAAGAAGACAGTGTTTCAGGGAAGTCTTGATAGCCAGAGCCGAACCAGCGCTTGCACGACCCTCGGGGTTGGGGGCAGGGGTACTGTAGATTTGGAACCCTTTAAGACTTAAGATGAGCTATTACATTTGGCGTGTGACTCGGAAATCAAGACAACATCAAGTTTGTTAGAGGCTATGAGTACTTCAAGTTCATTAATGTTAGGTGATAAGCCGTTAATGTTCCACGTAGCTATTCGTAGTGACACCATTATTTAGCAAGCTTAGGGATGATGAAAGTGAGGAGACTCAACAATGTGCTGATTTGTTGCAGGAGTACATCTATCTTTTCTGATTGCTTCATCAGTAATGCTTCTACTGTATTAGTTTGTTGGCTGTGATTAATGTCACGTACTTTATCTGAGAAACTGATGGTTCTAGCGGCTTTTGTTACTTCTGCATAACTAGTATTAGATGTAGTGTTGGAAGGGATCGTTGTTGAGGGTACTGAATCTTCTGCTGGCACTCGTTCAGGTTTGTCGTTAGTTTTAAGTGCATCATTGCGAATAATTAGAGTGTTCGGACCACTGCGCTTCAGTTTTTTGGCTACAATTTCCTTGTAGACTTGACAGCCCTTATAGTTGGCAGGATGATCACAACCACACAAGGCACATTTCACTGGAGTATTTCTGTCTTTTTTGGCGCAGTCTGCGGTTCTATGCCCTTCCCCACATTTAACGCAACGATATGGTCTCATGCAATTGTTTTTGCAGTGTCCGTATCGTTGGCATCGATGGCACTGGACTGTAGTTTTGGATTTTCGTGGATCTTCAATTTTAACTCGTTGGTGAAATATATATTGTATGTATGTAACAGCTTTATTGTTGACATTGGGTTCCAGATTAACAAAAACGTATACGACTGTTTTCTGTCAGCACCGAATCGCGCATTTATGATCTCACCACGGACTTTGTTACCCGTCTTTTTTATATCCTTCACAATTTTCTTCAGTTTTAAAATTTGAAACAATTTGTATAAAACTTTTATGAGTTCCGTGCCTTTGTTAGAATAGCACCATTAGGCTGTTGTTGTTGTCTGGGTTGCTTGTTCTGTCTTAAAATTATTCGGAAATCGTTTTATATCAAAGGGCTGACGTGTGCCGCCCCCGTGCCTCGGAAAAAAAGTTTTTACTAGAGCAATAGCCTCATTAGCGTTGCGTTACTTTGTTGCGTTGCGTCAGCGCTCCGTCGTTGTCCGAAAACAGGTGCCACACGCAACGCAACCGAGACTTCAATGTAGCTTCGCTCGAAGTGAAAGGAGAGTTTGTATTGCGCAAACACTAAGTTAACACTAGGTTAAAATGTCCTCCGCACATTTCTTATCTTGGTTGTGATTGACTTTTGGAATTTGCTTCGAAAATAATTCAATTTATTGTTATTTACCAGTCACCGCAATTATTTGCCAATTAATTCCTCAAACATTATTTTTTTACGCTTTTGTTTATGCGACCGCCGCGGCGGCGGCCTTTTTATTCGTGAGCGTCTACGTTTCGAATTAATTTACGTCATCTTCAGTGACAAATTTGTAATTGCTATTAATTTCACTGGGATAGTAGCTACCTTTAAACTGGTAATCGGCTTTATTATAGTTACATTCGCTCTGAAGCAGGTTGCATTAATCGAACATTTGTAAATCTGATGGTGTACATTTAAAAAAGTGCCGTAATTCATATGGCGGTTCGTTATTTCTTTCCCTTTGCATGCGCGAAAGTCCGTTATTGTAGTTTTGAAGGGTCCCTGCAACAATAATATTTATGTTAGTATACTTACGCATTCGCATGCGGAGGCGATGCGGCTAACGATACCGACAAGGACGTAACTATCGCATCTCGCTATGCTAGACCGAGACATAATAACATATATACTTTTACGAAAAAACGCCACAAAATATTCTTTGACTACAAGCTTGAAGGGCAGACACTGGAGAGAAAGACTTCAGTCAAGGATCTTGGCGTATACTTTGATGATGATCTCTCCTTCCGGTCACATTACCAACACATAGTCAACAGTTCGCTACAAACTTTAGGGTTCCTCACAAGGGTTACAAAAGATTTTAAGAAACCGGCTAGTCTGATCACCTTGTTCTATTCCCTAGTTCGGAGTAAACTGGAATATGGGTCAGTCGTTTGGTCACCTCATTACGAAGTCCACTCAAAACACATAGAGAAAGTGCAGAAAAGGTTCACTAAAACTGTTTGCTTCCGTTGTAATTTAGGGCGCTCTTCGGGGTCATACACGGAAAGGCTAAAGAAACTTAATATAACTAGCTTGACTATTCGAAGGCATCAACTCGATTTAATAGTCCTACACAAAATCGTGCATCACACACTTGAATCCCCTGATCTTACCTCCTCACTAGCCTTCAACACTAGGGTTAACATGAGGCGTTCATTACCCACTTTTGTCTTGCCTGGATACAGAAACAATGTCTCACGGCACAACCCTGTCGCCAGAATGTGTCGCCTATATAATCGTTTACAGGACAGGCTTGACATATACAACGCTAGCTCTTCTCGGTACAAAACTGCAGTAAAAGCTGTCGCAGATGACCTCAGCTAAGCCTCAGAACAAATCATTTATTTCGGACAACAAAATCCATGGGTTAGTAATACTGGGTAAATCTTTAAATCTTTAAATCTTATTTTGTATTTTAATTATAAACTTAGCTTTGTATTTTAAGATAATTTGTTTACACGCTACTTAAGTTTGGCGCACAGGTGTAACACTTTAGGGCATTAGTCCAGTTCCTCTTAGTTTTTAATATTTATATACTACCTTAATACGATTAATGTCTGTTTTTGTTACCTATGAAATAAAAAAATAAAAAAAAAATAAATAAAATAAAAATATAACTCATAGCGTATGTCATTGGCATATGTTATGCACATTTCGTGGTGGACTAACGGCGAAATCGTGGAACACACATTTCTCCGTCTCCGCGTCTTGATTTGACTCCGTTCCCGTGAGTTGTCGCGTGATATTTTTATAACCTATACCAGGGGGGTGTCACTCCGAAGTTTAGGTACGTTCGAGCGACTCAGTACGCCGAGCATAAATGAGCGCGGGGCTGTGCCGCTCGCGGACCGCGCCACGCGCTTGTGACTGTGTTTATTTTCTCAGCCTGTGACTGACTTCGTTACAACGAAATAACTGTTAATAATTTCAGATATGTGTTCCTTATTATGACATTATTTATCAAAACAAATTTTGTAGGTAGGTATTCAACATTTTTTGTTCAAAGAAATAGGTTTGAGTTTAAGATACCTACCCTGTTACTTACGTCAATCTTACTTAAAATAAACGGAAACAGGTCAATAAACTTAGTTTAAATTAAGCATAATATTTATAAGTACCTACCAAATTACTTAAGTAATTTTGTGTTTGGATTTTACGTAGTCCAAAATCTAATAGTCCAAGAGCTAAAGTTCATTATTTTACTTTAGCTATATAATATCACCCTTAATTTTTAGGTATTCAAATAAAATTAATCTTGATTTTGATAGCATTTATAAAGGTACGATAGATAAGGTTCACATAAACAAAAGTCTCTTTTTGTAGTTAAGTACGGACAACAGCAAATTAAGGTTAACACTGGTGTAGGCGACGCGCGGTGCACTTCCCTTTTGCGGGGAGCGGGGGCGGGGAACGTACGCGCTGCGGCTATTTTTTGAATGCACAGTCAGTCGGCCCACCGCTCCGCGAGACTTAACCCACGACGCTCCTGGTCAATTTTGTAACGGTTTTGTGGCTTTTCTATTATACGCTCATATTGAACTAGAAGAAGGTGTCCTTAATCGGTGCCAACCGTTCCCCTCCCGTTTCAAGTGGTCTTCGAGCGGATTTTGTGGTTGGAACTGCGCAAGTCGGATGTTTCATACTCCGCCAAGTAAAATGGTGAACACACGTGGCACAGCTCGTAACAAGAAACACCAATCGAATGAACCTAAAAACCTGAAACCAGAAAGCGATGTTATTGAACAAAAGAGCCCCATCTGCAGTGTCACAAAAATGAAAATCGAAACTTACCCGCGCGCAGCAAGTAAAAAATCGTCGAGTTCTTCTGTTCGCGCTCGTAAATTGCAACTGGAACTGCGAGCGGCTGAAGAAAAAGCGCGGATTGAAAAGGAGCTCATAGATAAGCGGCTGGCCGCAGACTTAGCTGAAATCGAAGAATACAGTTCACGCTCAAGTTCACGGTGCTCCATGAATGATGTAGGCAAGTGGATTGACCGCAGTCAGCAGGAATTACATAAAGCACAGGCTATCCACGAGATTGTCAAACCCCAATACCCGGAAGTCAGTTCGGGTAACCAGGATGCTGTGCACCAATTGGCCACTGCACTTCGCGATCTTGCCACATCGACGGCCGAAGCCGGCCCTAGTACCAACTTGCTAAGTCGCCTGAGTACCCCGAAGGATTTACCTATTTACAGTGGGGACCCAATGGAATGGCTGCATTTCAAACAGACTTACGAGGAGTCTACTGCAGTATGTAAGTTCAGCCCCACAGAGAATTTATGGCGTTTGAGAAAATGCCTAAAAGGAGCCGCTAAAGAAGCTGTAACTGCGCCATTGGTAACCAGTACATCTGCCGAGGAAGTGATGTCCACGCTAGAATTGCAATTTGGTAACCCGGATGTCATTTTATCCCGCATAGAATGGGAAATAAACAGATTACAGGCGCTGCCACTAGATTATCACAAATACCTAGTGCAATTTTCTATAAAGATCAAAAATTTCGTAGCAGCTGTTTGTGCCCTTAGCCGCACCGAATACCTGCACGACACGAACATCACAAAAACAATTCTCTTAAAGATGCCTACAGTTTTGCTGTCCAAATGGGCGGATTACTGTCATACCTCAAGAGACAGTTTAGTACCTAAACTCACGAAGCTATCTGGATTCTTGAACGAAGAAGCAGTTAAAATTTCATCCTCTAACATCAATCTACTCAACATACGGCATAACGAAGTGTTCAAACGTAAACAAGAAAATAGTGTTAACTTAGTGCAACCGCAAACGACATTAGTGCAAAGTGCGCAAAGTGAAAGTGATCGTTGTAGGTATTGTCGCGTTTCAAATCATTCGTTACCGAACTGTAAGAAGTTTAAAAAATCGCTGCGTAGAGATAGATGGTCATTTGTTAAGCGTCAGGGTTTATGTTTTAAGTGTCTAATTACGCGGCACGATCGTAATACGTGTACCGCACCTGTATGTGATAAGAACGCTTGCGGTCAGCCTCACCACGCTCTGTTACATTACGATGTTTCCAAGCCTGCCCAAAACAGTAGCGCCACAAGCGAGTGTGTTAACGTCAACGAGCAGTGCCAGCTTGAGTCATCGTCGAGGAGTGACACGCAATCAGAGACGGTAACAAACGTAAACGTAAGTACCTATAATGTTTTGTTAAAAGTTATTCCCATAACTGTGCGCGGGCCTCACGGCGCCGTCCGAACAACAGCACTACTGGACGATGGCTCAACTGTGTCTCTTATAAGCGCTAGCTTGGCGGCAAAAATAGGTGTAACTGGCGAGAAACAGACCCTGCGTGTGAGCGGGGCATGGAATGATCATAATGTTATTTGTGAATCACAGATTGTAAACATTAATGTGTCTTCCGATGATAATACTGAGATATTTAATATAAATGCTAGAAGTGTTGAGCAACTTAACTTACCAATACAGAATTTATCATCTATTGATTGTTCTAGATATTCACACATACAAAAATTACGAAATTGTTTTGTTTTTGAAAAATGTAAACCCGAAATGTTAATCGGCCAAGATAATAATCACTTGCTTTTACCTATAGATATTATCGTGGGAAAACCAAATGAACCGATTGCCACTCGTACGCCTTTGGGTTGGTACGTGCACGGTAGGGTCTCGGGTTCGTTCCCGGCGCGCGCGCAACGCAGTGATAGTGCCTTGTTGTTGAGTACGGGCGGCGAGACTACGGAGCGCTCGGAGCTTCAGGAAATCCACGATGAAGTACGTAATTTTTTTCTCTTGAATCGATGGGAGTGAGTGGGAAGCCTAGACAGAACGCAGAAGATGTACGCGCCCTTGAAGTTTTAGAGCGGACCGCTGTATTGTGCAATGGCCGATGGTCTGTTGGGTTGCCTTGGAAGAATGAGCAGGGTTCGATGCCCGATTCTTATCAGCATGCGTTAAACAGGTTTCATAATGTTGAGAGAAAAATGAAGGCGAATCCCGATTATGAATTTAGGTATACAGATAGGATTAATCATTTGTTTGATAACGACTTTGCTAAAGAAGTACTTGGCGTGAGCATGTCTCCAAAGGTTTGGTACTTGCCTCATTTTGGGGTCGATAACCCCAACAAAATAAAGCTGAGGTTAGTGTTTGACGCTGCGGCGAAATCTAACGGCGTGTCACTAAATGATTGCCTGCTGACAGGCCCCGATCAAGGAGATCAGTGTCTCTGTTTGGCATCATGTAACGGTTCCGTGAATACTCCATAGCCGTGACAGGTGATATAAAAGATATGTTTTTACGTATTCAGATTAGGTCGGAAGATCAAGACGCGCTTAGATTTTTATGGCGGTATGATAGCCAAAGTTTGTTAAAAACCTATCATATGACATCTTTGATATTTGGTGCGAACTGTTCGCCATTCATTGCCCAGTATGTTAAAAATAAGAATGCCCAGTTATTTCAGTCATCTATGCCGTCAGCTGTGAAGGCTATTTGTGAACAACATTATATGGATGATTATATTGATAGTTTGCCCGATAAAAAATATTGCTATTGACCTTGTAAAAGATATTCGATTTATACACAATGAGGGAGGGTTTAACATTTGTAATGGGAACAGTAATTGTGAGTCTGTCTTGGATACTATCCCTAAGGAATCTTTAGGTTCAGCTGCGGTGGCATTTGAACTCAATCAAAATCAGCTAAGCCAACGCACGCTCGGTTTGTTGTGGGAACCTAAGGATGATACATTGAGGTTCGATTTATCATTTAAAAACTTACCGATGAATATAATGAACGGGTCACAGCGTCCTACCAAACGTCAGTTCTTACGTGTTATTATGTCCATTTATGACGTTTACGGATACCTATCGCCGTTTACATTGACAGGTAAACTAATTTTACAGGATACATGGACGCTCGGTCTGGGATGGGATGACTTTTTGCCTGATAAGTTACACAATAAATGGTTAGCGTGGGTAACTCAGTTAAATGATGTGAGTAAAATTAGTTTCGCGCGACATTATCAGTGCGCGGGCGCAATAGGTACAAACTCCGCGCAACAGGCCGCGGCCGCCACCCCTACGGCGCCGGCGCCGTCCGAAAATGTAAACAGCTGTTATGACGATTTGCAATTACACGTTTTTACAGACGCGTCAACTAAGGCGATGTGTGCCGTAGCATATTGGCGCTGGAATAGCGATACGGGGGTGCGTTGTACATTCGTGGCCGTGAAAAGTCGTGTTGCTCCCGTGAAACATGTGTCTATACCTAGACTAGAACTACAGGCGGCCTTGCTCGGCGCCAGACTAGCAGATACCATTGTTAGGGAACACCGGTTACGAATTTGTTAGTCGTCATTTTTGGTGCGACTCGACTACAGTCTTACACTGCTTGAGGAATGGTTCGCGAAACTATGAAGTGTTTGTCGCTCACCGCTTAGGTGAAATAGATGAGTTATCGCGCGCGTCTGAGTGGCACTACATACCTACACACCTAAACATTGCGGATCACGGTACTAGGGAGTCGTATGATTGTTCCGTGTTACAGAACGAGTGGTTAACCGGGCCCACCTTTCTTTACGAGAAGGAATGCGCGTGGCCCACAGATGCATGTACGCCTGAAACAGATGAAAGTAAATTAGAAATAGTAAACCATATTCAGACAAACCCTATTGACTTACCTGTCCCGGATGCGTCTCGCTTTTCGAGTTGGTTGCGTTTAATTAAATCAGTGTTTTACGTACTTACCTTTATAAACAAATGTAGAAAACTTACCCAAATCACGGACGACGATTTAATGAGACAAGCAGAAACTTTGTTGATACGTCGAGCGCAGCAGCAATCATTTAGTGACGAATTAACTGCTATATCAGCTGACCGGTGCGTTGATAGGAAAAGTAAATTACTTACCTTGTCACCATTTGTAGACGAGCACGGTGTGATGCGCGTCGGCGGCCGCGTTGACGCTGCTATAGGCGTTGCAGATGATGTTAAGAAACCAATTATTCTAGATGGACATCACCATGTATCAAAATTAATCGTTATGCATTAACATAAAAGGTTTCATCACGCTAGTCAGGAAACAGTTGTTAATGAACTTAAACAGAAGTACTGGATCACAAGGCTGCGTCCAACGGTTAAGAATGTCGCGTCTAAATGTATGTTCTGCCGCATCAGAAAAGCGTCTCCGCTGGTACCTAGGATGGGTGATTTGCCTAAAGCACGCGTAGCTCACGGACAAAGACCTTTTACATATTTTGGGGTTGATCTTTTCGGCCCCATGGATGTGACATTAGGAAGGCGATGGGAAAAGCGTTATGGGGTGCTCTTCACTTGCCTGACGGTAAGAGCAGTCCATATAGAATTAGTCAGCACGCTCACGTCAAGTTCCTTAATTATGGCACTACGCCGAATGGCAGCGAGGCGCGGTTGGCCCCTGCATTTGTACTCGGACAGTGGCACCAACCTGAGAGGTGCAGATGCTGAACTCCGAGAATCAGTTAAGCAGCTCGATCAAAATGTTTTAAAAGATGCAGCTCTAAATTACGGGACCAGTTGGACTTTCATACCGCCCGCGAGTCCTCATTGGGGTGGGGCATGGGAAAGGCTCATTCGCAGCGTAAAAGCTGCCCTAAAGGTCACCCTCAGGGAGCAAGCCCCGCGTGATGAGGTGCTCGCCACCTTGATGTCAGAGGTCGAATGTGTAGTCAATAGTAGACCGCTTACGCATGTGTCCGTGGACCCAGTTAGTGCGGAATCATTGACGCCTAATCATTTTCTTTTGAGCACTACTTCGAATCTGCCTACTTTAGGGGTTTTTGACAACTCCAGTCCGTTCTTGCGCAATCAGTGGCGTGAGTCTCAGAGGTTGGCGGACATCTTCTGGCGAAGGTGGGTAAAGGAGGTTCTTCCCACGTTACTTCCACGCAAGAAGTGGAACCAGGAGTCTAGGCCTTTACGAATCAGGAAATTTTGTTTGATCGTAGATCCGGACTCACCCAGAAACATGTGGCTGAAGGGCACCGTTCAGTCGGTTTTCCCAGGCAAGGACGGTCGAATAAGAATGTTAGATATTAAGATTAAATCTGGTAAAGTGCTTCGGCGGTCGGTTGCACGCGTCGCCCCAGTACCTATGGAAGATGAGTGCTGGTGAAGCAGCACTGGGGTGGGGCGTGTAGGCGACGCGCGGTGCACATCCCTTTTGCGGGAAGCGGGGGCGCGGAACGTACGCGCTGCGGCCATTTTTTGAATGCACAGTCAGTCGGCCCACCGCTCCGCGAGACTAAACCCACGTCGCTCCCGGTCAATTTTGTAACGGTTTTGTGGCTTTTCTATTATACGCTCATATTGAACTAGAAGAAGGTGTTCTTAATCGGTGCCAACCGTTCCCCACCCGTATCAACTGGTATCTTATGCAGTTGACATTAGGGCTAGTTTGCAACAAAAGTGTGTGTAACCTAAGATGCTGGCGAATGTACTATATATTTTTTTATAATTTTTTTTTTTTTTTTATATTTATTGAAATTATTTATAATGAACTAAAATTTTTAAATAATATAAATTTTAAAACGGCGGTGCGCCCGCGCAACATGCTCACTGCCCTAACCGGGCTGAGGCCGAGCTATGATTTATGACCCAAACTGCACGGGGAGAATAATTCTACTATACAATATTATTTGGTTAAGTGTGATGTACAGTCGACAGCACATCAGGTTATCCACTTTTGTTGCAAACTAGCCCTTATTACACTGCATTAGATACCGCAGTGTTTACCTTGACGTGCTGTCCGTACATACATGTGTGTTTGGTTTGTACTTTCATTTCTCCTAATTCAGTAATTTGTACCGAATAATTAAATTAGACAGAGTAAACACTTATTTTAATATTGAACGAACGCTGACACTATCAATTACTTTCTCCGATAGAACACAGTCAAGAAATGTGCTAGGTCCTCTAGACTATTTATTTTATTTGAGTAGCGCGTTGTGTACCTACGCGTATGTTCGTGCCACGCGCCGCTCGCAACCCTGACACATTCAAGGCCGTGAAACAGGGAAAGCGTTACGTGTTAGAAAGAGACAGGTATAGATAGGTAGATGAAACAACCTTGAATTAAAATAGTGCGAAGTGAATTACACTTCATTGCGTTGCAGCAAAAGTTGTTTTTACGTTATCATTCTTAGCACAGTGATCCTTCTGTACGTAGTACTATTATATTTTCTGTGCCTATACTCAGATTTTGATAAGAAAGACCAGAATGACAGCTTCAATCGCACTTTTTACTTTTAAATGTTGCAAGCGTAGTGCAATAGTGTTGTAAAAATCAATTGTAAGCTTAATTGAATTGATGATACTCAGACTTACGATTTTTCAATATTGTGATATTATATATATTTCATTACATATTTCTAAATATGGTTCAATCATTTAAAAGCAACAAAGATTATTTAGGAACAGCACTATTTTTAAATTACGTAAAAGTGGCCACCCACAAAATGTCATTTTTAGGCTTCCGTTGCCAAATAGCAAAAAACGGATCCCTTATAGTTCCGTCAATTCTGTCTGTCTGTCTGTCTGTGTGTCCGTCCGTATGTCACAGCCGTTTTATTCTGTAACTATAAACATCACACTGTTGAAATTTGGTACAAAGTTATATTTGCAGTCAACACAATATTGTGGTATTTTACTAAGTACAAGCACAGACAATATAATAGTACTACGTACATAAGGATCACTGTGCTAAGAATGATAAAGTGAAAACAACTTTCGCTGCAACTCAATGAAGTGCAATTCACTTCGCACGATTTTAATTCAAGGTTGTTTCATCTACCTATCTATACCTGTCTCTTTCTATCACGTAACGCTTTCCCTGTTTCGCGGCCTTGCATGTGTCAGGGTTGGGAGCGGCGCGTGGCACGAACATATGCGTAGGTACACACCACGCTACTTAAATAAAATAAATAGTCTGGAGGACCTAGCACATTTCTTGACTGTGTTCTATCGGAGAAAGTAGTTGATAGTGTCAGCGTTCGTTTAGTATTAAAAATAAGTGTTTACTCTGTCTAATTTAATTATTCGGTACGAAATTACTAAATTCGGAGAAATGAAAGTACAAACCAAACACACATGTATGTACGGACAACAGCACGTCAAGGTAAACACTGCGGTATCTTATGCAGTTGTAATAAGGGATAGTTTGCAGTAACTACAAAAAGAGACTTTTGTTTATGTGAACCTTATCTATCGTACCTTTATAAATGCTATCAAAATTGAGATTAATTTTATTGGAATACCTAAAAATTAAGGGTGATATTATACAGCTAAAGTAAAATAATGAACTGTAGCTCTAGGACTATTAGATTTTGGACTACGTAAAATCCTAACACAAAATTACTTAAGTGATTTGGTAGGTACCTATAAATATTACGCTAAATTTAAAGTAAGTTTATTGACCTGTTTCCATTGATTTTAAGTTAGATTGACGTAAGTAACTGCGTAGGTATCTTAAACTCAAACCTATTTCTTTGAAAAAGAAATGTTGAATACCTACCTACAAAATTTGTTTTGATAAATAATGTCATTATAAGGAACACATATCTCAAATTATTAATAGTTATTTCGTTGTAACAAAGTCAGTCACAGGCTGAGAAAATAAACACAGTCACAGGCGTGTGGCGCGGTTCGCGAGCGGCAGCCCCGCGCTCATTTATGCTCGGCTTACCGAGTCGCTCGAACGTACCTAAACTTCGGAGTGACACCCCCCTGGTAGAAGTAAGTGGATTCCCTAATTCAGTTAATGTTGGCACGGAACCCTCAGTGCGCGAGTCCGACTCGCACTTGGTCGGGTTTTGTCTATCTAATTAACAATTAGAGTGTGTATACACTGAACAGCTGTTCCTTTAATTTTCTACACGCTCAAACAAACACACTCTTTAGCTTTGGAAACGCGTTTACGCGATTAGTATAGATATTTTCACTGCTTGCTACTTACCTTTGCTTCAGATTATCAACACACCTTTTAATTTGTGGTACAGTATAGTTATTTTTTAGGGTTCCGTTCGGCAAAAAACGGAACCCTTATAGTTTCTTCAAGTCTGTCTGTCTGTCTGTCCGTTTGTATGTCACAGCCACTTTATTCTGAAACTTTTAGTATTCCACAGTTGAACCGTAGATTTATCCTGTTAACCGCTTTACGATTCTCATAAAAAATACTCTTATACATGAAACTAAAACCTAATAAATTTCTTAAGCCTTTTAAAATGACATCTAGGTTCCTAAAACCATTTTCTCTTAAAGTCTAACGTTTGAGAGATAGACGCTTCCAAAGTGGTAAAATGGCCGTCCTCCCCTTATCGAACTTTTAAACTATAGTCCATTGAATGAGTCCCTCCAAGGGGGGTCTAGAGTGCGTGAGTTAGTAACGTAAGATGTTTCGTTGGAAACATGTCAAAAGTCCCTAGGTAATAAACATACTAAAACCCCGGGACACTAGGAGGAGCCCCGGAGTGGGGGGAGGGGGGAAAAGGGTCCATTTTTTCATTTTTCGCTTAAATCTCAAAAACGGTACATGTTAGAGAAAAACTTTCAAGGAAAAGTTGAAAGGCCATAAAATTATCTACAAGTTGTACCTAAATCATTTTTTTCTATTAGCAGCCGTTTTCGAGCTACATCCCATGAAAGGTGAAAAATTCGAAAACATAAGCAAACTTTAGCATAAGCTTAACGAGGGCGGACCCCTTCCCATGCTACGTGTGAAACTTCATAGAAAAAATCCAAACAACGGATAATGTTGGGACATTGATGTCATATGAGAGGCACTAGAGGAAAAAAATAAAAAATCTAGTATCGTAACTACCCTAATAAAATTCAATTCCTCCTAAACGCCTCCATGGTGGAATCTGGTTTTTTTATCAATGATAGACCTAATTATGAGCAATCTATCGGTACTGGTCACAAGTTGCACTTTTGAGCTTTTTGGAAGAAAAAATAAAAAAGATCAAGTTCAGTAACTCAAACTACCCTAATATAATATTTTGACAATCGATTCCTCCTAAAGGCTTCCATGGAGGAATGTGTTTTTTTTACCAATAATAGACCTAATTAAGAGCAATCTATCAGTACCAATCACAAGTTGCACTTTTGAGCTGTTTGGAAGAAAAAAAATAAAAAGGTCAAGTTGCGTAACTACCCTAATATAATATTTTGACAATCAATTCCTCCTAAAGGCTTCCATGGAGGAATGTGTTTTTTTTACCAATGATAGACCTAATTAAGAGCAATCTATCAGTACCAATCACAAGTTGCACTTTTGAGCTTTTTGGAAGAAAAAAAATAAAAAGTTCAAGTATCGTAACTACCCTAATAAAATTCAATTCCCCGTAAACGCCTCCGTGGTGGAATCTGGTATTTTTATCAATGATAGACCTAATCATGAGCAATCTATCTGTACCGGTCACAAGTTGCACTTTTGAGTTTTTTGTAAGAAAAAAATAAAAAGATCAAGTTCAGTAACTCAAACTACCCTAATATATTTTTTTGACAATCGATTCCTTCTAAAGGCTTCCATGGAGGAATGTGTTTATTTTACCAATTATAGACCTAATTAAGAGCAATCTATCAGTACCGGTCACAAGTTGCACATTTGAGTTTTTTGGAAGAAATAAATATTTTTTGATCGATTGATGTGATAAACATGGGTATGTAGTATGGGGAAATTGTTTGAGCCAAAATCATTTTTTACTGCGTGTAACTCAGAAATGGTAGGATATAGGAAAAAATGATTTAGGTACAACTTGTAGATAATTTTATGGCCTTTCAACTTTTCCTTGAAAGTTTTTCTCTAACATGTGCCGTTTTTGAGATTTAAGCGAAAAATGAAAAAAATGACCCTTTCCCCCTCTCCCCCCACTCCGGGGCTCCTCCTAGTGTCCCGGGGTTTTAGTATGTTTATTACCTAGGGACTCTTGACATGTTTCCGAAGAAACATCTTACGTTACTAACTCACGCACTCTTGAACTTTTTATTCAATGGACTACTAAGCGAGTGTAAATTTGGAAAAAAAAATGGTATAGGGCTTGACAAAGACTTACAACGAAAATTGGTTCGAACGATATCAAATTAGTAGTTTTTAAGATAGAGCACATTTTTAAATATCCGCTAACATAACTTTGTTATTTATACAAATAAGAAAAAAAAACTAAAACCCAACTACGACAAAAAACGACGCTGAAAAAGTATAAAATTAGATTTTCAGAATACTAAACTGAACAAAGTTGCTAATGTAGTTGCAAGTAAATGGACACGGTAGACTGTACCAAAATGCCTGCGTTGTAAATTGACAATAATGTCATACAATAATATTCAGAAGTATGCAATATTCACTATGTATGTAGAAATAAATTTTCATGTTTGGAAAACCGCAGTCACACGTTGTCAAAGTGCTACGGTAGGTAGGTATATGTAACGTGTGACTACGCCTTTCCAAAGATAAAAAAATATCTCTACATGGTGAATATTGCATACTTCAGAATAGTATTGTATGACATTATTGACAATTTACAACAAAGGCATCTTGGTAGAGTCTACTGTGTTTATTGTCGAATTCTGATGAGTAGTTTAGAAGTTACGAGAGAACAGATGAACATACATACATACATACGTACATAGCCTGTCACAAATCATAACCCTCATTTTGTTTTGCCGTAGTCAGGTAAAAACTATGAATAACACAGTCATATTAGCAGTCAACAAAATATTGTGGTATTTAGGCTAAGTGAAAGTAAGTTGAACTCTAATTCAGTTAAAGTTGACACAGAACCCTTAGTGTGCGAGTCGGACTTGGCTGGTTTTTTCTCAGCCAAACACCAATAATGAATAAATTCACGTTGAAAATATAATAATAATTACGTCCAAATGCAAGATACACTCGTAGATGCGTTTTCATCATCATCATTCTTAGCCAAAGGACGTCCACTGCTGAACATAGGCCATGGCACAGCGACTGATCAAGACGAGATGAGCGACAAGATGATGAATAATGCAAGATGCTTTATATATAATGAAGAACATGCATATATACATATATGATGAAAGAATATAATGAAGAACTTTACTTGCCACCCTCTCGAATAAAAATGTTAAATACTAGCCCGTACTACATGGCAGTCAAAATATTCAATAAATTGCCATGCCATATTCAAACAGAGTCTGACATAAAATCTTTTTTTGAAGTCCCTGCAAACATACCTAATAAACAAATGCTACTACTCATTAAATGAATATTTAAATAACTGAAGAATAAAATTTAAAGTCTATATTCATAAGTAATTCTGCACTAATTCTTAAGTATCTATATTTTATAACATGTAGTATAATTCACTTACCTTCACTTTAAGCTGCCTCTAAGTGCTATACCTTCTGGGTAACTAGGTTATAAGTACACTTAATGAACACATAATATATATCACCTATGTAATTTTGTAACACCTAGTTAGCATGCATGAATAAATGAAATAAAATAAATAAGTGCTCTTTACTTGTTATTAATTTTAAATCGTAATGAAATTCGTAGCCTTGAATTGTCTATTACAATACCTACCTTGACAGGAGATTTAGATGTTGCCAATGCGAAACTAAGTAAAAATGTTGAAATTAATAATAAAACATGACGTTGTTTCATTGTTTTGTTTGCATTTAAAATTTAAATAGCATGAAAAGCTAATGCTCTTTTTGTAATATTTTCCTGCATTACTCTACTGACAATGAGAAATAAATTAAATACCGGAAATCACTACACTTACATTTAATTATTTTGATTATTTTTATTGTTATTATAACACTAATACTCTCCTATATATAATAGACTAATCCCCAATATCTGTTTTTTAGGGTTCCGTAGCCGAATGGCAAAAAACGGAACCCTTATAGTTTCGTCAAGTCTGTCTGTCTGTCCGTCCGTATGTGACCGCCATTTTATTCTGTAACTATAAGCATTATACATTTGAAATTTAGTAGGAAGATGTGTCTTGTTAACCGCTTACCGATTCTCATACAAAAAATAAAAAATATTGACAGTTAGGAGGGGGCTCCCATACATGAAACTAATACCAATATATATTTTTTCAAATTATATATATATATATATATTTTGTCAAACCTATGCGTGTGGGGTGTCTATAGATAGGTCTTCGAAAATGACGTAGAGGTTTCTTAAACCATTTTCTTTTCACGTCTAACGTTTCATAGCTAGACGCTTCCAAAGTGGTAAAATGGGCGTCCCCCCCATCTAACTTCTAAACCAAGCAAGTGTAAATTTTGAAAAAAAATATGTAACATAGATCTTAACAAATACTTTCAACGAAAATTGGTTCGGACGAGATCGAACGAGTAGTTTTTGATATATAACACAGTTTCAACAACCGCAAACATAACTTTGTACCTCATACAAACACTATAGTTATATTTCATCACTGTAAGTTATATTTACAGTCAACAAAATATTGTGGTATTCTACTAAGTAAAAGTAAGTGGATTCCCTAATTCAGTTAAAGTTGGCACGGAACCCTCAGTGCGCGAGTCCGACTCGCACTGGGCTGGTTTTTTTCTGAATTTGTATAGGTTTAGGTTTAAAGACATTTATTGTCATAAAGACATAGTACATTATATCACTTACATGAGAATTGTCGTACATTGCATAAGTGCATAAATAAATAAACAAACAACCGGCGATACAATATTATCATGTTTGACATCGTCACAAACGATTCAACAGTAGGTACAGATTCGAATAATGCACAAAACTTCATGTAGGTACGTTAATTATTTTTCAGTGTGTTATTTAATGTATGAATTACGGAATTAAGCCGTCGGGTAGGATTTTTAAAAACTAGACATTTGATTATACATATATGTATTTATTGTAGATTTTTACAATAGTATGACTTAACTAGGTGATCACGATGATCAAATCTTAACTACCGTCTGACGCTTCCGCGATTGGAGCTAAAAGGCCCCGAAAAACTGTTCGAAGGTTTCACACTCGCGAAAACTGTCCACCAAACACATTCCTGTAATTGTCCTGCCTTCGTCTCTGAGATTTAATTGACCATGTAGTATGCCCTGCTACGCGTCTATTCACTCGTACACAGGTTTAGCGCAAGAAAGAGAAGGTAAAAAACCTCACTCCCTCCCACGCCTTACAGCACTGCCAGCCGCCGGTCGCTCATTCATGTCCGTGCGCGCGCGCCGTTCTAACGCACGCAGTAACCACAGTTGAAAAAAAAAAACAGTTCAGTTTTTGTTTCGTGCTAAACGAAACTTACCTAAGTGTGAAATTTATTCAAAAGGAAATGTGAAGTTAAACGCACTACCACGCGTAGCTGCATCATGCATGCTTTACGCTTAGCGGCCGAGCTAGTACGTGATGCTAGCCAGCCCGCATTTTTTGGCTCCGAATCAATACGCGATATTGATCTGTAGCAAAAACTGGCCGAGCTGACACGCGATGTCAGCCAGTCTTAATTATCTAGATGATTCTAGATCTTCTCTGAGACTTTTGGTATGCGTTGCTTCCTATCCTACCCTCATTTTGAGGTACTGAGACTGACTGGACTTCGGGGTCGACAACAGTAAACATCTGTGTTAATTTGCTCCACAAATAAATTAGTAAATCGTGTGTTACAGTCGATTACTAGCTTTATGTGCGCAATATTTCTATAGCTTGTGCCCTGGGCTATGTTTTTGTGAAAACCCTATCTCATTAAGTGTTGTATTATTGAAATTATAAGCAAAAAAGTGTGTAACAAATTTTATTCGGCCGTTACGAACTGACCTACGACAACCCGCGGTGCGCTCGCTGCACTGAGTCATCGCCATTGCTACTCCCGGCCCAGCCGCTGTCGTCAACTGTGTTTTGTGCGCTATCTACCGCCGAGAGGATGACATCACGTCAAGTTAGCTGCGCGGGATGCCGCGGTGTAATCACTGAAGAGAGCGCTTATATGAGGTGCGCAAAATGTAAACAATATTTTGACATTCTTTGTGCCAATTTTACGCTAGACACATACTCAACTCTTTCAATAGAATTTAAAAAGACGTGGATCTGCTTTGAATGCCGTAGTAAAATACCCAAAACGGATAATACGCATACACCTGTGCGCCAGCAGACAAGCCACGATGTGAATGTTGCTAGTGGTAGTGAGTACTTGGACGTAACTATGAGTACTCCCGACAATATCACGTTCCGTAATGGAAGGCGCCCAGTTCATTCGAAAAGTGACAATGATGTACCTAATATAGCTCTAGTAGTACAGGAAATAAAACGAATGCAGGAGGACTTTGAAAGTCGTCTGACATCAAAAATTTGTAGAATATTAACTGAGCAATTTGATGAATTCAAAACTAGTGTATTCGATAAAATCGGTATTTTAACCTCCAAAATTGATAAGTTGGAAGAACAAATAAAAGTCATAGATAGCAGTAGAAGTCCACCAATACGAGAAAATGTAAAGCCAGATCATGAATCTTTAAAACTGGTGAAGGGAAAGCTAAGCCTAAGACTAAACTAGGACCCCAGCGAAAAAAGCAAGCAACTGCCATTTCTCCGAATTTACCGACTTCGTATATAGCACCGGGGCCTTCTTCTGCTTCAGACACTGTTGCACCGATCAAAGTAGCTACTCGAGAGGCCAGTCCTAGGTCCAAAGTAAACACCGAGAGCCAAAGTGCCGAAGAATGGACACAGGTTAGGCGTAAACACGGGCGTGCGTCTTTACCTGGCGTGCTCCGTGGCACTGCAGCACCAGGAACCACTTCACTGAATGCATCGGAGCGGTGGAGGTACCTACACCTCTACTACGTGCAAGAGGGTACCACAGTGGAGCAGGTACGTATCCATCTGCGCTGTATCTGTGGTAATAACGATTGCACAGTGGAGGAACTGAAATCAAATGGGAGTCCCATCGAGGCTAGCCGACAGTGTTATGTTACCTGACAATTGGGCTGAAGATATTTGTGTTAAACCTTGGCGTCAGAACTTTCGTGCCAAAAGTAAAAGTACGTAAGCTTGTCTTTTGTTACCAAAATGTTAGAGGTTTACGTTCTGAAACGCATATATTTACGAAAAACTTAGCTCAATGTAATTTTGACGTGATAGCTTTGACTGAAACATTTGCGACTGGTTCTGTTTCGGACGGAGAATTGTTTACTGCTGACTATGTCGTAGTGCGAAAAGACCGCCCAAAAGATGTTGGTTGGGGGGGGGGGTCCTTTTGGCTGTAAGAAACTGCTATCAGCTAAGGGAGTTGAAGTTGTAGAACAGGCAGTGGCCGACGCTTTTGCCAATTACTTCAGTTCCGTCTGTGGTGGGTTTCCTTGAAACCCACCACAATATCAGGATTCGAACCTAATAAGAAGTTATGGTAAACAAGCAACAGATAGCATGATAGAAGGTACGAACACGAAGAATGAAGATTGCATTTAGCACAGCACGAATAATTATATTGAACAGCACAAGCACATAGAATAACATACAAATTAGCAGTAAAATTAAATCAGCACAAGCAATGGGAAACGTAAACAGAATGAATGTCTTTTAAAATCACTAGTCATCTTTTTCGGCAGCGGTGAGTGAGTGATGACCGATGCCTGTGTGAGAGTGACGTGTGAGAGCGGCGCAGGCGCTGCGCGGAGGCAGCGCGCATGCGCAGACGATTGACGTCACACCGTGGTAGCTGGCCCAAGATCCATAAGCGGAGCGATTTCTTTGAAATGTAACCGCTTGGTCCAAGTTAAGTTTTGTGGCGACGGACAAGTCACCACAATACTCCCCCCGGCAGACCGTGACTACGGTCGATAAAAATCTGGTAGTCGTACTCGTCGACCGCTGGCTGTCTTCTTGACGTCCTTATTAGTCGCCTGAGCTTGAACTGGAGGGGCGTCCTTAGTCTCAAAGGCTGGTTTTATTCTGTCGATCGAGACATTTACCTTCTTGGTGTTTATGTCTATGGTGAAGAACTTGGGCCTACGGCTAAGCACTTTGAAGGGACCAGCGTAGGGCGGTTCTAGGGCTCCTCTGACACGATCTTGACGAACGAAGACATGGGAAGATGCTTCCAGATTACGTGGAATGAAGAATGAAGACGTAGATACATGCCAGGTGGTTGGACGAGGGGAAAGCTTTGCCATGTACGCGCGAAGACGTGTCGCGTACTGAGTGGCATCTGCTGTCATGTAGTCGTCATTCGGGCTCAAAAATTGACCGGGCAGGCGAAGAGGCTTGCCGTAAACCAGTTCAGCGGGGGAGGCACGAAGGTCTTCCTTCCAGGCACTGCGCATGCCTAGAAGAACCAGTGGAAGTGCTTCGGTCCACTGCGATGCCGGAGCGTGGCACATGATCGCCGCCTTGAGCTGGCGGTGGAGGCGCTCAACGATGCCGTTGGCTTGTGGGTGGTAGGCTGTCGTGCGAAGGTGGCGCGCGCCAACCAAGGCAGTGAGAGCCTGGAAGAGGTGGCACTCATACTGGCGGCCACGGTCTGTGGTCACCCGCTCAGGACAGCCGAACCTGGCGATCCAACCGGACACAAGGGCTGCAGCACAGGTCTCCGCAGTGATGTCCTTCAGCGGATATGCTTCAGGCCACCGCGTGAACCTGTCGATGACAGTGAGGCAGTACCTGTAATCATAAGACAAAGGTAATGGCCCTACGATATCGAGGTGTATATGGGAGAACCTCGAGGAAGGTGGAAGGAAAGTGGATAGTGGAGAAGTGGTGTGACGGGAAACTTTGGATTTTTGGCACTTAAAGCATTGCCTTGTCCACTCTCTACAATCCTTACGGATCCCTGGCCAAACAAATCTTTGTGTTACCAGCCGCACAGTAGCTGTTCTTCCGGGATGATGTAAGTTGTGCACAGAATTAAAGACTTGCTTACGGAACTCAGTAGTGATGAATGGACGAAGTTTAGGCAGAGTAGTGTCGCAATATATGGGAATATTACTCATCTCAGTAGTGATTTTCTGTAGTTTTAAGGCTGTTCCATGTTTGAGTAGTTCCTGCAGCTCTGAATCGTTTTCCTGAGACCGTGCAAGAGACTGATAGTCTATGGAAATGGTAACCTCTTCAATCCTCGATAAGGCATCGGCGACGACGTTGTCGCTTCCAGGAATGAATTTGATGTCAGTGGTAAACTGGGCGATGAAATCGAGGTGTCGGAACTGCTTTGGCGAACACTTGTCCCTGTTCAGCGAGAAGGCGAACGTGAGTGGCTTATGATCAGTAAATACTGAAAAGGTTCTAGCTTCGACCATGTGTCGAAAGTACTTAATCGCCTCGTACACTGCAAGCAGCTCTCTGTCATACGGGCTGTACTTTTTCTGAGCAGCGCTAAGTTTTTGTGAGAAGAAACCTAAAGGTTGCCAGCTATCATCCTTGCGTTGCTGTAGCACGGCTCCTATAGCCAAATCTGATGCGTCCTTGACTATAGCAAGTTCGGCAGTATGGTCAGGATGAGCCAGTAGAGTAGCTTGGGTTAAGGAAGCCTTACATTCTTCAAATGCCTTCAGTATTTCCGGAGTCTGCTCGATAGGTTACGAGCCTTTAACGCGTGGGCCTGCTAGAAGATTGGTAAGTGGCGCTTGAATCTTAGCAGCACTTGGAATAAAACGTCTGTAGAAATTTACCATTCCTAAAAAACGCTGTACTTCCTTGACGGTCTTCGGTGCAGTGTAGTTTTGTATGGCTTCAACCTTGGACTCTAGAGGTTTAATGCCTGCAGCAGAAACTTCATAACCGAGGAAGTTGATCTGAGATTGGCCAAGTTTGCACTTTGAGGTGTTTATTAGTATGCCATACTCTTTGAGACGCTGGAACAGCTGCCGTAGATGATCCTGATGAAGTTCTGGGCTTCGTGAGAATACGAAAATGTCATCCAAGTACCCGAAGCAGAAATCGAGGCCCAGAAGCATCTCATCAACGAATCTCTGAAAAGTTTGAGCGGCATTTCTCAAACCAAATTTGGCGTTGTGACAGCAGTCTTCGGTATGTCGTCTGGATTTACTGGTATCTGGTTGTATGCTTTGACTAAATCAATGCTGGAGAAGATTGTGCAACCCGCAAGCTGGTAGGAAAAGTCTTCAATATGACGAATGGGATACCGATCTGGAATCGTCCTGGCGTTAAGTGCGCGGTAGTCGCCGCACGGTCTCCATCCATCATCTTTCTTCTTAACCAGGTGCAGGGCAGAAGACCAGGGACTCTCTGAGCGTCGAACTGTCCCACACGCAAGCATATCTTCATATTCTTTCTTTGCAGCCAAAGAACGGACTGGGTCTAGGCGTCGCGGTCTACAACATACAGGTGGTCCAGGCGTCGTCCTGATGTGGTGTACTGTGCTGTGCTTGGGACGAACATGTATACCTGCAGGTCTGGTGATCTCTGGAAACTCACGCAGAATTGTATGAAGCTCAGTCTCACCAGTGACAGCTTTGATTGAAGCTATATCTTCTAAAGTTTTAGTAGTTATAGCTGCTACTGAAAGGGTTGTAGTTCCATCCACCAACCGTTGGTTTTTATAGTCCACGAGTAAATTATAGTGAATAAGGAAGTCAACTCCAATGATTGGCTTGGAGACATCAGCAATAATGAAACTCCAAGTAAAATCTCTTCTGAGTCCTAGATTAAGGTGAAGTAGTATAGGTCCATACGTGTGTATGGTGGAGTTGTTGGCTGCAGTCAGAGCGTATTTAGTTTTAACACAGGGCGCCTTAATAGCAGATCGCGGAAAAACGCACAGATCAGAGCCAGTATCTACCAGAAACTGCATCTTTGATATGTGATCCGTGACAAAAAGACGGCCTGTAGCATTGGTGGGGCAGTCGTTGGCCGCTACTTCCGACCGCCCTTGGAGTTTTCCGACGGGAAGCTGCAAGGCTGCTTGCACTTATTTGCTTGAGCTCCGTAGGTGAAATGATAAAAGCAATGCGGATGATCCGGTGGTGGCTGCCTCGGACGTGAACGGCTTCGTGAGCGATTATTTCTTCGTTGTCTGAACCCCCGTGAGCGTTCTGCATTCTCCAATCGACTAGTAAGCTTAGCCACTTGCCTGGTCAACTCGCAAATTTGTTGTGCCATGTCGCTGTGGTTCGTTACTGGATCTGTAGATGTACTAGCCACCTGAGGAATTGAGGGTGCGATCTCATACACTTTATCTGCTAACTCACCAAGTTTATCCTTGTCAAGATCCATCTGCGTAGCTATGACAGTCTGTATGTTTTGTGGCAGCCTGCTAGACCACAGAGTGAGGAGAAAATCAGATGACACCGATGGACCGGCCAAACTGGATAAATGGCGTAGAAATTGCGACGGCTTCCGATCGCCTAGCTCCTCATGCACCAGAAGCTGCTTGATGCGCTTTTCCTGTGAAGCTGACAGCCGTTTTATGAGTTCCGTTTTGAGTTTTAGATATTTATCAACAACAGGCGGATTAGTAATAATATCTTTGACCTCTAAGGCATACTGGTGGTCTAGCTGTGCAACTAAATAGTTAAATTTAGTTTCATCTTTGACGATTCCAGCCAACAGAAATTGAGACTCGACTTGAGCAAACCAAAGAGCAGGCTCTTCCGGCCAAAAGGGAGGCACTCTCACACTGACTTTCAAAACTTCTTCTCTAGTCTCGTTCTGTTGTTGAAGGTTCACTAGTTGTGGATTCTGACCCTGGTTCGCCATTTTGCCGTTATAATTCAAAAAATCGCTCACCAATCGCCACCTTGCCGTTTTTAGCTCCAAACAACTCCTTATCAGTTGGAATCTTCAAATTTGTTACGTCGGGGTCACCAGTTGTGGGGTTTCCTTGAAACCCACCACAATATCAGGTTTCGAACCTAATAAGAAGTTATGATAAACAAGCAACAGATAGGATGATAGAAGGTACGAACACGAAGAATGAAGATTGTATTTAGCACAGCACGAATAATAATAATGAACAGCACAAGCACATAGAATAACATACAAATTAGCAGTAAAATTAAATCAGCACAAGCAACGGGAAACGTAAACAGAATGAATGTCTTTTAAAATCACTAGTCATCTTTTTCGGCAGCGGTGAGTGAGTGATGACCGATGCCTGTGTGAGCGGGATGAATGTATGCAGCGCGTGACGTGTGAGAGCGGCGCAGGCGCTGCGCGGAGGCAGCGCGCATGCGCAGACGATTGACGTCACACCGTGGTAGCTGGCCCAAGATACATAAGCGGAGCGATTTTTTTGAAATATAACCGCTTGGTCCAAGTTAAGTTTTGTGGCAACGGACAAGTCACCACACGTCTATGCAAACAAACCACCTTTGCTGGATCCCAATGACGCCATACAAGCCGCGAAATGGCATTGTAATGCAACTTGTATTTCAGTTATTTCAGTTAACGAAGATAACTTGAAAGAAGCTGCCAAGCGACTCAAACCAAAGTCATCTGGTGGGCCTGATGGTATCACTATTTTCCTTGCAAAAGACTGCATATCCGCTTTTGAGAGTCCGCTTCTGTATATATTTAACCTTTCTCTGTCTGCATCTAGGTACCCTGAAATGTGGAAAGTCTCTAGGGTCACCCCAGTTCCTAAAGCTGAGAGTGGCAATGAAGTATCATGTTTTAGGCCGATTGCAGTTTTGTCAGTTTTTGCAAAATTATTTGAAATAATACTAAGCCAGCAAATAAATAAACAAACTGCCATGTTACTACAAGATAGTCAACACGGATTTCGAATAGGTCGCTCTACTACCACAAATCTTGTTTCTAATCTAGACTACATTTATGGGGAGATGGATGCTGGTAGGCAAGTAGATGCTGCCTACTTTGACTTTAAAAAGACATTTGATTTGGTCGACAATGACATCTTGTTGCGGAAACTGGCTATTATTGGCTTTGAGCCTAATCTTGTCATATTTTTTTCAAATTATCTGCGTGATCGCCGGCAATTCGTTAACATCGGAAAATTCGAATCAAGTCAATATTATACTAGGTCTGGGGTGAGCCAGGGAAGTACACTTGGGCCGTTACTTTTTCTAATATTTATCAATGACCTTTCCGAAAGCGTTATTACTGCCAAATGCCTATTATTTGCAGACGATCTGAAATTAAGTCTCGGTGTAGATGATCCATCTGACTACGAAGCACTGCAGAAGGATATTGACGCAGTTGTGGACTGGAGTCAGAAGAACCATCTTCCATTTAATGTAAAAAAATGTAAAATCATCACATTTACACGTAAGATCTGTCCGCAATACGTAAACTATAAATTATTAGACGCGCCCCTAGAAAGGGTAAGTGAAATTCGTGACTTAGGATTGATATTAGACTCTAAATTAAACTTTCATGACCACGTGAACACCGTATGTAAAAAGGCTAGTAAAACGCTTGGCTTCGTTATCCGTACCTCTTCTCAATTTGATCGATTGGATGTCGCAATGGTTCTTTACAATTCGTATGTCCGAAGTCAACTTGAATTCGGCGCACCTGTGTGGGATCCTTATGAGGATAAATATATTCTCCTGGTGGAAAAAGTACAGCGCAAATTCGCACGTTGGCTGTACAAAAGAAAGTATGGGTACTATCCACACCTATATCCTTCCTTATTTGTTAGCGGTATGGTAGGACTAGAAACGTTAAAATTTAGGAGGGTTGTGCAGACCATTGTACACTATTTATGTATCATACACAATAAGATAGTTAGCTCGACGATTCTAAGCCAAATAGGACTGAAGGTGCCTAATCGTTTAAGTTGTAACGCGGAAGGGTTGGTGGCGCCGCGACGGCGCCCGCGCCTGTTATGTTGGCCCGCAGCGCGCACAAAGTACGCCGCGAATGCACCGACCGTTCGGGCTCTACGCCTTATAGGAGATATACTCGCCAACGACTATGATATTGACATATTTGCAGACAGCTTAGGTTTTTATATAGAAAGACAGCTGTTTTTTATATAGAACGTTTGTGTTCTGAGTGTTTTCGCAGTAGTATTACTGAACTGACATAAGGATTTGATAATGTTTAATAATTCTGACCGACTATAATGTGTATTTTTTCTGACATTTAATTATTGAGGACATAAGGTATTGTAATCCTGATGTAGCTTATTTGTTTTATTTTATTGTAATGTTTGTTTGACCACTTTCACTGTGTGACTAGCATACTGACGCTTTGGGTGACTGTAAGTCAGTATGTTTACTGTTAAATAAATGAAATAAATGAAAATGAAATTTTCATTGCGAAAAAAGTGAAACAAGTGAAGTGAAGTAACAGTTAATTAGGCTGTAATGCTATAATAATAAATAACAGCCAAAGGAATTCATGAATAATCCTAAGCAGCGCTGACGACGCGCCATCATGGCCTCTTAGTTTGAAGCAGCGGCCGTCGCCCGCACTTACTTGGGCCGGATGGCCCAACCCGCCCAACCGCCGGTATGTTCTGCCTAAGCGAACGAGGCAGCCTATAATGCGCCACGAAATACGTCGATCGGTATAACGGTGATCTACCGTCACAATGCCAGCGTTTGTTCAACGCCTCGCACTCGGAATCAGAATCCGACCAAAAAAGGTAAATGTTTTTATGAAAGCTATGTTATAACACCTTAAAGCCGTACGTACATATGTACTTATTACGGGCTACCGTATTCCACTCGTGGCAAAACCACGACCGAACACTTGTCTCAGCCAATTTTTTGACAAAGATTAAAATGGAGCATAATTTAAGCCATCACACTTATAAACAAAAATAGCAATAAAAAGGTTTACCAAGTACCTTTTTCGTAAGTGGCAGAATATTTATTTCAAATCGAATAAATTTATATTTATTTTGTACTCTCGGAAAAGTAAAAATGAGAGACTTAAAAACACTAACTGTCTAGACCTTAATCATAAATACACGTATTCTGCAACCTGCAGTACACTCTCCTATTTTTTTTCCCAAAGCTCTAAAAACGGTAGCATAGCTCACATAGTTATGGGTGGTTATGGTCCTTTATCCGCCATTGATTACAATTCTTTTGTACTTATTTCTTGCCAATGGCTATAAAATTGTCTAATAAGACAATGATATGGAATACATAACATTGTTTAATAATACTACTTAAAATATCGAATTTAATAGATGGTGTAAAAAGAAAACAATTTACTTTTTCAGAAAGCAAGTTTCTATGTACATTTCTGCTTTCTGCTCATACCTTTAACTATTAAGCTTGTGTTTAGCTCTTCGATTATAATAACTAGGAAGCTATCAAGCTGTAAGCTTGCCCAGTACGTACCAAAATATGGTTGGGTATATATTAAAACCGGTCCGTTTAAAAAACCCATTTTGCTTTCAATTTTCACAGCTACGATAAAAATAATAAGCTATGCTTAATACCTGGCATATGATTGATTCTGAATGGTAGAAAATTTGCCGTATTTATCGTCGTGAAATCCAACAGATTTAATCTACTTTTCATTAAGTAATTCGGTAAAGCTTAGATTTTGTTTACCGACGCAATAACTACTAGCTAGAAAGCGTAATTGTTTTGAAATATACCAAAAAGATATCTTATCAAATTCCGAAATCAATATAGTACTACCGTCATTTTATATTTATTACGGTGGACGGTATTCCATTGTTTTAGAGGTTATTTCATATTTCGAAAAATATGCTGAGATAGTGATATGCTTATTTTATGAATGCAAATTTAACCGTCGCGAAATCCGGTACCTCATCTCGAGCCGAGAAAACTTAATAAAGATCTGTGTCCTTTATCTTTGGAAAAGCTAGCCACCAAAAATTGCGACAAACTTAGGTCACCTTAAATTGATTTTGAGCTTGTTTTCACCATTTACTGCGATAAGCACCGCCGAAGAATAATTCAAATAAAACGTCCTATTGTGTGTAGTATCCGGCAGATAGCACTAACCAGAACTTTTCAAAACATTGTGAAATATACCGTAAGAGTACATTTCACAATGTGTGTAGCTACAAAATTGAAGCAAGAATATTTTATGAAAATTATCCTTTTTTTGCTTATTATAGAAATCCACAAACAAACTATAATATGAATTGGCACAATTTTATTTTCTCAAGTATATTATTATTATATTTCATATTCTTCGGTTATTTTTATTTGCCATTTGCTACATACCAAACACCTACGTTTAAGATGAGATAAACACAAGACATGTTTATTATTACACAAATACCACTATCGATGTTGTTTAACAAAAGGCAATTAATATATATTTCAAAAAAACTGGCGTATCCTAAATGCAATGCAGCATTAGACCCAAATTGTACTACAATTATCTAATTCGAGTTATTTGAAATATGAACCATGTTTATTTTCCTACAATTTATTCTGTGATTTAAGAATAAACTACATCAAGTAAATTACTTCCCTAATTATCAGTTTTTTTTTTCAACCAATTACATACACCCACTCCACGACAATCTTTCCCAGAAAGCTACTAAGTTACTAACAAACGATTGTTTGGAAACGTTGCTTCAATAAGCAATAAAATAGATTCTTATTATATAATTATTATTTTTTTGTTTGATGTTTAAAGTATTCAATATACTGTGTTAAATAGTTTTTCAGGACATTTTGTCTTAATATTCACCAGTTACTTTGGTGTGGTGTACAAATTGCCGATTAAAAATAACAAAACAGGTCTGGTGGCCCGATATTCCGGCCCGCCTCCCACATCATTTTGAAAATCAAAAAATATTTCATCCAAAATGACTTTTTTTACAGGACTTTTCCTTAACGCTTACGCCAGAGGACGTCATGTGATTGGACCATTTATTAAAATATTAAATAAATAATTATTTTAAACCAAATAATTCGCGGTATTTTTTATGAACCGTATTTAAGGATGTCTTTAAATATAAATGAAACCAGTCTACCTTGTGTCGTAATTTTCACATAAATAGCTTCTATCATTTATTCGAACTAGTATTTATAACAGTTACATTTAAATTTATTTGCTGGCAACACCGATATATTTTGGAGGGGAGTTTTGTATTCGGGGAGAGCGCGGAGTCCGGCAGTTCAGTTGGTTTGTGGCATCAAGTTGAAGAAGTTGTACCTGAAGTTGTACCCTGTTCGAAGAATAAAAGTCTTGAAGAAGTCTCAGTGTTATAATTTTACTACAAGTCCGAAGTGCGCAAGGATCTTCAGCCCACAAAGAACAAGTACGTGAAATAGTGTATGCTTGAATTATGACCAAGTTAATGAGAATATGAAGTGATAAAGTTAACTATTAACAAGTGAAGTTTATTTTTAAATAATACGATTTTTGTAGCACGTGGTCGAAGCTACCCTCCGGTCGTGCTACTTAAATTCAAAGCTTTTGAATCCACGTGTGCCGTAGTGTGCTCTGTTTGAGGTTGGGGCTACTCTCCGATAAAACTGGCACAATATGAGGGCACGTGTAGATGAAAGCAATATTTAAAAATTAATAAATTTATTTCTAAAACCTAAGAAATACTGTCGCATATTTTATAACAAATAGTTAAATGAGGTTTTAACCTGGTCAGAAGCCAAAGCGTAGCTAAGATTAGGATGTGTAAGCTGTAAGTGTGGAATTCGAATGCTTATACGTGACATTGTGTTCTGTGCATGGTCGGGGCGACTCTCCGACTGCATTAAGCATAATGCGATGCGCATTTGCATTCGAATGATTTGAATCCTCGTGTACGACGTTGTGTTTTGTGTATAGCTGGAGCTACTTTCTGACAGCACAGACATGATACGGAGTGTACTTGTATTTAAATAAGTTGAATCTATTGGCATTAAAGTCAAATCGTGACTAAGGCAGCATAACTTAATTCAAGTGTGACATTCAAATGCTTATGCGTGACTTTGTGTTCTGCGCATAGCCACATGGGCATGAAACGAAACGCATTTGTATTAGAATTATTTGAATGCTCGTGTGCACTGTTGTGTTTTGTGCATGGCCGGAACTACTTTCCGACAGCACAGGCATGATACGGAGTGCACTTGTATTTAAATATGAGTGGGATGTATAAATTTAATTCAAGTGTGACTTTCGATGCTTGTGCGTGACATTGTGTTCTGTGCATAGTCTGAACAAATCTCAGACTGCATTGGCATGATACGAAGCGCTTTGCATTCGAATTATTTTAGTCCCTATGTGCGACGTTGTGTTCTGTGAATCGCTGGGGCTACTCTCCGACAGAACAGGCACGATACGGAGTACATTTGTATTTTAATAATGTATTTTGTCTGGGAATAGTTAAGTGCGCTATAACCCTGACGAGAATAATTTGCCTTAGACTGATTATGTGTGTCAGTTTGTACTTCTATATGAATTGCTTTCGTAGCTAAGTGTGATACTTGGTTGCTTTTTTTTGTCTGGGAATAGTTAAGTGTGCTATGACCCTGACGAGAATAATTTGCCTTAGACTGATTAAGTGTGTCAGTTTGTACTTTAATATAAAATGATTTCGTAGCTAATTATGCAACTTTATTGTTTTCTTTGTTAGAGAATAGTTGAGTGCGCTATGACCCTGACGAGAGTAATTTGCCTTAGACTGATTATGTGTGTCAGTTTGTACTTTAATATGAATTGCTTTCATAGCTATGTATGATACCTGGTTGTTTTCGTTGTCTGGGAATAGTTAAGTGTGCTATGACCGTGACGATAATAATTTGCCTAAGACTGATTAAGTTTGTCAGTTTGTACTTTAATATGAATTGATTTTGTAGCTAAGTATGCTACCTGGTTGTTTTATTTGTCGGGGAATAGTTAAGTGTGCTATGACCCTGACAAGAATAGTTTGCCCTAGACTGATAAATTGTCAGTTTCTACTTTCATATGAATTGATTTCGTCACTAAGTATCCCAACTGGTTATTTTCTTCCTCACTGGATAGTTTTATCCCTATCGAGAATAATTTGCCTTCATACTGATAAGTGTGTCAATGTCAGACTGATTAAGATGTACTTCGATTTGAATTAATTTTGTAGCTAAGTACGCTACTTCATTTTTTTTCCATGCCGAGAAATAGTTAAGTGGGCTATGACCCTAATGGGAATTATTTGCTTTAGAGTGATTAAGTGTCACTGTCAGACTGACAGTCACTGACAACTTTTATATGAATTGGTTTTGTAACTAAATATGCCAAGTGGTTGTTTTTTTTCGTCGGGGATTGTTAAGTTTATTAATTTTATGTGGACTAATTTTGTAGCTAAGTGTGCAAATTGACAGGTTCCTTGTCAGATGATAGTTGAGTGTGATATTTCTCTGATGGCGGCAACTGTGGCTAATTATATGTCCGTTTGTACTCTAGTATGAACTGAGTTTGCCACGCGGTTATTCTCTTAATGACATAGCTTTTTGATACAGTGATATAAGCCAATGGTAAACTTACAAGTGGCTAACATAGCCAGATAATAATCTTGATGCTAGGCAAAGTTATAATGGTGATGAAATTTTGAGTGCTATATTAATTACCTACCATAAATGAAAAACTATTTTTATATGTAAAAGTTAAATAAAATATGCAATTTTTCATAAATATTACCTTATGCCATTGTGCTAATTTTTTCATAATTGCTTTTATTTTACTTCTTACAAACCCTTGAGAAAAATATTTACTCATAGCTTCGAATTCATAATTGAAATTTTCTGGTTCAAAATTAATATTCTATTAATGAATAAATGTTTCTGCCTACTTGACTACATTCAAATCATTTACTAGCAAAAATTTGTTAAAATATAAAATGGTAGTTAAAACACAGGTTCACAGGTTTTTACAAAGAGCAATGCAAGGCGTGAAAACTTTATTTAAATGTCATACAATATTTTGTCCCATAGCGAAATCTAATTTATCAATACATGACAAAGTTTTTCATATTTTATTATTATAAATTATAAGTGTATCATTATTAAATTCTACTAAGTTATGAAGACAATTCTCAGCAAATCTTATCAGTTAATCTTATGATGATTATACAATAAAGGCATCTGATGAATCCAAATGATTTTGTTTCATGCGATCTGATGAGTCTGCATCACACGCGATGTCGCGCATGAGCTCGAAAGAAGCAAAGACCCCACGGTGAACGATGGAGGATTTCACTGAGAGGCAGAGCCGAGAAGGAAGACGTGTAGCTGACTGGACCCACTCAAAACTCCAAATTATACCCTAATACAGCTTTGGGGCAACTTTGGGGGTACCTAATGCTAAGCAGCACAAGAAACTGTCACTGTTTTCAATGCCTCTTTTCAAGGAGTTGACTATGTTGTAGTAGGTAATCAATTTAAGTCGGTACATTTTATTAGCTTTGAAATAATTTTCTGCGTTATAATACACTTTTGTAATGACCTACCCTCTTGAGGGTTTCCTCTTTGTAACAATTGTTTTAAGTGTAGTAAGTCTATCAAACATTCTGATGATTCATTAAAAAAATCATTTCCCCATGAAATAATCAATCAAATAATCCCAAAGAGCAATATTAAGCAGCTAGTATAGCTGGAGTTTAATTTTTCTAAAGACATTCTTATGAATAGGCAGTTTGCCTAAGCTTTTAAACTTTTAGACGAAATATTATTTGAAATTTAATTTAAGTAAATCTTAAAGCAAGTACCTATTATATATACTGCCTTAGGCTCTATTTTACTGTTGTAGTTACCAGAACACGATTTTTGATATATTTTCATCAAATACTGCATTATATGATTACATTCAGAACAACAAAAATAATACATAAAAGCAAGCTTTAATTTTTAATTCTTACAACTTATATCATTGTATATTTTTCTTTCGATGAGTTTTGTAATCATATCAAAGTGTTTCTGTTACTAAACTATCTTTTTTTTCATACTATGAAAACAAGTACCGTATCTTACCTAGGTCTCAGTGGATTAAATTAGTGACACTAGAACCATTTAATATAATTTCACCATCATACTAAAAAACTATTACTTGATTCAGAATAAGGTTAATAAATTTAGGAAAAGAATGCTTATATTGTGTGTATTCATCTTAACTTGCAATTTCTTGTGCGCACAACCTCATTCCCTATCGTATGGGTTGTTTTCGCTGAATTTTTGGTTCACAATAAGGGTATGATTGTGATTTCTTTTTTTAAATTAAGTAAAAGTACGTCACAGCTTTTTGCTTCATAAACCTTAATTATTTATTGCTCCAAAATAATACAATTCACTTGACCAGAGATATACAAAACACAAATGGTATTAGGAATTGCAAACAGGTGCATTGACATGTTACACGAATTATTTTTATTTTTACTTTTGGCTAAACTTTAACAAGAATCGAGTCATTCATTAAGTATCAATAATGTTGCGGGTGGGTTTGATAAAAGTTTCGTTCTAGCCGGTTCTCCGTTCGCATTTGAGATACGTATTACGTAACTGTTAGTAACTGTAATTGTTTTTTATTATAATTTTATAAATAATAAGTGTAATAAACTTTAAATCTAATTTGATGATTTTTTGGATTTGATATATTAAATATCAAGATCTTTTAGAAAATGTTGTATCATGCTTCTTTTAACAGATAAAGTGAATATGATTTAGTTTTTAAGCTGTCTGGCAAATGTTTGGTACATTACATCTTGATAATGTAAATGCAATATACTGCACTTTTTATAAACGAAATATTTAGGTTACATTACAAAACTTTATTACCTATGTTTGAAGGTTAGTAAATGTAAGATTACTATTTACAGACGAATAACATTACGACTAAAACTCTCAAAACATTCTAAAGCGTATTTTATTCAATTTAATTCTTCATAATGTGCACTTAGCGTTATATAAACTATAACTTAATTAACAAATTGCACTTTAAACTTAGTTACCGCTAGTTAATGAATAAACTAAACAGTTTTAATGTAGTGATTCTACAAGTCTGGTATTCATCAGCCGCTTATAAAGTTACAAGTTACGTTTGTTGAGAATGTTTTAAAGGATTTTGAAAGTTATTTAATTTTTTTATGAATATTCAGAGTACGCAAAAGTAAACTTACTATAGTTGAAATCGCCGCTTTTGATGAATGATTAGATCAATTGACAACCTTAAATAAAAACACTGAGACGGTTATAAGCTTGATTCGAAGTAGTACATAAAATCTGTAAGATTTTAATTATATTTTTTTTAAATATTAGTTGTACAGCTTATAATTACTCAATGTAGACATTGTTGCTGTGTAATCAAATCAATGGGCATTTTTCTTTATAATTTTACGAATTCATAGCATTTTATCACCATATCCATGAATGGTATCTATCATAAATTATCGCCATCTAGTGATTGCGTTGGCGGCGCGCTGTAAGAATAATATTTAACAATGTTTGCTGGCACAAATATTTTATCTGCCATGTTTAATGTTGTACAACGTTTGAATTATTTGCTTTATTTTATATAATATAAAATAAGACCCAAAGAAAACTAAATTAATATTGATTTACAGTTTTAATTATTACTTAATCTTGATAAATCTCACCGAAATTGTATTCAAATTATTTATATGCTGTTTCGAATGGATAAGTAGATCAACAAGATGATATATTTGTATTTAGATTTAACTTTAGTA
This sequence comes from Pyrausta purpuralis, assembly GCA_963924145.1. Classification (NCBI taxonomy): domain Eukaryota; kingdom Metazoa; phylum Arthropoda; class Insecta; order Lepidoptera; family Crambidae; genus Pyrausta; species Pyrausta purpuralis. The sequence goes on along the minus strand of OZ001663.1, from coordinate 5,645,183 downwards.
CTAGACGGTCTGCTATATACAAAATGTTGAAATATAATGTAGAATATTTGCTATTACTGAGCGAATGTCGTAATGACTCAAGGAAATTATTAATTATCTGAAACAAATTTTATATATACTTTCTTAGCATTTTGCAACCAAATTTTCATTATTATGAGTGTAAAATGAAAATTTCATGTTTTATTTATTACACTATAATTTTCTTGGCATTAATAATTATTCATGCACATGTTAAATTATTTAAATTCCGTTTGAAAACTTTAGATTGCACTTCGATGCTATTTTTACTATTCAAAATCATAAGGTAATGTTTGGTTATTTGTGTACTCGTTTCAACCCAATTGAACTGCAAGCCATTCGAGCGCCAGGAGGCTGCTCGATGTAGGACGGCCGAATGTCGTAATTTTCACATAAATAGCTTCTATCATTTATTCGAACTAGTATTTATAACAGTTACATTTAAATTTATTTGCTGGCAACACCGATATATTTTGGAGGGGAGTTTTGTATTCGGGGAGAGCGCGGAGTCCGGCAGCTCAGTTGGTTTGTGGCATCTAGTTGAAGAAGTTGTACCTGAAGTTGTACCCTGTTCGAAGAATAAAAGTCTTGAAGAAGTCTCAGTGTTATAATTTTACTACACTTGGGATCTCGATATGACGTAGGAACTTGTAATACGATATCCGTTTATTTTAGGGTTTCTTGTCAAAATGGGTACCTTAATTCTGACACTGCTCATAATATTGGAACAAGCCTCATCTGTAGCCAAATAAGTTAAAAATATTTGTGAATGAACTAAAAAAAATATATATAGTTTAATAAATAAAAAACTCATAGTAACCAACTCGAAAGATAAGATTGATATTTATTGTAATCCAGACAAATGTCTGGATAAATATCCAGGCAATAGAATTATGAGTAAATTTACAACGACTATGTGCCGACTATCGAATACTCGGCGAACATTGTCAATTAGGCGAATATAAGGCAAACGTATTTGGTCGGGGCCGGGTGGTACCAAAACTTATATCGAAGAAATCGTTTGCGGTCGTTTGCCCTTATAAAGCTCTCAAAAGCCGATTTATAAACTTTTTTAGAAAAAGAACTAAAATACTTAATAAAATATAAATGATACATACATAATAAAAAAAATCATTACCTGCCTAACTATGCCTTAAAAATTCTGATAACGATAATAAAATTTCAAAGCCATTAAATTATCGTATTATTTTTGTAACACAGCAAATAATCATTCAGCATTGTTAGACACCCGTGAATATAATCATGATCTTAAGAGAATCACATTTCTAAAAATGAATCTCTTATTCAATTGCTTTTATACTAATCATCAAAGACTTTTTACAACCAAATATTTTCGCAGGTATTCGGAATTTTAATGTATAAAATTTATTTATATGTTATTAGTAGTATAGTAGTTCGGTATTCGGCCGGATATCTTTCAAACAGTCGCATTAATACCTAAATATCCCATTACAAAAAGCAATAGAATATCATGTATGTATTTCAAATCTATAATTATAAAATATGTTAAAAACTGCCAAACAAAGATAACGATTTGACAGACTTACCTTCACGCCCGTTACCTTACCAAAGATAAGGCGCTAACTAAAAAGTGTTTTCTGTATGTAGCTTTCCTCGTAATAAAATTATCATTTGTTTTACGTGCCAAATTTAATGTGTTAAACTATATTATTCGCAAACCGTCTCAGCTTAACAATACGTATTCCGTATTGTTTGCAACTTTTATAACATACCACAATTAAACAAAAATACCCTATTTCAGTTTAAGATTACTAAAATAAATAATTTACTTATATATTTTTAGTTAATCAATAACAACAAATATCTTTTTGCTTCTTAATCAAGAAATTATTTTAGAAGAAAATGATAACTTATGATAGTTATCATACATCCATATTTTCCAGTAATAGTGATACATGTAAATGTCAAAGAGTGTGACATGAGCAATTAATTGTTATTAACATGATCATTGCTAAATGCTACGAATCATGCATCCAAGGTAGCGGAAAGATGAAACCTCCTTAAGGGGATGTTGACCTAGCATAAGGGGACGGTCACACGCAGGCACACCTCTTGCAGGCTGCTTAAGAACTTGTGTCTTTGACACACTTATTACTAGACCAAATTTTCGACATGACGCGTATAGCTGATGTAAATAATCTTGTAGACTAGACATTGTCAATGTCATTGAGTCGGCCATCAAGCATACGTCGTCAGCATAAAGCACCTCTACTACATTTAGCTGATGCACTTTACGTTTTGCTCTGAAACGGGACAAATCAAATATGCTCTTGTCGAAACGTACGTTCAGCTTGATTTGATTATTACATTGTTGAATTGCGTTGTTCATAACTGCCGCAAAATATTGAGCAAAGAGTGTGGGAGCCATTACACAACCCTGTTTCACGCCACTCGTCACTGGGAACTTGTCCGTGAAGCTGTTTTCGTGCTGGACGCGTGCGGACATACCGTCATAAAATTGTCGAACAGGTTAACAAGCATCGCAGGACAGCCAGATTTCTCAAGAACAACCCACAATGCATTTCTTGGGTCTTGATCAAAAGCTTTCTCCAAGTCCACAAAGCACATTATAGAGATCACGATGCTGTTGAAGACTTTTTTCCTGAAGGTGTTTTACAATGAAGATAGCATCGATCGTGGCCCTGTTTGGGCGGAATCCGCATTGGCTGTCTGGTAGGATTTGATCAGCGAGAGAGTTGAGACGCGACTTTAATATGTGTAACAGAACTTTTCCGGCTGCAGAAAGAAGTGAAATGCCTCTATACGAGCCGCAATCTGAATGATCACCTTTGCCTTTGTACAGTTTGCATATTGATGCATCTTTCCAGTGCTGTGGTATAACACCAGATTCCCACACTCGCGTAAGGAGGTCAAATACACTGCTGTTTATGTTGGAGTCACCGTAATTGTAAAGTTCTGCTGGAAGACTATCTGACCCAGGTGTTTCATTATATTTCATTGAGAACAATGCCTGACAAAACTCATCAAACGTTGGAGGTTCGTCTAAGTCGGTAGCTGGAAGCCAGGTTTTCATGGTGTTTATAAAATCTAAGTCAACATTTTGGTTCTGCGGATTCAAAACCTCGTCAAAGTGTTCAGCCCATCTTTCAAGAACCTCTCTGGGGTTCGTTAACCTTCTCGTATGATCCCGAGAGTATATTGGGGCAGTCAATTTACGCTTAGGCCCGGAAACAGTTCTTAAATTTTCGAAGAAAGTTTTTTTACTTTTTTTTTAGTTTCCACGTTCGTCGACTTTCTGAGGGCTTGTCTTGCGTTATCAAATAGAATGCAAAGATCCTTATCTGCATCATCGAACCAATCTTGATGTTTCCTCTGTAGTCGACCTATTACTTTCAGAGCAGTATTATGAAGAACCTCTGCATAATTCTTCCAACGTCTCTTTCATTAATGGATTCCCCATCGGGTCTAGAGGTCATAGGTGCGCCGAATTCAGCATCAAGTTCGCACCTGAGTTCTTGATAATTAATTAGTTTCTTAGTGGCCAGTTTTGCAGGTACCATGTGTTCAGGGGGGTTATTCAAGCTTGTTAACTCACGGCCACATGGCCGTGAAATGTCGTCGCGGACTGCTCACCAATAGGTCGCCTAACATTTTGACATCCGCGATGGACACCGCTCCAGTGATGCGTGGTATTCACAACATCGTCGCCGAATTAAATTACAAATAGCAATGTCACGCGTTTTTACCCGCTGATGATTTTCAAGGACGCTATTACTGTCATCAACGTTTCAGGGGGGTAATTCAAGTTTGTAAACTCACGGCCACATGGCCGTGAAAGGTCGCCGCGGACTGCTTACCGATAGGTCGCCTAACATTTTGACATCCGCGATGGTCACCGCTCCAGTGATGCGTTGTATTCACAACATCGTCACTGCATGAAATTACAACTAGCTTTTAAAGTGGTTATTTCAATGAAAGAATACCATCATAATTTATAAATTACGTTTTACTCGAAACTCCATATTTGACAAAATAGAAAACCACAAACAAGAAGTGAAACTCGAGAGTAGTGTTGCCAATGTAAAAGTACCATAAACAACACGCGTCCTTACTTTTATATTGCAACTTTTATTTACAAAAAAAATATTAACTATTTCTAGATTTTAAGTTCTTACTTCATCTTGCTAACACAATCTATTCCTTTTTAAACTAATAATATTCTAATCTCTAATATTCAACATGTCTCTAAATTTTGTAAACTTTACATTTCCTAATGCTTTGGTTAGTATATCTGCCATATTATTTTCTGAGTCTACTTTTAACACTTCAATATTTCCTTTCTTAACATTCTCATGTACAAAATGATAATGAACATCAATATGTTTAGAGTTCTTTGTAAAGTTTCCAAAATTTGAAATAGCTACTGCTCCTGAGTTATCCTCATACAATTTTATTGGTTTACAAACTTTAGTAAAAAAAATCATCAACTAAATACATAAGAAAGCTCACTTCTGATACCGCTTCTGAAAGAGCAATATATTCAGCAAATGTTGAAGACTTAGTAACACAATTTGGCTTTCTAGATTTCCAAACAATCTGATAACATACCCTGTGGTAGACTTCCTATCTAAAATGTCTCCTGCACAGTCGGCATCTACAAAACAATCCAATACATCAGCATTACTATTTTTACAATATTTTAGTTTCAGATCTCTAGTTAAATACAAATACTTCAGAACTCTCATAGCATATGTAAAGTGTGTCTCATCATAAAAGTTTTGATATCTACTTAAATAGTTTACACTAAATGAAATATCTGGTCTTGTACCAGAGCTGATATACAAAAGTGCACCAATTAAATTTCTAAACTTAATATTTTCATTTACATCAGATTTTTCCAACTTTAAATTGATTTCCATGGGTGTTTTATACAATTTAGAATTTTCGATATTATAATGTTTGGCTAAAGACTCAATTTAAAATTTTTGACTGAGTGTTAAAATATTTACTTTATCATCATAACAATATTTTATTTCAATACCAATATATGTTTTTACTATACCCAAGTCTTTCATTATAAATTTATTGTTTAGTTTGTTTTTAATGTCAACAATAACATTTATATCTCTGCAACAAATTAACAAATCATCAACAAATAATAGTATATAAATAGACATATCATTTTCCATTTTAGAGTACAAGCAATAGTCATATATACTTCTTTGAAAACCAATAGTTGTTAAATAATTATTAAAACACTCATACCATGCTCTAGGACTTTCCTTCAAACCATACAATTCTTTATTTAATTTATACACCTTGTCAGTATTATCTTCATAGCCTTCTGGCTGTTTTACATAGACTTCAGACAAAACTTTACCATTGAGAAATGCAGTCTCTACATCCATTTGATGAATTTCTAAAGAATTTTGACAACAATAAGATAGTAACAATTTTAGTGTTGGCATTTTAGCAACAGGAGAATAAGTATCATGAATACAATCAAGTTGTTGAAAACCTCTTACCACTAACCTGGCTTTATACTCACTTTCACTTTTCTTTCTCTAAACCCATTAAACATCAATTACCTTCTTGTCATTTGTGGGTTTGTTTACTAGAGTCCATGTGATGTTTTTACAAGACAAGTCATCTCCCGATCCATTGCTTCTTTCCATTTATTTGAATCATTACATGTAGTCGCCTCCTTAAAAGTATCTGGAACCATAGCATCACAATAATTAACATAAATGCAGTAACCATACTCATCATGAAAACGAAGTGGAGGTTTAATTTGCCTTCCTGATGGATTTTCTATTATCTTTTCTTCATCTTCTTGTATAACATCATCAGTTCTTACTTCTTGTGTATTTTTAATTTCCTCTTTTGCTAGCATGTCCAGTTTCTCTTTCTTTTCATTTTCTTCCTTATTTTCATTCTCATTGTCAAATCCACACAATATAACATCTTTCTCAACTACATCACAATGTCTAGCAACAATTACTTTTCCTTTAACCAAAACTCTATATACAGTGTCAGTGTAACCAAGTAAAATTCCAACTTCTGCCTTTTTATCCCATTTAGATCTTCGTCTTTCTTCTGGTATTCTTACAAAAACTGTACTTCCATACATTTTTAGATATTTTACCAATGGTTTCCTGTCAAAAAATATTTCATAAGATGTTTTCCTCTCAATAGTGATAGTCAATGTTCTGTTTTTAAGATATGTAGCTGTTTTAATTATTTCTGGCCAAAATCTTCTTTCTACTTTTGCTTCTGATAAAAGACATCTGCCCATATCCATTAATGATCTATTTAATCTCTCTGCAGTTCCATTTAATTTATGAACATAGGCTGGGCATGGTTTTATTTGTACTCCCTTTTCTTTTGCAAACTGAAAAACTTTTTTATTAATATACTCCGTGCCATTGTCACATCTTAATTCCTTGATCATCTTTCCTGTCAAGTTATGTACCTCATTTACATATTGTACTAAATAATCATAAACTTCATCTTTTGTTTTGATACAGTAAACTTTAACTAATTTGCTGTAGTCGTCTATAAAACTTTAAAAGTATTTTTCTCCATTAATTCCTGTTGTTTGATGTGGCCCATTTAAATCTGTGTGAACAATCTCTAATATCCTCTGCTTTTCTTCGATTATTTTGAAATGGTAAGTTATGCATTTCATTTTCAATACACATTTTGCATTTTAAGTATTCATGTTCAAGTTCTCTAGGTAATCCTTCTAACGACTCATTCTTACACATCAATTCCAATTTGTTGAAGTTTATATGTCCCAGTGTACGATGTAATTTTTCCTTATTACTCATGTTTCTTTTACTCACATTCGCTTGCAATGTTTCTTCATTCATGTAACTTTTCATCTTATAAAGTCTCTCATCTTTAATTGCTACTGCTATTATATTTCCGTTGGCATTATATATTTTTGATATTCTCCCTCTTGAAACTTTTTCATTATTGTCAGTAATTTTTGAATAACTTAATAAGTTTGCTTTCATTTTGTTTACATAATACACATTTTTTATTGTCACTTCCGATTTTTGTCCATAAATTAATTACCATAATTTTTACCTGCCATTTTCCTGAAGACGTGTTTTGTTTTCGTTGTTTGATCTCACTGATCAGTTAATCACTTTTCATCTCATGTATTTTACGTTTATCCATTTAAACTCTTTTAGCCATTAGGTAACTACGCTCTGCTACCATTTTAAACTGGTTATCTCAATGAAAGAAAACCTTCATAATTTATAAATTACGTTTTACTCGAAACTCCATATTTGACAAAATAGAAAACCACAGACAAGAAGTGGAACTCGAGAGTAGTGTTGCCAATGTAAAAGTACCATAAACAACACTAGCAATGTCACGCGTTTTTACCCGTTGATGACTTTCAAGGACGCTATTACTGTCATCAATGTTTCAGCACTCGCGGATGCATAATTTCACATGTTAATGTTTCTTAATAGGTAGGAAGTCATTATCAGCTGTATACTTATTGCGTAAAAACACAATTGTCTTTATTATTTACAAAAAACAAACGTACATACTATAAGTAATGATGCGAAGTTTTGTCTAACCATAGAGCATAAACTTGAAATGAAAAGTAAAATAAGGTTTAAAGTGCTGATCTGAACTCTAAAACTGATCCAAAAAAATACCAGAATTATTTAGTTTAATTTATTTTAAACTCTAATGAATCAACAACACAATGTATTGAACCTAGTTTAATTTTAATTTACCTATTTGCCCACATACATTTTAATGGAGTATCCACACCCCGGCCAGCAGCGGCTATGCCGCAGGCCTACACGTCAAGATCTCAAGCCGCCAGGCGGGGAGGATACACCACCAGAGACAAAAACCGTTAAAAAAGAAAATACGTTTGTCACAAGTTTTGTGTCATGCCATGGTTTGTCAAGAAGCTTCAACCAATTAAGCTACCGTGCTGTCTTTGTCAAGAAGCTTGTCATCATATATAAAAAACAAATAAATGTAATTTGTTAGAACAGTGAGCCACTGATCATGTAAGTAGGTAGTCTTTTTTCAGTGAGCCCACGCTGGTGAACTTATGTTCGATCGCCACCAACTAAAACAATAGTTATGTACATGTTGCTTGCCTCAATAGCTACCAATGGAAATGTTATATTCATTGTGATAGACGTGCATGTTTTATATTTGTCTTTGCCTATAGTAAGTCGCCCAGAGAATATATTAGGTAGGTAGCAACCTACCTATGTACGTATTTATGTTTGTATTTTCTTTCAAGATTAAAGAAAGTTTCCTTATTCACATTACAAAAGATTCAAGAGATTTGATTTAACATTCGAAAAATACATTCTCAAAAGATAATGAACACAAGTTAAAGAAATAACATGAATTTGCCTTTAGCAGCAAGGGAGCAGACACTTACTACATTTCAGCACAACATCAATGACAATCTGCACTGAACTAAAGTTTTTAAAATTTATAAGGAATAAATACAATCATTAACATTGATAAATGTTTTTATTCATAAAAGCTTTTATATGCTTAAGCACTCACGCTATCTTTTTTTTTATGTGGCTGATCCTTTGTCATTATAATCATGGTTACTCATGCTTGACCTACCCGGTTTGTTAGGTATTACCCCTTATTCGCAGTCATCAGCAGCAATACAGATCACTTCCTCATATCAAGGAGCTACTCTCACAATGAGTATCTCCCTCTGAAAATTTTTAACTGTTTAATGTCGTTTTGAATAGTTCAACGGACGTAACATAGAAAAATGAGACTCCTTTTGTTTTTTGATATATTTGGTGTTTGTTCTTCCTGCACAAGAGGTACAGACATTCCTCGCTCAGAACGATTTCTGATAAAATCCATTGCTCACGTGTCAAGCACGCTATGCTCGAGAACGCAGCAATCCAAGATGATTAACAGCAACTACTCTCTAAGCGTCTTGACGACGGAGCATCATAAGTTTGCTTGATTGGCATCTTCAAGGACATTATTTCTAGGTTTGTGCTGGTCAGAGTTGAAAAAATAGTTATTAAATGACTGTAAATTGATTTATTTGCTTGCAAATACTGCTACTGATATGCCGTTTTTATGTCAAAATCTCACGGATACTTTCATCTCAAGCGATGTCATGAATCGGGCGAAGTGCGTCACGGTTATAGATGCAAAAAGTATTTTAAACGTGAAGCCGTAAAGTAAGTTTTTGCATAACCGTGACATCAACAAAGGCGAGATAGCAAGCAAGGGCGAGGCGAGATCAAATGAAAGTTGTAATTGAACCAAAGAGCAAAAACAGAGAGATAAAAATGAAATATTTTTGAAGTGAAAACTTCTTTAGCGGCGTTGAGCACTTTTGTGGGATGGGGGAAAAATGTGAAACTCGCGTCAGGACACGTGGGCTGATCGAAAAACCGTAAGACGGTTGGCGAAATTATGGATGTAAGTTGATTTTTTTGAGAGATAAACTTTTTAATGTAATTTAATATAATATAAATTGTAATGTTTGTGTACGATAGCATAATAAATAAATACTGAATTCTATAAAAATATTATATTATTATTATAAGTATATTATATTATTATTATAATATTATAATATTATATTATTATTATATTATTATTAAATATTATATTATTATTATTATTATTTTCAGATATTTTTACTCTACCTTTTAAGATAGGTTTTCTAACTATTATGCGGGTATTAACCAAGCATAATAGCGTTAAAAGCAGAAATGTCTGATGATAAGAATTTTCTGGTAATTCGACAAGTATTTAAGATGACTGCTTTTTGTAAGAGGTTTGCTACTTTTGTGGGGATGTTTAGAAGTTCGAGGTTTCTATTCAAAGTTATAGGTATCACTCCTGTGGACGATATGACTATGGGCACTATGTAAACTGTTGTTGCTTTCCATTGAGTTTTCAATTCAATGGCAAGATCGTGGTATTTAGTCACTTTTTCAGAAATTGTAGATTGTACATTGTGAGTATTCGGTATGGCAATATCAATAAGGTATACGGTTTTATCTGCTTTATTATGTATTGTAATGTCGGGTCGATTGTAGTGTATAGTCTTATCTGTAATTATGGTTCTATCCCAGTAAATTCTAAGGTCGGCGTTTTCAAGAATAACTGATGGTGTGTATTTATAGTAGGGAACTTTCTTCGGTATGAGTTTATTGTTATGTGCTATGTGTTGGTGTATGATTGATGCAACCTGATCGTGTCGATGCTTGTAGTCGGACTGAACTAGAGTCTTGCAGGCTCCCGTTATATGCTGGATAGTCTCCGGTGCGCTGTTGCACCTTCGGCACACATCCACCTGCAACTCCTTGGTGATATGTTTGCGATAGTTACGCGTTGCTATTACTTGGTCCTGTATCGCAAGCATAAAGGCCTCTGTCTCCGGGAAGAGCTGGCCGCTCCTTAGCCATGCGTTCGATGATCTCTTATCGACATGTTGTTGACTGAGGTCGGCTCTATGCCGCCCGTGAAGAGCTTTTTGGACCCATTGGTTTATTTTTTCTGAATCAGAGATGCATTTTTCATTGGGTTGAGTGGTTTTATCTTGTAAATTAAGGGGTGTCAATTTGTTGTCTATTGAGTTAAGTGCATCGTATAGTGGTATAGTTTCTGCTTTTTTATGAAAATAATTTCTTAGACTTGCCACTTGTTTGTTATGCAAGTTTTTAATGTCATTTAGGCCCCTCCCTCCTTCTTCTCGTGCAAGTACTAGTCTTTGCACACATGATTTTGGATGGTGCTTTCGGTATTTTGTCAAATGTGTGTTAATATAACGTTGCAGTACATCCAGTTCTGATTAATATAGGCATAAATAAGTGGCATATTGTGTCCTAAATTGAATAAATATTTTTTTGATTTTGATTTTTGATTTTGATTGTGACCATGCTATGATACCAAAAGAGTATGTGAGTATAGGGATGGCGTAGGTGTTAATGGCTTTAATTAAATTTCTCGAGTTGAGGTGTGTTCTAAGTATATCTTTTAACCGTTTTTTAAATTTAGTCTGAAGTTGATGTTTTATTTGTTTTTGTAGAATTTGTCTCGACTGCTGGAAACCTAAATATTTGTAGCTTGATTCTTCTTTCATAGCTTCTATTACTTCTCCTGTTTCAACTAAATAAGGATTTAGTTGAACCTTACCTCGTTCAACCGAATGAACTTTACATTTATCAATACCGAATTGCATTTTTATATCTTTAGAAAATTCTTGAGTGATGTCCGAGAGTGTAAATAATTGGTCTTTGCTACTTCCATATAGTTTAATGTCATCCATGTACAGTAAATGAGAGAGTACCTGTTCTTTATTTTGAGAAATGCTGTAGCCTAAGTTTGTCCTATTCAATAAGTGTGATAGGGGATTCAACGCTAAGCAAAACCAAAGTGGGCTTAAAGAATCACCCTGGAAAATACCGCGTTGAATCTGGATCGGTTCTGTTGTTAGTGTAGCTGTATCTGATTTAATTTTGAGTACTGTTTGCCACTTTTGCATTGCTGATTTTAAAAAAGTTATTATAGTTGGGTGTATTTTGTAAATGTTAAGGACGTGTATAAGCCAGCTGTGTGGGACTGAGTCAAAAGCCTTTTGGTAATCAATGAACATAGTGTGGATGTTTTTTCGTTTTCTTTGTGCCTCTTTCATAACAATTGCATCTACTGTTAATTGCTCCTTGCATCCTTGGCTATATCGCTTACAGCCTTTCTGTTGCTCTGCAAGTATATTTTGGTCATCAATGTGTTTGTATATTTCTTCGCTTAAGCAAGCTGTAATAATTTTGTATATTGTCTGAAGACATGTTATAGGGCGGTATTTAGCTGGGTTGCTCGTGTCCTGCATATCTTTTGGTACTAAATAAGTAATACCGTGTGTAATGAAGTCCGGGATCGTGTGTGGCTCTTGTATAAATTGGTTCATATAGTTATGAAGGTAAGGGTGTGTATAAGTGAATTTTTTATACCAATAATTGTGAATATTATCGGTCCCGGGAGATTTCCAATTATGTGTGCGTTGAATGATGTTTATGAAGGTGTATGCAGGAATGAAGTCGAATTTCATTTCTGGCAATTCTGAGCGTGGAGTAGTGTCCTTGATCCAGTTTGCGTCATTATTGTGCTCAACAGGGTTTTCCCAGATGTTTGCCCAGAATTGTCGGTGTTCTTGAGGAAGAGGTACGTGGTTATCCAATTTATTGTTGGCATCATGGCTAGAATTAAGGTTCCTGTAAAAAAGTTTCTCGTTGTTCTGAAATTGACTGTTTTGAACTTTACGTGCTGTGCAGGTTAGATATCGTTTCAGCCTACTTGAAGCAGCATTTAATTTCTGTTTCACTTACGACTAGATAAATAGATAGTTTATGCTAGTACTAGGTACCTATCTATCATCACAATAATTGCTACCTTTCACTAAGATTTAATATTGAAACTTAAACATTGTAAATACACTTAGGGATTTGCATGCAAGCAGCGATGCGGTTGAATGATAACAACAAGGATGCAACTATCACATCTCACTATGTTAGAGCGAGACATAACAGTTCACCCGCATTGTTGCTGCAAGGGAATGTGTTGGTGTACCTACTAATAGTGTAAGACAATTAAGTAAGCCTATGAGCAGCTCCATTCTTCGAGTCTGAAAACTAGAACTTCTTTTGAAGACAGCAGTTTAAAAAATCTGTAGTATTCATTTACATTTATTTATATTAATGAACTTCTGTATTCTTGCATGGATAAGTCATAAAAGTAATAAGCGGATGAATACGAAGTTAAAAAAATTAGATATAAAGTGATAAGGTGTGGTGCTAATAAATAAATAAATAAAACAGTCAATATAATATTAATCATTTATTGATCAAATATTTACAGATGTTGTAATACATTAAAAATACTTGCTACTTTCATTACACATTTGCTCACTTATTTTATCAATTATTTCGCGGACAGCTTTGTATATTTCATCCTTAAACATATTTTGAACGATATGCTGGCAACATATTTCAGCATTACATTTACAGACTGGTCCATCACTTTTGAACAGATCGGCATCATAGATTTCTAATTTGATAACTTTTCGCCCTACGGCAGGAATTTTGATAAAGGAATATGTTTCATTTTCTTTAGTGCGCTTTCTTGATGCACTTGATCCTTCAGCAGCCTGTTTACCATAACTTTCTTGTACATGGTTAGGTCGCACGAAATTGAACAGAGACTCCGAATCCTGAAGAAGATGAAATGTGTTTACATAAAAATGATTTATAATAATCTAGTTTTTACAGATTTCTTATATATAAATTGCACTGAACTTACCGACATTATCGTTTTGAGTTTGATTTAAGCTTACAGACAGATACTTGCGTCCGAGTAAACTCGTTAATGGTTTGAGACTAAAAAAATATTAATGAAGTGTTATTTTCCATTAACATTGCTTCTAAATCATAATATACATGTTTATAAAAGTGTTACTGTAGGTATGTAAATATGTAACGAACTCTTCGACAAACTTCTTTGTATGTGTTCAAATAAACATCACATGTTCTTTTAAAATACGATAATAAATGTACAGGGAAAGCTTTGTGACAATATTAGTATAGTAAAGATATCGATTGTCTTTCTAATATGGAAAATCTGCTGACATGCATCACGCGCTGTGAAGTTGCGCACACACTCTCACCTATACCATACCGAGTAAGTTCCGTACGTCTTACAACAAACCACTACCAGTGCACAACCTGAATCTATTTATAGACCCTAATTAGTATCTGCCCATCATTTCCTGCATTTTTTGCGTACGGTCATTAAAGTGTTTATTCAAGTGAGTGAGTTATCAACTAATATCAGTTTTAAAAAACGAGTGTTTTTAGTGAAAGTGAATTAATAATGTAAGTATTCAAACGATTCAGTTTTTACACGATTGTCTCTATAGATGATTACATTGATAAAGTACTTTAAAACATTATTTATTTGTTTAGGTCAAGCAAACAAGACGTGCACATGAGTGATAGCAGCTCCTCGAGCGATAGCAGCTCGTCGAGCAGTCGCGAGTCGTCCCCCGAGCGCGCGCCGCCGGCGCCGCAGCCCGCACCGCCTGCGCCTGCGCCCGCGCCCGAGAGGAAGAGGAAGACCGCTCACTCGCATTCTACTCATAAAAGGTACAATTCAACTTTTCATACTTATTTTCAATTTTGAATAATGTCATGCAATACTTATTAGTTATGATTAATTATTAATAAGCTTTAGTTTTTTATTTTTAATACTGACCTAGACTTTTTCATTACATACTGGGTATTATTGGTATTATTTACTCAATAATATAATAATTTATCTCAAATGCAGAATTCAATGTTAGTTTAAAAATAAATAAGAGTAAACTCTAACTAAGAACATTTATAATTTCAGAGCCAAACATGATGAAAAGTCGAAGAAGAGTCAGAAGCATAGAGTGAAGACTGATGAGCGAGTTGCACAGCCGATTGCGGGGCCTTCTGCTAGAGTCACTGCGAGAGATATTATGGGCACAGATTCGGATGCGGATGAAGATAAAAAAGCCGGTAAAAAAGATGAACTTATTTCATATTTATGTCGTCGCGGATCAAACGGTATTTCGAAACAGTTCAATGCAGATGTAACAGGCCTACGTTTCGTAGACCTAAAACTTTATATGAGTGGTGAAATTGAAAACATTTCACCCATGAACAGGTGGAGGCATGCTGTTGTTACTCTAAAAACTAAAATTAACGATGATAATCCTGCATACCGGTATTTAGTAAAATTCCTAAAAGAAGTTAAAAAGAACTTCAAAGATTGTCCGATCACTTATGTTAGTTCACCGAATCAGTAAAAATGAATGTTCAGTTTTTTTTCCTGATTCTGTTAACTAACATACATAAGTTATCAGATTCAGTATATTTTTTATATTTTTTTACCGATCCTGTAAAATAACTTTACTTGTTAAAAATATTAGTTATATTATTATGAACTAGATCATAGATATAATATATTGTGAATGAATGATATTAATACATTTATTAATATTTTGACTATTCATCTGTTGTACTTAAGATTAGTTTTATTAATTTAATAATTGATTGTTACAGGATTGTTATCATGTTATTACTTATTATTTTCGAGTTAAATTCGTAGCAATACTGTAACAATCAATTCTAATGATAGTGATCATGTAAGTTTAAATCATAAGTTTTACTATTGTACTGAATATACTTAATTAAATATAATTAACGTTTCATATTTCTATTCTTTCAGAAAAATACCTCACCAAAAAAGCCTTGAATGAAAAGTCGAATACAAATAAAATTAAGTTTTGTGCTGAATGCAATATTGAAATACTAGAAAGCTCATATAGATTTCATTTAAGAACTAATTTACATAAAAAGAATTGCTTATTGAAAACTAGTTTTGATAATGTTAATATTATAGCTACAGCTTTTCGAGAGAGAATAGTTACTTATAGAGTGAACCCTAATGATACTGTTTGCTCAACTCCTGATGAATTTTTAAACGAAATAACAGATGATGTGCAAAAATAAATAGAAATGCATTTGATCAAACATGGTTCCATAAAACTTAATTTTGAATTGTTTGCTTATTTTAAACTACCTAGCTCGGATGAAAGTCATTTGAAATCATTTAATGTTAAGTATGAGACTGTATTTAAAAACACATATTTATCTGAACTGTATGCTTGCATGGAGTATTGTGGCTGCTTTATTTCCATGTAAAAAAAACGTTAACAGAACGAGTTCTTATCCATTTTACTCTTCAGTTTTAAATATTAAAGGAATGAACTTCCCACCATCATACACAGATATTCGATTATTTGAAAAAAGTAATCCTTCTATTAGTGTAAGCATTTATGGATTAGATAAAAATAATCATATCACAGATCCGTTATACATGACGAAGCAAAGAAAAGAAAATCACGTTAACCTATTGTATTTTGAACAGAAATCAAGAGGTCATTACTGTTTAATAAAAGACTTAGCTAAACTAACTGGCCGTCAATTAAGTAAACATCATGGTAAAACATACTTGTGTGAAAGCTGTCTTCAGTTTTTTGTAACACAAGAAAAATATAACTCTCATTCTTGTTCAAAAGTTTTAACAGTTTTACCAAGTAAACATAGTAAATTAGAATTTAAAAACTATGAAAGGCAACAAAAAATTAATTTTGTTATTTATGCCGATTTTGAAAGTTTACTTTTAAACAGTCATGAAAATAACAGTTGCTATACTGAAACTATTAAATTACATCAACCTTCATGTTTTGCATATTACATTTGCTGTTCGCATGATGAAAGCCTTAATAAACTTGTTCTTTATAGAGGATCAGATTGTGTTGAAGTATTTATAAAACGTCTTATCGAGGATGTAAGTTATATTGAAACCATACTGAAAAATAAAAAACCTATGCTACCATTGACACAATCACAAAAAGATGAACATCGTATTGCAAGTATTTGTCATATTTGTAAACTGCCTCTAATCGTTACAGATAAAGTTGCTGATCATGACCATATAACTGGTGTATATAGAGGTGCCGCTCATACCAAATGTAACTTATTATATAGAGTATGTCCTTTTGTTCCGATAGTTTTTCACAATTTAGCAAACTATGATGCTCATTTATTCATCAAAGAATTAGCTAAATATGATGGTGAAATCAAAGTGATCCCTAAGACTAAAGAAAAATACATATCCTTCACAAAATATTTAAAAAACCCAAATTTTCGATCTGCAATGCAAATAAAGTTTTTAGACTCGTTTCAGTTTCTTAGTTCCAGTTTAGATATTTTAAGTCAGAACTTAGCAGACACCGATTTGAGACACTTACAGACAGTAATTCATTCTAAGGAGGAGTTTAGATTACTTCGTCAAAAAGGTGTATACCCATATGATTATATGGATTCATGTAAACGATTTGATGAAAAAAGTTTACCAAAAAAAGAACACTTTTACAATAGTTTAACTAGTGAGCATATTAGTGAAGACGACTATTCTCGAGCGCATGCAATTTGGAGAGTCTTTAACATTAAATCTCTCGGAGAATATACTGACTTATATTTGAAATGTGATGTATTGCTTTTATGTGATATTTTCGAAAAGTTTAGAAATAGTAGTCTTAAATATTACAAACTCGACCCCGCTTATTATGTTAGTTCTCCAGGTTTAAGTTGGGACGCTATGCTTTTATATACAGGTGTTAAATTAGACTTGCTAGATGATAAAGAAATGTATGAAATGATAGAAAACGGAATACGCGGGGGTTTAGCACAGTGTTCGCTCAGACATGCTAAGGCAAACAATAAATACATGCCCAACTATGACGAATCACTAGCATCAAGCTATCTTATTTACTTGGACTGTAATAATCTGTACGGGTATGCTATGATGCAGAAAATGCCTATGTCCGACTTTAGATTTTTATCTGAAGATGAAATTAAAGATTTAAACATATTAAGTATACCCGATGACTCTGAATTTGGGTACATTTTAGAAGTGGATCTGATTTATCCAGATAATTTGCATTCAAGTCATAGTGATTTACCATTCGCACCAGAAAAACATATTCCGCCTGGTGGCAAAACAAAAAAACTCATAGCAAATTTATATAACAAATTTTAAATAAAATAAAATAAATAAAATGTCTTTATTTCAGGCATCACACACCCATATTACATGACGAAGAAATTTACTATGTTACCCATTATGTTTATTTAAAAGAATGCATGAAAAGTGGTTTAGTACTGAATAAAATTCATCGAGTGATAAGTTTTCGACAGCAAAATTTTTTAGCTAAATACATAGATTTAAATACAACATTGCGTCAAAATTCAACGTCCACGTTTGAAAAAGACTTTTTTAAACTTTTAAATAATGGTATTTTTGGGAAAACCATTGAAAACCGAAGAAAACAGGTAGATGTTAAGTTGGTTTCAAAATGGAGAGACACAAATAATAAAACAAATAAAGAAATTGGGGCAGAAAAACTGATATCAAGACCCAACTTAAAAAGTATAGCCATATTTTCAGACAATTTTGTTGCTATTCAATTAAAATTAGAAAATATTATTTTAGATAGACCAATATACATTGGGTTTTCAGTTCTAGAGTATGCAAAACAACATATGTATAATTTCCATTATAATTTCATTAAAAAGGAGTATAGCGATAAAGTTAAGTTATGTTACACTGACACTGACAGTTTACTTTATTTAATAAATAGTATTGATTTATATAGTGAAATGAAAAAAAATATTGCTTATTATGATACAAGTAATTTTGAAAAGAACAATGTTTATGGTATGCCTGCTATGAATGCTAAAATACCAGGTCTCTTTAAAGATGAGATGGGGGGTGATATTATTAAGGAATTTATTGGCTTGCGAGCGAAACTCTATTGTATTGAAAGTACAAAAACCGTAATTAAAAAAGCAAAAGGTGTATCAAAGTCTGTTACTAAAAATTGAATATGAGTCATTATGAAAACACATTAAATAAAAATACTAACGTAAGATGCAGCATGCATTTAATAAGATCTCTTAAACATGTTTTATATTCACAAAAAATCAACAAACTTGTGTTAAATAGACAGGATGATAAACGACAAATTATGTCCAATCAAATAGAAACATTGCCATGGGGGCATTGTGATACTTTATTTTAAATGTAAATGTTTAAGCTTACAGTTTATTAATCAATTTACCAAATGAGTAATACTTAATATTGTTAATATTTTATTACGTTAGTATAATTATTATAATGTTATGTTAGTCTATTAAGAGCAAATGTAATTCTTCAAAATGTCTTCATAATTATATAGTCTAATAAGTAAAAATATAATTATTACACTAGTTCATGACTTTTATTTTTTTCCACACTTAAACAAAGAACTAATAATTACCTACTTAAAAAGTGGAATTATGGAAAAATATTAATATTTTTTTGATTTAATACATTCTGAATCATATTTAAAGAGCTACACACACTTTCAGTCCTCATATCCATAATGAAGCTCGTTAAACAAACTCTTTCATTAGAGGTTAATGATTTGCACGTTGACACCAGAACGCAGAATGCGAGACACAGCACGCTTTTACCTAATACCATACGGTGTATAATTTGCGGCCCTTCGAATTGTGGAAAAACAAACGTTATGATAAGTTTGTTATTACATGAAAATGGTTTAAAGTTTCGTAATGTGTATTTATATTCTAAAACAGCTTTTCAACCTAAATACTGCTTTTTACAAAATGTGTTAAACAGAGTAGACGGGGTAAAGTTTTTTAGATTTCACGAGCATGATGAAGTTATCATTCCTAAAAAATCTCTACCTAATTCTATTATTATATTCGATGATGTTGTGTGCGATCGACAGTCAATAATTCGTGATTACTTTACCATGGGTAGACACAACAATATTGACTGCTTTTATCTGTCACAAACATACTCAAAAATACCAAAACAATTGGTTCGTGATAACGCTAACTTCTTAATAATCTTTAAACAAGACGACATTAATCTTAGACATGTTTACCATGAGCATGTTAACACTGACATGACATGGCTTTGTTTTAAACATATATGCTCAGAAATTTGGAGAGATCATTACAATTTTCTCATTATTGATAAAGATAGACCTCTTACATCAGGAAGGTATAGAAAAAAATTCGATGAATTCATAATTTTCTAAACAGTACCGAGCTTTCATTTTTTAACCTAAAGAAAAACGATCCATCACTTATAAAAACCAGATGATATTGTAAAAAATAGTAGTGTATTTGTTTCCATTACAATTGATGGGTGTATGGTTATCATGGAAGGAAATGTTAAGCAGCAGTTAATTAAATCAGTTAAATCTATTCAAGCTAAAATAAAACAAATGAAAGATGAAGAGGATCAAACTGGCTTAACTATGCAAAAGTTGTTGAACCCTATCACCACTCCTATTAACACCTTGGTTGAAAATAGTTGTAAATATAATAATAATAAACTATTTCAATTAAAAAAATTGTCAAACTCTAATTCACTACTCAGCCTAAGTACACCTAGCAAAGAGTTCAAAGGTTGCAACTCTAATAGTACGACAATTAATGAAGAACCGGATGATGGTGAAAGCGAAAGTACGAACGTTTCATTTAAAAGCTCTGAGTTACATGATCATTACGATGATGGTGATGAGGATCAAAGTAATTTAATAAAGTCGTTGGTGAAAGATGATCTGCTAGATATTTATGAAAATATTAACATTCCTTGTGGAATACATAGTCTTCATAGAAATTTCTTTATGGGTAACTCAAAAGTGTTTTTTTCTAAAATGGATAATATGCTGGGTTCTGGCACCAAATATTTCATAAATATCGGCACTGAACGGTATGAATTAACACCAGGAATAAAAGAATTGATTCTATCTAAGAAACCTGATTTAAGTCTGGTTTCTGAAAATGATAAATTTATATATAAAAATATGCTTTCCATTACCAACGCTCATAGAAGAGGTTACAATCCTGATGGACAAATCAAAGGAGGTAAAAGTGCTAAATATCGAGAAATAATCAAACCGTTATTTAGTAATAATATTTCTGAAAAGCATGGTGGGAATTTGCCTAAATTTAAAACGTATAGATGTGATACTGATTTAGTATACTGGGATGATCCTAATGAGTTGATTGAAAGATTAAAATTATTGATTGCCTCAAAAGAAGCTGGAAATACTAATAATGATAATGAAATTTTGTCCATTATCGAAGAATTAAAAGAATGTGGTATTATTAGGGAATAAAACTGGGGGACAAGTTTATAAAGCGAATAGAATATATCATACAAGCATTCAATATGAACGTCGATAAATTTGGTCATCATGCTTTCAAATATAATAGAAATAAAAATGATTTTATTTTAGCTGATTGTGCTTTGAAACGTCTGAATAACAACATTTTGGATGCTCAAAATAAAGTAATACGTAATGTAAAATCACCAGTTTACCTCACAGATAGCGTAAACAAGGAGTATGTTGATAAAACTATAGAAGATAACCATAAAAAGATGGACATAAAATATACAACCGAAAAAGAGTTGTTATATAAATCCATAGAAAACTGTTTAAAACTCATTCAGGCAACCGATCATAAGTTGAGTGAGGTGACTTTTAAATTAAATAATATTGAAAAAATTGCAAATAAATTCAAAAAAAGAGTAAATCTGATGTGGTTAACGAAATACATAAAAATGTGAGGGTTAATTTTCCTCGTCGGAGTGTTATTATGAAAGGTATTGATGATTTGTGGCAAGCTGATCTAATCGATATGCAAGCGGTCTCTAAGGAAAATAAGGGTTATAAATATATTTTGATTGTTATTGACACTTTTTCAAAATATGCATGGGCCTATCCATTAAAGCGGAAAACAAAACATGATATATCTAAGGCTTTCACTGATTTATTCACTAGTGGACGTGTCCCGAAAAACTTGCAAACTGACTTTGGAACAGAGTTTTATAACAGTGAACTAAAAAACATTTTTTTAAATAATGGAATCCGACATTATTCAACGTATTCCGTTAAAAAGGCTTCCATTGCAGAAAGACTTATTAGAACATTGAAAACAAAAATGTATAAATTATTTAATTTAAAAGGTAATTATAAATGGATTGATGGTACTTTAAATGACGTCATTTATGAATATAACCATACTTATCATTGAACTATTGGCCTTAAACCTGTAAATGTAAATCAAAATAATGTTCAGATATTGCATGATAGATATGCTAAACTATCAAATAGAATAGTAAAGAAGTTTAAGTTCAGTGTTGGGGACTTTGTGCGAATTAGCAAACACAAAGGAGTATTTGAAAAAGGTTACACACCTAACTGGTCAGCAGAAATATTCAAGATTATCAAAGTACAAAAAACGGTCCCACCAACATATATTATTGAGGATTCTGGAAAGAGAGCTATTTTAGGAGCATTTTATGAGCAAGAATTATTAAAAACAAAGCATCCTAATATATACTTAATAGAAAAAGTACTAAGAACAAAGGGAAATAAGGTGCTAGTGAAATGGTTGGGATTGTCTTCAAATGAAAATTGTTGGATTAATAAGTCAAATATCGTTCAATAGTATATTAATACAGTAACGCTTTACCATTAAATTAGTCCTATACGAGTTATGGTAGACAGCAGTCTCCTTAATTGGTTTATAAATAATTTACCGTTCGAACTTCACATACCTGGATATAACTATTGCGGTCCTGGAACTAAACTAGTAAAACTTCAACGAGGAAGGGGTATTAATTTATTAGACGAGTACTGTAAAGAACACGATATAGCTTATTACAAATCGTCTTCATCAAGAGATCGTCACATAGCTGATATGATATTAATGAAAATGGCAAGAAAACGTGCTCAAGATGTAAATGCTGGTGTAGGAGAAAAGTTAGCAGCACATTTAGTAAATAAAGCTATGCTAGCTAAAATTGCTACAGGCTATGGTTTGAGAAAAAATAAGAAAACCTTAAAAAGTGAAGGTAGTGTCAAGAAACATTTAAAAAAAATTGTGTCTCACGCAAAAAAACATTTACAAAAACTAAAGCCTAAGTGTAAAAAGATGGCTATTGATCTAGCTATTGCAGCAGCTAAGGAGTCTATGAAAGATTATACTGTAAAACTCCCACGTATGATACCTGTGCCAAAAACTGGTGGAGTTCTTCCTCTCATACCTATATTTGCTGGTTTGTCTGCTGCTGGAAGCTTAGCTGGTGGAGCAGCGGCAATCACTAAAGCTATCAATGCATTTAAAGCTGCTAAAAAACGCTTAGCTGAATTAAAACGACACAATGAAAAGATGGAAACTTTGTGTATAGGGAAAGGCTTAGAAGTTAGACCTCATCATGATGGACTAGGAATTTTTATTTGTAATAAAAAAAACTAAGGCATCGGCTACCCAATCGAGCTTTGAGCAATACCGATATAATTAAATATGGTAAAGATATTCCATTCTTTCGAGGTGTTTATATGCGTGATGAATTGCCAAAGTATCCGTATCCAAAAGAATGTGGTATTATCAACCTCGATAGTTCAAAAAAACCGGGTTCTCACTGGGTAGCCTACATAAAATATTATAAAAATGTAATATATTTTGACAGCTATGGTAATTTGAAGCCTCCAAAAGAATTCATTTCTTATGTTGGCTCTAGATTTTTAAAATACAATACCGAAAATGTACAAAAAAATCATCCGTTTAACTGTGGGCATTTATGTCTGCTATTTCTTAGAAACTTTTGGTCAAAAATACTAGATAAATAGTCAAGAAAGTTCTTAAATGAATTAGTACTCAATCATGTCTATCACTTTAACTATAACCGGAAACAAATCTTACTTAGAATCACAATTTCAACCACCCTTAACTTTATGGGAAAAATGTGAATGTGGATTATTATATTTTTCTGCTTTAAATTCAATACCAAATGTTACTGCTCTTAACAATATATTTACATATGGTGATAATAATAAACAGATACAAATACCTGTTGGGACTTATGATCTTTACGATGTTGCTGAATATCTTGAAACAAACATCACCGATTGTGAAATCAAGATTAAACCTAATAATAATACATTAAAGAGTTATTTTTATTGTTCTAAAAAAGTGGATTTCACTGTTAAAAATAGCATTGGAGAGTTACTAGGCTTTCAGAACGTAAAGTTAGAAGCAAATAAATGGTATGAATCTGTAAGCCCAGTAAACATTCTGCCTCTGTCCATGATAAGGATTGAATGTGATTTAGTGCAAGGATCATATAATAACGGATCACCTTCGCATATCATACATGAATTTGTGCCGAACGTATTGCCTGGTCATCGATATATTGAAATACCGAAAAATATTATATACCTTCCCGTAAACAAATACTGTATATCATCTCTCAGTGTAAAGATTCTAGACGAATACGGAAACTACATTGATTTCCAAGGAGAAAGTATTCAATTGCGTCTTCATTTACGTAAAGCGATATGATAGTATTTTATAAAGCTCAGAATACGAACATCAAACGTATCAATTCTTGTCGTAGTGTTAAAGTGTCCACACGTGTTAAGCCTGTTAAAAAAATAACGAAAGTAAATAAAAAGTTTCTTCAAGCTTTAGGATTTAAAACATGAATATTCTAGGAATTAGTGATTATCCTCAATACGACAACTCAATCGAAAGCTATGAAATTCATACTTACAACCCTTACAATAATAATTTTAATGAAAATGATGAAATAAGAATACCAATTCATCAGCAGGATATATACATATTACCATCAGCGAGTGCGATTTACATTGAAGGATCAATACAACCCTATGATAAAGATGGTAAAAATATTAAAAAAGCGCTCAAACTGAGTAATAACCCATTTTTATTTCTATTCCAAGATATTCGATATGAAATGAATGGTATTGAACTAGATCGTATCAAAAATGCTGGCATAACTACTTGTATGAAATCGTATATATCAATGAATGAAGGGGAGAGCAAAGTTGCAGCTACATGGGGGTGGAGTTTAAATGGGACTTTAATAAATAATAATAATTTCAGTGTAGTTATACCCCTTGATAAAATATTAGGATTCGCAGAAGATTATAAAAAAATTGTGATTAACTGCAAGCATGAACTTATTTTAAACAGAGGTCATAGCATTTTGAATAGTGTCATTTTACCAGATGATGTCAATTATATTAAAATAAATATTCAAAAAGTACATTGGCGAGTTCCACATATTAAAGTTTCGGATTATGAGAAACTGAAATTGCTTAAACTTCTTGAAAAAGATAAGCCTATCCAAATTGCATTTAGAAACTGGGATTTATATGAATACCCTGTATTGCCTAAAACAGTAAAGCATTCATGGTCGGTAAAAACTGCTTCACAAATAGAAAAACCTCGTTACGTAATTTTAGGTTTACAATCAAAAAGAAAGAATAGTAGGACATTGGATTGTTCAGAGTTTGATCATTGTAAGTTAACAAACGTAACGTTATTTTTGAATTCACAATATTATCCCTAAGAATCTATGAATCTGAAGTTTGATGAAAATAAATATAGTATATTATATGAAATGTACACTAAATTCCGTCATTCGTATTACAACATTCCACCAGACCCATTACTTGATCTAAATAATTTTAAAAGCAAAGCTCCATTGTTTATTATTGATTGCTCAAGACAAAACGAAACTTTGAAAACTGGACCTGTAGATGTGCGAATAGAAATTGAATGCTTGGACTATTTACCGGATGATACAACAGCATACTGTTTAATTATTAACGATCGTCTGTTTGAATACAAGCCTTTGAGTAAAGTCGTTCGAAAACTATCATGAAAGTTTTAGTAGATGTGCAGGGTTTTTAAACAGATGATAATAAATTTATTCTTAAGGAAATAGCAATTTTAAACAAACAAAAAGTACATGTTTTTCTTATTAAACCCCCATTTCCTTATTACAACCTAACCAAAACAGAGAGAAGACAGGTTAGTTGGATTGAGAGAAATAGAGCAGTTTACTGGAAAGAGGGTTATTTGCCATACTCTCATCATAAAGACCTGATCATAGAACTGTTGTCAAACAAAACCATTTTTACCAAGGGAGGAGAAAAAGTTAATTGGTTAAAAGATATAACAGAAAATAAAGATATTCATAATTTAGAAGATAAGTTCTGTCCTAGTTTAGTTAATTTGTATGATAAATATAAGGAATCAAACAATGTATTTAGTTGTATATATCACACTAAGACGTGTGCATTAAAAAATGTGTTTTTGTTAAACAAGTGGTGTGAAGAAAATAAAATTTTTTGAAGCAATTTGTTTTATTTGTTATTTTTTTTTGATCCCCACCAAAACTACTTCCTTATAATTTCAATGATCTTTACTGATATCATAAACTATCAAGGCTTTTTCGTTTTGGTTAACTTAATTGTCTTTAAGTTTTACTTTAACTTAAATTGAAAACTGGGAACTATCATAATAGTGGGTTAGGTACCAGCAACGTTTCAATAACTAAGATTTACCATTTAAATTTTAAATGATATGGTTATGTAGTATGAAATATAATTTCTTAGCTCCCCCATTAATCTGGATAAATCAGATCACAGGTTAGCTTATTGTCTTTAGAGTTTCACTATTACCGAAAGCGAAAAACGATCTTAATAGAAGACAGTCAGCTATTTTACTAGATGTAAGTGTGATAGTAGGGAATTGGGTTCTCTGGATCGCGGTCGTTCAACCTAATCGGAGTTTTAGTTTTCAGTCTAGGTGAATTGTTCAACTCATAGCGCGCATAAGAGGCGCCGCTAGGCGCCTCTCAAGCGCGCCCTAAGTTGAACAATTCACTGTAGACTGAAAACTAAAACTCCGATTAGGTTGAACGACCGTGAGCCAGAGAACCCAATTCCCTACTACTGTAACCTATTGTTTATTATAGCTCGGCGTTGATCACCTAAGCGTTGCCTTGTAGCTTCCATATGTGGGAAAGCTTGCGTAAATTTATGATGCAGTACATCTAAATACCCTCTTTTTGACTTTTCAAGGTTGGTTGCAATAAGGTAAGTGCGCCAAATGAATTTGTTCATTTCTTCACTCCATTGTTTACGCGCACGGGTAGATCCAGTAGTGGGCACAGATTGGTCAGCATTAATAGCTGTCTGCGCAGCATCTACCGAACTGGGGGTAGCTGTAGTCGATCGGGATGTAGTCGGATTTTCAGAGGAATATGGCGACAAACTGGGAGATTGGAATAAACTGTGGGTTGAAGATATTGGTGATGAGGGTTGGGTGTTTATTTGGGCTGTAGTAGATTCGGGTACATGCCCAGCGAGGGCCCGCCTGTTCAGCTCCTCGCTACCAACGGTTCCCATGCTGAAACACCCAGCGTCGGCTCCAGGTGTGCCCCGGCGATCGCCCCCGGGAAGCGGCATTATACGTGACTTTTTGCTTCTTAACTCCATACTATTGGGTTTGCTAGGGCCTTGTTAGTCACCCAAAGAGAAATTTCGTTTTGGGCGTCCGCCCCCCACGTGGCTTAGATGTTCAAGCGTGGACGTAAGGCTAGACTTAATTATTATTATTATTTATCTATTGCAGATTCTCTCTTATGTTATGAGGTTTTATTTCCATGTTCAGACGGGTATCAACCAAGCCTGACATGATGAAAATATTTTAGTTAGTTGAATCGGTGACACGTGACGAAGATAAAAATTTACGGGTTATCCTACAAGTGTTCAAAATTACTACCTTTTGAATCAAGTGTTGTATACTATGGTGGATTTGCAGAGTGTCTAAACTTTTTAATAATGACTTGGGTATTACGCCTGTAGCAGAGAGGACTATTGGTACAATATGAACAGTTTGGACATTCCATTGTGTTTTAATATGTATTGCTAGGTCGGTATATTTACTAAGTTTTTCGTTTATTGTACTTTGTATATTATGAGTGTTCGGAACAGCTATGTCAATTAAGTATACAGTATTTTTGTGTTTGTCGAATAATGTGATATCTGGCCTGTTATAATGAGTGGTCTTGTCTGTTATAATTGTTCGGTCCCAATATAGTTTGAATAAATTATTGTCTAATACTGGATTGGGAGTGTATTTATAGTATGGTGATTTTTCATGTATGAACTTACATCTGTGTGCTAAATATTGATGGATGACAGCTGATACCTGGTCGTGACGGTATAATCCGTGTTAGCTAATAATTTACAGGCACTGGTTATGTGTTGGATTGTTTCGCTGGCACTATTGCAATGACGGCAGAGGTCAGTAGGTAAGTGGTGGTCTTTTAATATGAACTTTTGATAGTTACGCGTTGCAATAATCTGGTCTTGAATGGCAAGCATAAATCCTTCAGTTTCTGGGAATAATTCTCCTCGGACAAGCCATGCGGTGGAAGCAGTTTTATCTATGTGTTCCTGGTTTAGATCTGATTTATGCCTGCCGTGTAAAGGTTTTTGCGCCCAAATATGTAACTTCTGGTCCTTGTTAGTAATGTGTTCGTTCTGTTGAGTGTTCCTGTTTTTTAAGTTGAGTGGTGTATATTTGTCGTCTGCTTCAACTGAGGATTTGTGTAATGTAGAGTGTTCTGATTTTCGGTAAAAATATTGCCGTAGAGTAGTAATTTGTTTGTTGTGCATATTTTGAATATCGATAAGGCCTCTCCCTCCTTCCTGGCGTGGTAATGTTAATCTTTGTGTGCATGATTTCGGGTGATGCTTACGGTATTTTGTGAGTTTAGTGTTTATAGTTCGCTGTAACTTCTTTAAGTCGCTTTGTGACCAATTAATGATTCCGAATGAATAAGACAGAACCGGGATGGCGTAAGTATTTATAGCTTTTACAGTGTTTCTAGAATTAAGTTCAGATTTGAGTACCTGGTCTAATCTTTTGTTGAATTTTACTGTTAAGTCTGCTTTAGTTTCTTTTTGTTGTATTTGTATTGATTGTTGGAATCCTAGATACTTATAAGTGTTATTTACTTCTAGAGCTTCTATGACCTGGCCGGTTTCTAAAGTGTAGGTATTTGGTTCTATTTTTCCTCTATTAACTGAAAATATTTTGCATTTATCGATGCCAAAATCCATTTTAATATCATTAGAAAATTGCTCCGTAATTGTAGCTAGTTTATTGATCTCATTTTTATTAGATGCAAATAATTTTATATCGTCCATATATAGTAAATGTGTTAGTGTATGGTGTGTGCTGCTAGTTTTAAGTTTAAAACCACCCTCAGCGTTGCTAAGCAATTTTGACAGTGGATTAAGAGCCAGGCAGAACCATAGAGGGCTCAACGCGTCACCTTGAAATATACCTCGTCGGATTTTGATGGGTTCAGTTGTCACAAACGCGCTCTTTATGACTGTTCTTCATTGCTGCATGGTGGTTCCTAAGAAATTCAGTAACAGTGGATGGATTTTGTAAATTTTCAGAACATCAATAAGCCATGTGTGGGGAACTGAATCGAATGCCTTCCTATAGTCTATGTACATAGTATGAATATTTCTTTTTTGTTTGTGTGCCTGTCTCATAGCTATGGAATCTATAACTAATTGCTCCTTACAACCCGGGCTTTTTTTGCGTGACCCTTTTTGTTCTTCGGCTAAAATGTTGTGTTCCTCTAGGTGAGTGTAAATAGTTTCACTTACGCAACCTGTAATAATTTTATATAGTGTCTGAAGGCAGGTAATCGGTCGATATTTTGCTGGGTTTGTAGTATCTTTGTCTTTGGGTAGCATATATGTGATACCCTGGGTTAGGTATCTAGGCATAGTTTGCGGTGACTCTATAAATTTGTTGATAAAGTTGTGAATGTATGGATGTGTGCAAGTAAGTTTTTTTAGCCAGTAATTGTGAATATTGTCAGTGCCGGGTGATTTCCAGTTATGTGATCGGGTGATTACTTTAATAAATATTTCAACTGATATGTGTTCAAATTGCATGTCAGGTGTTTGTGTAGAAAATTTGAGGTTGTGTATCCATTCAGCATTATCGTTGTGTACTATTGGGTTTTCCCATATATTTGACCAGAACTGATGTAGTGCTTGTGGTGTTGGGCTAATAAAACTGTTATCTTTTGCAAGTGTTTCGCTATCTACTTGTAAGTTCCTATAAAATGCTCTTTCATTATTTTGGAATTGTATATTCTGCTTTTTACGAATGGTGCACTTAACATACCTTTTTAATCTGCTTGCTGTAGCACTAAGTTTTTGTTTGAGGGTGTCTAAATATTGCGATAAATCATTATTAAGGTTTTCGTGCTGAGCATGACATTTGTACTTTTCCCTGATGATGTCTACAGTGGCAACTACTTTTGGGTTTCGATTTCCTTTGATATATTCAGTAAGGTGACCTATTTCTCTTCTACGAACCTTTTCCTCTAGCCTTCTCTGCCAAGGGGGCTTGTTTAGAGTTTGGCTTCTGTTTGCCGTCTGATTATTGTTTTTAATACGAGTTCCGTTACAGATTGCTGCCGTGTACGCCGCGCAGTAGATCAAAGTTTGAAGCAAGGTAAAAGTTATTTCTGGCTTTAAGTGTTTCGGAATAATACTAGTATTTAACTTCTCTACTACGAATCTGAAAACTTTAGTCTCTTTTTGTTTCGGCAGGAATGGTCTTTCAGTGGGTTCAGTGTCCTTAAATAACTCTAATGCATTACAAAATTCTTGTTCAATTTTTTCAAGGTCTATACTTGGGGTTTTATTTGTGTAGTTTTGGTTGCGTGTTTCGTGAATGTCTTCATGGCTATTAGAGATATGTTGCGATGTCAACTGTGGAGAGCCATTTAAACTTTCGTTGCTTAGATCTCCCATGTTACCAGTATTGATCACTTTGTCAGCCACCTCTGCTGGTATACTATTATCGCAAGGTTCGTTAATATTATTTAAGTTAAGTTCTTCGGTTATTTCAGCTTTGATTACTTTGAGCCTCTCAGGGTTAATCCATTTATTGATCATTATCAGTCGTCTTTGGTCTGCAATACGTTGTTCGGAAATGTAGCTGAGGTTCGGAAACGTTTCAACGAAGTCTTGGTGTATTTTCTTTCGGTATGCTGTTTTATCTCTTTCCAGTCTGGTTGCTTTTAAATATGACCTGATTATAGTTTCATTATGTACATCTGTCCATCTCTTTTGTGTTTGTGAGTCTGTTATGTTTTCACTTAGATTTTGTGAGGTGTGTGTGTAGGGATGTCCTGGATGTATTTTATTTATTTCTGCTTGAACTTCAATATAAATATTGTCAATCGTGTTTTGTGGTAGAAGCTTGTTATTAATTATGGCTCTTCGTTGGTCACCAAGTCTCTGTCTTGTGACATCTACATTTGAGAATTGTTCTGCAAACAAAGTGTGGAGAGTGGGCAAATAACCTCTGACATTAGTTTCCATGTTAGTTATTTTAAGATAGGTGCGTAAAATAAACATATTCATTTCAGAAGACCATCTTCTACGCGTACAGACTTTGCTTGTGATGGGTGCATGCTCTGTAGTTTCAACTACGTCATGAACAACATCAACAGTCTGCTCACTACTGTCTGACACAGGGGTACAAACGTAATC
The DNA here is from genome assembly GCA_963924145.1 of Pyrausta purpuralis. Taxonomy (NCBI): domain Eukaryota; kingdom Metazoa; phylum Arthropoda; class Insecta; order Lepidoptera; family Crambidae; genus Pyrausta; species Pyrausta purpuralis. Next base: position 5,614,030 of record OZ001663.1, on the reverse strand, counting down.
GGATCTATCGATGGATGAATTGCTGGGAAATAGGGATTGGTTGCCGGACGAATCGGAGTCATATTCTGTGGGTAGGTCGGCTGTAGCATTCTTTTCGACGGGAGCCCGCCTGCTCAGCTCCTCGTCGCCGTTGGATCGCATGCTGAGACACCCAGCAACGGCTCCAGGTGTGCCCCGGCGACCCCCGGGCAGCGGCCGCAAATTATACTTACTCTTTGGCTTCTCCATATTCATGGGTTCACCATTGCCCTGTTGGTCACCCGCATAGTAACTTTTTTTCGGGTGTCCGCCCCCTACGTGGCTAAGATGGTCTAGCACGGACGAAAGGTTGGATTTTAGTATTATTATTATTATTATTATTATTATTATAGGTGTTTTTCTCTCTCCATTGTGGTAAGCAATGGGTAAAACAACTGTGACGCGGGCTTTAGCCAAGCGACACAATTATTATTATTATTATTATTATTTTTTATATATTTTTTTATCTCAGCTTAGAGCTGGTAAATTTTGTATCAGGTACGGGCTATGCCAAGTAACTGATCCATAAAAAGTTTTGTAGTAAATGTAGGTAAGTAACTATGATAAGAGAGTAGATTCATCTTGTAGGAAACGTCTAACTATCCGGCATGTGTTCAGTATTGCAGCTTTTTGCATAGTAATGAAGCTGTTCTCAGGGAGGTCAATTGACTTTAGGCTTTGGAGTAAGTGTTTGGGTATGACTCCTGTGCTGGAGATTACTAGAGGTACTATAACAACTTTTTCTAGGTTCCAGATTCGTAAAATTTCTTCTTTCAGTTCCGTGTATTTATGTATTTTGTCAGCTATTGTGTTTCTAATATTGTGGGTGTTAGGGACTGCTATATCTATCAGGTAGGCCTGTTTGTTTATTTTGTCGTTGAGGGTGATATCTGGTCTATTATTATGTATGGTTCTATCGGTAAGGATTGCTCGGTCAAAATACATTTTGTATCTGGGACTTTCTAGCACAGATTTGGGTTGGTACTGGTAGTACGGTTTTGTTTTTGAAGGGATGAGTTTGTATTTTATGGCAAGTTTTTGGTGGATGAAATGAGCAACTTGATTATGTCGGTGTGTGTAGTCATTTTGTGTTAACATTGGGCAAGCATTAATGATATGTTGAATGGTTTCGGGATGTCTATGGCATTTTCTGCAAAAATCGTCTTGTGTGTCTTTAATGATGTATCTTCTGTAGTTTTTTGTGTTGATTACCTGATCTTGTATACCTATTATGAATCCTTCAGTTTCAGGGAATAAATAACCTAACTTAAGCCATTTGTTAGATGCTTCGGTGTCTATGTGGGTTTGATCTAAATCATTAATGTGCCTACCGTGTAGTTGCTTCTTACGCCAGGTTTCTAGTTTTTTAGTTTCTGCGTCTTGTGGTGCTTGGAAGGGCTTTTCTGTATTTATTAAGTCAAGTGGCGTTAGATTATTATCCGAGTCAACAACTGCTTTGTGGATAGGGCTACTAGTTTTTTTTGTAAAAAAAAATCCGCAAACTTTTTACCTGACCCTCCCAGAGAATTTTTATGTCTACTAAGCCCCTTCCTCCTTTAGTTCTTTTTAAAGTCATTCTTCCTATTGCAGATTTTGGATGAAGAAACTTATTTTTAGTTAAGGTGGTCCTGGTTTTGATTTGTAATTTTACTATGTCAGTAGATGTCCATTTAATAATCCCGAATGAATAGGTTAATACTGGTATTGCAAACGTATTTAAGGCTTTAAAGAGATTTCTAGAATTTAACTGTTTTTTACAAAGTAGGCTTACTCTTCGAATATATTCAGTTGTTAGTTCTTTTTTTATATCTGTATGGTTTATGTATTTATTTTGTTTACTCCTAAGTATTTGTACGTTTCGTTAATGTACATAGCTGCTATATTTATTACGTTTTGTATGTTATAATCTCCTGTAACTACTTTTCCTTTATGTATATGTAAAGTTTTGCATTATTATTATTATTATTATTCTTATTATTATTATTATTGTATTCTATCACAAAAATGATAGTACTTTTATATTGATAATAACTATTCCAAAAAATCAAAAATGCACAACATTGATATTCAAGTTTTCACTTCTGCCTCCACTCCCGGAGTGCTTTCACAGTTTTTTATTGAAAAATAAGGTTTTGATATGAATTAAAAAAAAATCGTTCTAATAACAATATCTTATTAAAAAATACACTTCGGTGTCTTTAATCGCCAAGTCAAACCAAAGCCTTACTACAAATACTAAAACATTGTTTCATATCTTGGATTAAACAATATTCGAAATTATGTGCTAAATACTGTTTAGAAAAATAGACGGGGCTGCGATGAGGACCGTTATATCAAACTACATAAATGGTATGAACAGCAAACTCAATTAGAGACTTGTAATGAACTAGGTATGTTTAATGTTCGCTGCATGGCTTTAGACTTCGAAACCGTAAAATGAGAAAAAAAAATTGTGCATATTTAGGTGTATCCACACCGCCCGGTGGCATTGTGCAGACGGATGTTCCGCTCATACCGAGAAAAATCTTATAATCTAGATATATATATCTATATCTCGATATTATGGTATATGGATTGAAATGAAAGTCAGGGCTTCGCTGATCAAACACTTTTATTCACTTTATTTATAACAGAGTTTCTAAGATGTTGTCGCTTACGAATCACTAGATCAACTGACTGTCACTTAAAATCCATCGCACAAGAAACATTATTATAATAAAATATAACTGAGTTTCCGGCGACGTAGCATCATATAAATCACTTTCATATTATTAAAAATCATGCATTACATTAACAAATACGTTAAAATAAAGTAATAATAATATAATTGATTTAAAAAATATTACGTTTGTAAATGTTTCAAATAACGAATCACAACAGGATATTTGACTGACACAAATGTCTATATCTTTTGCTTTATGGTTGAACCTTTAATTTGATTTAACTCTAGCCATATCTATATTACTTTATGCTCTAGCCCTCGCCCTAGCTATCCACGCCTTTGTGATGTGACGGCTATGGTTAAGCAAAAATAAACTTTGCGGTCACAACCATTAAGATACTTTCTGTATCTATAACCAGGACGTACTTTGCCTGATTCAGAACATCGCCTGAGCTAAAATACATTCGTGACATGTCTTATAAATGTTCATTATAAGTCTTAAGCTATTTTCAAGCATTTTTAAAGAATTTTTTAGCTCCATATTCATCATTACTTCTTCAACTCTAGCCAGCAAAAGCCTAAAAATAATATATTTCATATTACTAATCAAGTAAATGTTGCTGCGTCGTCAAGACACTAAGGGCTGGTTTCAGGAGCATGTTGTGCTGCTCGTAGTCACGCAAGCCCTGGGTTTTAACCAGAAACGGTCTGGGCAAGGAACGATTCCATAAACTTGCCATTAATATTATGTTACGGTATTATGGTTTAGTTTAGCAAATAAGTATTTTTGATGAAATCTTGAATTAAGTACCTTATTATTGTAATAAAATAAAACAAAAGGAAAGTGCATATACCAGGTCAACAGTGCAAAACAAAAACACAGCATCTGGCACGTTTAGTAGACTGAATCATCCATCCATAATACCTCTAAGTGTATGTATTAAATAAAAAATGCATTTGAATAAATGATTTTAATTTATTAAAAGATTTTTAGCAATAAACCTAATTACACACTAGGGTTTTACATTCTCTCCATTTCTTGGGGTCAGTAGCAATACTGGATCTCTTCCTCAAACCTATAGGAGCTGCTCTACTTAGTTCAATCATCTAAATGAGATTTTCCCTCTAGCTCTTTTGCTCTTTACGTTGGCTCAAATAATTAAGTTCATCTTGGAAGTGGATAACCGAAATAACAAAGTAAGAACGCGACATCTGCATATTGTGGACAAACGAAACGATATTTAAGCACTGTGCTGTATTTTCTACTCTACTCCTTCTCAGTGATGCTTAGATAAAAATATAGCTTTTCATAATTTTCAACATGTCTGATGTTGAGATGACATCAGTCATGTTAAAAATACACTATACTTACATAGAATCTGAAACAACAGCAAACGATAAAATATAGGTTATATTTCGTATGTCTCCGGAATTTTATAAAATTGATTGATTACACGTATCGCGTGCTTAGCCAAAGCATTGTTATAGGCTAGCTAGCCTTTCTATTCAGTACCTTTGGTTAGAGTAGGACTGTAGTTTTAAAGTTGGATGAACGTATCTTCATTCTTTTTGAGAATCCGCACCACGAGGATTTTCCGTTAAAAAAAGTTCCACGATATTGCTTCGGCGAGTACTTGATACTCGCTCAGGCAGAAAATGTATATCTCGCAAAATTATGCTCCAAGATCCAGCTTATATTACCTTGGCGGCTCCAGGAGTCTTAACGACGCAGAGTACCACAAGCTAAATCGGAATCTTCAATAGCTTTTTTTTTGGTGTGTGATGGCCAAATTCGATGAAATATTTTTTTGTTTCATTGCAAAAAATATAATAGTCTAAGATCCCGATATAGAACGACCTTCACCGAGATGCTTATTGAATGAAACGTATTTTATATTTCATTTAATATGTCAATAAATAAAATCCATATGGGTTGCCTAGCAAATTTCAGTCCAGATATGTTTAATTAATAACTAAAAAAAAAAATTTCACCGGTATGATTATTACATAAATTCTATACCAATCGAAAGTACGAAGCCCATAGAATATGCAAACGTTAGGTTGCCTATTCTTTTCCGGTCACAACTATTGGGTTGCCAGGTATAAACAGGTAAATCTGCTGTACTAGCATTTTGCAACGGTCTGTTCATTGAATGAAATTTAAATGAAATTAAAGATGATTTTATTCTGAACATGGTAGTATAGGGTTGCCTGCGAAAAATCAGTCCAGAATGCGGTTTTCGAATTTCGAAAAGTAAAATATTGCTCCGAGTGAATGTGTGCGACTGAGAGGTCCCAACCGACCATCCCATGGGATCGAAGAGGACACAGCATAGCAGCTGTTTAAAGTCCGCCCACTTAAAAAAAGAGAGTGTGCATGCTATTTGGGCTTGGAAAAGAAAAGGATAGCGATAGACTCGTATATACTATGCATCATTTTGGAGTAGTTTATTATTTAAATAGAGAAATAGTTTTTTTTGTTTAATCAATTAATTATTTATGTGTATTTTTTATGTGACACTAAAGTATATATACATCTTTAGTAAAATAGTGATACATATATAATACTACCCTGATTAAAAATATTGATTAAAAAATTTACTACACGGAAATTGTAAATCTATAAATGTAAACAGAGAAATTGAAATCAATGAAAACCATTGGAAAAAAATTAAAACCCATAAAAGTGATTTTTTTTAATCAGGGTAATCTCGCAAATTTTATTTTTATTATAAGAAGACAAAATAAAAAAAAACAACAATTAAAAACTTACTTCTATATATTGTAAAAAAATAAAAATACTTTTTTTTAAATTATTCAGAATCCGAGCCATCGGACATAAAACTACGATCTTCAACTTCTGAATCTTCTTCGTGATCACTCTCTGTTTCACATTTTTCGACAATGTCTTCTATCTTTAAAGGTGTATGAACTGCAATGAATCCTACTGGTTTTAAATATTCATCTAAGAACCATCCGCAGTTCTCAGGCTCAAGTTTCACGTATTTTGGATCCGTTGCATTAAGCCACATGGAATTTACGAAAATAGTTAGTACAATTTTCTAATATCCAGCATGGTGGTATGAAGTTGGAGTCGAAGCTTTTTTTTTAAAAGTGCTCGCTGTCTTCTTTTGCAGTGTAATTTTTCATAAAAATACGATGTTACGCATCATTCACACTGGTGCAGTTCCTGATACCGTACATACTAGCCGTAAATTCTTGAACGGTCTTCATTTTATCATCAATGAAAATATCAGCAGCATCTGTTAATGATGCAAAAACTGTTTGATATTTTTCATTTTTCGGAAATTGCTGAAAAGGTTTTCTTCTCCCTTTGTTGTAAAAGGCTGACGTGTAATCGCAACCTGTAAAGGCATGGAAGGCGGGAAGACTTTGGCATAATTTAATTCCCAACTTCAACGCTAAATCGGTGCAATTAATGCAATCAACAGTTTGATTATAAGTCTTTCTAGTTGCTGAATAGGCAAGCCAAATTTCTGATTCGATAAGTTTGTGCATATTTCCTAACCAATCCAATTATCAAAACGTCAGTATCAGAGGCTTTAATTAAAATCCTTGAGCCTGGTTCCGCTTCAGAAGCATGAAAAATAATCCTTGTAAGTGTCATCATTAAAATCAATTATTTCAACATCCGATCCACACAAAAAATACTTTTTTGCCATTTTTTTCAACAATAAATAGAAGCACGTTTTTTCAATTGTATTTATAGCGACACTCTACTCCAAAATGATGCATAGTATATACGAGTCTATCGCTATCCTTTTCTTTTCCAAGCCTAAATAGCATGCGCACTCTCTTTCTTTAAGTGTGCGGACTTTAAACAGCTGCTATGCTGTGTCCTCTTCTATCGCATGGGATGGTCGGTTGGGACCTCTCAGTCGCACACATTCACTCGGAGCAATATTTTACTTTTCAAAATTCGACAACCGCATTCTGGACTGATTTTTCGCAGGCAACCCTATACCACCATGTTCAGAATAAAATAATCTTTAATTTCATTTAAATTTCATTCAATAAACAGACCGTTGCAAAATGCTAGTACAGCAGATTTACCTGTTTATACCTGGCAACCCGATAGTTGTGACCGGAAAAGAATAGGCAACCTAACGTTTGCATATTCTATGGGCTTCGTACTTTCGATTGGTATAGAATTTATGTAATAATCATACCGGTGAAATGTTTTTTTTAGTTATTAATTAAACATACTCTGGACTGAAATTTGCTAGGCAACCCATATGGATTATATTTATTGACATATTAAATTAAATATAAAATACGTTTCATTAAATAAGCATCTGGGTGAAGGTCGTTCTATATCGGGATCTTATACTATAATATTTTATGCAAATAAGTATTGACGTCTTGATAATCTTGACATAACTTTTCACGGATATATGTCAGACGATGTTGTGAATAGGCGATGTCCGTATTCACAGTGCACTTTATAGTCAGTAGATACAGTGCAATGTTTTGAGTTTTTGAGCGGTATCAGTACATATTCTTTTTTAAATTTAAATACCCATGTTATGATTAAAGTAGTAATGCCTATGGCATTATGAATATTTTACACTCACAGTATTATTATTATTAAAAAATTGTTTTTGTTCATTTTATTAAAATATCTAGTAGATACTGCATTGATTTTGATTCGATAGCAGAAAAACGTATGACTTTTTGTGTCTGATGCTTTTAGAGTTAGTTCTGTTAGCAAGTTGATGGATATTTTTTTATGAGGAAAACCCTCATTCATACGGTATCTCATCTTCATTACCTTCAAGGACCCAAAAATAATGTTAAAAGTTAGTTTCACAACTTTTTTTTCCTTCTAAATACTACTTATCATTTATTTACTGTGGCATCGACTGAGGTGAGTCTGCAGCTTTGGCGATGCTATAAGTTTTCAGCTGCCAAACGTGTCAAAGTCCATAGAAACGTGTCAAATAATTCGCCCAGGATTAGTTTCAACTCACGCCGTTTGAGGCGATCGGCGCTAGATTCGATGAGAGTTTGTGAATACCAATTTCTCGACCCAGGCGAAGGTCCATATATGGATCAGTGTCGAGGTTGACTTTGTGAATCAACAGGCAGCACTCGCTGATGCATAATTTCACGTGTTAATGTTTCTTAATAGGTAGAAAGTCATCATCAGCTGTATACTTATTGCGTAAAAACATACTATAAGTAAGTAAGCGAAGTTTTGTCTAACCATAGCGCATAAACTTGAAATGAAAAGTAATATAATGTAAAATAAGGTTTTATGTGCTAATCTGAACCCTTAAACTGAAACAATAACTACCAGGATTATTAGTTTATTTGAAAGATTAATAGTACCTAGTTTAATTTATTTGAAACTCCAATGAGTCAACGTCACAATGCTTTGAATCTGGTTAAGTTTAATTCATTTGCCTACATAACTTTTAATGGTGTATCAACACCCCAGCCGGCAGCGGCTTTGCCGCAGGTCTATGTCAAGAACTCATGCCACCAGGCGATGAGCATACATCACCAGAGACAAAAACCGTTAAAAAAGAAAACACGTTTGACACTTGTGTCATGCCACAGAAAAATAATAGTACTGTCATGCCATGGTTTATCAAGAAGCTTGTATCATCATACTCATAAAATAAATGTAATTTGACGGAACAGTGAGCCACTGATATTGTAAGTAGGTATTTTTTAGTGAGCTCACGCTGGTAAACTTATGTTCGATCGTTTTCAACCCAAACAATAGCTACCTATATGTTACATACATAAATAGTCATCAGTGGAAATGTTATATTCATTGTAAATAGACGAGCATGTTTAATATCGGTCTGTATAGTTTAGCCGCCCTGATGTGATATTAGGTAGCAACCTACCCATGTACTAATTTGTTTGTATTTTCTTTCAAGATTAAGAAAAGGTTCCTTATTCACATTACAGAGGATTCAAGGGATTTAATACAAACATTCATAAAATGCATTTACAAAAGGTTATTTAACGGAAATTGAAGAAAAAACTTGATCCTGCCTTTAGAAGGGAGCAAATACTTACTGCATTTCGGCACAAGTAAAGTATTTAAAATTGATACAGAATAAATAAAATCATTTGTATTTAAAAAAATGTTTTTATTCTTAATATTTTTTATATGCCTAAGCACTCAAGCTATCTCTCTTTTTATGTAGCTGATCCTTTGTCATTAAAATCTCACCCACCCATGCTTGACCTACCCGGTTTGTTAGGTACCCTTATTCGCAGTAATCAGCAGCAATACAGATTGCTTCCTTATATCAAGGAGCTACTCTCTCAATGAGTATCTCCCACTAAAAAATCTGAAAATGTTTGTCGTCTTGAAATGTTCAACGGACGTAACATAAAAAATACATCTCCTTATATTTTTTGGTAAATTAGGTTTGGAATGTTCCGTAAGACTGAGCGGAGTTTGTCATAAAACTTTAACTTGTCTTCGTCCGACGATGTCATAGTAGGGGCGTAAGCACTAACCAGATGTACCTATATATTTTCCTCGTGAGGTTTGAAATCGCAAGGTCATCAGCTTGTCGTTAATCTCATTTGGAGGCTCAGAAAGAGTTCGTGCGAGTAAGTTTTTGATTGAAAATCCTACGCCATTAAAGTACCTTTTACTTTCTGGTCTAACAATCCAGTAGTAAGTATAGCCACCTAAAACTTCAATCAGTTCCCCACTGTCTGGTAAATGTGTCTCACTAATTGCAGCAATATCGATGTTATATCGTGATAATTCACGGGCAATCACATCTGTTTTTCTTTCCGGACATTGGTTGTTTTCATTGTCTTGTTAAGTTCGTACATTCCAGGTAGCGATATTAATAGTTTTAGTTTGAATTTTATCTTTATTTCGACCGCATATTAAATGGTTCTCTGTGAGCGCGGTTACCCACAAAGTTGTAGGTGAGATGGACTATTTTTAGGCCACCTTTTCTAGGCCTCTCCTCGGTTTGAGGAAAACAGAGCGATCCTTAATTGGGCTGCTTTGTCGCCAGATGTGCTGCCAAACCCGTCCTCCCATCTCAGCCGATTTCAGGAGCGAACACTCTCATCTGACCGCCTACGTGCAGAGCATCAGCTAGGACCAGACCAACCAAGTCCAAATCCTCCCATGAACACTCCATCGCCGCAGGGCTTTTTGCTCATTTACCAGGAGACTTGCTATGTGTCATCGACGCGTGAGTATATTATAGTGGACAAGCAGTTGCGCTGGTACGAGTCCACTCTCTCCTCCTTAGATTACCATTGCCAGTGGACCGGGGACCGGTACGACCAGCAGAAACCAGAGGATGCAGGGAATTGGCCACATGATACTTTGCGGATCCTAGCATGTGCCCTTTACGGCATATCCCCAACACCTTGCTTAATCGCTACAGAAGCCGGATGCATTTGTCTATCGACATTGCCCGTCATCTTTACCGACTGGGGCTTAGAATACATACATGGGTGACCTCCCAGACCCAATAGAAGACGATGCGTATTTGGGTTTGCCTTTAGTCGCCTGTTACGACATCCATAGGTAGTTAGGAGTGGCGCAATTCTATGCCAGCAACCACACGGCTTGTGACATTATAATGAGGTAGCGGTTTCTTCGATTTGTCATCGGTGTGAACAATTGTAAACTCAGGTGTGCGGATACTGCAATTTCGTGGAATCGTAACTATCTTTTAACAGGTGGTATTTTTCTTGTGCGTATGATATTTGTACTTTGATTTCATTTGGCAATGATATGATATAATGCTGACTGTAATACCTAATATCTAAATTTAATAACGAGCCAGGAGTACATAAAGTTTTAAGCTGGCTTAGCATATTATTTAAATCATTTAATGATTAAATAGAATGGTGCATTACTTTTGTGCGACTAAAAGCTATAATATTACCTAATCTGTTAATTTAAGACGATAGTTCCTGAATGTTTTCGGTAACTATGCTGAGTAATTGAGAAATCGGGGTATATTGATACATCTGTTCCTTATCTGTCGCAGATGAGTTACTAATAGAGATTATTGATTTTTCTAACTTTCTCTGATTAAATGTGATATTATTTAAAATATGAGTTTGTTGGTGAGTCATATTTTTGTATAGACATATGCTTATTGTAGGCAATAGAAAGATCTTGATCATCTTTTTGCAATATTTTCAGAGCATTTTCGTATCTTAAAGCGTCTTCGTTATCAAGGGTACCCGATATATAAAGGTTCCTAGGGGATTAAAAAGGCCTCGTTTTAGCCTTTTAGGCTCAAAAGTTTCTAACTCCATACATGTTCTATTAACTTTTCCAAATAAGTGTAATATTTGATGTTTAAATAAAATGAATTTTTTGTTAGTTAACTTATTAGACAAATCAGACAATTGAGTTTGTAATAAGTCAGTTTATTGCTGGATAGTATCAAGGTCTATTTCCCGAAGAAAAGTATGGTCATGGGATACGATTTTTGTTGAGCCAAGTTTGAAGGGAAGAATTCCAGGTCCGTCAGACAGGTCGTCAAGTCGGATCTCGTTCAGAGTCAATAAGTCTGCTCGTGCTCGGTCCAGGTCTATCGTGAGCAGAAGGGTCCTGTAACAATGTCTCCTTTTTATTTTGCTTTTCCCGTTTTATTCTATTTTTGAATGACATATATTTTGATGGCCTTGCCTTTTGGATGTATACATGTGAATAGGTAGATTAGTTACAACTTTCTCCGTTGCGTATGGGGGTGCAGTTTTCTGTCTAGCAGCAGCAGATTTTTAATATAGACTGTTTGATCCTGAGAATACTGAACTTCGGGTTCGCGACTTAGGTTACAACGTTGCATAATTTGTTTACGCTCGGCTGATGATGAGTCATGTACTATGTTATAGACTGTGTTCATTTTACTACGATGTTCCTGTAAGTATTGCTGCAATAATCGTTCCGTTATCTAGGTCTGTTGGGTTTCTGGGGTCAAAGTGTCCAGTTATGAGATCAAATGGGCGACATTTTGTTAGGCTATGGATCGAACTGTTATACGCAATGACTGCGTATGGAATTAAGCTTCTAGTGGGTTCGTTTTTATGTTGCAATTTTAGCAAGTGAATATGTTCCAAAAGAGTACTATGGAAACGTTCTACCATACCACTTTCATTAGGTCCGTGGGCAGCTATTTTTATGATGTTGTATTTTATGTAATTTAAGGAATTCGGACACTACTTGGTTAACAAATTCAGTTCCCTGGTCTGTGATCAGATACATCGGGAAGCCGTGGTGCGTGGAAAATAATAAGATATTTTTTATTCAATATTCAATTTCAATATACTCGGGGCGGTGCAATCTGTTAGAGGGTATACTTGAGCATATTTCGAAAAAGAATCTATGATGGTGAGATATTTGTCCTGATCTATGGTAAGTACGTCTATATAAGCTACTTGGTATGGTTTGTGCGGTGGGGGTACAACCTGAAATTGGGGTTTCATAGCGTTGCGGTCATATTTAGCTTTGTTGCATATGTCACATCTATACTAATATTATAAAGCTGAAGAGATTGTTTGTTTGTTTGTTTGTTTGAATGCGCTAATCTCAGAAACTACTGGCCCGATTTGAAAAAATATTTTTATGTTAGATAGTCCATTTATCGAGGAAGGCTTTAAGCTATATAACATAAAGATACGACTCACAAGACCACAGCAGCAATGAAAAATGTTGCGAAAACGGGAGAAAGATATTCCTTTTGAGAGCTTCCGCTGCGTACGCTGCCGAAACCGCTAAAGTTACACAAAAATTATGTATGACAAGATTGTTCAACATTAAGAGTTCTATAATAAAGTCCGCGACAACATAAGTCTATCTTTTATGGTTGACTTACTACAACCTTTTTTATGTTAATAAATTTGTAAAAAAATAATGCATTATTTTTAGAGGTGTATTATACACACAGGTATTTATTCTTATCAAAATAAATACATTCATCATCACGAGCATTTCATTTAGAACAAAGTTGCCCTTTATATCATTTGATTCCAATAAATATCTTAGGAGCTATCACAGTTTTAACATAACTCCGCACCAAAATAATGTTCGCAGCTTAAGTACGACGTGCGCTTGCGCTAATTATATTATAAAGCTGAAGAGTTTGTTGGTTTGAACTCGCTTATCTCAGGAACTGCTGAACCGATTTGAAAACATATTTCCGTGTTAGATAGCTTATTTATTGAGAAAGGCTTTAGAATATAAAACATCACGCTGCGACGAGAGGGGAGGGAGCAAACTCAAAACGCGCGGAAGAAGTCGCGGGGGACCGCTAGTTGATTTGTAAATTTGGTAATACTTTCCTTTAATTTAGGCCAAAAATAGCGTTGCGACAGTGCTAAGTGTGTTTCACTTAGCCGCTGTGGTTAGTTTTTCCTTCATGGTACTTTAATATTTTATCTCGTTGGTTTAAAAAGTCACTAATGTCCTGAATTTTAGTTTTTACAAGCACTAGGTTAGCTGAATCACTTTTAAAAGTGCGTTGTAAAATAGGTACAATATCGTACATTTTATTAAGCGGTTGCACTAGGATAGCTGTACGCAGTTTTGGGTCAATTTGATTTTTAACAACGGATATTATTCCTTATTTTTGATTATTTTCTGAAATTTCAACAACTGTTTTCCTGTAGGTTTCAAAAGGAACTGTAGTTTTTTGTTTTGTAGTAGAAGTATTTGATAGAACTTTTATAATTAGTTGTCTTTTGAATTTATTTAAAGGCTCTTCTGAAACGGGTAGTTCTAGTATAGGGTGTTCTTTTTTATAGATTGTCGCAGTCACTACCGGCTAGTGTGGAAAAAGGGTGTTTAAAAGGTACTAATATTCGAATGAAATAAAGAAATCCTGGTATAGAATTTGGCAACAAAAGTTTATTCAAATTTGCTATTTCACAAGTACCTTTTAACACCTTTAAATACAAAAACTTAATAGCTCCGAATTCAGTAGAAACTAGGTTAGGTTCTAATTTAGTTATATATATCTATACTATTACAAATCCTTATGTTCACAAATTTGTAATGAAATAAAGATAAACCACCAATTTAAGTTTTAATTTCCTAATTGATTCTAAAGTTTATCTTCAAAGGGATTCCTAAGGTATGCTTAAATTAATAGCTAAATTATCCCACTTTTCACTAAAATGAAAGTAAATACAAGGAAAACCAACCTTGGATTTCAACGGAGGTTACTATTTCAAGTCTTTGTTGCATCAAACTACAGACAACTCTGCAACCTTACCCCAAAATTTCACCGATACCGATCCATTCTCAAAACAGCAGGCAAATCAATCCATCAGGAAAATCTGACTTCAAAATTAATCCAAATGAGGTATAAGTAAGGTCACTGAGGTTACAACATGATCACCAAATTGTGACTGTACAACTTACAGACACATATCAAAAGCGAAACCTGCAACAGCTGGCTCGCCATATAAATTTTGAATTGATTACTAAACATTTATGCTAATTATTCTATTTGAGACCTGTGTCGGAAGTCTCGACATAGTTCTGTGTAAAACCACCAGGTGGCGTTTGAAAAATGCTGAGACAAGATTGGTGTTTTCGTGTATTTATTGATTGAGAAGAATTTTTGAATGATACTTAAAAAACTACAAACATTTTTAAGATTTATTAAAGATATAGTTGCGTAAGTTAAAATGATATTTGATGAATTAGAAAATCTTATGATTGAAATTGTCGACGCGAAATGTCAAAAATGATGCATCAGACTACGCCCGCTGAAATGATAAAAATTACAACTCTCAATACAATATGCCCAGATGTAGGTAGGCTACATTTTCTTTACAAGGATTTCCAAAGGAGTTTCCCAAAGTACTTACCATTTTCCAGTCATTCATATCAAATCATTTTCGAAATTAATTCATCCAAATTGACATGTTGGCGGCGTCTGAAACGATAAAAAGAACCATGTGCTCAGACTCTAAGAAATGTCTCGCAACAAACAAAAATCAACGCCAACCTTTCTGCAGATGCTTACCAGGAATAACTATCAAACTACAAAATAATTCGGGCGTGCCCCGTAATCAAAATTTTTACTTTTTTTACATTTTAACACACGTTCCACTCCGACGCACGACCAACAGCGGCGGAACCGGAAAAAACAGCAGCTGTCACACTTGACAAATGTCAGTGTCAGCATCCATCATATCTATGCCAAAATATAGACTGAAGTCCTACATCCATTTAGCTTTTCGTTTCACGTGAACTTAGACAAAATATACAACGTTACAAGATGATGGATATAGATAGATGATAGATTAAAAAGGAAGTCCTAACCCAGGCACAGGGATTATTTCCCACATTTATTTTTCAGGGTTATTAGTATTTTTTCTGGACTCTGTTGATGAGGAATAAAATAAGGCATTATCCAAAACCTAAATCTATAAGCAACGCTTAATTTCTTCCAGCGGTTTTCCGCGGCCTGGAGGCCGAGTCTCGTGGCAATCGAACTTTTTTCGTGTGGTACTTTGGTTGCGAGTTTAATTTATTTACCTAAAAATTAAGAAAAATGAAAGAATGTAGATACATGTAAAAAACTATCGCACGACCAAAAACTAAAACCGACTTCATTAATAACAAACAAGAAAAAAATAAAACTAAGACGCAAAATAGAAAATAACTTAATATCTAGGTCGGAATATTCAAAAACGAAACCATTTCCTTGCGGCAAGAAGGCTATGATGCTGGCTGCGTTGCCGCGTTGGAAAGCTATGCTGATCCTTTGAGCTAGAAACCAGCCAGCTTTATTTGCTGTTAAAGAATTTAATTTGAACGCAATTTTTCTAAACAGCAATTTAGCAGAGGGTCCCCACGGCCCAAATGTTTCAACGCCAAACGGCGCAAACACATAATTACTTGCAAGTGAAACGTACTTGCGACGCTTGGCGTTTCAGCCAACTCCGCTGCTACTTCAGCTTTAAGGGCTGATTCTCTGAGATGGGAGGGGGCCAAAGTATCGACACAAGTTGCATCCCTAACTAAGGCCCGACCCCGTTCCCAGGGAGTAAGCGTTAGGCCATCGGGTCTCTTGCCATCATCACGGACCAAACCACGTGGTTCCAACGTGGAAGGAACATTGAAATGAAAAATGAAAATGAAAATATTTATTAGGAACATGAAATAGGTAACAATAACTGAGGTTGACCTGTTCCTTTTAAGTGTGTATACACTTGTGCCAGGAAAGGCCGCTTTTCCATAGCATGGTCACATAGGTGTTCAATTTAATCTTATATTAGTAATATACTGTTTAATAAAATATAAACATAAACTTAATCTACTTAAACCTTACTAGTTAAGACTTGATTATTTATAATACTACAACACTGTTTTGTTTTGTAGGTTGGCTACACTGCCGCCATGTTTTTTTTTCTTCCAAAAACCTATGTTTTTTGATATTTGTACACGTGCGTTAATTTAATAAAACGTACATTATTATCCAATCTGCATTTTATTTAACATGCAGATTAGTGGTCCTTCATATAAATGCACATGACTATAGTGTTATTTTTGGAAATTACGTCCATTAAGTACGATTTTGCTGGCGGGGAAGTTACCGGCTATACGGTATATACCTCCAACCTCCAACGTTTTCCGTGAGAAATCAATATTTTTCCGGAAAGGTCGTCGATTTGAAGCTAAATTTGGAAGAATAACTATACTTTCAACGGCTGTTATTACTTTGGTGAGGTTTGCAAGCATTTTGCAAATCTGTCTGCGGTCAACGCCTCTTCGTGCTAAGCAACTACCTACCTGCTCATTGAAAATCGTGAAGTGCAGTGTAAAATTTTTCGCATCCCATAGTGTGCATAAAAATGGGTGTTGTGATCACGTCAATTACGGCTATTTCAGTGTTTACTCAATAAAGAACTGTTACTTGTGCTACGATGTCGGATTCGGACAACGAGGAAAAGGATGAGCGTAAGGATGAGCTTAGGCGCTTACAAACATCGCGCGCCCACTACAAAGGTACGATTACTCGCATTGCTAATTTTGCCAATGATTCTTCGAATCTCTCTACGGCTACTACAGAAATGATTGAGGCAAGGAAAGAGAAGTTAATTAGTACATTTAATAGCTATGAAGAAACACAATTAGAAATCCTCAATCTTAATAACAGCGACCCTGAAGATATGTCAATTGTAGAGGAAAAGTACTTTACAACTATCTCAAAATTTAACTCTGTGTTAAACGATAAGGTTTCAGCGAATGTAAATGTTCAATGTCATACTTCTAAGTTACCTAATGTTGATGTACCGTCCTATGATGGTAAAGATTTTACCAAATACACTCCATTTATGGAGTTATTTAAGGCTGTCATACACAATAATAGTTCCCTATCAGATGTTCAGCGATTGTTCTATTTAAGAAAGTTTTTAACCGGGGAAGCACTAACTGTAATCATAAACTTACCTCTTGTCAATAACTCTTATCAGCAAGCACTTGATCTGCTCAAGAAGAGGTTTGACAACAAAGCCCGCATTATTATGCATCACATAAACAATATTTTAGAGCTGGCTCCCATGCAAAAAGGTACAGCAGCCTGTATTCGCACATTTATTTCAGAGGTGCAACAACAACTTTATGCACTCAAAAACTTAAATCAACCTATTGATAAATGGGATATGTTGTTAATTTCGGTTTTGTCTAAAAAGTTAGATCAATATACTAACAGAGCATATCAATTAGACAGGAACACAGATACACTCCCAACATTGGAAGAGTTCATTCTATTCTTAGAAAGGCGCGCTATAGCCCTTGAAGACAGTAATATATATGAAACAAAAAAGTCTTCTATCAACAAGGTTACCAATGTAGCCACAAAGTCACTTTTGTGTCCATATTGCCATGCAACCATCCACGGCTTGCATGCTTGTCCTAAATTTAAAATGGCATCTATAGATGACCGCATTCAATTTGTAAAAACTAAAAGTCTTTGCAATACCTGTCTCAAAGCACACTCAGGTAAATGTAAATTCAACTTTGTATGCAAAAATTGCAAGGAAAAACACAATACCCTCCTTCATAAAGATACTGTCAAAGAGCAAGAACCGAAGCCAGCAGTGTCAATGCATTCACAAACTACTTCAGTAAATATACTGTTACCCACCATAAAAGTCAGATTATTTGACATCAGTGGACATGAGATTGTTGTCAAAGCTCTTCTAGATACCGGCAGTCAGGCATCATTTGCTACAGAATCATTAAGTGAAAAGTTAGGTATTAAACCCAAGTGTCAAATTTCTAATATTATCAGTATTGGTAACAAAAATAACAAAATAAATAAGATTGTTGAGATCACAATGCATTGTCCCAGTAACAATGTGCAATTAAATGTAAAATGTAATGTTGTATATTCCATTACCTCAAATCTGCCACAAAGAGAGATTGATGTTTCTGACTTTGTTATTCCATCTCATATACAACTTGCCGATACAGATTTTAGCACTCCATCAGAAATATCAATACTCCTTGGGGCGGATATTTACTTCAATGTCTTACTAGATGGCCATATAAAGCTTAAAAATGGACTTACATTGCAAAACACATTATTTGGTTATATTATTGGAGGATCAGTCCATAACAACCGACAACAGAAAAATAGCTTAGTCACAAATTTTGCTGTACATGATCATACAAAGCTTGAGGATATAATGGAGCAATTTTGGTTATCAGAAGCGCCTCCTCAACCTGCTATAAAAATGTCTATTGAACACCAAAAGGCTGAAGCATGTTTTCAAAATTCAGTTTCTCTTAATGAGAATAAATTTCAAGTAGATATGCCCTTAACAAAAGATTTAGATGACTTGCAAATTGGAGACTCATTTTCAGTAGCGTTTCAAAGGTTTCTCTCATTGGAGAAAAAATTTAAACAAAATCCTATGTATTTAGCACAGTACAAAAAGTTTATTGAGGAATATATTGCGCTGGGACATGCCAAATGTGTTGATATCTCTAATTATGATATTCAAGGTGGGCCTGTATACTTCTTGGCTCATCACGCTGTTCTCAATGAACACAGTCTTACAACAAAACTGCGTGTAGTGTTTGATGGTGGGATGAAGTCTCTAAAAGGGGTTTCACTAAATGACCTAATGTTAAATGGTCCAGTGGTTCAAAGTGAACTATTTGATATACTTTTGCTTTGGAGAACTTACCTATACACACTTACTTGTGATATTACTAAGATGTTTCGTTGTGTTGGCATCAATCAATCACAAACTTCTTTGCAAAACATCCTTTGGCGGGATGATCCCAATAAGCCATTGAGCTGCTTACAACTACAAACAATTACTTACGGACTCAAGGCATCAACATACTTGGCTACTCGTTGCTTAATAGAGTTGGCTCTTCGCTATAGAGAGCAATATCCGTTAGCTTCTCAGGCTATGTTTTCCAGTACATATGTTGATGATGTGATCGCAGGAGCTGATGATATCAAAATCTTAGAACAGCTGAAGACTGAGCTTATTGACCTACTCAATAAGGGTGGCTTTTCGCTGCATAAGTGGTCGTCAAATTGCCCACAAGTACTAAATGATTTATCCAATGATAAAAAATCTATTGAGAATATTCATATTAATGGGGACAATGTTGTAAAAACACTGGGATTGCAATGTGATCTCCTAAGAGACCAACTCACCTTTAAAAGTCCTGAAACTAATATTTATGACATTGATACCAAAAGAAAAATACTTAGCTTTATAGGAAAAATGTTTGATCCTTTGGGCATCATTGGCCCAATCATTGTTATTGCCAAACTATTTATGCAAACATTATGGGCCCTCAATGTAACTTGGGATGCCATATTGCCTCTAGACATTTTAACAGCATGGCAAAAGTTTTTAATTGATTTAAAAGACATGGGCAATATTGCTGTCCCTAGGGGCATTACTTCTCAGCGTATGGCCTCAACAGAGCTAGTGGGTTATGCTGATGCTTCCATAAAAGCCTTAGGATGTTGCCTGTACTTAAGAATCCTTAATTCTGATGGCACAATTTCAAGTAATTTATTATGTTCCAAATCCAGGGTGGCTCCTCTCAACAAGAGTATAACAATACCACGCTTGGAATTAAATAGTGCTCTGCTTTTATCACAAGTTGCCAACAGGGTGTTCAATATACTCCAAACTAAATTCAAAGACTTAAGGGTTTTTCTCTACAGCGACTCACAAATTGTCTTAGCATGGTTGGAAGCCGCTAAAATAAAATCAAATCCTTATGTCATTACTAGAGTCACTCAAATCAAAAAATTGACTAAAGAATTTGTTTGGTCACATATCAGTACAAATAAAAATCCTGCTGATTTGTTGTCAAGAGGCTGTGATCCTCAAAAATTAAGGTCAAGCCAGCTATGGTGGCATGGCCCATCAGAACTAACAAATCCAGATTTTAATCACTCATCAGCTGATATATCATTTGTTATTCCCTCATTTGATGATACTAATATAACAGAGTCCATATTGTGGCATGGCCCATCAGAACTAACAAATCCAGATTTTAATCACTCATCAGCTGATATATCATTTGTTATTCCCTCATTTGATGATACTAATATAACAGAGTCATTTTGTGGTGTAAGTGAATGTGAAATTAATGAGGAAAATACAGAAAACTTTGTCATCAAATTAATTCACAGATTTTCAAACATTGTTAAACTTCAGAGGGTAGTTAGTTACATCTTGCGTTTTTATAACAACTTAAATGCTAGCAAAAAATTAAATGGTTCTTTGACACCAACTGAGCTTAATAATGCTATGATTGTAATAATACAGGGTGTACAAAAATTTCATTTTCATAAAGATATTCAAAATGTGAAAAATGGCTATTCTTTGAAATCAGGTTTGTCTAGTCTACATCCATTCTTAGATAAAAATAACATTCTACGGGTGGGTGGACGTCTCCATAATGCTGTAGATATACCCTATGAAAAAATGCATCCCATTATATTACCAAAGTCATGTCATCTTACTAAAATTATTATTCACAAGGAACACTTACGCCTTATGCACGCCGGTGCAAAATTGGTTCTCAGTTCCCTTTCACAAAAATTCTGGCTAATTAGTGGCATACGAGAAGTCAAGAAAGTTGTCAACAAATGCATTAAATGTGCTCGACTCAAAGCCTCAGCATCTATGCAACTTATGGGATCTCTTCCTCAGGATAGAGTCACTCCATTGAGACCATTTGAAGTGACAGGGGTTGACTTTTGTGGTCCATTTAATCTTAAGGTAGCCAGAATTAGAATCGAATATAGACATATAAACTGTTTACATGTCGATCTCATGTAGATGACATCGAGAATTACTGTGTTTCTAATTACATAGATTTCAAATTTATACCTGCCTATTCTCCTGAGTTTGGCGGCCTGTGGGAAGCAGGCGTAAAGAGTTTTAAGCACCATTTTAAAAGAATTGTAGGAAATATTGCATTGCCATTTGAAGCACT
Organism: Pyrausta purpuralis; assembly: GCA_963924145.1. Taxonomy (NCBI): domain Eukaryota; kingdom Metazoa; phylum Arthropoda; class Insecta; order Lepidoptera; family Crambidae; genus Pyrausta; species Pyrausta purpuralis. The sequence continues at coordinate 5,592,875 of OZ001663.1, read as the reverse complement.
TTATACTGTAATAACAGAAATTGAAGCTATCTTAAATTCAAGGCCTCTGCTGCCGACAAACTCAGACATTTCTAGTTACAATTATCTTACTCCCGGGCATTTCCTCATAGGTACACCTATGATGAGCTTTCCTGAAGTAGATGTTTCAAATAAGCCTATTAATAGGTTAAAATTTTGGCAAATGTTATCTAAAATTAAACAAGATCTATGGAAAGTCTGGTCAAGGGATTACCTCACTCAATTACAAAATCGGCCTAAATGGAAACATCCTCATCCTAATTTAAAAGAAGGTGACTTAGTTATTGTTCGATGTGATAACACCTCTCCATTAAGTTGGCCTATGGCAAGAATCTTAAGGACAATCCCCGGACCAGACGGTAAAGTAAGGGTAGCTGAAATAAAAATGTCAAACAACAAAATATATTTAAGATCTTTGAGAAAATTGTGCCCTCTGCCACTCTAAATACTTACCTGAAGTACCTGTAATTTTAATAGAGTTCCTATACAATATGTTATAAAAAGGTATAAGTTGTTAAAAATATATTTAAAATATTTTATCTCTATACACTATTATAAGTAAACATTGTATGATAAAATTGATCTCAAAACTAGTACAAAATGTTATAATATTGTCAGAAATAGTTACTATATTACAGTATTACCTTTATGTACAAAAAAGGGCCCGTCCCAACTATGTTTAATAAAATATAAACATAAACTTAAACTACTTAAACCTTACTAGTTAAGACTTGATTATTTATAATACTACAACACTGTTTTGTTTTGTAGGTTGGCTACACTGCCGCCATGTTTTTTTTTTCTTCCAAAAACCTATGTTTTTTGATATTTGTACACGTGCGTTAATTTAATAAAACGTACATTATTATCCAATCTGCATTTTATTTAACATGCAGATTAGATTCAAAAAAAAAAAAACATGGCGGCAGTGTAGCCAACCTACAAAACAAAACAGTGTTGTAGTATTATAAATAATCAAGTCTTAACTAGTAAGGTTTAAGTAGTTTAAGTTTATGTTTATATTTTATTAAACATAGTTGGGACGGGCCCTTTTTTGTACATAAAGGTAATACTGTAATATAGTAACTATTTCTGACAATATTATAACATTTTGTACTAGTTTTGAGATCAATTTTATCATACAATGTTTACTTATAATAGTGTATAGAGATAAAATATTTTAAATATATTTTTAACAACTTATACCTTTTTATAACATATTGTATAGGAACTCTATTAAAATTACAGGTACTTCAGGTAAGTATTTAGAGTGGCAGAGGGCACAATTTTCTCAAAGATCTTAAATATATTTTGTTGTTTGACATTTTTATTTCAGCTACCCTTACTTTACCGTCTGGTCCGGGGATTGTCCTTAAGATTCTTGCCATAGGCCAACTTAATGGAGAGGTGTTATCACATCGAACAATAACTAAGTCACCTTCTTTTAAATTAGGATGAGGATGTTTCCATTTAGGCCGATTTTGTAATTGAGTGAGGTAATCCCTTGACCAGACTTTCCATAGATCTTGTTTAATTTTAGATAACATTTGCCAAAATTTTAACCTATTAATAGGCTTATTTGAAACATCTACTTCAGGAAAGCTCATCATAGGTGTACCTATGAGGAAATGCCCGGACCAGACGGTAAAGTAAGGGTAGCTGAAATAAAAATGTCAAACAACAAAATATATTTAAGATCTTTGAGAAAATTGTGCCCTCTGCCACTCTAAATACTTACCTGAAGTACCTGTAATTTTAATAGAGTTCCTATACAATATGTTATAAAAAGGTATAAGTTGTTAAAAATATATTTAAAATATTTTATCTCTATACACTATTATAAGTAAACATTGTATGATAAAATTGATCTCAAAACTAGTACAAAATGTTATAATATTGTCAGAAATAGTTACTATATTACAGTATTACCTTTATGTACAAAAAAGGGCCCGTCCCAACTATGTTTAATAAAATATAAACATAAACTTAATCTACTTAAACCTTACTAGTTAAGACTTGATTATTTATAATACTACAACACTGTTTTGTTTTGTAGGTTGGCTACACTGCCGCCATGTTTTTTTTTCTTCCAAAAACCTATGTTTTTTGATATTTGTACACGTGCGTTAATTTAATAAAACGTACATTATTATCCAATCTGCATTTTATTTAACAATACTATTTTATCTTAAAATCTTATCTATCTGTTCTATCTTGATTACATATTATATATTAATAAGTTATGAGCAGTTGTGTGTGTGTGTGGACAACGTCTTCTATCTCCTCATAGTTTAAGGTTTTGATCCATTGCATCAGACTTTTCTTGCATTGTGATCTTGTCTCAGTGTATATATTTAGATTATAATTAGCAAGGTTATATAAATAAGATGAACGAATTGTATATTGGTGTCTAGCAAAATCTGTTTTGTATTTATTTATTTTAGCTACATTATAGTACCGTCATTTGGCTAGAGTTGCAGTATCAAGAGGTAATGATTTGTTTTTCTCCAAAACAGTGTGTAAAATATATAGTTGCCGAACGGTCAGTACATTCGCCAAGGAGTAAAGAAAATTTGTTGGGAATCTAAGTTTTTTAAGAAACATGACTTTCAGGAGAATTCTTTGAGCACGTTCTGCCTCTAATTGAGCTAAGGCGATATATACTTTTTTGAGAAGTTCCATAGTATATAAAGAGTGACCTATCAGCAGATTCGGACAAGCTTAGGCATCGGTATGAGTCAAGTGCACAAAATCCTCCACGAACATTTAGCGGTCAGGAAGCTTTGCGCCCGGTGGATACCTCATAATTTGACTAAGGCTCAAAAACTCCATCGTGTGGATTGGTGCCGTAAAATGATTGAAAGATTTAACGGAGGTGACTCAAATGCTGTGTTCGACATACTAACAGGTGACGAAAGCTGGATTTACTGTTATGATCCTGAAACCAAAAGACAATCTGCTCAGTGGGTGTTTCCTTTCGAGGAGTTGCCAACTAAAGTGAAGAGAGATCGAAGTGCGGGAAAAAAAATGGTGGCCTCGTTCTTTGGAAGGATAGGTCATTTCGCAACAATTGTGTTAGAGGATCAAAAAACAGTTTCTGCAGAATGGTACACTACCAATTGTTTGCCACTTGTCTTGGAAAAAGTTCGAGAGAAACGACCTCGCAGTAGGATCCTCCTTCACCACGACAACGCCTCGTCGCACACCGCCAAGCGAACGATCGACTATTTGGCGACATCAAACGTTGAATTACTGGGTCACCCGCCGTATAGCCCCGACCTCGCGCCTTGTGATTTTTATTTATTTCCAAAAATTAAAGAAACACTTAAAGGAAAGCGGTTTATGAATGCTGAAGAAGCGGTGGCTGCGTATCGCGATGCCATTGAAGAGACCCCTAAGGACGAGTGGGCAAAGTGCTTTTCCCAGTGGTTCCATCGCATGCAGCGGTGTATTGACGTCAATGGACAATATTTTGAAAAGATATAATAAAACTAATAACTGGCTAATGTAATCAGTTTTTGATTTTCTAAGAACTTTCAGTTTGACCCTCGTAGCGCAGTGTCGTCGGCATAGGAAAAAACACTGGTATTATCGAGCTTCATATTGCAAAGCTCACTTATATAAATAAGAAATAAGGTTGGCCCAAGGACAGAGCCTTGAGATACACCAAAAGTCAGCTCAGCATCTTCACAAATGTACTGTCCTAACCTCACCCTCTGCTTCCTCCCACTCAGGTAACTCTTGAATAGATCCCAGGGAGTCCCTTTTATTCCAAAATGTTCCAGCTTTGCAAAAGAATGGGCACAGAGACGGTGTCGAAGGCCTTTTTTAAATCAAGGAAAATCGTAAGGCATTTGCTTCCACTGTCCAACTGCTCGGTGATTAATGATGTCAGGGCAATCACGGCATCCTGGGTTGATTTTCCGGCTCGAAAGCCATATTGTGAGCTTGATAATATATTATACTTGTTCAAGTATTCAACGAGCCTTTTATTGATGAGTTTTTAACAACATTAATGGTCGCAAGATCTCTTCTGATGGCGTCATTAAGGGTAGCGTGACGAGCGAAACGCCCAGCGCTTTGCTGGCAACAATGGCAGTGGAGACCAAATTTATCAACCTCCTTGCCACATGGACACGTAAATATTTCACATATAGGGTTACCAAGGCGGAGGCCCACACGCACCCGGAAAGACTCACTATCGAAAAGAGTGCCCAAATTTTTCGACGGTAAAGCATGAAGCCAATGACCAGAATCTTTGCAGGAAACTGCCTTTCGTGACCACTGTTTGAAGGTCTCTCTCGCAAAAGTTTTTGGTGGTGACGTTCCTTTGGGATGTCTTCTCTAGGACAGAGGCCTTGCCAAAACTCCTTCGCCTCTCTCACCTCAGGAAGTTAGCGAGGATATTCAAAGTTTTTCCGGCTATAACGGAAGTGCTATGCAAAGAGGAGAGAAAAGTGGGGAGGGCTATACTAGAAATTTGGCGAATTCCGATACCACAAAAACGAATAGGAAGCGAAGCCTTAGCCCAAGAATTATTATCGAAATGTGAAATTAATTTTTTTTTTCAGATAGGACTAGCACGTTGCTTTAGTTACTTGCACATACCTTCAGGAGTCCCACAAGGATCACACCTAGGACATGTTTTGTTTTCTATATATATTAACGACTTAAAAGAAGTACTACGAAATAGCATTCACTTACAATACGCTGATGACACAAAAAAAATCAAAATTATTCGTGATGAAGATGACTGTCATAAACTTCAATGTGACTTGGATGCTCTGAATAGGTGCTGTTGTGAGAATCAATTATTTTTAAATACTGATAAATGCCATGTTATAAAATTCACAATAAGATATTCACCGATCTCTTTTGCTTTAATTTAAATGGTATGGTCTTAGATCGAGTGAAAAGTATACGCGATTTGGGTATTATAATGGACAGTACACTGTTTTTTAAATTACACTTTGAAACTGTAGTCCACAGATCTTTTCGAAATTTGGGTTTCATAAATAGATTATCAAAACCTTTCAAAAACCCTGAAACTTTTAAAACTCTTTACTTTTGCTTCGTACGCTCAATTTTAGATTTCGGTTGTATTGTTTGGAATCCACACTTTTCTACCAAAGCTCGTCTACCTATACGCTCCTCGCGCTCAATGAATATGTTTATGCCACCCCGAATACATAGAAAATATACTAAGAATAACTATCTTACCCGCTCCCTAACTTTGTATAATTTAGAATTTTCTTATTTAGACACATTTAACCAGACTCTAAGTCACTTCAAACGTCAATTATTTAAAAAGCTTTTCGTTTAGTAACGTAATTAGATGATCAAACGAACTTACCTTAAGTGAAGTTCGATCCAAATTGTCCTGACTTCGTCGAAGTGATTTAATTGACCATGTAGTATGCCCTACTACGCGTCTATTCACTCGCACACAGGTTTAGCGCAAGAAAGAGAAAGTAAATAACCTCACTCCCTCCCACGCCTCACAGCACTGCCAGCCGCCTGTCGCTCATTCATTTCAGAGCAAGGAGACCGATGTAGGTACGAGATGTACAACATTGATTATACTAAAAAACGTACACGGGAATTGGGAAGGGTGGGACCTTAAATCACTTCGACGAAGTTAGGACAATTTGGATCAAACTTCACTTAAGGTAAGTTCGTTTGATCATCTAATTGTCCTGCCTTCGTCTCTGTGATTTAATTGACCATGTAGATGTTCGGAGTAAAATCAATGTTGTTACAACAGAATAAGTTGACATCTCTGTCGTTAGTAGTGTTTGATCATTAGAACGATCATATGAAATAAAAAAATATTTTTCACGTCACCGTCTTTGACATTAATTAGATGTATCACTTTTACTAAAAAAGAATGGATGTATGAAAACTATGATAAGTTATAACTTTCTACTATAAACAAATATATTTACTAGGGAGAAAGAAGATATTGGTTAGTTTTTATTTATTTTTATTAATGATTAATTAAAAATATATAATTTATTTATTTTAGTAATCTGAAACTGAAATAGATTTGTATTATTATTATTGTGGCGTGTTATAAAAATTGCAAACAATACAAAATGCGTATTGTTGAGCTGAGACGGTTTGCGAATCTGGGGGCACGGCAGTGCCCCCACCAAGTCGAGCAAAAATGCGTCACGGCCGTACCATCCTTTTTCTCGAAGCAATTCAGACCATTTTCGACCCCCTGTAACTTCGTTGTGGATAAAACTAGAAAACTGAAATTTTCAGTAACCATGCAGGTATTGTAAAGACACGGTACATTTCAAGTTTCATTAAATTTGAACCAGTATTTTAAGAATTATAACGGGTCAATTTTTTTAATTTTGTCACTCACTGACTCACCGATCATCAAAATTCTAAGGCAGTTCTAGCAGACCTAGAAGCTTCAAATTTGGAATATAAGTAGTTTTTGGTGTATGAATCAAGGAAAAACTAAAAAATCTAGAAAAGACCGCAAAGAAAATTAAGCCCATACAGCCAAATTTTTCAACGTTGTTAAATTTTTCAATATTGGCTTTATTCGTAACAATGTTTTACGGCAGTTATTATTATTGAGTGCGAAGCCGCGGGTTTAAGCTCGTCCCATATTAATATATCTTCTTTTTTTTTTTCTTTGCCCGTTCTGTGGGCCATTGCATTATTTGCGTCGTGTCTCCATATAAAAATATTATTTTGCCATGTGAATCTTGACTATTTCTATACAAAAATCTCACGTGTTACTGTGATGGGCATACATGATGAAAACGTTGCTAAAAAGCCAGTGAAAACAAGTGATTTTAGTCGTATTCGTAGTTCATTTTACGCCGACTGTTAAACACGCCATAGTCAGTGACAATTCTGAGTTCGCGCAAGTGCACGCAATCGCCGCGGTTACGTTAAGCGCATAAGTGTCATACTCCCGTGCAGTGCCCGCAGCGCGTCATTAACCGGTCGCTGCAGCCGCGCGCCAGTGAATAAACAAATACAGACACGTCGCTTCTTACATTGTGACCTTCTTCCGCACAGAGACAAAATCGTGATAATAGTATAAATAAATAAACTAATCATGTCGTGCAGCGGTTGTTTGATAAAGATAAATATAAATAAGCAAATAAAATGCAAATCCTGTATGTCCGGATACTGTCTTGCATGTCTCAACCTGAAACCCGGAGATGTTGGATCAAATATTGAGTTTATCGATTCGTCGTCTTGTCCTATGTGTGCTAACATAACGCGTAGGAGGTTTACGGAGAACACTCCTGCTCGTTCCAGAAAATCTTTTTGTGACTCCATGGACATATCCTGCGTCGGCGGACATGATGACTCTTTGGGGCCTCAACAGCCTATTCTTACACTAGAGCAAATCAGTGTCCTCTTGGATGAGAAACTGTCACCTTCCTCAACAACTATGGAAAATCTGCGTTCATCACTAAGAGACGACCTAAAGGTCATGATTGCTTCGGAAGTTGGTGCTTTACTAAAGAACCTTAAGGGATGAGTTCACTGCAACAACTGACTTCATAATTGCTGAACAAAATGAACTCAAAAGTAAAATTGCTGATAAGGATGCAACCATAAAAGCTTTAGAGTGCGAGCAGATTAAACTGCAGTCGGACTTGCGTAACTTGAGTAGCCGACTTTTGGTACTAGAAAAAATTTTTAGAGATCACAATATTGAGATTCATGCTGTTCCTGAAGCCCGTAATGAAAATGTCATGACCATATTCGACAATATTTGTAGTTCCCTGGACTTAAAGATACCTGACAGTGAGGTTCGATTATGTCGACGTGTAGCTAAAGCCGACTCTGCCTCTAAGAGACCCCGTAACATCCTCGTCACTCTATCATCGCCTCGTTTGCGTGATAGCATGTTGTCTGCAGCTCACCGCTACAACAAAAAACAGCCAAAAAGCAGACTGAGCACCGTGCAAGCAGGAATCACCGGAGAGTCTCGCCCTATTTTTATATGTGACCACCTTTCACCTGAAACGAAGCAAGTCTACGCGGCGGCTAGAGACTTTGCCAAGCAATTTTCGTATAAATATGTCTGGGTCAGGTATGGCAAAATTTATATAAGAAAGTCAGAGGACACCGGAGCCATTCATGTGAAGTCCACAGCGACGCTCGGGAATCTACAGGACTCCAAGAAGGCTTAATTTTAATTTTAATAACTTTATATCATACATACATAATTTTAATTTTAATAACTTTATATCATACATACATAATTGGTTATATTTATATCTTTATGTTAATAGTCTATTATCAGAACGTCAATCGAATAAGATCCAAATTAACGGATCTGAATCTTAATGTCCTTAACTCTAATTACGACATAATTTGTCTCACAGAGACTAATATAAATGAGAGTGTTTTTGATGGTGAACTGCTGGATAAACGGTATCACATATTTCGTAGAGACCGATTTAGTACTTGTGTTAGTAACCGTAAAAAGGATGGCGGCGGTGTAATGCTTGCTGTTAGTAAAAAATTTAATGTTGTTCGACATACGAATTGGGAGAGTAGAGTCGAGGACATTTGGGTTAGTGTTCTGCCAAACGAGTGCAATAGACCAACCTTACATATATGTTTATCTTACTTGCCTCCTGATTTGCCTACTGATGACTTTGAAGCTTTCTACAACAATTGCCACAATGTGATTCTAAATCGTATATTGTCTGACCCTTTACTTCTTTTAGGGGACTTTAATGTACCTAATATCAATTGGACTCCCTCTATTCCTGACTCGCGTATAATGGCTCCGAGTGAGGCAAATGATCGTAAGACTAGGCTGCTTATTGATACGATGTCGCTTTGCGGGCTATCCCAACATAATAATGTAGTGAATAGATTCAACGTAATGCTTGATTTGGTTTTCACCAATAGTTTCTTAAATGTTGTGGTAAAGGACGTGTCCCCCTTGAGTCGACCTGACAGGCATCACCCGTCTTTGGAAATCACTGTCCCTGATCTACAGTTCGATAAGCCATTGAAACCTAACAATAATAGTAGACTCAATTTTGCGAAGTGTAATTATGATCAAATAAAGTTGGAACTGAATGAAGTCTCATGGGGCGATTCTCTGTCGGCCTGCGGTACTGTTGACGAAATGACAGCACAATTTTATGAAACTGTGCTACCCATTATTACGAAAAATACACCTTTCACAAAGCTTAATAATCCATCATACCCTGCATGGTACTCTAAAGGCCTTATACTTTGCTTAAAGGAGAAAAGAAAATACCATGCATGCTATAAAAATATGGTAATCCCAGAGACTACGATACTTTTTCACTTTTGCGTGCGCGCTGCAAGTCTCTTATCACCAAATGCCACGCTAAGTATATAAATTCAGTTGAGGCCAGCATAAAACTTAACGTAAAATTTTTTTGGAAGTACACAAAAGATAAAAAATCTCAGTCGGATTTACCGCAGACTATGACTTATAATGGAAGCATGGCTTCAAACGGTCTTAGTGTTTGCGAATTGTTTTCTGCTTATTTCGGTTCTGTCTATGAGTGTCACGATGACGTATCTCAAGGTTTGAGTGCCGACACCGATTTGGGTTGCCTCTCGTGCATCCAGTTTTCGCCTAATGATATTGTCTCTAAAATAAAAAATCTCGACCACAACAAGGGCCCGGGCCCGGATGGAATTCCCCCTTGCTTTCTTAAGCGTTGCTTCGATGAGCTGTCTACTCCACTTAGCATAATATTTATTCACTCTCTTAAAACCGGTTCGTTCCCCACTGAGTGGAAAACTGCCCATGTTATACCTGTGTTCAAGAGTGGAGACAGGTCAAAGTGCGAAAATTACAGGCCAATCAGTTTGCTGTCTAGTATCGCTAAGCTCTTTGAGTCCTTGGTTTATGACTATATATATTACCAGGTTTCGCCGCATTTGTCTGATAAACAACATGGTTTCGTTCGTAAGAGATCAATGGTGACAAATCTTCTAGTTTATAAGGACTACTTGTGCAAATCTTTTGCCTCTCGTGGCCAAGTCGATTCGATATACACGGACTTTAGCAAAGCTTTTGATAAGGTCAACCACAACTTACTTTGTAGTAAGCTTGCAGCTTTTGGCATACATGGGCAGCTACTTCGTTGGATATGTTCTTATTTAGAAAATAGGAGCCAACTAGTTGCTGTTAAGGGATTTCTTTCTTCGCCAAGGACTGTCACCTCCGGTGTTCCTCAGGGTTCCCATTTAGGGCCTCTTTTGTTCATAATATTTATAAACGACCTCATTGATGCAATCAGGTGCCCTTGTCTTCTCTATGCCGACGATCTTAAACTTTACTCTGCCGTCAATGACATAAATGATTGTCAAAGGCTCCAAGATGATTTGGTGACAATCTTAAACTGGTGTGACCTCAATGGAATGCATTTGAACAAAAGTAAATGTTTAATTATTTCTTTCACTAATAAAAAATGTAAACTTTATTTTGAATACAAACTTCATGACCACATACTTGAGCGCAAGTCAGTAGCAAAGGACCTTGGTATATTTTTCGACGAACATTTGACATTTCGCCAGCACTATGAGTACATTATTAAGCGTGGTAATCAGTTGCTTGGTTTTATCCTAAGGTCCACCCGTCATTTCAAGAAGCCTGGTAGTATATTGACTTTGTTTTACGGATTGGTAAGAAGCATTCTTGAGTACGGCTGTCCTGTTTGGTCTCCTCACTACATAACTCACTCTGAAAACATAGAACTGGTTCAGGCGTGGTGCTTGAGAATAGTTTCCTTTCGCTGTGGGCTCGGTCGAACTGTCAAAGGTTACAATGCACGTTTGATAAGGTTTGGGGTGACTTCATTACATGTCCGTCGAAAGAAGTATGACATCATATTATTGCACAAAATTATACATTCGCTCATTGACTGCCCCTATTTAGTAGCTCAGTTATCTTTCAACACCCTGTATAGATGCTGTCGATCTAAATTGTTCGCTCTTGAAGTCTACAGGAATAACACCTCGTTTTATAATCCCCTTGTACGGATGCGTCGATTTTATGATGAATTGGTTGAGTCCCATCCGGACCTCGATATCTTTCAGTCCAAATTGCACTTGTTTCGTAAGAGAATTGACAGAACTCTTGATATCTGCCCACAACAATGAAAATATTGTGTTATTAGGTAAACTCTTTTTTTTAAGTAGTTTAAGTTTTGCTTGTAAACAGTTTTTATTATTATTTTCGAAATTCAGTTACTTTTTCGGTCGTAAATAATTTTATGTAATGTTATTTTAGGTACACTATTTATAGGTTATAGTCTAGTTCTATAAGTGTCATTTACATGTTTTTACGTCACCGGCTGTAACCTGTGTGTGTACTAAGCAATAAATAAATAAATAAATATAGGCGCATGGTAGTGCCCCTGCCAAATCGAGCAAAAAATGGGTATTCCCGTCATGAAAACACGTGTAAATTAAATTATTTATTGCAAAAAACGTACCTACGTGCGTATTCGTACTTATTACGAGTGCGTAAGGTTGTAAATTAATTTTTAAACCACGCGCTGCGATGCTAGCGAGTGAGCGCGGGCCGTTACTACGCGCTGCGCGGTGCTAGCGCGAGGGCACGGGGCGGGGACAGTGGCGGGGCGCGCGGAAAGGTGAATGTCGCCGAGCGAGCAGCAGCCGCGCTCATACGCGCGAGCGCAAATTAGTAAGAGTATGCGTGCGAGCGACCCAATGCTGTTCGGATGTGCCCAGAATTCCTACCTATAAGTTTGCGATTTTCATTGATAATTTCAATTGCTATATTAGTTTGACGACTAAAGGCTACTCTCATTGGTTTACTGATATTATTTGCTTACAATTTGGACGTAGTTCGGATAAATAATTAAAATTAAATATTGATACTTTAAGTACCTAAGTATTTATAAATTACTTATTACCTAATCGTATTTCTGCATAAAAATAACTTTGCAATCTAACTTGTAGGTAATCGCAATGGATTCAGTAATACTGTATGTGAATGATCAGCCTTGTCTACACTGGGTTGTTTGTATACCAGGTGATAATTCGTGTTTATTTCATTCTTTGTCATTCTCTATGTATGAGAATATTTAGTCCTCGTATGATATTAGACTTGCTATAATCGAGTATGTGGTAGCGCATAGGGATGAGTTACAAGTGTATACTTGTGACGAGCATATCTGGGGGCACGGTAGTGCCCCCACCAAGTCGAGCAAAAAAGCGTCACGGCCGTACCATCCTTTTCTCGAAGCAATTCAGACCATTTTCGACCCCCTGTCACTTCGTTGTGGATAAAACTAGAAGACTGAAATTTTCAGGAAACATGCAGCATTGTAAAGACACGGTATTTTTCAATTTCATTCAATTTGAACCAGTATTTTAAGAATTATAACGGGTCAAATTTCTTAATTTTGTCACTCACTGACTCACCGATCATCAAAATTCTAAGGCAGTTCTAGCAGACCTAGAAGCTTCAAATTTGTAATATAAGTAGTGTTTGGTGTATGAATTAAGGAAAAACTAAAAAATCTAGAAAAGACCGCAAAGAAAATAAAGCCCATACAGCCAAGTCTTCAGTTAAATTTTTCAATATTGACTTTATTCGTAACGATGTTTTACGGCAGTTATTATTATCGCATGCGAAGCCGCGGGTTTAAGCTAGTCCCATATAAATATAGGCGCATGGTAGTGCCCCTGCCAAATCGAGCAAAAATGGGTATTCCCGTCATGAAAACACGTGTAAATAATTTTTTTAATGCAAAAAACGTACCTACGTGCGTATTCGTACTTATTACGAGTGCGTAAGGTTGTAAATTATTTTTTATACCACGCGCTGCGATGCTAGCGAGTGAGCGCGGGCCGTTACCACAGAAAATATAATAGTACTACGTACAGAAGGATCACTGTGCTAAGAATGAAAAAGTAAAAACAACTTTCGCTGCAACGCAATGAAGTGCAATTCACTTCGCACGATTTTAATTCAAGGTTGATTCATCTACCTATCTATACCTGTCTTTTTCTAACACGTAACGCTTTCCCTGTTTTGCGGCCTTGAATGTGTCAGGGTTGCGAGCGGCGCGTGGCACGAACATACGCGTAGGTACACAACGCGCTACTCAAATAAAATAAATAGTCCAGAGGACCTAGCACATTTCTTGACTGTGTTCTATCGGAGAAAGTAATTGATAGTGTCAGCGTTCGTTTAGTATTAAAATAAGTGTTAACTCTGTCTAATTTAATTATTTGGTACAAAATTACTGAATTCGGAGAAATGAAAGTACAAACCAAACCTACATGTATGTACGGACAACAGCACGTCAAGGTAAACACTGCGGTATCTTATGCAGTTGTAATAGGGGCTAGTTTACAACAAAAGTGGATAATCTGATGTGCTCTCGACTGTACATAACACTTAACCAAATAAAAATTGTATAGTAGAATTATTTTCTCCGTGCAGTTTGGGTCATAAATCATAGCTCGGCCTCAGCCCGGTTAGGGCCGTGAGTATGTTGCGCGGGCGCGCCGCCGTTTTAAAATTTATATTATTTAAAAAAAATAGTTTATTATAAATAATTTCAATAAATATAAAATTTTACATTAATTTATTTTTTTATAAAAAAATATATAGTACATTCGCCAGCTTATCTTAGGTTACACACACTTTTGTGCCAACTAGCCCTAATGTCAACTGCATAAGATACCAGTGTTAACCTTAATTTGCTCTTGTCCGTACTTAACTACAAAAAGAGACTTTTGTTTATGTGAACCTTATCTATCGTACCTTTATAAATGCTATCAAAATCGAGATTAATTTTATTGGACTACCTAAAAATTTAGGGTGATATTATATAGCTAAAGTAAAATAATGAACTGTAGCTCTTGGACTATTGGATTTTGGACTACGTAAAATCCTAACACAAAATTACTTAAGTAATTTGGTAGGTACTTATAAATATTATGCTAAATTTAAAGTAAGTTTATTGACCTGTTTCCGTTTATTTTATGTTAGATTGACGTAAGTAACTGGGTAGGTATCTTAAACTCAAACCTATTTCTTTGAACAAGAAATGTTGAATACCTACCTACAAATTTTGTTTTGATAAATAATGTCATAATTAGGAACACGTATCTCAAATTATTAATAGTTATTTCGTTGTAACGAAGTCAGTCACAGGCTGAGAAAATAAACACAGTCACAGGCGCGTGGCGCGGTCCGCGAGCGGCAGCCCCGCGCTCATTTATGCTCGGCGTACACAGTCGCTCGAACGTACCTAAACTTCGGAGTGACACCCCCCTGCCGTTACTACGCGCTGCGCGGTGCTAGCGCGAGGGCGCGGGGCGGGGACAGTGGCGGGGTGGGGACAGAGGCGGGGCGCGCGGAAAGGTGAATGTCGCCGAGCGAGCTGTCACGGTGCTAGCGCGAGGCGAAAAGTCCATAAGTCAGAGAGAGGGCTTTAAGAATATTCGTTGCTGGTAGATATACATATATACAATAGGTACCGAAACGGAAAAAAATAGAACTGTCTACAAAATACAAAAAGAACTCCCATCAAAAACAATACTTGTCAAAAAAACCAAGTCTCGCAACTCGGTTGTTCTGCGGTAAAAAGTTGTGAGATCCATGTAATACCAAGTCGGTTATTAATTTATTCAGTCTCTACTTAAGCGACTTTCTGTCTTAATACGTCCAGTCTCTAAGACCACGATCGTAGTCCATAACAATTGAAAATCATATGTGTCTGGAATCTCCGTACTCGAAGCATTAAGTTGTTACGTAATAATTAACAGCATCTTATAGTGACGCATATCAATATTAAAATTCTTTAATGTTTTTTATAAATATATTGAGACTTGGCCATCGCCTGAAAGCACGTGTAAATTTAATCGCCTGAAAACACATGTAAATTCAATTATTTAGTGCGATTGCGCGAAAAATTGAAAGCAAAAAATTGTGCTTTTAAACGGACCGGTTTTTATATGGACCGAACCATATTTTGGTACGTACTGGACAAGCTTATAGCTTGCTTGCTTGCTATTTATAATCAAAGAGCCAACCACAAACTAAATAGTTATAGGTATAAGCAGAAAGCAGAAATGTATGTAGAAACTTACTTTCTAAAAAAGTAAATTGTTATCTTTTTACACAATCTATTAAATTCGATATTTTAAGTAGTATTATTAAGCAATGTTGTGTTTACCATAGCATTGTCTAATTAGACAATTTTATAGCCATTGGCAAGAAATAAGTTCAAAAGAGTTGTAATCAATGGCGAATATACAAACAAAACAAACATACCTACCTGGGGCTCGTTATCGATGATAAATTCAATTGGAAACCGCAGATTGTTTACTTATGTAATAGACTAAGAAACATATTATCTAAATTGTCAATATTAAAATATGAGTTACCGTATAAAATACTGAGAATGTTATATATGTCCTTAGCTGATTCATTAATTTGTTATGGCATAAGCAGCTACGGCAGGACGTACGTGACCTATTTAGATGACATATATAAAATACAACTTTCTATACTAAAAACCATTGTACCAGCAAAAATTAAAGACAAGTACAAAGATGAATATTCTAAACTATTTGGCTATTGTAAAGTAATAAACGTTTTCGATAGGTTTCGTATGTCTGTCATATGCGAGGAACATTGTAAAATTGCTAAGTTATGTAAAAAGACACGCAATAACAAATTACGCCGACTAGATTATTTACCTATGTATGTGCTACCGCGATATAATAACTTGTATGGAACGAGAAAGATGGAATACCTTTTGCCTAAAATATTGAATACTCTGCCGAAATCGCTTCTCGAAAATATTTGTACCTCGAACTCCAAAGAATGTAAAACCCTTTTGAAAAAATATTTTTTATTACATGAAAGTCCGAACTCGCCTACTGCGAGATAAACCCAATTGAGGTTTTTTAGAGTGTGAATCATTGTAAAGTAGAATAAGTTTTGAATGATGTAACTAAATCAATTAAAAAAAAAAAATAATATAGGACCAAAACCACCCATAACTACGTGAGCTATGGAGGGATGCCATGCTACAGTTTTTAGAGCTTTGGGAAAAAATTTGGAGCGTGTACTGCAGGTTGCAGAATACGTGTATTTATAATTAAGGTCTAGGTAGTAAAAGTGTTTTTAAATCTCTCAATTTTACTTTTCCGAGCAAAAAATTATTCGATTTGAAATAAATCTCCCACCACTATTTTTCGGTACATACGAAAAGGTACTTCGTATTATTTTATTGTTATTTTTGTTTGTAAGTGTGATGGCTTACATTATGCTCCATTTAAATATTTGTCAAAAGATTGGCTGAGACAAGTGTTCGGTCGTGGTTTCGCCACGAGTGGAACACGGTAGCCCGTAATAAGTACATATGTACGTACGGCTTTAAGGTGATATAACAAAGCTTTCATAAACACACATACCTTTTTTGGTCGGATTCTGATTCCGAGTGCGAAACGTTGAAATAACGCTGGAATTGTGACGGTAGATCACCGTTACGACGTAAGTCGCGGCGCATCATGGGCCGTCGCGTTCGCACAGGTAGAACATACCATAGGCAGGCGCCTGTTGGGCCGGATGAGTGCGGGCGAGGGCCGCTGCTTCATACTTAGAGGCCATGATGGCGCATCGTCAGCGCTGCTTAGTATGTGGAATTATGCATGAATGCTTTTGGCTGTAATTTATTACTAGCAATAAAGCTCAATTGGCTTTAAGTTCACTCAACGTTCCCCTTTTTGCGCAATGAAAATGAGGGTAGGATATTGGAAGCAACGCATACCAAAAGTCTCAGCTGAGATCAAAAATGATCTAGATAAATAAGAGTGGCTGACATCGCGTTTCAGGTCGGCCGGTATTTGCTACGGATCAATATCGCGTATTGATTCGGAGCGGAAAATGCGGACTGGCTAGCATCGCGTGCTAGCTCGGCCGCGAAGCGTAAAGCATGCATGGTGCAGCCACGCTGGGTAGTGCCTTTTACTTCACATTCACTTTATGAATAAATACGTATCACTAGAAGGTAAGTTTCGTTTAGCACGAAATAAAAACTTAACGATTATATACTGTGGTTACTGCGTGCGTTGTAACGGCGCGCGCGCACGGACACGAGTCATGGATGAGCGACAGGCGGCTGGCAGTGCTGTGAGGCGTGGGAGGGAGTGAGGTTTATTATTTTCTCTTTCTTGCGCTAAACCTGTGTGCAAGTTAATAGACGCGTAGCAGGGCATACTACATGGTCAATTAAATCACAGAGACGAAGGCAGGACAATAGATGTTTTCACCCACTTAACATTTTAACATGGTTCTAATATTATATGCATGCAATTAATTTAGTCGTGTTTTTTTTTTGTTTTAAATCTGTTTAAAACCTTATATAACTAATTAAATAGAAAGCAATCTTGGGTACTCATTGTCTGTTACATATACATCTTTTTTAGATTAAGTATTTCTATGTAATGACTGTTTTGTACCAAAAAAAATAATAAAAAAATAAATATGTAAAGTTAGGCACAAAAAGACACGATTTAAGTATAGTAAATACAATGTGTGAATTTAGGTGTTCTAATCTGGGGCTAAATGTGGGAAATCATTCAATTTTTTTATTAAGAAAAGGTTAGAAAGAAAGAAAATACATTTATTCGACTCAAACCCAGTAATAAAAAACACATATACAATAAACAGACAAACACACATATTTATTTAACATTAATATCGAGAGCGAGTCGAAAAGGCACCCTCTCAGCATTAATCGTGGCCGCAAAATGCAGGCCGCGACACTGATTTTCAGAGGGTGCCGGGTGTGGATATAGATAAAACACACAATAACCAAAAAAAAAGAAAAGAATAACATAATACAAATAAACAAAAACAAAATAATAAAACATTAATATTTTTAGATTATACGTATGAAATAAGAAAAAAATATATAATAAAGGAATAAAAATAAAATAAAACGGCATTGCAAGAGCTTACTTAGCTGCAAGCGCTTGCAAGCGCCTTCGACATTCATGGCGAAACGGAACGCACCGGCGAGTAGGCGAAACAAAAAAAAAAAACGAAATGTCAAACGTCAAGTGCTACATATTGATATGATCTGTGGAGAAAACTACGTCTCATCCGGTCCGACCGCCACGCCCTGTCTCTTTGCAAAAGATTTCGTTTTTGCCACGTTAATTATGTACGACACGTTGACATTGAAAATTCGTGCATAATGGGTATGTGGAGTAACTGGGTGTTGCAAGGTGACAGGCCATTCTATTCGCTCAGCGACAATGCAGAGTAAAATAGCGACCACAACGCAACATGGACAAAAATGCCGACGCTGACTCCGCAATGCGAAAACTCTTGTGCGAGAATGGGTCCATTGTGTGTGGAGGGCTGACTATGCAGATGACTTCTCCCCTGAATCGTTGTCCCCTGGCATGACGCGAATTCTTTATTTGTAAGTATACCTGTGCTTTTCGTCATCATATTGGATTTTCGAAAGGTGTTTTTTCAGGTTCTTTTTGAATGTTTGTTCTGTGTTTAGGGCGCGCAACGGCGGGGGCAGAGTGTTCCAGCATCGAGTAGCGGCGAATTTAAAGGAACCCCGGAATGGGACTGTACGATGTCTCGGGGTCAGGAAGACGTTGGTGCACTCCCTTCTCCCACGTCAATTTCCACCTCGTGCCCATACCAAGTCCTCGTGTAAGTAGCGTGGTCGATGTGTCCTAATGACCTCGAGCAGTAAGGTTGCAAGATGAAACTTTCTGCGAGCTTCCATCCTCAGTAAGTTTGCAGCGTTGATGTATGGAGTAACGTGAGTCCGAGGAGGGATGTGGTTGCAGAATCTAATGCAGGCATTTTGTACGCGCTGTATGAGTTTCGCTGTACGGGCCAGCAGGCATGGGCCAAAGACAGTGTCACAGTAATTGAGCTTAGATACTATAAGTGATTCGCACAGAAGAAGGTTCGATGCTGGGATCAAGAAGAGGGGCACCCAGCAGGCAAAGCGATTCAGACTTCAGAATTTTAATGTTAGTTTAAATATAAGGGAATTGAATTTATCAATGATTGCCTGACGGGAACCGGACGAAACGTGATCATTAATAAAAAAGTTCACATTTTGAAAGGTTCAGTTCCAAGCCTAATTTCTTAAATCCTTCTATAATCAGGACAAGGTCTTGGAAAACAACATCTGCTTTGCCTCCAAAGGAGCCGTCATCCAGATACTAGGCATTGAATTTAGAATTTATGGATGAAATGACAGGATGGATGCCCAAACTAAAAAGAGTTGGACCTAAAGGGTCGCCTTGCTGAACACCAACTGCAGAAACAATCGAATGTTCATTGTAAAGTAATTTTGATTGATTATGGTAACACTGAAAAACATAGTGATAAATCTGAGGAGTGTGAGTCTGAACTTCATTCAGCAAGGCAGATCTGTCAAGAGAATTAAAAGCATTCTCCACATCAACTTTCAAAAAAACTTCAGATTCGTCACGGGAGAGGAAATTGCGAGCGGAATGAACCACGGCCTCGCAACCTCCCTTACTGCCGAAACCAAGTTAAATGGGTTGAAAATACTCTTTCAAAGGAGAAAAAAGATCACGACAGGCTAATTTGGCTACAAGACGACGAAACGTTGAGCCAATAGCAATAGGGTGAATGCCAGCATCTTTTTTTCGAAAGGCACAAAGTCTAGCACCAAATAAAAATGGGACAAAACTTTCAGTTACCTTACCAGATAAGAGAAAGTTGCACAATTTCGTAATGTTGGAAAGCAAAATTCTACCGGCGTCAGCAGCGGAAGCACTCACCAAGTCCTTAAGGACGGGAAAGTGTTGGAGAGAACTAGCCGGAAAAGACATGATGGCAGCAAACGTGTTGCCGTCATCAAGTACCTGTAAGGGTTGAAAATTTTGAGGAGGAGGAACAGGTAAAGATGGAGAATCTGGACGTCAAGGATGCTTACTACGAAGGCTATCGAGAGTTTCCTGATTAGGGGGAGTGAGAATGACATCGGAGAACAAGATTCGGGCTGCGTTTTTCAGGTCGTCGTCCATAACCTTGTTCTCAACGGTACGATAAACGTTAAATTTGGAAAATATCGAACTAGACGAACTAAATGGAAGGGACGGACTGTGGAAATTTGAAGTATTATCTAATAGCGCCCGAGTTAAAGTTTTAGACGGAGAGTTTACGTGAAAAAATGAGTATGAAAATGTAAAAAGATTTTGCCAGGCAGTTTCAGTATTATCGAAACATTTTTCAATACAAGAAGAAAGGCCTTCAGCTAAAGCTATCCGTCCTAGGCTTCGTTGGAGATAATAATAAAGTCAAATATTAAATTAATATTTTTATGACAAGGTCATACATTTGACAGTTAGTAGGAAAGTATTAAAAAAAAACAGGTCATATAAGTGAGACTGTATAGAGAACTTTATAGATGTATAGAAAACTAAATTTATAGTTTAAATGGTTTATCATATCAAATTCTTGCATTTTTTATGTTCCAGTTGGTTCAGATAATATTAATTCTAAGTTTTCTTTGTACCTTTTTATTTCCTCTTCACTTTTGAGTTGACATCCTTGTTTGTTAGTAAATTTGCTTCTGCTTATTTTTTGTTTGGAGAGCTTTATTGTTCCTCTGGTTCACGGTAGTCAGATGGGTAGTTCAGATTTAAAACTTTAAGGTTTGTAAAGAATCTTGGTTGATTTGTGAGAATGTAGTCGATCTCGTTTTTGTGAAGTCCGTTTGGAGACCGCCACGTCCATTTTCGGCTTGGTTTTGCCTTAAAGCAGGTATTTTTATTGTCAACTTGTGACGATTGCAAATTCCACAAGTTTCTGGCCCCTGTTATTCCTTGTGCCGTGCCCATGTTGCTTAACAACCAAATTCTCTTTTTCTTTAGGAGCTCATACCTTTGCGTTAAAGTCGCCCATAAGGACGATGTGTTTGTGCGCCGTTTTAAGTGCTTTCTGAATAGTTTCATATAAATCATCGATTTCAGATTCCTTTGCATCTGCCGTCGGGAAGTATACTTGTATTATGGATATCTTGTGGCATCCGATGTCTATGTTAATATAGCTGCGCGCTCTGATATTCCGATAAAGCTCTTTATATTGTTTTTCATAGACTTGTAAATTATGAAACCTACCCCATATTGCCCTGCTGTCTGTCCCATGTAGCAGGGTATAAAGCTATCATGTTCTTCTATTTTACAACCGAGGCGCCTTACTTCTGAGATTCCCACTATTTCGAACTTTATATTGCTTAAGCATTTATCTAGTTCCAATAAACGTTCGCATGAAGAAAAAGTCTTTAAGTTATATGATAATAATATTTTAGTAAGTAAGTAAGTCTTTATTTGCGAGAATACAGTTACAAAGATCTTAAATTAAAAATTAAAAATATAAGTCCAGTGTATTCTACCAATAATATGGTATGCAAATTTTCACATAATCATGCAATAGAACAATTAATATTAATTCATTTTACAGATAGAATTATTCAAATAATCAAATTAATTACATATTCCAAAAAAAGTTAATAGTTAGTCAATATCATATTAAAATGTCAAAATTCGCACATTATTACAACTTGTCATTAATAAATTCAATAATACTATAGTAACATTTTTCTATTAGAATATCTGTCATTTTACATTTAAATTGATTTGTATTCAGTTCTCTTATATATTTTGGGATTTTATTGCATATGATGGGTACCATGCAAAAAACACTGTTGTGCATAAGTGCTGTGTTTGAACTGCGGACAACCAGTCTATTGTCTCGTCGAGAATGATCATTAATATCTGTCATTTTTTTAAATAATGTTGGATTTGTTTTTGCGAACATTGCTATCTCCAGTATGTATAGGGATGGTAGTGTAAGAATTCTGTACCTTTTGAAGTAAAGGATCGACCCCAAACATAGCCCTTACGCACCTTTTTTGTGCTCTAAAAGCTACAGTCTTGTCTGTTGAGTTGCCCCAGAATATGACTCCATATCGGAGATGGGCTGCCACAATACCGTGGTATGCCATAAGTAGGGCATCCATATTCAGCACAGATGAAAGTTTGAGCAAAGCAAATGCTGATAAGCTAAGTTTTCTGGTCAATATTTCAATGTGTGCCTTCCGATTAAGTTTTTCGTCTATTATTAATCCTAAGAATTTTGTAGAAGCAACTTCGCAAATTTTTGTTTGGTTATAATGTATTGTCATGGGCATGGGAGCAATTCTTTGACTAAAATGAGTTTTTTTTTTTTAATTAATTCGTAGATTATTATTATCAAGCCATTCAATTAGTAATTTTAAATTATTATTAATGTCATCTTCATACATGTCAGGGTCTCTACATCTAATAGTTATTGTACTGTCATCTGCAAATAATGTCATAGGTTGAGGTATCGCTTTCGGCTAGTCATTTATGAATATTAAAAATAATAATGGTCCCAATACACTGCCCTGTGGCACGCCATAAAAAATGAATCTTTCCCTTGACCGGTAAGATTCTTCAAATTGAGTTTTACGATTAATTTTTGTAATTTCAGTAAACTGTTTTCTCCCTTTTAAATAAGATTCTATGAGTCGTAGGATATTTCCGCGTATTCCATAAGCGTTAAGCTTCTGTAGCAGTATTGAATGGTCAACGTAGTCAAATGCTTGTGTCATATCACAATAAATAGTACAAATCGGAACTTTTCTGTCAACATTTGATATAACAATATTTAAATAGTCATAAATGGCCATGTTAATGGTCCTTTTTTGGCGAAATCCTTTCTGTTCGTCTGTTAATATATTTTGTTTTTCCAGATACGAGTAAATATGCTGGTGAAGGTATTTTTCATAGATTTTTGATATAATAGGTGTAAGAGCGATCGGTCTGTAAAACTCCATGAGTTCTTTATTCTCCTTTTTGAACAGAGGTTTAACTTTACTTATTTGTAAACAATCGGGGTAAACACCATAGCTTATACTCAAATTTATAAGATAACTAATATGTTGACTCACGTATTTTGCTACCGCTTTGACGATCACTGTAGATATATCATCATAACCAACACTCTGTGTGTTGTTTAGGGAATTAATAATTTTGATTATATCTGATGGTATAGTAGGTGCCATAAACATTGAGTTACTTTTGCTGACTATCTTAGCAGTAACATCTTTTCCTGAACCTTTAGATGGTTTAATTTTATCTACAAAATAATCGTTAAAAGCATTCGCAATGTCATGTGGATCAGTCAATATTATGTCATCTTTTCTTATTTTGTCAATTTCCGGCTTATTTTTTTGTTTTTTACAACTATTTATTATGTCCCAAGTAGTTTTTGCTCTATTGTTAGATGTTTTTATTTTATTTCCATTTTGAGAACGCTGTGTTAATTTTACTATCTTTTTGAGAACCCTAGCATAATTTTTAAATGCGTTTTTATTGTAGTCATTTGGGTTGTATCTGAAACGCCACAGAAGGTGTCGTTTTCGTTTACTACAAATTTTAATGCCTTTGGAGATCCAGTTGACCTTTTTAATTGATTTTTGAGTGACTACTTTGAATGGGAAACACAAATCGTAGAAAAGTTTAAATAATTCAATGAATTTATTATAAGCTTCGTTAGGATTCTCAGTGAGATATATTTCTGAAAAAGATAGACTCTCCAAACATTTGCCAAACTTAAAGATATTTTCCGTGCTGTAGTCACGCCTTCTAGACCGCCACAATTTTAAAAAGCATTTTCGCCTTACTGGCACTTTAAGTATCTGTGTTGTATGATCCGATATTGCATATTCAATAACTTCTGATTTACACCCTTGAACAAAATCGTGTGCAAAATTATCCAAACATGTTCCACTTGAAAGCCTGGTTGGTTGGTTTAATTCCAAATGCAAGTCAAAGCTTGATAAAAGGAAGTCAAATTTTCGGGTACAACTATTTGCAATCAGTCTATCAATATTATAATCTCCTGCTAGTATAATACGGCTTTTATATTTTCTGGAAATTGTTTGAAGTAGAGTTTCCAATTTCTCAAAATATAACCTTAAATTTGTTTTATGTGGAGTTCTATAAACACATATAATGATAATTTTGTGGTCAATTAGTTCCACCGCACAGCACTCAAATACGCTTGGAATTGATAGTTTTGCTGCTTCTCGAACTTCTTTCCAATTATAGCCATTTCTTATTAGTATACAAGCTCCTCCTCGTTTAATGTTTCCTCGACTAAATGATGCTGCTAAAGTAAAATTCCGAAAACTGAGAAAGTTGTTCATGTACAGCTAACATAAAATGTTCTGTTATGCAAAGAACATCAATAAACGTATTTTTATCTTTAAGTTCCTCTAACAATACTTCAAGTAAATCCGATTTACTGACTAGACTAGCAATGTTTTGATGTAATATATTTAAGTATTTATTCTCGAAAAAAACCTATTTTCAGAATCCTGATCATTTTCGCTAACAATCTGCTGTTCGGCAGCAAAGTCAGCACATATGTGGTCATTAGTAATATAAGGAATACATTTCATATCAGAGCTCTTCGTTTCAAAATCAGTTATATCATTCATCAAGGTTTAGAGGTCTTTAAAAATAATGTCAATACATCGGCTACGGACAGCCCCATTAAACGTGCTAAACATTGAGAAATTATATTGAAGATTCCGATTTGTATCCAGCAGGTAAACATGTTCATGAGTCAAAACATCCAAATATAACAAATTATTGAAGTGTTCAATTCGCCAATTATACATGCTTGAGTATTTACCTAACTTATATGTGGGAAGACAGATTATAATATTGGTATGGTTAAGCGGTAATACAGTATTTCTTATATTAATTATTAAATCAACGTAGTTTTTCGTTTGAATAAAATCTTCTTCACCTACAAATAAGATACAGAAATCTTTTTTCGTAAAATTAATTAACTTTGATTCTAATCCGGCAATTTGATGCTCCAAGCCACAGTTAGGCATTAGGTAGTGACAAACAAGAGCTTCATTGAATGTTTGATTAGCCTTATGCAGAATGTTATTACGCTTGGTGGTGTTTATTATGCAGATTTTATGGGTATCAGAATTTGTAGAAGATAAAATAGAAGAATTGTTACTTTTTTGCGATCTGTTCTTTTTATAGTGGTCATTGTGAATCACTTCATCTTGTCTTAATATTTGTTCTTTATTCGGTGCAGTTGGTTGTACGACACTTTGATCAATACTATTTCTACTATTAAATAATACGTCATTCTTATTGGCCTTTTTTGTTTTTGATTTGTTTGGCAATGTCTTTTTAAAATTTTCAATTTCTTTTTCTGATGATTCGAATCTTAACTTTAAGTAATTATTTTCTGCGGTGATGCTCTCAATTTTGGCATTTGCAATCTTAAGATTCTCTTGTAATTCAAACAGCTTAAGTTTTAATTCGGCTATTGTTTGGTCATTGTTTTGATAATTAGATTGTATTTTCCTGTGAACGCTCTCTGTTATAGTATCTCCATCATGTGAATGCAAAGTCTCATCGGCAAACAAAGACTCATCATTACTGCTCCTAAGAAGTATTATTATTGTCAGTTGATTCTTGTTCTGATTCTACGGTTTCATTGTTTTCTAAAGAGGTCTGAGGTATCAGCCTTACAGGTGTATTTTCATTGTCAAGCTTAGGCCGTTTAGATAAGCATAAGGGACACTTCCAGTTGTCTTTATGAATCTTAGTCATTGTGTTGTAGAATCTTTGCTCAGAAACATTGGCACATTCTAAGTCGTAAAATTGAAAGCAAATCAGACACTTCAAATATCTCCTATCTTGAATGTTTTGAAGACAGCCTGAACAATTTAGTGTCATTTTTATATTTTTTTCTCAAACGTTACGCGGCTCGAACCAGCGTTGGACGAAATGCAAGTGGAAGCTTCTACCAACTGAGCTAAGCGTGCATACCGCGAATAGTCGAAATTAGCTGCCATATATTTCCCATATCGGGCGAGTGAGAGTTGGTTGTTTGAATGTCGTTGAACTTACGAAATTGTATTTCTTATTCTACCCTTCCGTGTATTTTTCTTCAATCTTTATGTATTTTGTTTTCGATTAATCCATCACTGTTTTAGTCACAAAGTACATTATTAGTACTCATGGGGGGAGGCCGCTAATTGCTACGCTTTATTCTTCAAGGTTTCTTGATTTATTGCGTTGTCTTTATTTACTAGAAAATTAAGCATGCCTGGCTTAATTACTCTTTCTGAGATAGTGTTCGATCTTCTGCTGGCCAAAGGGTCATGCTGTTGCGATTTGTTCTTTTTATTTATTTGTGTGTTTTTTTCCTTTAGTATGTCCACGGTAGAATTTCTTTTAAATGTTTGTTTAAGTATAACCAGTTTGTCATATTTTAGGAAAGCCATGTTGCCTTTTTCTCTCTCTGTTTTTAACTGTTCTTGTAGCTGGTTTTTCATTTCTACTTTGTGTTTTGGAAAGTCTTTTTTCATATAGTAGCTTGTGTCTTGTAGTGCTCTTTACTGCTTAAAAATTTTATGCCCAGATTCAAGAAGTTTATCACTACTGGACGTGGTCTGTTGCCTTTATTTCCTAGGCTCTTGACTTCTTGTAGGTCATTATAGGATAACTTGACGGAGAAATGTTGTTCTAACCATTTGAGCATATTTTTTTTAAAGTGTCATATGAAGTTTCCAATTCTTCGATGCCAAAGAAAACTATGTTTCTTTGTCTCGACCGTGTTTTTCTAGGTAGTAGATTAATTTTTCTTGACTTTCCACTAAATCTTTTAATTTTTCATGTTTTTCTTCTAATGCCAAATTTTTTTCTCTAATATTTTATTAATATTCTGTGTAACTTATTCTGTCACGCTTTTTCCGCTTTCTCGAATCGCTACTTTTTGGTCATCTAATTCCAGCTGAATTTGATTGAGTGCTTTCATTATTTCTTCCATGGATGTGATGATCTTTCGTTAAAATGTTTGTTTACGTGTATGTGTCGACCCTCCAGTGACGTGGGTTGTTATTATTAATCTGAGTGTTAAATCCAAACAAAAACCACCGACCCCAAGCAGCTGTGTTATCGGACTTTGAAAAAGTGCGTGTTCAGTCTAACAGATGGCGTTGCTAGTTATAAAGTATTGTTGAACGTTACGGTATCGAATTGGAAAAAAAGGTTATGTTTTATCTAAAACGTATTTGTTATCACTTTAGATCGTTTCTAATCACTCCTAAAGACAGATCAAGCAAACAGAGTCACATCCAAATGTTATTAATGGGTTTTTCAAACACAGAAAGTTCACTTTTACCGGTGTTACTTGTCACATATTTTCTTCGGATTATGACGTTGTTGTTTTTTTTGTTGGTAACTTCAATATATCACAAGAATCACTTAGTTTTGTTCCACAATAACACTTTATTTTGGTTAGATACACCTTCCGGATATTTATTTTTATAATTTTAGAACAGAGCCGATATAAACCGTGGCACAGTAGCGCTCTCTCGCTCGCTTAGCACCAATTTACCCTAAAACGGGGTAATATTCAAAATGCGTTATTACTTCTGTCGCGCTGCCTGCAAGTGCCGGCGCAAATCCGCGCCTCCCACGCGCCCCGTCAACTGCTCCTTTGGGCTGCCATGTATGTTTTTTTTAATATAGTGAATTTCTTTTTGTCATAGGTTTTTTAAAAATAGATTATGTAAATAATTACACAAATAGAATCTAATCTCGATACCTAATAGCAACTTAATAGATCGGACAGGTTTTTATAACAAACTGAATTCTGCCGTCACATTCCACATTCGGTACAACCACAAAGGGTAGAAAAAAAAGCTTCGCTTTACTTTCTATGGGCACAACACGTGAGCGTGAAGATTCATGAACGTCTCCGCTGTTTTGCGCATAAAATCATTATCCCTTTGGAATAGAATGACTAGAGATATCACTAGCAGCAAACTGTGTGATAAAAATTAACTTTAAAAAAGTAAAAACCGACTTCAAAACCAAAATGCACTAAAAAGTCTTAAATAAACTCTTGAACATTGAAAGGTAAGGAATCCATTTTAGGGAAACAATTTCTTTTTGGAGTCGGTGCTGCGACAGGTGAGGCTGAATTTTCAAAGTGATGGCACCGACTCCAAAAAGATGTTTCCCTAAAATGGATTCCTTTCCTTTCAATGTTCAAGAGTTTATTTAAGACTTTTTAGTGCATTTTGGTTTTGAAGTCGGTTTTTACTTTTTTAAAGTTAATTTTATTTCTCCATTTTTAGAGATTACAAGAGAGGAGGGGGGAAGTACATGCACCTTATGACTCTGTTCTTTAAGAAGCTACAAACTACCTATCATATGTTCTGTCATTATAATTACTGAACTCCTAAGCGTTAAGGAGTTCCACTATCAGCTCAGCCCTACAAGATGTAGACTATCAGACGTAACAATACGTCAACATTAAGATTTTAGTAAAACAACACTATACGTGCCTTTAAAATTTGAGGGTTTCCCTCGATTACACCAAGATCCCATCTTCAGATCCCAAATCGGCAACAATGGGACCAACTAGAAGGTACACCCTCTAAGTAGGTGAAAAAAATTTGCGAATCGGTCGACTAACGACTGAGATATGAGGTAACAAACATACAAAAAAAAAAAAAAACATACAGTCGAATTGATAACCTCCTCCTTTTTTGAAGTCGGTTAAAAATAGATGCGATATGCGATGTAGCAGAACCGTTTTTGGCGACTGTCAGTCAATTTGGAAGCCCATGAAGGCTCGCTGAAAATTTATTTCATATGTTTTTTTTTTAATTTAAGTAAAATTGTGTATCTTTTAAATAAAAAGGTCTCCTAAAACATGGTGACTTGATCGGTGATTGATTGTTGTTCATTCCAGTGAAATAACCCCAACAAATAATCATTCAAAGGGAAAATTAGTCCAAATCGATGCCTATATATGTTTACGAATTATGTTTACCAATGCTTCAAATTTAAAGTAGGCAGTTTGATTATTCTATTCCACACACGTTAATTTACGTTAAAAGTAAAGACAGAATAATACAGGTAATGCATAATCTACGAATATTTTGTATAAAAAGACAATATTTAATTTTACACTAGGGCTGCATGTTCGATATTTTGTGTCAACTGTTTATCATGCGGTAAACTCATGTGTTTAACTTAGGAAGAGTGGTATAAATCACTATAAGTTACTTACATCTTAAATCGGTTTCGTTTGACAGCTTTTACTTATCCTTCTCTTCCGATAGGAATATTAATGTAATGGTTTTGCGTCGAAGTCGTTTTACTTAAATCAGGGGTGCGATTGTGTAAGGCAATCGTATTCATTTGACAATTCAAAACGTACGGTGTGATTTGTCAAACGGCAAAGAACAAAGGGTTTGACAGATCAAACCGTACGTTATGAACTGTCAAATAAATACGATTGCTTTACACAATTCCAGCTCTGAGGTGGGACCGTGTAAAGCAATCGTATTCATTTGACAGTTCAAAACGTACGATATGAACTGTCAAACGGCAAAGAACAAAGCGTTTGACAGATCATACCGTAAGTTTAATGCTTCAACACCCGAGCGGTTGCAGGCAACCGCATAACAATAGAATTTGCATTGTGTCTCGTTCACATACGCTTGAGGGATTAATCAACACTAAATATGTTTTCAAATCGGTCAAGTAACTGACGACGCGTTTGGTGTATTGATTGGCGCTCCTGACTATTACGCCGCCGTCGCGGGTTCAAATCCCGCAAGAGCCAAATATCTGTGTGTGATGAGCACGAAAATTTGTACCTGAGTCATGGATGTTTATTATGTATTTAAGTATTTATGGGAGACGCCCCCGTCATAGTTCTTGTCTGGTATTCGTAACACAAGGATGAAAATTCCTTACTTCGAAACCACGACAATTGGTGTGTTGTCTGGCAAAAAAAAACCGTTCAAATAAACAAACTCTTCAGTTTTATAATATTAGTTTAGATATGACCGACGCAACGCAATGCAATTGTGTCTTCGCTCTTACATGTATTTGTTCAGTTTTTCGTGAGCATGGACTAAGGTGGACTTGCGTATGTCAGGTTAACTTAGTTCTAGATTAAATCTTCTACTGTCTCTGGCAACGTGAAATAACTGACAGAGACAGAATGATGATTTGAACTGGGATTTAGTGACCAAAATTTTCTTCAACCGAACATGACGTTTAGTTTGTATTTAAAACAAAATATATTCAAAAGGAAAATATATTTCAATGAGAGTCCAAAATTAACAGGTTATAATCTTATTCATTCGGCGGAGAAATAATGTACTCTCCGATAGCACAATACACTGCTTTAATATTGGAAAAAAAATTAAATTTCCATCGTGTCCGCCCATACTCTGCTTCCGTTTGCCATGCGTGATACAGCAGGTCATAGTCAAATTTATTCATTCCGAATGAACCCTGCAAAGTAGTTTAAAAATGCTATTCACCTATTAAACAAGTGAAAGTTGCATAAAATCCCGTCGTGTTGTAATATAAGCCTTTTTTAATCTTAGGCGCTTTCCACGCTACCTAGCAATTGTGCTAAGAGATCTGAAGCGAGATATCTATCTATCTAGACATCCCAGAACAGAGCTCCCTGGCGCTGATGTAGTTATAATTATATAAGTGCAAGGGTCTAAGTAACTGGTAGGCAAGGCAGGGAGACGTGTCGCGTTGCGGTGATGTATGTGAGGTAAGCATTGCGATATTGCAGTGCTTGTGTGAGACACCAACTGCGTTAAAATCATTGCGTTGGACCGTCGCATCGCAACGCCCGGGAGGCTTCGTAGAGTAGTAAGTTTAGTAGAGGTTTGTAAGCTAATATCGGTGTGTAGGGGAGTAGACACTCTGGCTACTGGGGCGGCCTATATGAGACGAATGCGAAAAACTCTATAATACTTTGAATTATGTATATTTAAATTCTGTTTAGTTTGTAAGCTTCATTTATAATTTTTAAGTATGATCTGCGAAATATACCACTTTGCTTAGTAAATATCATAAGGAAAAAATCCTAAAAAATAAAAACAATATGTAGATAAAACTAACGATGAAAGTTAATTGAAAAAATCTGTTGTTTAAATAACTGATAAAAAAAATCGCGCAACAGGCTTTCACTTTGGACTTTGGTTTTATGATACCGAAGGGTAGAACGTATTTATAACACTATTCATTTAAAAAGAACTTTACGCAAAATTGAAATATCGCGAATCAAAATTTTTGTACTAACAAAATTAAAAAGACACGGTTATCTGTTCATCTTATCAAAAAAACTACATTGTCTTAAGTGTAACAACGAGTACATACCTCGGTAATTACAAGACATGATCAATAATTTGAAAAATCTCTCAACAATCCGAATTTGGAATTTTCAAAGTTCAACAGAATTTCTACTGAACTGTGTGGATGACTAAATACTTGCACTTAAAGAGTCAATAGCTACTGATTAATAGTCAAGGTAACCGCTAACCTGACGACACAATATGTCAAATACCCTCTTATTTTATCAACAACTTTTTTTTTGTTATTACCCTCATTTAAAAATATCAGTGGTGTGTAGGGGAGTAAACAAATATCTTATTTTTTTGTGCTCCGTTATTAAGCGACTGGTACTCGCACAATCTAAGTTGTGCCAACAGTATTTTGTAGGTTTTGGCGGGGAGATGGGATATTACCCTGATAAGGCACTGAATCTCTGGAACATACAAATTTTAAGTGAATTGATTAATTATTGTTGATTCAAGTCGCAATTTTACTAGTACCTAGTGATCCCGGCAAAACTCATTTTGTCGCCTTCGGCGGCCCAGTCCCCGTCTCATAGTTATTATCCTCTATTGCATCATCCGTAAAAGCCTTCCCTGGACCTCCAAGAATATTACTAGACTAAAAATCTGCCAAGTCGGTGCATCCGTTTTTGAGTTTAAGCGAGATCAATCGATTGATTCGATGTCGATATATATATATATATATATATATATATATATATATATATATATATATATATATATATATATATATATATATATATATATATATATTGCATTTCTTAGTTTTATTTTTTCTTGTTCGTTATTAATAAATATCAATTACCCAGCGATAGTAACGTAGTAACGATTAGGAGATATAAGACCCCTTACACACTGCGACTTTTGCGTTTTGTAAACGCATTAGCATATTTATGAGCGTTAGTATCAATGCAAACGCGCGTTAGCATCGCGACTGTATCGATGCAAAAAGTAGCGCAGTGTGTAAAGGTTGACATTATGACACTGCATCGATGCTAACGCGCGTTAGAATCACGACTGAATCGCTGATAAAATTCGCAGTGTGTAAATGGTCTTTTATGTCATAACTCTGTCAGTAATTCTACGGATCAAAAGTAAACTGAAACAAAAGCTTACCTTCGGCAAAGAACAAGTATTGTCGTTCAATGTAGCATTCAACAACCGTTAGTCTGATTATGTACGTATGGCAGCTAAAGTCTGCTAGCTGCTTTAGTACCCAGGTGTTATTTCTCCATCTATAATTATGTGCTCTTACCTAAAATATTTTCCATCAAGCTTTATTAAAATACGTGATGTACAGTGTTACAAAACTACAAGTAAGAATTGAAGGGGGCTTGAAACTTGGAATACTTGGAATCGGAAACTTATGTACTTTCTTCTAGCTCAACAATGTCCTTTAACTGACCATTAGTTAGTACAACGTATGGAAATGCTATGCCAAGCACAAAAATTGACGCACATACGGTGATAATACTGTGACGTATCCCTTGAAAGAATATGAAACCGTTTGTATGAGTTGATGACAAGTGGCGTCGTTTTCGTGGTGTCGGTTCCATACGCTATTAAATAGTAGTGCAATACGTGACTCATTTGATTTCTATGTTGAGTTGGAATTAATACTGAGTACCTACTTTTATTCCTTTCGGGTAGTTTTTTTTTGAGCTTTTTGATCTGCAATCAGTCGCAAGACTATAATCAGATTTGTGGGGTGCAGAAGGTCGTATGCGGAGCAAGAGGCCAGTGTCTCACTGTCCACTCAGATTACGTGGCTCCTCTTCAATCTCTTCACCACATGGTCGTTTAGTAATCCAGATGCTAGTAGATTTGGATGACGTGCCAAGCGTTCTGCGTGTTGCAGCTTATAGCGCTCTATTTCAGCGGCTACTGTTGAAACGTTTAAATAATTGTGGACCTCATCGTTTTTGGTGAACCACGGATCATTGACAATACTCTTCAGAATATTATTTTGCACTGTCTGTAGGCACATAATGTTGCTATTGCTGGCAACTCCCCAGATCTGAATACCGTATATCCATATGGGTTTCAGAATGGAATTATATAGAAGCAGCTTATTAACCAAGGAGAGCACTGAGTTTCTACCCATCAATCAGTATAAACTCCTGAACTTGTTATTGATTGATCTCTCTTCATTTTGATGTGATTTTGCCAAGTCAAGCGTCTATTTAGTTGGAAACCGAGATATTTCACACAGTCAATTTTTGGTAAAATGTTATTTGCCAAGCTAACTGGGGGACAGTCTTGTTTTCTTAAAGTAAATGTTATGTGGTTGGATTTCTGGGCGCTGGCTTGAATACGCCATTGTTTGAGCCTGTCAGAGGTAGAGTTCAATAAACGTTGTAGTTTTACACTTGCTGTATGAGGATTGCTGTCCACAGCCAATAAGGCAATATCATCGGCATAGGTAGCAACCATGACATTCTCAGAAGTTGGCAGGTCTGACGTGTAGATGTTGTAAAGGATTGTTCTAAGAACCGAGCCCTGGGGTACGCCAGCAGCGATGGGCATCAGGGAGGATCGGGCATCGCCATGTTTGACTTGAAACAATCTGTCGGAGAGGTAGGACTCAAGGATATGAAACACAGAGTGCGGTAGTTTCTTTTTGATTTTGCAAAGCAGTCCCTTGTGCCATACGCGATCGAAGGCCTGTTGAACGTCCAAAAATGCAGCAGAGCAGTATTTTTTGTTCTCAAAGCATTGTCTTACACAATGGTATACTCGATGGACTTGTTCAACGGTCGAGTGAGCCCTGCGGAAGCCAAACTGGTGTTTAGGGACTATACCATACTCCTCCATGACTTCATTCAATCTCTTAAGAAAGACGCGTTCCCACAGTTTGGAGAGGACTGCCGTAAGACTTATTGGTCGGTATGATGAGCACTCGTGCTGGGGCTTGCCGTCTTTGTGGATCATTACGATTTCGGACACTTTCCACAGGCTCGCGAAGTGGGAGAGTCCGAAGGTGGCGTTGAAAAGGCAGGTCAGAAAATTTATACACTTTCTTGGAAGCTCTTTGAGGATTCTCGGAGTGATCAAGTCAAAGCCTGGTGCCTTCTTAAGGTTGAGCAATTTGATTTCTTGTGCAATCTCTTTGGGTGATGTTGGTTTAAGAGGTAGACACAACTAGATGTCTTGGTTCAATATATTGTCTAGTTCAGTTTCATCCTCATTACCCTTGTTTGGTTTGAATACCTCAGCAAGATGTGTTGCAAATGTTTCAGCTTTCTCTTGGTCAGAACGAGCCTATGTGGTCTTACTTCTTAGAGAGGGGAATGATTGCTGGGGCCTGTTATACACTTAGTTGCCTTCCATAGGGAATTCTCACCTCTCGCTGTTGGAGACATAGTTTCTACTAGGGTCTTCCGTAGACTTTCATTTTTTTGTTCCTCCAAAGATAATCTCAACTCCTTAATAGCTTTGTTGAGGTTAGTCTTATCCGAATGGTGTCGCGACAGCTGCCATGTCCTTCTGAGACGCCGCTTCTCAGCGATTTTATGCTTTGTTTCAACAGGCAGCACTATGGAAGTATCCGGTATTTTCTATTAAAAGGAGTATTTTTCCATGCTGCTACTTGTACGAGGTTTGTAAAATGTTTGCAGGCATCCTCAACGTCTTCACGGGTTTTCAACGGAATCCTCAAGTCGATATGCTCATCGAGATATGAACGAAAACCATCCCAGTCTGTTTTTCCGTTAGGCAGCAACGCAGGTCCCTCACGGCTGATCACAGTTGTAGATACGGTCAAAATAGCAGGCGTATGATCAGAAGAGCCGTCGAAGTTAGGTTCCGTTCCAGTGTAGAGGTAGCCTATGCCTTTAGTTACGAAGAAGTCCACTAGATCAGGTACCTTGTTCCGGTCAGTGGGCCAGTAAGTTGGTTCACCAGTTGACATAGGATAGTAAAGATGTTGGTCGATGCAATTTTTCAGCTGTCTCCCTCTAGTGAGTGGTAATTTGCTTCCCCAAAACGTGTGCTTAGCGTTCCAGTCTCCTCCAGATATGAATCTGTTGCCGAGGGTTTCAAAGTAATCATGAAACATACTATCTGTTATTTTATATCTGGGCGGGCAGTAGACCGCTGATAGAGTTATAGGTCCTGTGCTATACTTGAGCCTAACGCTGGTTGCCTGTAGATGACTGGTGGAGTACGGTTTGAGAAGACAGTGTTTCAGGGAAGTCTTGATAGCCAGAGCCGAACCAGCGCTTGCACGACCCTCAGGGTTGGGGGCAGGGTTACTGTAGATTTGGAACCCTTTTAGACTTAAGATGAGCTATTACATTTGGCGTGTGACTCGGAAATCAAGACAACATCAAGTTTGTTAGAGGCTATGAGTACTTCAAGTTCATTAATGTTAGGTGATAAGCCGTTAATGTTCCACGTAGCTATTCGTAGTGACGCCATTATTTAGCAAGCTTAGGGATGATGGAAGTGAGGAGACTCAACAATGTGCTGATTTGTTGCAGGAGTACATCTATCTTTTCTGATTGCTTCATCAGTAATGCTTCTACTGTATTAGTTTGTTGGCTGTGACTAATGTCACGTACTTTATCTGAGAAACTGTCGGTTCTAGCGGTTTTTGATACTTCTGCATAACTAGTATTAGATGTAGTGTTGGAAGGGATCGTTGTTGAGGGTACTGAATCTTCTGCTGGCACTTGTTTAGGTTTGTTGTTAGTTTTAAGTGCATCATTGCGACTAATTTGAGTGTTCGGACCACTGCGCTTCAGTTTTCTGGCTACAATTTCCTTGTAGACTTGACATCCCTTATAGTTGGCAGGATGATCACAACCACACAAGGCACATTTCACTGGAGTATTTCTGTCTTTTTGGCGCAGTCTGCGGTTCTATGCCCTTCCCCACATTTAACGCAACGATATGGTCTCATGCAATTGTGTTTGCAGTGTCCATATTGTTGGCGTCGATGGCACTGGACTGTAGTTTTGGATTTTCGTGGATCTTCAATTTTAACTCATTGGTGAAATAAATATTGTATGTACGTAACAGCTTTATTGTTGACATTGGGTTCCAGATTAGCAAAAAACGTATACGACGGTTTTTTGTCAGCACCGAATCGCGCACCACGGACTTTGTTACCCGTCTTTTCTATTTCCTTCACAATTTTCTTCAGTTTTGAAATTTGAAACAATTTGTATAAAACTTTTATGAGTTCTGTGCCTTTGTTAGAATATCACCATTAGGTTGTCGTTGTTGTCTGTGTTGCTTGTTCTGTCTTGAAATTATTCGGAAGTCGTTTTATATCAAAAGGCTGACGTGGGCCGCCCCCGTGCCTCGGAAAAAATATTTTTACTAGAGCAATAGCCTCATTAGCGTTGCGTTACTTTGTTGCGTTGCGTCAGCGTTCCGTCATCGTCCGAAAACAGGTGCCACACGCAACGCAACCGAGACGCCAATGTAGCTTCGCTCGAAGTGAAAGGAGAGTTTGTATTGCGCAAACACTTAGTTAACACTAGGTTAAAATTGTTGTGATTGACCTTTGGAATTGGCTTCGAAAATAATTCAATTTATTGTTATTTACCAGTCACCGCAATTATTTGCCAATTAATTCCTCAAACATTATTTTGTTACGCTTTTGTTTATGCGACCGCCGGCGGCCTTTTGATCAGTATTTTTTGGACAGATTTTGGGACAGCTACCTTTAAACTGGTGATCGGCTTTATTATAGTAACATTCGCTCTGAAGCAGGTTGCATTAATCGAACATTTGTAAATCTGATGGTGTACATTTAAAAAAGTGCCGTAATTCATATGGCGGTTCGTTATTTCTCTCCCTTTGCATGCGCGAAAGTCCGTTATTGTAGTTTTGAACGGTCCCTGCAACAATAATATTTACGTTAGTATACTCACGCATTCGCATGCGGAGGCGATGCGGCTGTACGATACCGACAATGACGTAACTATCGCATCTCATATCAACATATGACTCATAGCGTATGTCATTGGAATATGTTATGTCACATTTCGTGGTGGACTAACGGCGAAATCGTGGAACCTATATTTCTCCGACTTCGCGTCTTCGATCGGCGTTTTGATTTTACCCCGTTTTTGTGAGTTGTAGCGTGATGTTTTAATCTATACTCAGATTTTCAATAAGATAGACCAGAATGACAGCTTCAATCCTACTTTTTATTTATTTATTTATTTTGCAAGTGTAGTGCAATAGTGTTAAAAAATTCAATGGTGAGTTATTAATTGAATTTATGTTATTTACGATTTTTCAATAATGTGATTCTACTTATCTGGATTTATGATACATGAAAAACAAGCAAAATATTAAATTTAAATTTTCTAATGAGTTAATCTTTTTACTACAATAACAATATTCTTGTATGACCTTAACCCATTTTGACTTCTTACTTCTTTCTATAAATGAGTTCTTAAAAAATATGGTGGCGGTAAAACGGATTTTGTTTTGAAGAGTTTTTGTAATAACACTGTTTTTTTATGCGAATAAACTATTGCAAACACACATTTTTAATATGTATCTTTATAATTTCTTTAATCATTATAAAAATATAGATTATATATATTTTATATATATAACATACGAGGGTCAAACTGAAAGTTCTTAGAAAATCAAAAACTGATTACATTAGCCAGTTATTAGTTTTATTATATCTTTTCATAATATTGTCCATTGACGTCAATACACCGCTGCATGCGATGGAACCACTGGGAAAAGCACTTTGCCCACTCGTCCTTAGGGGTCTCTTCAATGGCATCGCGATATGCAGTCACCGCTTCTTCAGCATTCATAAACCGCTTTCCTTTAAGTTTTTCTTTAATTTTAGGAAATAAATAAAAATCACAAGGCGCGAGGTCGGGGCTATACGGCGGGTGACCCAGTAATTCAACGTTTGATGTCGCCAAATAGTCGATCGTTCGCTTGGCGGTGTGCGACGAGGCGTTGTCGTGGTGAAGGAGGATCCTACTGCGAGGTCGTTTCTCTCGAACTTTTTCCAAGACAAGTGGCAAACAATTGGTAGTGTACCATTCTGCAGAAACTGTTTTTTGATCCTCTAACACAATTGTTGCGAAATGACCTATCCTTCCAAAGAACGAGGCCACCATTTTTTTTCCCGCACTTCGATCTCTCTTCACTTTAGTTGGCAACTCCTCGAAAGGAAACACCCACTGAGCAGATTGTCTTTTGGTTTCAGGATCATAACAGTAAATCCAGCTTTCGTCACCTGTTAGTATGTCGAACACAGCATTTGAGTCACCTCCGTTAAATCTTTCAATCATTTTACGGCACCAATCCACACGATGGAGTTTTTGAGCCTTAGTCAAATTATGAGGTATCCACCGGGCGCAAAGCTTCCTGACCGCTAAATGTTCGTGGAGGATTTTGTGCACTTGACTCATACCGATGCCTAAGCTTGTCCGAATCTGCTGATAGGTCACTCTTTTGTCAGTCTCTATCATACGCCGCACAACACAGATGTTATTTTGAGTCGTCGCCGTAGAAGGCCGTCCCTCACGTACATCATCAGTGAGATTAGTGCGACCACGTTTAAACTCATTAAACCAGTTGTAAACAGTCGCACGAGATGGGGCTTCATCGTGAAAGGCCAATCGTAGTCTATCATAACTTTCTTGTTGACTTAAATGACATCGAAAGTCATAAAAAATCATTGCACGAAAATTTTCTCGTGTTAAATTCATGTTGACGTGACACAGACAATTTTCAATTTGCCGCCAAATCGTAAAACAAATGACAAATGAATGAAATATATACTCAGTAATATTGGCAAAGAGTTCTATTTTCAAATTTTAGAATATTTTTTTTATTATATTGTTTATAAGTGGCCAGTTCTAAGAACTTTCAGTTTGACCCTCGTATATATTTCATCACATATTTCAAAATCAATCATTTGAAAGCAACAAAGAATATTTAGGAACAGCACTATTTTTAAATTAAGTAAAAGTGGCCACCCACAAAATGTCAATTTTAGGGTTCCGTTGCCGAAAGGCAAAAAACGGAAACCTTATAGTTTCGTCAAGTCTGTCTGTCTGTGTGTCCGTCCGTATGTCACAGCCGTTTTAATCTGTAACTAGCGGTCCCCCGCGACTTCGTCCGCGCGTTTTGAGTTTGCTCCCTACCCTCCCTTCGCAGCCTCATGTTTTATATACTAAAGCCTTTCTCGATTAATAAGCTATCCAACACAGAAATACTTTTTCAAATCGGTCCAGCAGTTCCTGAGATAAGCGCGTTCAAACAAACAAACTCTTCAGTTTTATAATATATTAGCGCAAGCGCACGTTGTACTTAAGCTGCGAACATTATTTTGGTGCGGAGTTATGTTTAAACTGTGATAGCTCCTAAGATATTTATTGAAATCAAATGATATAAAGGGCAACTTGGTTTTAAATGAAATGCTCGTGATGATGAATGTATTTATTTTGATAAGAATAAATACCTGTGTGTATAATACACCTCTAAAAATAATGCATTATTTTTTTACAAATTTATTACTATAAAAAAGGTTGTAGTAAGTCAACCATAAAAGATAGACATATGCTGTCGCGGACTTTATTATAGAACTCTTAATGTTGAACAATCCTGTCATACATGATTTTTGTGTAACTTAAGCGGTTTCCGCAGCGTATGCAGCGGAAGCTCTCGAAAGGAATATCTTTCTCCCGTTTTCGCAACATTTTTATTTCTGCTGTGGTCTTATGTTATGTTATATAGCCTAAAGCCTTCCTCGATAAATGGACTATCCAACGTAAAATTATTTTTTCAAATCGGGCCAGTAGTTTTTGAGATTAGCGCGTTCAAACAAACAAACAAACAAACAAACTCTTCAGCTTAATAATATTAGTATAGACTATAAGCATCACACAGTTGAAATTTGGTAGAAAGTTGTAACCGCTTATGATTCTTATACAAAAAATAAAAAATAATGACATATAAGGGGGGCTCACATACATGAAACTAAAACCAACAAAAAACTTTTTTGGTCAAACCTGTGTGTGTGGGTCTATATTTGGATGAGTAACTATTTTAAAATGACATTGAGGTTCATTAAACTATTTTCTTTTAAAGTCTAACGTTTCATTGCTAGGCGCTTCCAAAGTGGTAATATGGGCGTCCCCCATCTAACTTCTAGACAAAGAAAGTGTAAAAACAATATATAATATAATCTTAACAAATTCTTTTAACGAAAATTGGTTCAGACGGGATCAAACTAGTAGTTTTTGAGAGATAGCACATTTTCAACAACCGCAAACATATTTTTGTACTCCATACAAACATTATAAAAAACAAAGTTTTTTTAGCTGACAACAAAATATTGTGGTATTTTAGCCAAGTGGAAGTAAGTGGATTCCCTAATTCAGCTAAAGTTGGCACGGAACCCTTAGTGCGCGAGTCCAACTCGCACTTGGCCGGTTTTTGTCTATCTTATTAACAATTAGAGTATGTTTATACTGAACCTACAAGTATTCGTATCTACCCTCGTAAATAAGCTATCTAACACAAAAATATTTTTTCAAATCGGCCAGCTGTTCCTTGGATTACGCGCTCAAACAAACACACTCTTCAGCTTTGGAAACGCGTTTACGTGCTTAGTATAAATATTTTCACTGCTTGCTACTCACCTTGCTTCAGATTATCAACACACTTTTTACTTTGTGGTATGGTATAGTTATTATTTACTATTAATGTATTTTTTAGGGTTCCGTTGGCCAGAAACGGAACCTATATTGATTCTTCAAGTCTGTCTGTCTGTCTATCCGTCCCTATGCACAGCCATTTGAAACTATTAGTATTACACAGATGAAACTTAGTAGGTAGATTTATCCTGTTAACCGCATTGCGATTCTCATAAAAATACTCTTATTCACGAAAATAAAACCTAATAAAATTCTAAAGCCTTTTAAAATGACATCTCTTAAAGTTTAACGTTTGAGAGATTAGGCGCTTCCAAAGTGGTAAAATAGGCGTCCTCCCCCCATCGAACTTTTAAACTAAGCGAGTGTAAATTTGGAAAAAAATATATGGTATAGAGCTTGAAGAAGACGAACAACGAAAATTAGTTTGAACGAGATCGAACTAGTAGTTTTTAAGATAGAGCTCATTTCAAATATCCGCTAACATAACTTTGTTATTTATATAAAAAAGTAAAAAAAACTAAAACCCAACTACGACAAAAAACGACGCTGAAAAAGTATAAAACAAGAGTTTTAGAATACGGAACTGAACAAAATTGCTAATGCTTTAGAATCCGCCATCTGTTTCATAAACAGACGGCTAGATGGCGCTAAGCGTCACGCAATTGACGTTTTCATAAGAAACCACAAATTTCGCAGGGTCGGACTAACAGCACGGTAGCTCAATTGGTAAGAGCGTTTGGCCCGGTATGCCAAAAGGTTGCTGGTTCAAGTCCCGCCCGTACGCAAATTTTTGGTTTCTTATTTCATCTTTATGAAAATTGCTAATGTAGTTGCAAGTAAATGGACACGGTAGACTCTACCAAGATGCCTTCGTAGTAAATTTTTAATAATGTCATACAATACTATTCTGAAGTATGCAATATTCACTAAGTAGAAATAAATTTTCATGTTTGGAAAACCGCAGTCACACGTTGTCAAAGTGCTACGGTAGGTATGTATATGTAACTTGTGACTGCGCCTTTCCAAAAGATGAAAATTTATCTCTACATAGTGAATATTGCATACTTCAGAATAGTATACAATACTATAATATAATAATTATAATATATAATTAATATACAACAAAAGCATCTTGAAAGCTGTGTTTATTGTCGAATTCTGATGAGTAGTTTAGAAGTTACGAAGGAACAGATACATACATACATTCTTACATAGCCTGTTAAAAATCATAACATTCCTTTTGCTTTGCCGTAGTCCTGTAAAAACTATGAATAACACAGTCACATTAGCTGTCTTATTGTGGTATTTAGGCTAAGTGAAAGTAAGTGGAACTCTTATTCAACTCTAATCCAGTTAAAGTTGACACAGAACCCTTAGTGTGCGAGTCGGACTCGCACTTGGCTGGTTTTTTGTCAGCCAAATACCAATAAAAATAAATTCATGTTGAAAATATAATACCAATAAATACCAAATACCAATAAAAATAAATTCACGTTGAAAATATAATAATAATTACGTCCAAATGCTACATACACTCGTAGATGCATTTTCATCATCATTATCAGCCAAAGGACGTCCACTGCTGAACATAGGCCACGGCACAGCGACTGATCAAGACGAGATGTGCGACAAGATGATGAATGAATATAATGCAAGATGCTTTATATACATATAATGAAGAACGTACATATATACCTATATGATTAATGAATATAATGAAGAACTTTACTTGCCACCCTCTAGAATAAAAATGTTAAATTCTAGCCCGTACTACATGGCAGTCAAAATATTTAATAAATTGCCATGTCATATTCAAAGAGAGCCTGACATAAAATCTTTTTCAAAGTCCCTGCGAAAATACCTAATAAACAAATGCTACTACTCATTATATGAATATTTAAATAACTGAAAAATAAAATAAAAAGTCTGCTCTATATTCATAAGTAATTCTGCACTAATTCTTCAGTATCTATATTTTATGACATGTAGTATAATTCACTTACCTTCACTTTTAAGCTGCCTCTAAGTGCTATACCTTCTGGGTAACTAGGTTATAAGTACACTTAATGAACACATAATATATCAACTATGTAAGTTTGTAACACCTAGTTAGCATGCATGAATAAATGAAATGAAATAAATAAATGCTCCTTACTTGTTATTAATTTTTAATCGTAATGAATTTCGTAGCCTTGAATTGTCTATTACAATACCTACCTTGATAGGAGATTTAGATATTGCCAATGCGAAACTAAGTAAAAATGTTGAAAGTAATAATGAAACATAACGTTGGTTCATTATTTTGCTGCTGCTGTTGAGTTTGATTTAAAATTTGAATCGCATGAAAAGCTAATGCTCTTTTTGTAATAAATTTCTGCATTACTCTACTGACAATGAGAAATGATTTAAATACCGGAAATCACTACACTTACGTTTAATTATTATGATTATTTATATTGTTACTATAACACTAATACTATCCCCTATATAATAATATAATAGACTAATCCCCAATATCTGTTTTTCTGAATTTGTATAGGTTTAGTTTTAAAGACATTTATTCTCATAAAGGCATGGTACGTTATATCACTTACATGAGAACATGGGCAAACAAAAGTTTTCAAGTTCGTTGTCGCAAATTGCATAAGTGCATAAATAAATAAACAAACAACCGACGATACAATATTATCATGTTTAACATCGTCACAAACAATTTAACAGTTGGGACAGATCCGAATAATGCACAAAATTTCATGTAGGTACGTTAATTAGTTTTCAATATGTAATATGTTAGTCGTTTATTGAACTCATTGAGCGTGTCAATATTTTTGATGACCGAGCGTAGCTTGTTAAAATGTCGCGCATCTTCGTATTAACTGAGGTTCGGCTATACCTTGTCCGGGTCTTGGCAGAACAATGAAGCTCACGCGTCGAGTGCAGGGGCGCCCAACCTTCGAACCTTTATCAAAGTGTAGTTCAGTGTGTATTTTTTTAGTTAATAGTTTTATAGATAAATATACAGGTGTTGTAAATGTATAATTATTTTATATTCATTAGATTGGTTTCGCTATATATTTTTGAGGTTGAAGACTGTAAATTATATTTAAAAATGGTTTTAATTATTTTATTTTGTAGGACTTGCAATTTATTTAAACTCGTTTTGGCAGCGCTTTCCCAGATTTCAATGAGATATAGCAGATGTGATCTAACTAAACTATTGTAAACTGTAAAAAGTAGTTAACGTGGTATGAATCGAACATTCAACCAGGTGATATTAACTTGGTTGTTTACTGCTTAAAGTGAGCATTCCATGATAAGTGAGTATCCATGTAAAGATATTTTTCATGCGTTTTTTTCTTTCAAAGGGGCATTGTTAATTACGAGTGGCAAGTAGGTAGGTATTGATTTGTTTATGGCCCTTGAAAATGACGTAGCTAGTTTTAGAGACGTTTGAAAATATGTCTTCTTTTTATAAGTATTGGCTTCATTCTCATCTTATCTCATGTTTCATTATGACAATGCAAATGCATAATACAGTTGGGTCAATATATACTAAAATCTATACTAATATAATATTATAAAGCTGAAGAGTTTGTTTGTTTGAACGCGCTAAT
The DNA here is from genome assembly GCA_963924145.1 of Pyrausta purpuralis. Taxonomy (NCBI): domain Eukaryota; kingdom Metazoa; phylum Arthropoda; class Insecta; order Lepidoptera; family Crambidae; genus Pyrausta; species Pyrausta purpuralis. The sequence goes on along the minus strand of OZ001663.1, from coordinate 5,548,295 downwards.
CTCAGAAACTACTGGCCCGATTTGAAAAAATATTTTTATGTTGGATAGTCCATTTATCGAGGAAGGCTTTAAGCTATATAACATAAAGATACGACTCACAAGACCACAGCAGCAATGAATAATGTTGCGAAAACGGGAGAAAGATATTCCTTTTGAGAGCTTCCGCTGCGTACGCTGCAGAAACCGCAAATCATGTATTACAAGATTGTTCAACATTAAGAGTTCTATAATAAAGTCCGGGACAACATAAGTCTATCTTTTATGGTTGACTTACTACAACCTTTTTTATGTTAATAAATTTGTAAAAAAATAATGTTTTATTTTTAGAGGTGTATTGTACACACAGGTATTTATTCTTATCAAAATAAATACATTCATCATCACGAGCATTTCATTTAGAACAAAGTTGCTCTTTATATCATTTGATTCCAATAAATATCTTAGGAGCTATCACAGTTTTAACATAACTCCGCACCAAAATAATGTTCGCAGCTTGAGTACAACGTGCGCTTGCGCTAATCTATACTAATATTATAAAGCTGAAAAGTTTGTTTGTTTGTTTGTTTGTTTGTTTGTTTATTTGAACGCGCTAATCTCAAAAACTACTGGCCCGATTTGAAAAATTATTTTTACGTTGGGTAGTCCATTTATCGAGGAAGGCTTTAGGCTATATAACATAAAGATACGACTCACAAGACCACAGCAGCAATAAAAAATGTTGCGAAAACGGGAGAAAGATATTCCTTTTGAGAGCTTCCGCTGCGTACGCTGCGGAAACCGCTTAAGTTACACAAAAATCATGTATGACAGGATTGTTCAGCATAAAAAGTTCTATAATAAAGTCCGCGACAGCATATGTCTATCTTTTATGGTTGACTTACTACAACCTTTTTTATGTTAATAAATTTGTAAAAAAATAATGCATTATTTTTAGAGGTGTATTATTCACACAGGTATATATTCTTATCAAAATAAATACATTCATCATCACGAGCATTTCATTAAGAACCAAGTTGCCCTTTATATCATTTGATTTCGTTAAATATCTTAGGAGCTATCACAGTTTTAACATAACTCCGCACCAAAATAATGTTACAACGTGCGCTTGCGCTAATATATTATAAAGCTGAAGAGTTTGTATGTTTGAACGCGCTTATCTCAGGAACTGCTAAACCGATTTGAAAAAATATTTCTGTTCATAAAGATGAAATAAGAAAACAAAAATTTGCGCACGGGCGGGACTTGAACCAGCAACCTTTTGGCAGACCGGGCCAAACGCTCTTACCAAAACATTATATATTTCTGTATTTCTATATTTCTGTGTTGGATAGCTAATTTATCGAGAAAGGCTTTAGGATATTAAACATGACGCTGCGACGGGAGGGGAGGGAGCAAACTCAAAACGCGCGGACGAAGTCGCGGGGGACCGCTAGTTATATTATAAAGCTGAAGAGTTTGTTGGTTTGAACGCGCTTATCTCAGGAACTGCTGAACCGATTTAAAAAAATATTTCTGTGTTAGATAGCTTATTTATTGAGAAAGGCTTTAGGATATCAAACATGACGCTGCGACGGGAGGGGAGGGAGCAAACTCAAAACGCGCGGACGAAGTCGCGGGGGACCACTAGTAATAAATAAAACAAAAATCTTTAAACTAAATTCTCAAAACGAGCCTGAGTCAGATTTTTCATCTCATGATGGCCCAGGTAGAGGCCAGCCTTTGCATCGTGAGAATTCAAAACAAGGCGTTTTTGAAATCTCACGATATAATTTATGGGCACTTGGTCCCCACGGTCCCAGAGTTTCGACCCCAAACGGCTCAAACATGTAAGTCTCACTTAGACATTCATATTTGCGCTGTTTGAGGACTTCAGCAGAAGCTGCTGCTGATCCAGCCCTATTATTAGTTAAAGGAAGATGAGAGGGTGCCAAAGTGTCGACGCAAGTAGCGTCCCACACTAAGGGCCTACCCATCATCCAAGGAACTAGACTCATGCCGTCGGGCCGCTTACCATCGCTACGCACAAGGCCGTTAGGTTCCAAAACGGCTGAAATACGTGCGCTAGCAAGCGCCCGACGGATGACATCGTTCAATCTGGCAGTCGGGGGATCCTGCCGGCGCTTCTGCTATACGAGAGGCCATGATGAGCGAGTTGGTCGACCACCTTTCCGCGGGTACAGCGATCGCAGGGTCGGACTGACAGCACGGTAGCTCAATTGGTAAGAGCGTTTGGCCCGGTATGCCAAAAGGTTGCTGGTTCAAGTCCCGCCGTGCGCAAATTTTTGGTTTCTTATTTCATCTTTATGAATATAAAATATGACACTGTGAGTGTTAAAAACATTCTAAAGCATTAGATAGCGAAGCGACATCAATTTCCAAGTTGAATTTATTCTGTAAAGAATAACTGCTTGGGCCATCTGTTTCATAAAACAGACGGCTAGATGGCGCTAAGCGTCACGCAATTGACGTTTTCATAAGAAACCACAAATTTCGCAGGGTCGGACTGACAGCACGGTAGCTCAATTGGTAAGAGCATTTCCTTGACTACTTGGTACGAATTGACTCCTAACTTTTCCTTAATTTGCGTCATGTATGCTCTTCTAGGTCTTCCTCTTTTTCTCCGCCTTTCAACTTTTCCCTCTATGATGATCCTTACTAAGTCGTCATGTCGTACCAAGTGCCCTATCATCTTTCCTCTCCGGTTTTCAATTGTTTTCAATATATGTCTCTTTTCACCCACAATTCCTAGCACTTCCTCGTTCGTCTTCTTTTCTGTCCAACTAATCCGCTCCATCCTTCGCCAACACCACATCTCAAACGCCTCTATACTCTCTCTATCACGCTGCGTTTAGTATTTAAGTATTTGTAATTTGATATAACTAACCAAGCTATTGACACATGTTTTGGAATAGCATCTAGCTTATTATTATAGCCTAGTTTATATTGTATATTTAATGATGTTGTTCTGTTTTGTGTTCCTTAATAAATAACAATAAAAATAAATTCCTATACGAAAAAATATCACCAATATAATAATCGTTGTCAAAGAAAAAATAGATTTGAATTATCAGTGTCCGATTTCTATGTATTTAGATTTTGTTCGTGCGATAGTATTTGACGTGTAGAGATTTTACTTGTTTTTTTGGTAAAACGATTAAATTCGCAATCGAATTACACATGTAACATTTCGATTGCCGCGAAAATCGGCCTTCAGTCCAGGCATTATCGATGCGAATGAGTTTTGAGAATTTGTGAATGCAAGCTGTTAGCTAGATGAGCACTTTTGTATGTACGGACAACAGCACGTCAAGGTAAACACTGCGGTAACTTATGCAGTTGTAATAAAGGCTAGTTTTCAATAAAAGTGGGTAACCTGATGTGCTGTTGACTGTACATAGTGAAACCCTTTTCTTCTTAACTCACACCATGATCAAATAAAATCAGCACCAAATCATAATAATAATTTCTATATTAAAGAATAGAATAGTACAACAAAGCACAAAATGTATTACAATTAAAATTTATTTCTTTATTGGGAAAGAAAAATCAGAAGTGTGAAGATAATCATTCGACGATGCGGCACGTCGTTGGATTGAGAATTGATCTCGTTTGTATTAAAATTCAGCCATTCTTCTCAAACGGTATGTTCAAAGATACTGCTGCGACACAAAACACTGTTTTCCCGTTCGAAGTCAAGCGGAATATTTACAGCCTTCGCCCGTATTCGGCTTCGAGTTCCTAAGCGTGGTTCAACAAGTCGTTGTCAAATCGCTTTGCTGCCATTTTCCCCTGGAAATAATGAAATTTTGGACTTGAAACCCATCACCGAAACCAAAGGCAAATCAGCCCAAAACATTATCTAATGCTTACCAACGAGGAAACCACTTGTAGTGCAACAATCATCTACAACAGATGCTGTGATGATGATGCTAGTATAAAGCACTTCTGACTTTTGGCGTTTTTGCCCGATTCCGCCGTTCCTTCAGCTTTTAGGGCTTACTCTCTAACATGAGATGGTGGGGCAAAACAACGCAATTACGCAAGTCCTATTAATTTAAACATTAAGCGCCTCAAACTAAGGGCCTAACCTACTCAGGGAATCAGCGTGAGGTCATCATCAGTGACTTAGCTACGCAGCTCCATCATGGAAATCACATTCATTCTGGAAAGAGATCTCCTTAAGGTTACAGCTTTCACAATGTAGGTGACTTTAGCACCTTTCACGTGCTGATGATTTTATGCATAAATGGTAGCAGCAGCAGCGCCGATGTTTTTCAGGGTTCCGTAGCCGAATGGCAAAAAACGGAACCCCTATAGTCTCGTCAAGCAATAAGCATCGCACTGTTGAAATTTGGTAGGAAATTATATCCTGTTAACCGCTTTACGATTGTTACATAAATAATAATCCATTTTCTTTTAAAGTCTAAAGTTTCATAGCTAGACGCCTCCAAAGTGGTAAAATGGGCGTCCCTCCCATCTAACTTCTAAACTAAGCAAGTGTAAATTTTGAAAAAATAAGTAATGTTTAAATCTTAGGAAACACTTTTAACGAAAATTGGTTTGGATAGGATCGAACAAGAAGTTTTTGAGATATAGCACATTTTCAACAACCGCAAACATAATTTTGTTCTTCATACAAACACTATGAAAAACAAAGTTATATTTACAAAATATGGTGGTATTTTACTAAGTGGAAGTAAGTGGATTCCCTAATTCAGTTAAAGTCCTTACAAATAACTCCACACAAATACAATAATCTTTTGTTGATGACTATGGACTATGTGACCACAGGGCTGTAAATGCAATATTTTATGCAGAACTGCATTCAAAAAATTAAAACATCTATACTAATATTATAAAGCTGAAGAGTTTGTTTGTTTGTTTGTTTGTTTGTTTGAACGCGCTTATCTCAGAAACTACTGGCCCGATTTGAAAAAATATGTTTACGTTGGATAGTCCATTTATCGAGGAAGGCTTTAGGCTATATAACATCGACATACGACTCATAAGATCACAGCAGCAATGAAAAATGTTGCGAAAACGGGAGAAAGATATTCCTTTTGAGAGCTTCCGCTGCGTACGCTGCAAAAACCGCTAAAGTTACACAAAAATCATGTATGACAGGATTGTTCAGCATTAAGAGTTCTATAATAAAGTCCGCGACAGCATATGTCCATCTTTTATGGTTGACTTACTACAACCTATTTTAGGTTAATAAATTTGTAAAAAAATAATGCATTATTTTTAGAGGTGTATTATACACACAGGTATTTATTCTTATTAAAATAAATACATTCATCATCACGAGCATTTCATTTAGAACAAAGTTGCCCTTTATACCATTTAAATTCAATAAATATCTTAGGAGCTATCACAGTTTTAACATAACTCCGCACCAAAATAATGTTTGCAGCTAAAGTACGACGTGCGCTTGCGCCAAATAATATTATAAAGCTGAAGAGTTTGTTTGTTTGAACGCGCTTCTCTCAGGAACTGCTGGACCGATTTGAAAAAATATTTCTGTTTTGGATAGCTTATTTATCGAGAAAAGCTTTAGGATATAAAACATCACGCTGCGACGGGAGGGGAGGGGGCAAACTCAAAACGCGCGGACGAAGTCGCGGGGGACCGCTAGTACCATATAAATATAAAAGATTATTTACCATAATTGACACGACTTCCCCGCTTGCCCGCCCGCGTTTGTTCATTTCGTGTCATTACTGTTCATTTTGGCAGACATTTCTCACCACTCAAATTTTACATTTACGGCTCAGCCACCCGATACAGAACCATTCGGTTACGGATTCGGTTACGATTCGATAACTTTCACGTATTAATAAAATCATACGAACATTGATTTATTCGGTGCAACTATTTTATTTCGTTTTTTTATTTTATTTGTTCCTGAACTTTCATATCTTTTATTATTCTTTTACACTACGACATAAATTGAAAAATGAATAGAAAATCTAGCCGAAACCTGCAGCAGGTACATAAAAAAAAGTCATAAAAGTAATTTATTTATGCAAATATGCCCATTGAGGACTCTTTTACACGTCCCAATATAAACCCTACCACAGCTTCGGGACAATTTTGGGCTAGTGCTGAGAAGAAGCTGCGCAAGAAACTCAGTCACTATTGTCAATGCCTCTTTTCAAAAGGTTTACAATGTTTGTAGTATTCATGCAAGTCCATACATTATTATCTTTTAAATAATCATCTACTTTATAATACCGTTTTGTCATTAGAGTTTCTTTAATGACAGTTTTAAATTTATTGATCGGTAAGTTTACAATGTGTTCTGGTAGTTTATTGAAAAATGTTATACATTTTCCTATGAAAGAATTACCAACCTTTCGAAGCCTTAATTGTGGAATAGCAAGCTTATTCTTGTTCCTAGTATTATAATTATGTTTATCACTTTTTTTCGTGAATGAATGAATTTTTTTGCGTACATACATTAAATTTTCATAAATATACTGAGAGGCTACAGTTAATATTCTAATTTCTTTAAACAACTCTCGTAGGGAATCTTGAGGTTTTAAATTAAAAATAGCTCGCACGGCTCTTTTTTGTAATATAAAAATTGATTCTATGTCAGCTGCCGAGCCCCACAGTAAAATGCCGTAGGACATCAAGCTATGGAAATAACTAAAATAAACTAACCTAGCTGTTTCTATATCAGTCAAACGTATAATCTTTCTTACAGCAAAAGCAGCTGAGCTTAGTTTTCCTGACAAAGTTCCGTACCGTACCTACGCAGCTACGGACAGCAGCACGTTACTTAGTAAATACTAAGGTTCGTTTTCAAAAATATATAACCGATGAGCTGGTGACTTTTCAAAGTCAAAGTCAAAGTCAAAGTCAAAAGTCAAAAGTCAAAAGTCAAAGTCAAAAATAATTTATTCAATTTAGGACACATAATGCCACTTCTGAACGTCAATAATTAGTGTAATATCAATCAATTATGACCCGTATGGTGCTAGAACATGTCTCCTTATCTTTTGGGCCCTACTACCGCTTCGAGACAAGACACAGACAATTTGGCAAGTGCTGAGAAGAAACGCCAAAACAAACTCAGCCACCACTAGCTGCCTCAAAAATGATACAAATTAAAATAAACAGGTATGTCCATACATTTTCGTCATTAAGATAGTCTTGAATTTTTTGATACCCCTTCGACATTAGGGTAGTTTTGACATGTAACTTAAATTTATGAATAGGTAGTTCGATAACATTATTAGGTAATTGTTGAAAAATTTGACACGTTTTCCCAGGAATGAATTCATTGTTTTGGCTAACCTGAAGTTTGGAATGACAAGTTTGTTTTTATTTCGTGTGTTATACGAATGTATGTCACTTTTTTTCATGAAAAAATCTAAATTTTTGCGTACGTTATTATCAAATATGTATTGAGAAGCAACAGTGAGGATGTTAATTTCCTTAAGAATTCTCTCAGGGTTTCGCGGGGACTAAGTTTGTAAATGGCACGAATGGCTCTTTTCTGTAAAATAAAGATGGTATCGATGTCCGCAGCAGAACCCCACAAGAGAAGACCATAAGACATTATACAGTGAAAGTAACTAAAATACACAAATCTTGCTGTTTCAACATCAGTCGAATGTCTAATTTTTCTAACCGCAAAGGCAGCTGAAGCGAGTCTCCCAGCCAGAGCGTCAACATGTGGTCCCCACTGTAATTTCAAATCCTATTAAATGCCGAGAAAAACAGTGGAGTTTGATAAATCTAATTTTTCACCGTTGAGTAGAATTTCTGTGGTAGCTTGCTTCACGTTAGGCATGGTGAATTTAATACATTTAGTCTTATTTGTATTACGAAGCAAGTTATTGCTATATATTGATTTAAACTTACATGGTCATTAACATTAGAATTGATTGTAACGGGATTGCTACCATGTACCTTATAATTTTTGAGTTTCCGATATTTCGGCACTGTTGCAAGTGCCATTGTCACGGCGTAACTGAAGTTGTTGCGGGTAAGCTGTTATTGGCAGACATATCGGTCTACCCTCCTTCGAAGTCTTTTATTGCGATCACTTGCAGTACCATTGTTCACAAACTCACTATTTTCTCGCACCTGTTCTCGAAACACAACACTAACAGTATCCGCACGCGAAACAACATTTTGCCGAAATATATGGTTTTTGCATTTACGAATCACTGGATTCCAGACATTAGACAATTTAAACCCATCCTCACGATTGAAATTTTTGTACTTTGTTATTTCGATCGCTTCCCTAACCAATCTTGGTATGTAATGGCGTTCTGTCGAAATTATCTTAGGGTTATGGAACTCAATCCAGTGATTTGGACCCGATTCTAACAAATGTTCCGCAATTGCTGACTTCTGTTTGTCATTGTTTTTGACCGCTTTTATATGTTCCTTTATTCGGCATGTAATAGTGCGTTTAGTTTGGCCTATGTACGAACTACCACAGCTGCAGTCAACTTTGTAGACTCTAGGTTTTTCTAAAGGAAAACTGTCTTTGGGAGATCGCAGACATTGTGCCACTTTTCTTGGTGGAGTGAAGACAGTATTAATTGAGTATTTATTAAGAACATTGGAGATCTTGTCTGTCACTCCTTTAATATAGGGCAGAAACACTGGTTGCCTATCTACCCTGTCTTTTTGGTGTCTCATTTTGTGTCTTGGTGGTAACTGCCCCTTATATCCATTGCTCCGTAAGACCTCCCGGACGTGCTTCAGCTCCTGATCTAAATGTTCTTCATCACACAGATCATAAGCTCTGTCAGTCAGAGAAGTCACCACAGAGTTAAGATGCCTAGGGTGATGATGAGAGGTGGCATTGAGGTAGCGGTCAGTGTGAATGGGCTTTCTATAGACCGAATGTCTCAGTGAGCCATCATTCCGCACACCGATTTTGACGAACGAAAATGCTATACTTCTGTCTTCTTCTGTCTCGCAGGTGAATTTAGTCTTAGCGTGTATCCCATTTAAATTAGTGAGATAAGCATCCACATCTTGTCTGTTACCCTTCAATATACAGAATACGTCGTCAACATACCTCTTCCAAAGTTTAATCTCTGTGGGCGCTGTAGCAAGGGCTTTCTCTTCGAAAAACTCCATCCATATATTTGCCACCACTGGAGCTACCGGGCATCCCATAGCAACGCCATCTATTTGTAGGTAATACTGACCTTGGTATATGAAAAAATTTGTCGACAGACAATGATATAACAATGTTGAATACTGCATCGGGATGTTATGTTCTTGTAACTTCACCTTTACAACTTCCATACAATCTGCTACTGGTACATTAGTAAAAAGTGATTCTACGTCAAAACTGACCCTCAACTCATTCACATCAACCTTGTTATTAAGACATGTAGCACCCCTGAGATCAAATATTATTTATATAGTAAAGATTTAAACTTACATAGTCATTAACATTAGAATTGATTGTAACGGGATTGCTACCATGTACCTTATTATTTTTGAGTTTCCGATATTTCGGCACTGTTGCAAGTGCCATTGTCACGGCGTAACTGAAGTTGTTGCGGGTAAGCTGTTATTGGCAGACATATCGGTCTACCCTCCTTCGAAGTCTTTTATTGCGATCACTTGCAGTACCATTGTTCACAAACTCACTATTTTCTCGCACCTGTTCTCGAAACACAACACTAACAGTATCCGCACGCGAAACAACATTTTGCCGAAATATATGGTTTTTGCATTTACGAATCACTGGATTCCAGACATTAGACAATTTAAACCCATCCTCACGATTGAAATTTTTGTACTTTGTTATTTCGATCGCTTCCCTAACCAATCTTGGTATGTAATGGCGTTCTGTCGAAATTATCTTAGGGTTATGGAACTCAATCCAGTGATTTGGACCCGATTCTAACAAATGTTCCGCAATTGCTGACTTCTGTTTGTCATTGTTTTTGACCGCTTTTATATGTTCCTTTATTCGGCATGTAATAGTGCGTTTAGTTTGGCCTATGTACGAACTACCACAGCTGCAGTCAACTTTGTAGACTCTAGGTTTTTCTAAAGGAAAACTGTCTTTGGGAGATCGCAGACATTGTGCCACTTTTCTTGGTGGAGTGAAGACAGTATTAATTGAGTATTTATTAAGAACATTGGAGATCTTGTCTGTCACTCCTTTAATATAGGGCAGAAACACTGGTTGCCTATCTACCCTGTCTTTTTGGTGTCTCATTTTGTGTCTTGGTGGTAACTGCCCCTTATATCCATTGCTCCGTAAGACCTCCCGGACGTGCTTCAGCTCCTGATCTAAATGTTCTTCATCACACAGATCATAAGCTCTGTCAGTCAGAGAAGTCACCACAGAGTTAAGATGCCTAGGGTGATGATGAGAGGTGGCATTGAGGTAGCGGTCAGTGTGAGTGGGCTTTCTATAGACCGAATGTCTCAGTGAGCCATCATTCCGCACACCGATTTTGACGAACGAAAATGCTATACTTCTGTCTTCTTCTGTCTCGCAGGTGAATTTAGTCTTAGCGTGTATCCCATTTAAATTAGTGAGATAAGCATCCACATCTTGTCTGTTACCCTTCAATATACAGAATACGTCGTCAACATACCTCTTCCAAAGTTTAATCTCTGTGGGCGCTGTAGCAAGGGCTTTGTCTTCGAAAAACTCCATCCATATAATTGCCACCACTGAAGCTACCGGGCATCCCATAGCAACGCCATCTATTTGTAGGTAATACTGACCTTGGTATATGAAAAAATTTGTCGACAGACAATGATATAACAATGTTGAATACTGCATCGGGATGTTATGTTCTTGTAACTTCACCTTTACAACTTCCATACAATCTGCTACTGGTACATTAGTAAAAAGTGATTCTACGTCAAAACTGACCCTCAACTCATTCACATCAACCTTGTTATTAAGACATGTAGCACCCCTGAGATCAAATATTATTTATATAGTAAAGATTTAAACTTACATAGTCATTAACTTTAGAATTGATTGTAACGGGATTGCTACCATGTACCTTATTATTTTTGAGTTTCCGATATTTCGGCACTGTTGCAAGTGCCATTGTCACGGCGTAACTGAAGTTGTTGCGGGTAAGCTGTTATTGGCAGACATATCGGTCTACCCTCCTTCGAAGTCTTTTATTGCGATCACTTGCAGTACCATTGTTCACAAACTCACTATTTTCTCGCACCTGTTCTCGAAACACAACACTAACAGTATCCGCACGCGAAACAACATTTTGCCGAAATATATGGTTTTTGCATTTACGAATCACTGGATTCCAGACATTAGACAATTTAAACCCATCCTCACGATTGAAATTTTTGTACTTTGTTATTTCGATCGCTTCCCTAACCAATCTTGGTATGTAATGGCGTTCTGTCGAAATTATCTTAGGGTTATGGAACTCAATCCAGTGATTTGGACCCGATTCTAACAAATGTTCCGCAATTGCTGACTTCTGTTTGTCATTGTTTTTGACCGCTTTTATATGTTCCTTTATTCGGCATGTAATAGTGCGTTTAGTTTGGCCTATGTACGAACTACCACAGCTGCAGTCAACTTTGTAGACTCTAGGTTTTTCTAAAGGAAAACTGTCTTTGGGAGATCGCAGACATTGTGCCACTTTTCTTGGTGGAGTGAAGACAGTATTAATTGAGTATTTATTAAGAACATTGGAGATCTTGTCTGTCACTCCTTTAATATAGGGCAGAAACACTGGTTGCCTATCTACCCTGTCTTTTTGGTGTCTCATTTTGTGTCTTGGTGGTAACTGCCCCTTATATCCATTGCTCCGTAAGACCTCCCGGACGTGCTTCAGCTCCTGATCTAAATGTTCTTCATCACACAGATCATAAGCTCTGTCAGTCAGAGAAGTCACCACAGAGTTAAGATGCCTAGGGTGATGATGAGAGGTGGCATTGAGGTAGCGGTCAGTGTGAATGGGCTTTCTATAGACCGAATGTCTCAGTGAGCCATCATTCCGCACACCGATTTTGACGTCCAAAAATGCTATACTTCTGTCTCGCAGGTGAATTTAGTCTTGGCATGTATCCCATTTAACCTCCTAAGGAGCAATTGCGGTGGCGGTCGCGTTTCCGCGGTGGACTGCGTGCGCGTTCGCAATTCGCGCGGTGTCAGGTTACACGTTACGTAAACAGTTATAAAATCTTATTGAAACAAGCTATTATCATTCTGTAAAAAGCTATTTGTTACTGAATAAATAACCTATGCTTGTAATAAAAAAAATGTATTCAAAAATGAAAAAATAGAACCAAAAAAATTCGTGGTATGGTGACGACATATACGAAAAAAATTGCGAGAAAAAAAATCGAATTTTAATCAATAACTGACAGCAACCGGATCTGTTTGCGGTCTATGGTGTAGAAACATCTGTTTTTTTACTCATAAAGGTCAACATGCCCAAGGAATAAGCATTTAAACACCCAATTTTTTTTTGCAAAAAAGTAATTAAAAAGCGCCCACAGGTGGGCGCTTGGTAAAATCGCGAAACTCATGCTCAGCGCCCACCATCGGGCGCTCTGGCTATCCAAGGGTTAAATTAGTGAGATGAGAATCCACATCTTGTCTGTTACCCTTCAATATACAGAATACGTCGTCAACATACCTCTTCCAAAGTTTAATCTCTGTGGGCGCTGTAGCAAGTGCTTTCTCTTCGAAAAACTCCATCCATATATTTGCCACCACTGGAGCTACCGGACTGCCCATAGCAACGCCATCTATTTGTAGGTAATACTGACCTTGGTATATGAAAAAATTTGTCGACAGACAATGATATAACAATGTTGAATACTGCATCGGGATGTTATGTTCTTGTAACTTCACCTTTACAACTTCCATACAATCTGCTACTGGTACATTAGTAAAAAGTGATTCTACGTCAAAACTGACCATCAACTCATTCACATCAACCTTGTTTTGGTGCAGAATTTCTATGAAATGACGAGAATCTTTGACAAACGACGACGTTCGTCCCACTAATGGCTGCAGTACTTTGGCTACGTGTTTAGCGAGTTCATACGTCTATCTGACTCACTATCGGTCGCAAGGGCACATTCTGTTTATGTACTTTTGGCAGACCATAGAGTTTCGGAGGCTGGACATTCCTGGGACGAAGCAAAAACTTGAGACTATCGTCGTCTATAGCATCGGCGCTTTGCTTGATGAGTGAACGAGTGCTTCGATCTGTTCTTGCCCTTGCATTGAAGTTTACTTTCTGGTAAGTATTATTATCACTAAGTAAACTGAGGATCTTGATGTTATACTCAGTGACGTCCATAACAACTGTTGCATTACCCTTATCAGCTTTAATCACAATAATGTTTTCATTATTTCGAAGCTCCTCTAATGCAGCTAATTCTGAAGGAGTGATATTTGATCTCGGGGGTGCAACATGTCGTAATAACAAGGTTGATGTGAATGAGTTGATGGTCAGTTTTGACGTAGAATCACTCTTTACTAATGTACCAGTAGCAGATTGTATGGAGGTTGTAAAGGTGAAGTTACAAGAACATAACATCCCGATGCAGTATTCAACATTGTTATATCATTGTCTGTCGACAAATTTTTTCATATACCAAGGTCAGTATTACCTACAAATAGATGGCGTTGCTATGGGCAGCCTGGTAGCTCCAGTAGTGGCAAATATATGGATGGAGTTTTTCGAAGAGAAAGCCCTTGCTACAGCGCCCACAGAGATTAAACTTTGGAAGAGGTATGTTGACGACGTATTCTGTATATTGAAGGGTAACAGACAAGATGTGGATGCTCATCTCACTAATTTAAATGGGATACACGCCAAGACTAAATTCACCTGCGAGACAGAAGTATAGCATTTTTGGACGTCAAAATCGGTGTGCGGAATGATGGCTCACTGAGACATTCGGTCTATAGAAAGCCCACTCACACTGACCGCTACCTCAATGCCACCTCTCATCATCACCCTAGGCATCTTAACTCTGTGGTGACTTCTCTGACTGACAGAGCTTATGATCTGTGTGATGAAGAACATTTAGATCAGGAGCTGAAGCACGTCCGGGAGGTCTTACGGAGCAATGGATATAAGGGGCAGTTACCACCAAGTCACAAAATGAGACACCAAAAAGACAGGGTAGATAGGCAACCAGTGTTTCTGCCCTATATTAAAGGAGTGACAGACAAGATCTCCAATGTTCTTAATAAATACTCAATTAATACTGTCTTCACTCCACTAAGAAAAATGGCACACTGTCTGCGATCTCCCAAAGACAGTTTTCCTTTAGAAAAACCTAGAGTCTACAAAGTTGACTGCAGCTGTGGTAGTTCGTACATAGGCCAAACTAAACGCACTATTACATGCCGAATAAAGGAACATATAAAAGCGGTCAAAAACAATGACAAACAGAAGTCAGCAATTGCGGAACATTTGTTAGAATCGGGTCCAAATCACTGGATTGAGTTCCATAACCCTAAGATAATTTCGACAGAACGCCATTACATACCAAGATTGGTTAGGGAAGCGATCGAAATAACAAAGTACAAAAATTTCAATCGTGAGGATGGGTTTAAATTGTCTAATGTCTGGAATCCAGTGATTCGTAAATGCAAAAACCATATATTTCGGCAAAATGTTGTTTCGCGTGCGGATACTGTGAGTGTTGTGTTTCGAGAACAGGTGCGAGAAAATAGTGAGTTTGTGAACAATGGTACTGCAAGTGATCGCAATAAAAGACTTCGAAGGAGGGTAGACCGATATGTCTGCCAATAACAGCTTACCCGCAACAACTTCAGTTACGCCGTGACCATGGCACTTGCAACAGTGCCGAAATATCGGAAACTCAAAAATAATAAGGTACATGGTAGCAATCCCGTTACAATCAATTCTAAAGTTATTGCTAGGAAACCAATTTAACACCTTAGAGAGAGCTCTGCTAACATTCATAAAAATAAAATAAGAAACCAAAAATTTGCGCCCGGGCGGGACTTGAATCAGCAACCTTTTGGCTGACCGGTTCGCTCTTACCAATTGAGCTACCGTGCTGTCAGTCTGACCCTGCGAAATTTGTGGTCTTTTGTGAAAACGTCAATTGCGTGACTAAATTATTTAACGTAATTACTACCTACAAAGGCACCCGCTGAAAATCAGCGTCGTGGTATGCGTCCCGCTGCCACGACTTATGCTGAGCGGGTGCCTTTTTGACTCAAGTAGCTTGCCTTTTTAATATATGCTTTATATTACAAAAAGGCTACAGTCACATTCCAGTTTATACACCCCTACGTCTTGAAGAGTTATGGTACACTTGACAGGTAGTAAAACTAGGTTAATCTTCTTGGGAGGATTGAAATAAGTGTTGACGGAAGCCCGCTGTAAAACATTTCCAAACTTGTCAATGCCCCCTTTATGCAAGGTAGTATGGCAGGTAGGCGTTCAACTGTCATAAGCTTGGCAAGGGCTGTAAAGTCTTTGAAATGCTGAAATATAAAATCTTATAAATATCCGCTAAAAATATCCGTAAATCATTGGGATTTAATCAAAGAAAGTTTAATTTACTATATCAACTATTTTGTAAGCAATGATTGTATCTTCATTGTCATTTATTTGGCTTCACGTGTTTTTAAAAACCTTATCTTTTAAAGTTATTCAGTAGGTAATCATTATAAAAATTAAATTGTTTGCCGGAAATAGCAAAAGCCTTGTACCTAATTGTAAATATATATTTATTATCTAACTATACTAGTACAACACTATAGAAGAGTTTGTTTGATTGTTTTAACGCGCTAATCACAAGAAATACTGGCTTGATTTAAAAAATAATTACTGTCTGTGACAAAGCTTATTTACCGGGGAAAACAAGATAGGACCATGGTACAAAATATCTTTCTTAAACTTAAATGATACCTGTGTCGGAAGTCTCTACATAGTTTTCCTGTCGAACAACCAGGTGGCGCTCGAAAAACACTAAAACAAAATTGGTGTTTTCGTATATTTATTAATTTACTTAATTATGAATTAAGTTTAAAAAAAAAACAATTTATTAATGACTGGTAGGTAAGTGAAAAGGATATTTGATGTAGCAGGAAATCATAAAATTTACTTTTCTTGTGCTTTAGACTTAGGCCATTCTTCAGATAAGTTGGTGCTACTCTACTATCAGGTTATTGTAAGGATGGACCTGTCAAACATGTCACGAACCTCCCGCTTCCCCGCTCACTCACCCACGTTCTTCCATTTCATGTCATACTTTGCATACTTTTCATGCCACGCAATAACAGTGACAGGCCCATTATCTTATATATTATATAAAAGAAAGTCGTATTAATTACAAAATATATGACTCAAGAACAGCTGAACTGATTTGGCCCTAATACCTGGCCTTATGTCAACCTCTGATCACCTATTGTATTCTCGCATGGGGAGGAGCTGCAAAAACCTCTCTTATGCCAAGAGCCAAAAGAGGTGTCCCAAAAGTTGCTCTATTCAAGCCAATGAGATATCCAACTGCTGCCTTGTATGAAGAGGCGGGAGTTCTGAGCGTTAGAAAACTATTTCTACTAAGAGTTGTATTCCCATAGGACAGGCATGCCTAGTTGGGGACCGGTAAAATCCTGTTTGTATATTTATACTGTCAATAAACTTTTTTTTTTCTTCATTTGGTTGAAAATTGATGGGGAAGTAGCTTAGAAACAGGAGAAGGACATAGAATACTTTATATCCCGTTCAACGGGAACGTGGCTGGGGCGGGACGGGGCGTGGTAAAACGATGTTTGCTTAGACCGCTAGTATTTTAGGGTTCCGTAGCCGAATAGAAAAAAAAACGGAACCCTTATAGTTTCGTCAAGTCTGTCTGTCTTTCTGTCTGTCCGTCCGTCCGTATGTTACAGCCATTTTATTCTGTAACTATAAGCATCACACTGTTGAAATTTGGTAGGAGTATATATCCTGGTAACCGCTTTACGATTCTCATACAAAAAATAGAAAATAATGTCATTTAAGGGAAGGCTCTCATATTTTTTTATTGTCAAACCTATACGTGTGGTGTCTATGAATAGGTCTTTTAAAATGACATAGAGGTTCCTAAAACCATTTTCTTTCAAAGTCTAACGTTTCCAAAGTGGTAAAATGGGCGTCCCCCCATCTAATTTCTAAACTAAGCGAATGTAAATTTAAAAATATATATATAATGTAGATCTTAACAAACACTTTCAACGAAAATTGGTTCGGACGGGATCGAACGACAAGTTTTTGAGATATACACATTTTCAACAACCGCAAACATAACTTTGTACTTCATACAAACACTATGAAAAACAAAATTATATTTGCTGTCAACAAAATATTGTGGTATTTTACTAAGTGGAAGTAAGTGGATTCCGTAATTCAGTTATTCAGTTAAAGTTGGCACGGAACCCTCAGTGCGCGAGTCCGACTCGCACTTGGCCGGCTTTTATATAGTAGTAGTAGTACCACTTCAGACTGGTCAAAAAGAGCGGACGAAGTGGCGGAGGACCGCTAGTGGTATAAATCAAATGAATATTAAACCTAGATTAATAATGCATTATTAAGGTATAATGACAGTATTTGTATTAAGTTGTTGTACAAAATCATTTTTATTTTGGTTGCAGTCTTATGGTTCTAAAAGACGGCGTGTGCAACCCCATGGAAATGAAGAAATACTTACTGATTTTAGTACTTTTGAGCTCATGTCTTTACGTCACGGGTACTTCGCTTAATAAAAAGGTAATTTGGGTGGTTAGTTTAATAATTACACTTTTATTTGTACAATCATAATAAAATTCATCTTAGACGTCCTCTGCTGAACAAAAAGCAGATTTTTACCGTAGTTTTCCTGTGATATTTACAAGGTCGTCTGCTAATCTTGCCAAGAGACGTCCTATCAAAGAAGATAAATAATAGAATACGCTGTGGTTATAAAAATGATCTCCACTCAATGATATAGGAAGAATTATCTATTATTTAAAAGAAGATATATTTGGTTATGCCACTGCGTGGTCGTATTTGGATGGGTAACCATTCCGGCTATATAAATGATGCATATCATAAGCATCTCTGTGCTTCGGATGGCACGACAAGCCATTGTTCCAGGCAAATATCGGTTTATTTCAGCTCTGTGCCGCCGGCTTGACCTTCCGGAGATCACCCTATTGTATCCGTTTCATGTGCGCGTGTACTTACCGTCCAAGTGAGAGTGAGATAGCGAACGTGAGGCGGGGCCCCACGCGCGCGGTGCGGCAACAGCGCGCCCACGCTTATCCAGTACGCTATTGTTATTCGTTCCTTTTGCATGTGTTATGTGTATGTGGTTCGCGTAGCCGCAAAATGGTAAGTTTTGGATTTTATTTATTCATTTACCGTTTTATCAAGTGAGAGTGAGTGTTACGTAATGGTTAGAAGTATTTGCTTAAGATCCTGTAAACAATGCTATCGTTGGATCGCTTTTAAAAGTAATTAAATTGTTACAACTCTTAGTTCTCCCTATTTTTATTTATTTTTACAGTCAAGTTCTATTGTATAGTTATAGGTATAGCATGAACCTACGGTTTGTTTCACTTTGTGTATGTAATACAGTGTTTGAGCCATGTATAACAATAGTTATTAGCCGCGACCTTCCGGGTCCGCTAATTATTTACATTTGCACGGTAAATGCCTGCAAATTGGTACCGATTCGGCATTACTACAGCCTTTCAGGCCCGCCAATTGGTAACGACGGCTCGCTAATCGCAGCCGTTGGAAGGCTCACTAGCCGCAGCCGTCGAAGGCTCGTTTATCGCAGCCGGCGAAGGCTCGTTTATCGCAGTCTTCCCGTTCGAAAGGCTAGTCGGCCCGCAGACGTTAGAAGTCTCTTTGACCCGCAGCCGTTAGATGGCTCATTGGCTCGCAGCCGTTGGACGGCTCACTGGCTCGCAGCCGTGAACGGCTCGTTGGCCCGCAGCCTTAGGAAAACTCGGCAGCCGTAGCCGTACGATGGGCCTTTTGTGGTCTTATTTTTTTTTGAAAACTTAAAAAGGGTCTTTGGGCACACAGATGGCGGAACCGTCCTCGTTCATGACTATGGGGGAGCTAATGGAGCTTTCAGGAGATACCGACGAAGAAGATGACTTACTCGACAAGGTAAAAGACGTCGCGCGCCGTTTTCTACCAGAAGGATGGACCAATTGGAAGACTCTAAACCCGTACATGGAGGAGCTCTTCGGGGACACATTGGACCCTCAGATGCTTAATAAATTCCGTTTCGCCCTGCCCACATTGGAGTTGGTCCGCGTTCTGCTTCCAAATACAGAGTTTGTAGGTGAAAAGATTTTTAAGGACCTGAAGGTCTCATTACTAAACTGGGAGTTCTGTAGGGCCTTAATAATAAGCCCACCAGCACTGGTCAACAAAATAAAAGGTTCGTCTGCCCAGGCCGAAATATTTCTTTATGCCATTCACCCTATTCGTCGGTTCATCTTGTCCAGAAGAGAGGTATGTCGCCAGTTACAGCCAGCCAGTCCAGAGTCAGAAGAGGAGAGCCGTGAAGACTTGGAAACCCCGGCAAAGCGTAGTCGTCTGGACAAATTAGAACAGAAAGTGGATAACCTCATTACCATGATTTCCCAACAAAAGGCTAGATCTTCGGCTTCTTCATCACATCATGACTATGACTCTGCTGATTCAAAAACTGGAAGTGATAACCGACAAGAAGATGATTCGGACGTAGAAAATTGCAGCGAATTCCAGGGTCCTGAATTTACTTTTGAGAACAATCAATCAGAAAGTGATGTGCATGATGAGATAAGTTTTGCTCCCCTGGTAAAGGAGGCAGATCCTTTGATTCCAGCTCCATCTGAAAAATTGAGAAGTCAGGGGATGGCTTGTTAAAAACTGGGCTCGCCGTCGTGGAACAGAATCCGTAACAAGGAGGTACAAAAGAAATTACGGGTGACCCCGGTTTTTAATGCATTAAAAAAAATAGCCAGTTAGGTAGTATGGCAACTAAGAATTTCTATCAAGAACACCTGGCTACTTCAGACACAACTTTAGGCACGATTTGCCATGGGTTGCTCAAACATAGAGAGGCCTTAGAGAAACAAGTCAGAAATCTAATAGCTAAGCATCCAGAGGTGCGGGATGATGCTCGGGATCTGTTAGCCAGTACCAATTCACCAGTAAGAGAGGTATCTGATGACTTACTTCACTATACATGTGCCCGTAGAGCAGAGGTCATTGATCTGCGCAGAAGAGCATTTAAGTCAGTCAATGATTCCACCATCGGAAACACATATTTTCGATGAGCAACGTCTGGATGATCTGGTTGCGAAGCAAGATGGTTTGTTTCGAGTTTTCGGTGCCACAAGAAAGCCACTTCAAAGCCTGTACACACACCAAAATAGAAAAAGATAGACAAAAGTACGACCAAAAGCAAAAACCCAAGCGATATGATAGTAAGAAACCACAAAATTCCACATCAGCAACTCGGTCAAAGAGTAACAAAAATAAAACGAACTCCAACAACACCAAGAGTCACCAACCTTCCAAAAAGGATCGTCCCTCGTCTTACTGACTATCATCCCTTCATCGGCGGTCAGCAAGCTCGTTTTGTACATCGTTGAAGACAACTCAACTCCTCTGAAACAATCATCCAAATGATATTAGGATACGGCATACCGTTTGTCAAAACACCACCCCTAGTTCGTTTTTCGAAACAAAATATCAAAAAATTCGCAACTCCAGAATCAGATCAAATGGCAGCAGAAATATTAGAAGTGGAAAGAGAGAAAATTATTGAGAGGACTTCACAAAAAACAGGGTTTATGTCGAGATTGTTTCTAATCGAGAAATAAAATGGGAGCAAGCGTCAAATATTCAATCTTCGCCGTCTGAACTTTAAGCTCTATCCGAGAAAGTTAATAAACCAAAGAAAGGTGCCAAAATTTTTACAGAAAAACAACTTCATGTGCAAGATCGACCTCTTTCAAGCTTAAGTAAGCTTGAGAGAGGTCGTGCGTGCCAATAAAAGAAGGTCACCGACGGTTCCTGTCACTAAGTTATCGCGGCATATTGTATCAAATGACCTGTCTTCCAATGGGGCTATCAAGTGCACCTTTGGCATTCTCCAGAATGATGAACTGGATCGCAAACGTACTTCGAGAGAAATAAATTCGTGTTCTAGTGTACCTCGACGATTTCTTGTTCGCACACCAGCCAAAATTTTAGAGAGTCAGGTCGATTGTGCAATAAACCTAGTAGAATTAGGATGGAAAAGAAACTGGAAGAAATCTGTGAGAGTGCCGTCGCAGGAAGTAGTTTTTTTTTGGGAATAAACTACAATACACAAACAAATTTGAAATCTCTTCCAAAAAACAAAATAGCAGACCTGAAATGTTCTCTAAGGAACGTCGTGCGCAGTCAACAATGGAACTGGACGCAAGGAACGTCTATTCTGGGCAAAATTAAATTCGCAGCAGAAGTGGTGCCACTGGGCGGCTTTTTTGCAGGCAGCTCTAAAGAGCAAGTCGAAGTTTAAAGGAACACCAGCCAAAAAAATTGATTCTTTTGCCTCAACCTGCAAAGTCAGAGTGCCTTTGGTGGTTAAAGCATCTAGCGGAACCCAGTTTGATCTTCCAGAGAGAACCCAGCCTTTTTGTGACAACCGATGCATCCGACACTGGTTGGGGTATCCAGATGGAAGAGGTTCATCAATCGGGTGTGTGGACTCTATCACAGAGAAAATGGCATATAAATTTAAAAGAGCTTTACGTTGTATACATAGCACTGAAGAAGTTCCATCTTCTAGTAGAGAACAAGGTGGTTATGATTCAGGCCGACAATCGTACCGTCGTCGCATGCCTACGCAACCAAGGAGGAACGAAGTCACAGCCACTTTACATCCTTACGAAAAAGATCCTACTGTTAGCCAAGAAATTAAATACAGAAATAGTACCATACTATATTCCCGGGAAATTTAACACAATAGCCGATCGTCTGTCACGCGAATCAACCGCAACCGACTGGCATTTGAGCAAAAAACATTACACAGATGGTACTCAAACGATGGGGAATCCCACAAATAGACTTGTTCGCCACATCGAAGTCCAAAGTTCTTCCCAAGTACGTGACAATAGATGCCACGGACAGACAGCACGCATTCTCGAGGAAGTGGAATTACAACCTGGCATGGGTGTTTCCACCACCACCGCTAATCCCGAAAGTACTTCAGCATCTAAACTTGTCTCAGGGCACATACTTGGTAGTAGTTCCCAGATGGTCACAAGCATTTTGGAGGACAGCTTTGAAATTCAAGGCCACGGCGGCTCCAATAATATTGAGGAATCTGACAGCTCACCTGATAGATCTAGCCACGAATCATCCTCCTTCAG
Organism: Pyrausta purpuralis; assembly: GCA_963924145.1. Lineage (NCBI taxonomy): Eukaryota > Metazoa > Arthropoda > Insecta > Lepidoptera > Crambidae > Pyrausta > Pyrausta purpuralis. The sequence continues at coordinate 5,525,923 of OZ001663.1, read as the reverse complement.
AGGTAACGTCAATGATTTTGAGGTCTGGAGAGTACAAGGTGGAATAAGTTGTTGAAAGGCTTACCCTCTGAGGATGTGGAGTTGTTAAAGTCAGCGTGGAGACCCTCTACGTGGAAAACTTACGCATCTGCATGGAAAGATTGGTTGAGGTGGTGCAAATCCGTTCAAGCCGTCCCAAGTAATCCCACGCCTCATCAGGTAGCGAGATACCTGAGCTACCTATTCCAGGTTAAAAAAATATCGTACAGTACTATATTAGTAAGTAAATCGGTTATTGTCACATTTGCTATTCCAGAAGGGGAACAAAGAATAGGACGTCATCCTTTAATTAAAGCCATTTTGAAAACTATTAGCATCAAATCTGCAGAAAAATTAGCTCCGAATTCTCAAGTATGGAATATTTTAGATCTCATTAGCTGGCTTAAATCGAATCCACCAAATGAAACAAGCATTTATCAGATCTCTCGCCACTGTGCAATGTTACTCCTCCTTGCTTCGGGAAGAAGCTTGCACGATCTGACTTTATTACAAATTGATGAAAAGCACTGTGTGTTTACAAGGGAATCTATTACGTTTTGGCCGGCATTTGGCTCAAAAACGGATAAAGCAAAGCAAAGACAATCAGGTTGGATGATTTTTAAGAACCCGGATTCTAGTTTAGACATAGTTGATTGTGTCAAAAAGTTACTGGAATTGTCTTCTGGTAGACGTAAATCAGGAAACAAAAGGAGAGGTAAAACCTGCTTCTAGAGCAGTTATCGCTGGATGGCTTAGGCCAGTATTGAATAAATTAGGGCTGGAAGTGACTCCTGGATCTATTAGATCAGCAGTAGCATCCTAAAATTTTGAAAATAATCTTCCTCTAGATGATTTGTTAAAAAGAGGTAATTGGCGAGGGGCTACTAATTTTTACAAACATTATTACAAACGTGTATCGGCGCCTTCGCAATATGCCCAAAATGTTATGTTAGACTCGTTTGCTCCGGTTAAATTTTTATATCTTTTAATAAATAATATGATTGTTATTGCTTTTGACTAATGAGGGGATTGTTTTTAACTTTTGGTTGTTTTGTTTTATGGAAGAAGAAGCATTCTCCTTTAGATTGATTGATCTCAGTTGATTGTTATGTAAATGGCTCTTCTAGTCAAGATAGAGTTAATTTGTATGTCTGACCTCAGACAAAGACTGATTGTATGCCTTTTCTAAGGCTTAATAAATATTGATTATTAAAAACCTTTTACTGGTTTTTATTGATTAGTCACAGTACGCTACATTTCAGTGCCGGCAGATACATAAACAAGTCTCCGGAAGGTCAAGCCGACCGCACAGAGCTGAAATATAACCGTTTTCCACCCCGAAGGTCAAGCCTAGGCAAGATCTGAAATACTCGTTTTCTTCCATTCGGGGTGGAAAACGGTTATATATTCGTCGTTAAACCTCGATCAAACTTATCTAAGAAAAACCCAGTCCGTACTGTGCCCGCGTAGAGGAGAATGACTCATTCATACCACCTCAGGCTTTAGGATTTTGATACTTACATGCCGATTTTACTATATTTCATAGGGCTCTTTCAAGACTATGGCGCTGTCACTCGAAGAGTGTCCTAAAAGCGACGTCATTCGACCTCACAAGGATTATGGGAGGATCATATTATGGAAAGCAGAGGTCTATAATGCGTCAGGCATTAGCTTCGTAAAAGGGAATTTCACAGTAACTAGACCTTTGGAAAACGTCAAGGTTAAAACACTCATAATTTCTATTAAAAAAACTTTATCAATTTTCATCATTTATGTAAGCACTAGCGGTCCGACGCGACTGCCTCGACGCCTTTTGGTTCATTTGGTGAGATTAGCGCGCTCACACATATAAACTCATCAACTTTATAGTGTCGAGCGGTCCCCCGCGACTTCGTCCGCGCGTTTTGAGTTTGCTCCCTCCCGTCGCAGCGTGATGTTTTATACCTTAAACCCTTTCTCAATAAATAAGCTATCCAAAACAGAAATATTTTTTCGAATCGGTCCAGCAGTTCTTGAGATAAGCGCGTTCAAACAAACAAGCTCTTCAGCTTTATAATATTACTAGCGGTCCCCCGCGACTTCATCCGCGCGTTTTGAGTTTGCTCCCTCCCCTCCCGTCGCAGCGTCATGTTTTATATCCTAAAGCCTTTCTCGATAAATAAGCCATCCAACACAGAAATATTTTTTCAAAGCGGTCCAGCAGTTCCTGAGATAAGCGCGTTTAAACAAACAAACTCTTCAGCTTTATAATATATTAGCGCAAGCGCACGTTGTACTTAAGCTGCGAACATTATTTTGGTGCGGAGTTATGTTAAAACTGTGATAGCTCCTAAGATATTTATTGAAATCAAATGATATAAAGGGCAACTTAGTTCTTAATGAAATGCTCGTGATGATGAATGTATTTATTTTGATAAGAATAAATACCTGTGTGTATAATACACCTCTAATAATAATGCATTATTTTTTTACAAATTTATTAACATAAAATAGGTTGTAGTAAGTCAACCTTAAAAGATAGACATATGCTGTCGCGGATTTTATTATAGAACTCTTAATTTGGAATAATCCTGTCATACATGATTTTTGTGTAACTTAAGCGGTTTTCGCAGCGTACGCAGCGGAAGCTCTCAAAAGTAATATCTTTCTCCCGTTTTCGCAACATTTTTCATTGCTGCTGTGGTCTTATGAGTCGTATCTTTATGTTATATAGCCTAAAGCCTTTCTCGATAAATGGACTATCCAACGCAAAAAAAAATCGAGCCAGTAGTTTTTGAGATTAGTGCGTTCAAACAAACAAACAAACAAACTCTTCAGCTTTATAATATTAGTATAGATATAAGTCGCTAGCACATCAGGTTACCCACTTTTGATGCAAACTTGCCCTTATTACAACTGCATAAGATACCGCAGTGGTTACCTTGACATGCTGTTGTCTGTACTTGCATGCTACCCTGTTGTTCTAGTTTTCAATACGCTGGTGGCTACCTAAGAGGTTACTTCTAGGCTTTTCGTTCTTGAAATCTCTCAGTTTTCTCGTATCACTTTACAGTTGCCACTAGATGGCGTTGGCGTAGCTTTAGGATCATTCTTTTCACGTTGGCAAAAAACCACAGACAAAGAAAAAAAAAGTTCGTCAGCAAATAATGCAGTAACGACCTTTCGATCAATTGAGATTCTTATTTTTGACAGTAATTTTCTAAAAGTACACATTTATATTTTTTTTATTAATATTAACTAAAAGCAATTCATACTGCTCCAATATTTAAATAAAATTTAAAAATAAAGTGACTTTCTTAAGCAATATCTCAAAGATACAAGTTTTAACAAAATTAACTGCATTCCTTCTCGGTGGTAATTTTGTTGCTAAAATACAACAACTTTATGTATGGGACCAACTTAAAAATGCCAAAAAAAAACTTCTCGATACAAACTAGCATCAGCTGATTGGACTCTAGTATTGTGGTATTTTGTCTTAGTGGAAGTAAGTGGATCCCTTATTCAGTTAAAGTTGGCACGGAACCCTCAGTGGGCGTGTCCGACTCGGAATTAGACGGTTTTATTTTTTTACAGAGCCGAGTGCGCAACTTCATCTTTCAAGATAACCATTGGCAGCTACGATTCCAAAAGTCAGGATACGACTGCCAAAAACCCATAGTCCATGTGTTTGTTAGGTTTGTGAGATGGCCCGTCGACCTCAAGAAATGTAACGTTCCAAAGGTTCCTTTTTGTTCGTTCCTTGGTTAAAAATAATTTGAAATATTTACCACCACGCACAAGAAATTCAATTCTTTAGAATTGCATAAACTAATAATAATTTTATGTTTAGGGCTACCCGGATTGTTAACGCGCACACTAGCGCCACTTTAGTAAAAAAAACATAACTCGTTAAATAAAAGACCAATCAAAAATCTGATTGATGCGATTGTAGCTCTGGTTATGTGGTTTATATTCAACTAGCGGTCCCCCGCGATTTCGTCCGCGCGTTTTTAGTTTGTCCCCTCCCCTCCCGTCGCAGCGTGATGTTTTATACCCTAAAGCCTTTCTCGATAAATAAGCTATCCGAAACAGAAATATTTTCTCAAATCGGTCCAGCAGTTCCTGAGATAAGCGCGTTCAAACAAACAAACTCTTCAGCTTTATAATATTAATAGCGCAAGCGCACGTCGTACTATAGCTGCGAACATTATTTTGGTACGGAGTTATGTTAAAACTGTGATAGCTCCTAAGATATTTATTGAATTTAAATGATATAAAGAGCAACTTTGTTCTAAATGAAATGTTATTGATGATGAATGTATTTATTTTGATAAGAATAAATACCTATGTGTATAATACACCTCTAAAAATAATGCATTATTTTTTTACAAATTTATTAACATAAAATAGGTTGTAGTAAGTAAACCTTAAAAGATAGACATATGCTGTCGCGGATTTTATTATAGAACTCTTAATTTTGAATAATCCTGTCATACATGATTTTTGTGTAACTTAAGCGGTTTTCGCAGCGTACGCAGCGGAAGCTCTCAAAAGTAATATCTTTCTCCCTTTTTCGCAACATTTTTCATTGCTGCTGTGGTCTTATGAGTCTTATCTTTATGTTATATAGCCTAAAGCCTTCCTCAATAAATGGACTATCCAACGTAAAAATTTTTTTTTTAAATCGGGCCAGTAGTTTCTGAGATAAGCGCGTTCAAACAAACAAACAAACTCTTCAGCTTTATAATATTAGTATAGATGTTAAATTTCAATAAAACAGAGTTATCAGCAGTTAAAGTTAGAAAAATTGCCAAACTGGCCATATTTAGCAGTTTTTCTAACTCTAACTACAGTAAACTACTTTAGAAACAATTTAAACGTACTAAATAAACTATAGAACCTGTACTTCAATCGTGTCTACCAGATTTTTGATATATTTTTTATGTGTTAAGGTGTAATAATTATTTTAAATAGAGTGGCGCTAGTGTGCGCGTCAAAAATTCGGGCAGCCCTATAAGCAATAAGTGATTATATCGGGTGTTAGAAGGTAAATTCCTAATTATATTGTCAAAGCACAGTACCGTTACCATGAGTTTACTCGATAGTGACGAAGGTTTTACTTGCTAGCAACTTACCTTGTAACGACAGTACAAATTGTCCAAATGCGCTTAATTTAACTCTGACTTTCAGGGAAGCGGCTCCTTTAACTATTTCGAGCCAAATATATTCCAACATGCGTGGGAGCAAGAGGCGGAGTATGGGCTGTGGAGGTGGTACTTCGAGATTACGGCAAAAGGCAAATCTGTGATGTGCTTTGCAGTGTATACTGCTGTCAGTCGGGATTAGATTGAGAGGGCACAAAATGTTGACACATACGAGTAGGTTATCTAACCATTTTACAAAATTAAATTACGTACTAACTCGATTTTCAGGGGACAAATTGAAAAGGACATTGCTCTGGCCCCATATATTCATTATAGGCCTAAGAACTTGGATGAATTAACCACTGGATATGAAACCCAAGAGCGAATGTATGAAAACATCATCAACCAATTACTGCGGGGCGGGGGGAGCTTTTCGTCTCAATTATTGACATTTAGTGCATGAAAGTGTCCATATTTTTTTATCGATATGTGTGGAACGAATGAATGAACGAATCTTTTGTAAATGATATTTAATTTTAATCATAAAAACAATAAATTACATTATGGGCATGTAATGCACAAACAATCAAATGAACAATTGAACGTCGTTTTATATGAACGGTCTGGCAAGTAACACGAACTAGAACTTCTTAAGACATATTGAAACTGCCCGTAAGTACTAATAGCCTCGCACCATTAAAATCCTCCTTTAGAACGATTAACCAGTAGATTTTTCGCATTGGCATTACATCACGCTTGGTGTTAAATGGATACCACACATTCGGTGTTGTTTTGTGGGGATCCATTTTGCCTCTCTTCGGACGACTTCTACCCCCTTTATTTTCTTTAATGGATCTATAGGAAATCTGAAATTATATTATACTCGTAAGGATGTACTGTCATATAATATCAAGTTTATAATTTTGAAGCAAACTGTTGTATTTTTAAGATTACCTTAATCTACTCCCAAGTAAAACATTTTACAATTTTTTTAAAAGTATTTTTATTAAAATTTTAACAAAAGTACTTTTATCGATATGATTTATCGACAATTGTCAAGCACAATTAAAACTAAACTGCCAAGGGAACGAATGATGAACGTACGACAATCCAGCCTTATAAAGTATACGTTATCTTGTTGATTTTGTAGTAACTGACCACCACTTTTTTAAATGGCAATGTAACTGTTCTCTTGGTTAACACATTTCACTATTTTTAAGAAAAAATAACAGCTTTATTGGGATATCAAATCAAATCAAATCAAATCAAAATTTATTAGCATTATATGTGTGTACATATATATACAGATGGTAGTAAGGAATAAAGTGCTACACATGCACCCTGCAAGGGTATAGCTACATCATACTTATAGACTAAAGTTATGGAACACTAAAGACTTAAGTTATTTATTCGAGCTTATGTTTATATACACATTTTCGACATAATATATAAAAAAAATCATAATATATTTTCAGTTATTGCACAATTCTATAGTTCTCATTTACATTATAATAACATTTATTGCATAAATATTTGCTTAAGGATGTCACAAAATTTTTGTAATTGTCTTGTTCTCTTATGGACTTGGGAAGAGCGTTATAAATTCTTACTGCCATTGAGTACGGTCCTGACGCGTGCAACACTAATCTGCTCTTTGGCACTACGAATTTATTTCTTTCTCTCAATACCATTGATGTTGTGCAATTTTTATTAGCATCCACAAACATTCCCATATTTTTCCTGCCTAGTTTGCAAATTTCAAATATATATAGAGACGGAACTGTTAATATTTGGTAGTTTTTAAAGTAAGGTTCACAGCTTTCCATAGGATCTATGTTAGCGAGTATTCTGATACATTTCTTTTGCAATGTTAGGAGCTGTGGCGCGTCAGTACTGTTTCCCCAAAGTGCAATGCCGTAGCGCAGCCATGAGTGCGCATAAGCATGATAAGCAGTTTTAGCGGTGTTTGTATCTGTGGTTCTTTTGAGTTCGTTTAGTGCGTAAGTAAATCTTGATAGTTTACCAGATATGTAATCAATATGATTTTTCCAATTTAAGTTAGTGTCTATTTTAATTCCTAATAATGAAAAGGTATCGACGGATTCAAGTTCTATATTATTGATTGAAAAATGTATGTTTAGCGGTAATTTTTGATGAGGTCTGAGTACCATTAGTTTGGTTTTGTTAACATTGATTATAAGGTTGTGGTCATTTAGCCAAGATATTATTTTACGGATAATTTCGGTTAGTTTTTCACTAAGCTGGTGTTCATTTGTGGTTTGTAATAGTATTGACATGTCATCTGCAAATAGGATACTAGGTTCTTGTATTATTTTTGGCAAGTCGTTTATATAGATAAGGAAAAGAAAACATCCTATCACGCTTCCTTGCGGTATAGATTTTGAAACTATTCCTTTTTGGGACCTTACTACACTTACTTTATTCGTTTCTGGACAATATTCTGGATAAAAAGTTACACACGGATGAAAATAAATATTTTTTGTCTTGCCGCTATAAATTTTACATAAAAATAAGCCACATTTACCCATTTTTCCCGACAATGTTTCTCACTGAGCTCTATCACCGTACTGACAAGACGTCACCTGCAAGTGAGGCCAAAAAGCCCGCTACGTGGCTAAGGGCGCACAAGCTAAAATGCCCGTCATTGCGCGTCCAGTGGTTTATTCGTCCAAGCCTAAGAACCAACAGTGATTATAGAATTGGGTTTCACGGATTTTATAAAGTAAAAACAATCATTTATAGACAGATATCTCTTATAAATTAATAACTTAGAAGTTATGAAAGTGTTTTTAGGGTTCCGTAGCCGAATGGCAAAAAACGGAACCCTTATAGTTTCGTCAAGTCTGTCTGTCTGTTTGTCCGTCCGTATGTCACAGCCATTTTATTCTGTAACTATCAGCATTACACTGTTGAAATTATTTTTTAGAAAGATGTATCCTGATAACCGCTTACCGATTCTCATGCAAAAAATAAAAAATAATGTCATTTAAAGGGGGCCTCCCATACATGAAACTAAAACCAAAAAAATTTTTTTAGTCAAACCTATGCGTGTGGGGTGTCTATGGATAGGTCTTTTAAAATGGCATGGAGGTTTCTAAAACCATTTTCTTTTAAAGTCTAACGTTTCATAGCTGTTCGCTTCCAAAGTGATAAAATGGACGTCCCCCCATCTAAATTCTAAACCAAGCAAGTGTAAATTATAAAAAAAATATATATAATTTAGATCTTAACAAATACTTTCAACGAAAATTGGTTTGGACGAGATCAAAAGAGTAGTTTTTGAGATATAGCATGTTTTCAACAACCGCAAACATAACTTTGTACTTATACAAACACGATGAAAAACAAAGTTATATTTGCAGTCGACAAAATATTGTGGTATTTTCCTAAGTAGAAGTAAGTGGATTTCCTAATTCAGTTAAAGTTGGCACGGAACCCTCAGTGCGCGAGTCTGACTCGCACTTGGCCGGTTTTTTCATATACTCCAGTTAAGACCCCATACGCACTGCGGCTTTTAGCATCGATGCAGACGCGCGTCTTGAAATCGCAGTTCAGCATCGCGACTGATGCCATAACAGATTTGATTTAGCATCGATGTCGTCTCGCGTTAGCATCGATGCAGAAGCGCGACTACATCGATGCTAACGCGCGTTAGTATAGATGCAGTCGCTAAAAGTTTGAAAAACAATCTGCATCGCGACTGTATCGATGCTAATAGTAGCGCAGTGTATAAAGGGTCGAACGTGTAAAATAAATCGATCATAAAAGTTTTGACATTGGCCAAATCACAGTCCTTTTTATTTTATTTCACTTTTATTCAGAAGAGGCCGTCACAATATGAAGAATGTTCAGTAATGCAAAAATTAAGACAATGATTTTGGAAGTCCTCGAATATTTGTTGGTTCTTACGCCATTTTCATCAATGTCCTATATGGTTGTTGGTAATAATAACAAATTATTATGTGTACTCAAAATATGGTATGCATTTATCTTTATAATTTTAAGTTTTTTCTAAAATGCCCTTTTGCAAGCGTATAAAATTGATGAATTTTTTTACCTTTTACATAGGTATAAACACGGAGCTTTAAACATATGTTTATAGGTGTCTAAAAGCCATTAAGCTGGCAATTATTGTTTATGATGAATTTTAGTCCTGAAAATTATCTTATCTACCAAAACTTTAGTTTTTAAAATATTACTGCACATATAAATAATAGTTAAAGACGTCATATTAATAAATTATACGATTTTAATTTATATTAATAAATTCTTTTCACTGAAAACGATGCTTTTTATTTCGACTACAGAGTCGTTGGCACAACTGATGGTATTTAACTTGCCCACAATAGCGTGATAATAACGGGCTCTTTGACGTGACGTAATTCATCAAAGAAAACCTACAGTGAAAGTCTCGGCATTATTTACCTGTCAAACACCAGATAATGCTAAAAAATGAGACAAAATAATGAACCGCCTTGAAAAAATACTAAAAGGACTAAAATAACGCTAAATGGATTTCTTTTTATGTCGTTTTTAGTAACTGTTTGAGTTACAATCTTGACTGAAATAAAACACCTTACTTATACCTTCGTCTCGGTGTAACAAATAAAGTGATGACCGCATCAAAGTCGCTGACGCCAACCAAACGCGCGAAATTCACAGACAAACATACATACTAACATAGAGGTCGCACTGAGAACCTCCTTTTTGAAGCGATTTTTTAGAACTTCGTGTTATATATGTATCCAATTATTTGTATTTAAATTATGTAAACAAAACAATTATTTATTTGGGTTTGTATTTCATAGTTGCATTCAAAAATTCGTTCTGATCAATAAATTATTAAATTTGAGCACGGTGTTTATTGAGAGCCGTTGATATTCGATAGGTGAATACTGTCGAGACTTCTACCGCTGTAATCCTTATAATGACTTTTTTACCTTCAATAGAATAAGACGAGAAGAGAATTGGATTTTTAAATTACCTTTTTATATGCAGCACAATCTATTGATGACGAGAGAAATATTTTGGTTAATCATTTTCTATTGTTATTTGCAGCTTGTTTTATTTTGATGAAAAATATAAGGGATTCATGGCATTTTAAAATCGTTTTCAACTGTGCCTTGACTCAATAAATGTTCAAAAAGTGGTTGCACAAACTTAAAAATAGATTTGAAGAATCATGCTCGCGCAATCCGACTATTGCTTTTTAGCTATAAGCATTGTTATAATTATATGAAGTCAGATACTGATCATAAAATTATTATCCCTTTGGAATAGAACGACAAAAACGAGATGTCACTAGCAGCAAACCGTGTGATAAAAAGAGATGGGTAGCAGAACCATTTTCGACAGATGTCAAACAGTTGACCGCCCTGCAGAAGCTCGCTGAAAATTACGTGCATTTGATTTTTTATATTTAAAAGTGAAATTGTATATATTTTGGAGAAATAATGCATCTGAAACATGGTGACTTGATCGGTTATTGATTATGCATTACAGCGGCACAACCCCAACAAATAATCATTTAACAGGTAGATTAGTCCAAATCGATGCCTCGTAATATACGACTTATATTTACCAATGCGCTTCAAATTTAAAGTACGCAGTTTGATTATTCTATTCTACAAACGTTAATTTACGTAAAAAATAAAGACAAAATAACACAGGGAATGTATATCGACGAATATTTTGTATAATGAAATAATAACATTTAGTTTTACACTAGAGCTGCATGTTCAGTATTTTGTGTCGACTGTTTATCATGCAATAAACTACTATATTTAACTTAGGAACATTGTTTTTAATCACCTAATCGAAAGGTTATCTCATTTAAAGCTACAAATGTTACTTACTTATGTAAGTTACTGACATCTTAAATCGGTTTCGTTTGACAGCTTTTACTTGTCCTTCCATTCCGATAGGAATATTAATTTTATGATACTGATCGAGTAAAGTTTATAAGTTGAAAACTTTTCTTGCTTCCTTTGATGTCAAGTGATAGTTAATGAAACTACTGATCATACATCATAGCTAAGTAGTGAGCACTTTCAGATATGGTGTAGTCTTTTGGAGCAGTGCAACTGACAGAGACCAAGTATTTAAAGCGCAAAAGTCATGAAGTAGATCGATGTTTAGACTAAAATCGTACGACTTTTGTAAGCTTTATTTTATTTACCAAAAATTTTAACCATACCTTGCGTCGACGTTTTAAAATGTTCTTGTTTTAATTGTTCTTTATAAGACATAATATTAAAAATTTGATTCCCGCACGGGCGGAACTTCTTGGCTAAACGCTCTACTAATTGGCTACCGTGCTGTCAGTTCGACCTTGCGAAATTAATGGTTTCTTATGGATTACTCATTGTGTCATATTTAATTTTTATTAATACAATAAAAGTGAAATAAATATTACTAATGCTATTAACCAGTTAAAGATACTTCCAAGCAAAACTATACCTACAAGAAAAAAACTCCATAATGAAGGGACTTGTAAATTGAATCTCTGTCACGTACGCCCAAACTCTAATTTTTAATTAGATATACCAGAATGGCAGATATCATTGCACCTTTTCTTTTTTAATGATGCAAGCGTAAGTGCAATAGTGAAATCAGCTGACACTGAAAATCTGCGCTGGCTTGGGCCGTAAAGCTAGAGGTCCCGGGTTCGATCCCCGAATATGTCCCGCGTAGTCGGTTAGTCGGTGTAAATGGCCACCGTAGTCGAAATCGGATAGAGGTACTATTATAATTACAATTGACTTGTTATCATAATGTACCTGTCTCATTGTAAAGGCAATAATCATTTTTTATTTATTCATTCATTCAAGTCGCCGGCGGACATTTTTGTTTTGTCTTGCAGAATGGCTGCACTGCACTAGGCTGATCGATAGGGATCGAACCCGGGACCTCTTGCACAACCGTTGCCTTAAAGTGTGACCCTATAACCGCTGCGCTACCGTGGCAGCTAATACGTATTTAAATTAGTGATAATTAAATAATGAGTATTAAACCCTTCCAGGCCGCAGGAAACTACTGGAAGGAATTAAGAGTTGCATTTAGATTTAGATTTTACAATATGATTTAATATGATATTGTCCTGTTTCATTCCTCATCAACAGATTCCCGAAAAAATACTGATAAGCCCTAAAAAAACTTTGGGAAAATATAATCCCTGTGCCTGGGTAAGAACTACCTTTTCTCGTCACTACATATATTTTTTGTGAATTAATATAAATTTCGTTTATTTATACCGAATTAAAAAATAAAGGGGTTATTTTATTGGAGTTGATATAAGTATATAATACATAGAATCGTCAGGAAAAATACCTGGTATTAAAAAAAACAGGCAATGGACGTATAGTTCCCACAGCAGTTAAGGTCATATGTTGCCTACATGTTTATATTCCCTTTTCATAAAATCCCGAGATCAAAAATAATGTAATTCTAATTAGGAAAACTTAAAATCTTCAACAAATCAAAAAATAGCACAGCTTTCTTAGTTTAGCCATAATCGATAAAAATCACGCACATTTACCGAAAATCACCTGTCTGTCGGTTAGTCGAAACTACGGTCGAAACTCATATTACGGCAGTCAGTGTCACATACGTTCGGATACACAAAGTTGGCGAATTGGGAATGATAGAGTATATATTAAGGATTAAAATGAGACAAATTGTGGGCTTTTTACTGCTTAAACCTGGCTCTAGCATCGAAAAATTTATGTAGGATGCACATGTCCGCGGCCTGCTTAAGTGTTATGTCACCATTATCAGCATTATCAGCCAAAAGACGTCCACTGCTGAACAGGCCTACCCCATGTTTTTTTCACAGCAACCGGTTGTGAGCGGTCTGCATCCAGTGTGATCCTGCCATTGCAATGAGATCGTCTGTCCACTTGTCGGTGGACATTCTACATTGCAGCGCAGGACGTCCACCACATCGCTGGCCAATGCTAGGCAAAGGTTAATGTAATGTAATATTAGATATAGAGCCATATCCAGTACCCATATTACGTCACCGTTTCTTTGGAAGTTCGCCTCTGAGTGGAGCTCCACTTTTTAGTCAAAAATCAAAAAAAAAAAATCAAAAAATATTTATTCAATTAAGGACACAATATGCCACTTATGAACGTCAAATGTACAGTGAAAAATAAAATAAAAATAATTGTGCCCTGAAGGGGCCGAATCATGTCTCCTGATCTTTTGGGCCCTACCAGCGCTTCGAGACAGAACACAGACAATTAGGCAAGTGCTGAGAAGAAACGCCGGAACAAACTCAGTCACCACTAGCTGCCGTAAAATCAAAATCATCAAAGGTAAGTACATCAGTCGGTGCAGGCTGGACAGACCACACATTCGTGTCGTTCAGGTAGTCTTGAACCTTATAATAGCCTTTAGACATAAGCGTGTTACTAACGTGTTTCTTAAATTTATCAACCGGCAATTCGACAAGATTGTGTGGTATATTATTAAAGAATTTTATACAATTTCCCATGAACGAATTACTAGATTTAACTAATCTGAAGTTAGGAACGACAAGCTTGTGTTTATTTCTTGTGTTATATGAGTGAATGTCGCTCTTCTTCATGAAATAATCTAAATTTTTACGGACGTACATTATGTTGTCAAAAATGTATTGAGAAGCCACAGTTAATATGTTGATTTTCTTAAAGACCTCTCTCAGGGAGTCACGAGGACTAAGTTTATAAATAGCACGAATGGCTCTTTTCTGCAAAATAAATATGGTATCAATGTCTGCAGCAGAACCCCACAAGAGAAGACCGTAAGACATAATACTGTGGAAGTAACTAAAATACACAAGCCTCGCCGTTTCAACATCAGTCAGATACCTTACTTTTCTAACTGCGAAGGCAGCCGAGCTTAGCCTCCTAGCTAGGGCTTCAATATGAGGTCCCCACTGTAATTTTGAGTCAAGTGTTATGCCCAGAAATACAGTGGAGTCTATTAAAACTAGATTATTACCATTTAGTACAATATTTGGTGTAAGTTGCTTAACATTAGGCAAAGTGAATTTTACACATTTAGTTTTACTAGCATTCAGCAACAAGTTATTGGTGGTGAACCAATTCAATACTTTGGAGAGAGTATTGTTTATTTCGTCAAAATTTTCTTCATGTCTTTTCATTTTAAAAATCAAAGAAGTATCATCAGCAAACAGAACTATCTCACAAAGATTTGTGGAATAAAATGGCAGGTCGTTTACATATATCAAGAAAAGTAAAGGTCCCAATATTGAGCCCTGGGGGACCCCCATTTGAAGAGGGGCTCCGGAAGAGTAGGTACCATTTATGTTAACTGATTGTATTCTACCTGATAAGTACGAACTTAACAACTTAGATGAGTTTTCCGAGACACCATAGTGTTCTAACTTAATGAGCAGTGTCTGATGGTCTACACAATCAAACGCCTTTGATAAATCACAGAATACACCTACGGCATCATGTTTGTCTTCATAAGCATCAAGAATGTGTTTGATGAGTGCTACTCCGGCATCAGTTGTATTTCTACCTTTAGAGAACCCAAACTGTTTTTTGTGTAGTAAATTATTAAGTTTAAAATGGGAAAGCAATTGATTATAAATGAGTTTTTCAAAAATTTTACTTATTGTGGGTAATATTGAAATAGGCCTAAAATTGCTGGGGTCACTTTTGTCTCCCGATTTAAATAAAGGGACAACCTTACTATCTATACTAATATTATAAAGCTGAAGAGTTTGTTTGTTTGTTTGTTTGTTTGTTTGTTTGTTTGAACGCGCTAATCTCAAAAACTACTGGCCCGATTTGAAAAATGTTTTTTGCGTTGGATAGTCCATTTATCGAGGAAGGCTTTAGGCTATATAACATAAAGATACGACTCATAAGACCACAGAAGAAATGAAAAATGTTGCGAAAACGGGAGAAAGATATTCCTTTTGAGAGCTTCCGCTGCATACGCTGCGGAAACCGCTTAAGTTACGCAAAAATTATGTATGACAGGATTGTTCAGCATTAAAAAATCTATAATAAAGTGCGCAACAGCATATGTCTATCTTTTATGGTTGACTTACTACAACCTTTTTTGTGTTAATGAATTTGTAAAAAAATAATGCATTATTTTTAGAGGTGTATTATACACACAGGTATTTATTCTTATCAAAATAAATACATTCATCATCACGAGCATTTCATTTAGAACCAAGTTGCCCTTTATATCATTTGATTTCAATAAATATCTTAGGAGCTATCACAATTTTAACATAACTTCGCACCAAAATAATGTTCGCAGCTTAAGTACAACGTGCGCTTGCACCAATATAGTATTATAAAGCTGAAGAGTTTGTTTGTTTGAACGCGCTTATCTCAGGAACTGCTGGACCGATTTGAAAAAATATTTCTGTGTTGGATAGCTTATTTATCGAGAAAGGCTTTAGGATATAAAACATGACGCTGCGACGGGTTGGGAGGGAGCAAACTCAAAACGCGCGGACGAAGTCGCGGGGGACCGCTAGTGTTTCAATAAATTTGGAAACTGATTTTGGTCAATACATTCATTAAAGATATAAGATAAGTAAGGAGCTATTAGAGGAATAATGGGTTTTATTGTGTCTATTGATATACCCGATTTATCCTCTGTTTTCTTTTGTTTTAATTCTTTAAATGTTTTTATGATGTCTAAAGGACTAATATTTCTGAATTTAAATGAGGATTCGCACCTATGAACACTCGACACAAGTAATGATTTCGCGTGACTTGAGCAAGAACTCAACTGTTTAGTCGTCTCCATAGGAATGTTACAGAAGTAATCCTCAAAAGCGTTTGCTACCTCGTCATCAGATTTAATAAGCTTATTGTTTATTTCAAGACTAAATTTGTTATCGTGAGATTTCGTTTTACATGTTTCTTTATTTATAATATTCCATGTTTCTTTGATTTTATAACTAGATTTTTTAATTTTATCGCGTATGTAATTCGACTTAGCTACATAGCAAACTCTTTTGAAAATTTTTGAGTACCTCTTAACGTACTCATGAAACGATAGATCCTTTCTATATGCTTTTTTGTTATACAATTCAAACATTTTTTTCCTACTTGTATAAACTCCTCGTGTAGCCCAGTCACTGAATTTCGGTTTACAGTTATTGATAACTATTTTCTTTTGAGGGAAAGTAATATCAAATTGTTTTTTAACTACCTGAAATAATTGTTCATACAAGTCACTAGCATTTTTTTATCAAAAGGTATAGACGGTATTTTATCACTTACAAGGTTTTTAAATTTGTCCTTACGAGATGCAGTGACCGGCCTGCATTCGATTTCTAGACGGGGTGGAATAAAACGGTTCTGTAGTGTAACTATCTGACCGCAATGATCCGATTTTACAAAATTAATAATGGATTGTTTGATGATTTTACAGTTGCAGAGAATATTATCTAAGCAAGTAGCTGTTGTAGGAGTTACTCTAGTGGGCTCAGCGAAAACCGGAGTGAGGTCAAATGATTTGAAAATGCTCAAAAACCGAACGCGATTTTCCTCCGTAATATCTATAATGTCCACATTGAAATCTCCACATACAACTACTTTCTTTGTAGTTTTACATATTTTGTTTAACACATTTTCCATTACAGATTCAAATAATTTAAAGTTTCCACTTGGGGGTCTATAAACACAGACAATAATGTAGTCGTCCAGCTCCGCACACGATATCTCAATTGTTCGCTCAATAGTGAGAGACACTATGTCTTTTCGCTCTTTACATTTTAGTTTATTATTAATTAATATAAGTGTCCCGCCGCGAATGGCAGTCTCCCTAGTGAACGAACTAATAAGATTATAATTATCTATCGATAACATCAGTTCATGCTGCTTGAGCCAGTGCTCAGTTATGCAGAGAACATGAATATTCATTTTATTTAAAAACAATTTAATTTCCAAATCTTTTCCAGAAAAGCCTTGAATATTTTGATGTACTATATTTAATTGATTTGATTCTACAATTTCTGATAAGCAAGAGTTATCCTCTATTGTCTGATCTACTAATTTAAATGATTGTTTGTTATTGGAACTGATTCCAATGGTTGAATATTCATGTCAATAATCTGCTCAATAAAAGCAGATTTGGTAGCCAAGTTCTTGGCTGAATAGTCAAAATAATATGATAGCGACATTGCTATCTGTCGTTTGAAATAATTATTAACATAATAATTATCTCGCGTCAAATACACTTTGTTTTTAAAATAATTATTCATGTCAAGTAGGTGGAATTTATTCACCTCATATAATGTCAATTTATGCAGTTGCAAATTAATTTTATATCTTAAATCATTTTCTTCGTCTGGCAATCCACTACTGTAAGGTAATGTACACAATATTGTTTTATTCACATTTAATTTTCTTAAACTGTCAAAGTATGTATTTAGGTTTTTCTTGTTCATATTACCTCTGTTTCCTATGAAAATAATTAAATCTGAATTTTCTTGAAACTCATAAGAAAGCACTTTCTGAACTATTTCTGAATATGATGCCCCTGGCATGCAATGGTTGATCACATTTTGTCCCATGTATTTTGATAATAAGTGACCCATGTTTTTCCCAATCTGATCACTAAACAAAACTATATTTTTAACAGACTTGCTCAGCGATCCACTGGGTTGAGAACAGGAAGGGTTCACATTACACTTAGTTCTAGAAATCTTATTGGTGAGTTGTGATGACTCATTTCCAGAGATATCAATGGAGTTTTTTGAAATCACATGTGAAGAGTTACATTCACAGGAAGCTATTATATTTGTCAAAGCCTGGATATGTTCACCACACTCCTTTTTTGTACAATTATAAGTTTCAGTCATTATTTTTAATGACTGCTTAAGTTCCCTAATTTGACATTTTAAACTCATAATATCTTTCTCATATTTGCCTACATTTTGTTCTAAAATTAAAGAATACATATCCAGTTCATCTCCAAGTTGTCTCCGCTCATTGATGTATTTTACTTTAGTGTCTAAGGACTTTTGTTTTTTGATTAATTTATTAGTTTTTTTTATGAAACGGTTTATTCTAACATATTTCTTAAATTTATTTTTGCTGCACTTAGTGCAGCCATACTGCAAGAAAAAACAAAAACGTCCGCCGGCGACTTGAATGAATGAACAAATAAAAAATGTTTATTGCCTTTACAATGAGACAGGTATATTATGATAACAAGTCAATTGTAATAATAATAGTCCCCCTATCCGATTTCGACTACGGTGGCCAGTTACACCGACCAACCGACTACGCGGGACATATTCGGGGATCGAACCCGGGACCTCTAGCCTTACGGCCCAAGCCAGCGCAGATTTTCAGTGTCAGCTGATTTCACTATTGCACTTACGCTTGCATCATTAAAAAAAGAAAAGGTGCAATGATAGCTGCCATTCTGGTATATCTAATTAAAAATTAGAGTTTGGGCGTACGTGACAGAGACTCAATTTTCAAGTCCCTTCATTATGGAGTTTGTTTCTTGTAGGTAGAGTTTTGCTTGGAAGTATCTTTAACTGGTTAATAGCATTAGTAATATTTATTTCACTTTTATTGTATTAATAAAAATTAAATATAACACAATGAGTAATCCATAAGAAACCATAAATTTCGCAAGGTCGAACTGACAGCACGGTAGCCAATTAGTAGAGCGTTTAGCCAAGAAGTTCCGCCCGTGCGGGAATCAAATTTTTAATATTATGTCTTATAAAGAACAATTTAAACAAGAACATTTTAAAAAGTAGACAAGGTATGGTTAAAATTTTAGGTGAATAAAATAAGGCTTACAAAAGTCATACGATTGAAGTCTAAACATCGATCTACTTCATGACTTTTGCGCTTTAAATACTTGGTCTCTGTCAGTTGAACTGCTCCAAAAAACTACACCATATCTGAAAGTGCTCACTACGTAGCTATGATGTATGAACAGCAGTTTCATTAACTACCAATAGACATCAATGGAAGCAAGAAAAGTTTTCAACTTATAAACTTTACTCGATCAATATCTGACTTCAAATATGACAATGCTTATAGCTAAAAAGCAATAGTCGGATTGCACAAGCATGATTCTTCAAATCTATTTTTAAGTTTGTGCAACCACTTTTTGAACATTCATTGAGTCATGACAAAGTTGAAAACGATTTTAAAATGCCGTGAATCCGTTATATTTTTCCTCAAAATAAAACAAGCTGCAAATAACAATAGAAAATGTTTAACCAAAATATTTCTCTCGTCATCAATAGATTGTGCTGCATATAAAAAGGTAATTTAAAAATCCAATTCTCTTCTCGTCTTATTCTATTGAAGGTAAAAAAGTCATTATAAGGATTACAGCGGTAGAAGTCTCGACAGTATTCACCTATCGAATATCAACGGCTCTCAATAAACACCGTGCCCAAATTAAATAATTTATTGATCAGAACGAATTTTTGAATGCAACTATGAAATACAAACCCAAATAAATAATTGTGTTTGTTTTGCATAATTTAAATACAAATAATTGGATACATATATTACACGAAGTTTTAATCGCCTTAAAAAAGGAGGTTCTTAGAGCGACCTCTATGTTTGTATGTATGTTTGTCTGTGAATTTCGCGCGTTTGGCGTCAGCGATTTTGATGCGGTCATCACTTTAGTATTTGTTACACCGAGACGAAGGTATAAGTAAGGTGTTTTGGCCAAAAATACTCTCCTGGGTTTTTCTGTTTAGAAATTCTTAGGGTATCCCGGAGATTGAAAGTTGGCGGTGTTTTACCCCCGTGCCTTGGAAAGCACGTTAATCCGTTGGTCCTGCGCCTGATCTCACATCGGTCGTGTCAGCCTGCTGTCCCATCGGGCTATGAGAGTGAGAGGAATAGAGAGTGCACCTGTGTTTGCGCACACACTTGTGCACTATAATATGTCCCGCGCAGTCGGTTTGTCGTTGTAACTGGCCACCGTAGTCGAAATCGACTAGGGGGACTATTATTATTATTAAATTAGTCCCTAATTAGAATTCTAAAATTTTATCACGCTATTTATTACTGTAATAAAAAAACTGTGAAAGCACTCCGGGAGTGCCGGCAGAAGTGAAAACTTCAATATCAACGTTGTGCATTTTTGATTTTTTGGAATAGTTATTATCAATATAAAAGTACTATCATTTTTGTAATAGAATACAATATTTATTTATTTCGCTATCGTACACAAACATTACAATTTATATTATATTAAATTACATTAAAAAGTTTATCTCTCAGAAAAATCAACTTACGTCCATAATTACCGTCCAACCGTCTTACGGTTTTTCGATCAGGTCACGTGTCCTGACGCGAGTTTCACATTTTTCCCCCATCCCACAAAAGTGCTCAACGCCGCTAAAGAAGTTTTCACTTCAAAAAAATCTACGATAAATGAATAATAAGAACCGAATGTGACATGAAATTTTACTCCCATAAAGTGCTTGCTGGGTAAAATATGTGCGATTTTCCCATTACATACGGAATATATAGGAATAACAAGGATTTTTTTTTCCTTTCAAATAGTTATAGCCAATACATTAAGTTATTTTAGTCACTAAGTTTGTATGCAAAATCTAAATACCTTTATCTTTCTCTTCTCTTCTCTATAATATTTATACACAAAAAAGAAAGACGTCAGTTACACCACTTATAACTTGGCAACGGTGGACCAATTTTCATGATTTTTACTCTATTAGTTTGGTCTAAACCCCAAATAGGACTTAGAGACCACATCATTGGGTGTAGAACATTCTGCTTATTGCTGCTGCACAATTTATGCGAAAAGAGTTCATGCTGCAACTGTTATGCCAAACTAAATTATGGACGAAGAGAGTATGTAACCGAAAGGGTTTAGGCAATTACGCACATTAAGTTTTATTTTATTTTTGCAATTACTGTTTTTTATTAGTTTTTGGATCACACTTTTATCGACCCGGTAGAATTTTTTTATAGTTCATATGACAAACATTCAACATTTTCAACGACGAATTAAAAAAAAGTCAGCCTGTTTGTTCCTACCTTGGCTTTGCCTAAACTAAGACATGATTGTAACATACGGCCCTTGGACTCCCTTTACTCTTGATCTACTCAAAATAATACATCCGAATTTTCCATTTGTTTCCGATGTAACTTTATATTGTTTAGGTGCATTATGTGTTAGTAGCGTTGGGGACAAAAAGTAATTCTAAAGAGTTTTCTTTTAAAGTCAAACGTTTCATAGCTAGACGCTTCCAAAGTGGTAAAATGGGCGTCCCCCCCATCTAATTTCTAAACCAAGCAAGTGTAAATTTTGAAAAAAAATGTAATGTAGATCTATGATAATAATGACTTTCAACAAAAATTGGTTCGGACGGGATCGAACCAGTAGTTTTTGAGGTACTTCATACAAACACTATGAAAAACAAAGTTATGATTGTAGTTAACAAAATATTGTGGTATTTTATTAAGTAGAAGTAAATGGATTCCCTAATTCAGTTAAAGTTGGCACGAAACCCTCAGTGCGCGAGTCCGACTCGCACTTGGCCAGTTTTTTTGTTTTAAAACTGACCCCTCACAATGACGGGAAAATAAGCAGCGAATGGCTATTCTCCATTTGCACGTGTCATGAACACAGTCGGATACACAAAACTTTTTATAGTCTAAAGGGGTTAAAATTTCCGATTGCTACTCGGAAGGGAGTGCTTTTTAATCTGTAGCTAGCAGATTTGACATAAACGAATATGCCTTTAGTTTTAAATGAAACTTCGTCACGGATGTGTTTATCAACCGTCTTTTGTTATACTTTTGTATACGCGACCGCCGGCGATCTTTAGATCATTATGGAAAAAATGCTTTTCATTTTGATGAACTTAAAAGGAGAAGATGGTGAATAATAACAGTAAAAATACACTCCGTATTTTTAAGTAGCGCAATCGAGCCCAATATACTTAGTAAGCTAACTTAGGTGATTGTCTTAACTATTCAGGGTAAATTACTTACTCAATGGTCAAAACCAAAACGTTTTATAACTAAGGTACACTCTATCAATTCTCGTAAAAATACTTTGTAATCGCAGCAAGAATAGGTACAGTGGCCAGTACATCAGGTTACCAACTTTTGTTGCAAACTAGCTCTTATTGCACCTGAATAAAACACCGCAGTTTTTACCTTGACGTGCTGTTGTTTGTACTTAGATTCTCCTTCCTCTTGAAATATAACCGAAAATTGGATTAAAATTTGTGACAATAAACATGGCTTTGAGCGTAATTGTATGGAAAGCGAAACAGATAAACGCAATTATGAATTCGTAATTGTTGGTTTTGTTTAGGTTTGTATCACTCCCTCGTTTCGTATTGAGCAATGTTTGAGAACTTGGGAAAGTTTTGATGACGTTAGCTTTTGGGAGATTCGTTTAAAGTTGTGAATTAGACGTACGAAATTTATTTTTGTATTTCTTTTGATGAGTAGCACAACGTGATTGACTACAACTGTAGACTCATACAGCGACAAATAACAATTTATAATGTATAACCTACGGCCACATACTATGGTATAAATACAACTCTACTAATACTCTAACTGATGTTAATTACTGACCGTCATCTATACTAATATTTTAACGCTAAAGAGTTTACTTGTTTGTTCGCGGTAATCTAAAGAACTACTGAACCGATTTAGGAAAATATTTTTGTGTTGGACAGCTTATTAATCGGGGAAGGCTTTAGGCTAAACATCACTTTAGACATTTAGTATTATGTAGTATGTTTGTGCAAAGAGTTCTGTATATTGAAAAAAAAAACGTTAAAATAATGTATGCCTTTTTTGTACATGGTCCAATACCATAAGTCCAGTACCTTTATCTTATCCACTTCTTTGCTACCAATACCCTTTTATACTTTTTGACGGCATATTTATTTGATTCAGACATACCTAGGGGATTTTTTATCAGTACCGATATTTTCTGTAAAAACTCCACTGATGAATATGAACAACTTTTGCGATGGGATATAGTGAAATCGAGAAAAAAACAGCTGTTCCATACATTTTTTTTTATATAACGTTTTTGGAATATAAACTTAAGTAGGTATCTTAAGTTTATATTCCAAAAACGTTCCTTAAGAACTTACTGCTGTCATTTTATGTATGAAATTGACAGCAGCGCGACTGCCGCGCAACCGTCGCGCTGCAAAAGACACCTAAGTGTGAAAGCACTCTTACTTTCAAAGCATCTATTTTATTTGTTTTGATAGGATTGCATACCTAAATTAGAGTAACCCATCAAATCATGTTTTAAATCGAAAGTGGAGTCCTCTGTGGGGCCGCCAGAGTTTTCAAAAACATTATTACACAAATCGTACTAAATAATAATCTGAAATGTTCCGCCTCAAATATTCATCGATATCATCATAACTTTGCAAAACAGTCTGCGGAACTTAACGTTGCTATTACGGAATTACTGAATTAAATAAACAACTCCAACATGTTGCCCGCTTTAAGTGGCGACCACAGTTCACTTTTAATAGAGTAACATGATTAAAATACTACAACAGGTGGCAATCTTCAATGCTATGGAGCTGTCACGAAGACAAACAAAACACCCTTAAAAACTGTATTAAAAGCATAAAATAACGCATTTACTATCTACTTAGGAGAAACAAATTCATTTGCAGTTTCGACGACCTCCGTGGTGTATCGGCTAAGCACGCTGGTTGCAAGACATCGCCGCTCCGAGGTCCCGGTTTCGATTCCCGGTCGGTTCAATATAGAAATCAAAATTTTCTATATTGTCTCGGGTCTTGGATTTGTGGTACCACAACGGTACCACAAATCAGACACAATAATTTCCATAGCACATTTAGCTACTTACTTTGGGATCAGAACAATGTATGTGATTGGTGTCCAATATTTATTTATTTATATTTCTAGTTGAATCATGATGAATTCAACAATGAAGAATGTGGCAGATAAAGGGAACCAGAACTTATTCAGTAGACCGTCAAACTATAAAAAATATGTTTTCCGTTACAGAGCCGGAAAGTACAAAGTACACATCAGGTACTTTGCATGTGCTGTTTTATGCAGGATGCTGTTTAGTATTATATGCGTTTTAGTGCTTATACATATTCACACGGACATCCCGTTTGCAGTGACCTGCTAAAACCAGATACCTGTTTTTTACTATTTACAGTTCAACTTCTGAAATGACAGTATGCACAAACACAGCAATCACCATCGCAACGCTGTGAAATATAGAAATATATATTGCGCGAATATACAGCTATTGATCACAGCCGTTGATGGACAGCCGTACCTAGGAAAACTGCCATGTAAACACATTTTTTTTTACTGGATCTAGTAATGCAGCAATTCCGTAAAACTGGAATGCCGTGGAAAACACCCCGCATGAACTCACTCTGAGGTAGGGAGTCACGAAAGTAGTGTCTAGCACACGATCCGGTGGTGATTATTTTCGATACGTAGAGGTAATTTCTTTTCTTGCTGGTGTTTATTAGATAGTAAAATAAATATGCGCCAGACAAGACACCTATTGTCTTGATTTCGAAATAAGTACTTCTAATAATAACTATCCGCGGCTTCTTTCTCTCTTTGTTTGCAATATTTAAAAAAAAACTTATTTCAAGGGGTTCGGATTCATGTTATATTTATAAAGGTAAAACATAAATATTATATTTGTTCCAAAAACGGAACGGGTCTTTAGTTTAATTTTTTACACATGACGTTTGGGACTACTGCTTTAATGTTTTCTGTTCTGTGATTCGAGATGTATTAATTTGTTTAATATGCTATTATTTATGTTTGCTATGCTTGAGACCGAGTGATATGGAACACTACTTGAAACAGAAATGTATTCCCTTTGAGCTGCTGAATCGAATATCCAATCAAAATTAAGTATCAATAAATAAATATATGTAAGAATACAAGACCACTGTTTTATGCAAATAGAAAAGGCGGTTTTAAGTTAAAACCACGATGTATTTTTAGATACTGAAGATTATTATGAAAAAAATGGTAATGCAGTGACAGCATTGATTAGAACCATGAATACGAGACATCAAAACAAATAGAAATCATATTTTCATTGAAAACGGAAAACCAATTTCGCTGACACAGCTAACCGCATACGATGACACCGTTCTAATACCAGACGGAAGCCGCTTATTATTACTTTTTAATCCGTGTATGTGACGTCACCCAATTGGAATTTGAACAGAACCCAATTTTACGGAGAATTCTAATTATGCCAGTCGTACATTGAAATGTGGGGAACCCTCGTCGCTGATGTCCATTTCATATGCGTTTAGCAGTTAATTTTGACGTTTTGATATGGGTTTTATCTCATGGTTTAAAAATTTTGTTTGGCCTATTTTTGATCCTTTTTCATTCAAAGTCTCCGTGGCACCAAGTAAAATACCCATTTAACAAAATCGCAAGAATATGAATCACTCTCTTAAAGTCATAGGTGGATCCGATTATGCATACTTTACTCGTAAGTATAGGAATGTAGAGCAATGACATCATATTAACATTTATTAGACCAAAAAAAAATTAAAACTAAGACTTGCCTGACCAGCAAAATAAACTTAAAATCACCAAAAAAATGAAGATATTTCCTTGTGACAACGAGGCGATAACTGCCTGCGTTTGAATAACTATTCTAATCCTTTGAGCTACGAACCAAAATGTTTGATTGAGAAATGACAAAAACCGGCCAAGTGCGAGTCGGACTCGCGCACTGAGGGTGCCGTGCCAACTTTAACTGAATTAGGAAATCCACTTACTTCCACTTAGTAAAATACCACAATATTTTGTTGACAGCAGATATAACTTTGTTTTCCACAGTGTTTGTATGAAGTACAAAGTTATATTTGCGGTTGTTGAAAATGTGCTATCTCAAAAACTTTTCGTTCGATCTCGTCCAAACCAATTTTCTTAAGAAATTTGTATTTGTTAAGATCTACATTATATATCTTTTTCAAGGTTTTTACTCCCTTAGTTTAGAAGTTAGATGGGGGGGGGGACGCCCATTTTACCACTTTGGAAGCGTCTAGCAATGAAACGGTAGACTTAAAAAGAAAATGGTTTTAGGAACATGTATGTCATTTTAAAAGACCTATCCATAGATACCCCACACGTATAGGTTTTTGTATGAGAATCGTAAAGCGGTTAACACAATACATATTCCTACCAAATTTCAACAGTGTGATGCTTAAAGTTACAGAATAAAATGGCTGTGACATACGGACGGACAGACAGACAGACAGACTTGACGAAACTATAACGGTTCCGTTTTTTGCTATTCGGCTACGGAACCCTAAAAATGTGAATACACTGCAAGAATTAATCCGACCATAGCCGGCTTGAGTTAAAACAAATAACCAAATAAGTGAACAAATATCAAGTTATTAATTCGCTGTTAATAGCTCAAGAAATTTTCGCAACCTACTTCCCTGTTCTCGAATTGTTAATATATCATGGCGAGTCGTATTTCGATTTCGCGATATCATTTCTGGGGTAAAATTAATGAAGGGAATCAAACAATCAACGTTACAGAAAGTAATGTAATTAGCGACTACACAGAAGCAATATCAGTATTGCTTTGGATTGAGGTATAGGGGTGGGAAACAAGATTAGATATCATTTGGTGTTAGCGGCTAGCACTCCTGACTACTATGCCTGCTGTCGCGGGTTCAATTCCCCTTTGCAGGGCAACTGTTTGTGTAATGAGCACGAGAGATGAGTTTTTTATTAAAGTCATGGTTGTTTATTATGTATTAAAATGTTAATGGGAGACGCCCCCGATATGATCGTTGTCTGATATTCGTGACACGAGGATGAATATTCCTTACTTCGAAACCAATACAATTGGTGTGTTTTCCGACGCATATTTATTTATTTAAATGTACAATTTAGGCAGCCTTATCGCTGAGTATTCGCAATCTCTTGCAGATAACATTTGGATAAATAAATAATTAGATTTTTAACCGACTTCAAAAAAGGAGGAGGTTATCAATTCGACTGTATATTTTTTTGTATGTTTGTTACCTCATATCTCAGTCGTTAGTCGACCGATTCGAAAATTTTTTTCGCCTAGAAGATTTTCTTCGAAAATTTAGAGGGTGTACCTTCTAGTTGGTCTCATTGTTGCCGATTTAGGATCTGAAGATGGGATCTTGGTGTAATCGAGGGAAACCCTCAAATTTTAAAGGCACATATAATATTGATTTACTAAAATCTTAATGTTGACGTATTGTTACGTCTGATAGTCCACATCTTGTAGGGCTGAGCTGATGGTGGAACTCCTTAACGCTTAGGAGTTCAGTAATTATAGGTAATGACGAAACATATGATAGGTAGTTTGTAGCTTCTTAAAGAACAGAGTCATAAGGCGCAACTTCCCCCCCCCCCCCCTCTCTTGTAAACTCTAAAAATGGAGAAATAAAATTAACTTTAAAAAAGTCAAAACCAACTTCAAAACCAAGATGCACTAAAAAGTCTTAAATAAACTCTTGAAATTGAAAGGAAAGGAATCCATTTTAGGAAAACAACAATTTCTTTTTGGAGTCGGTGCCATCACTTTGAAAATTCAGCCTCACCTGTCGCAGCACCGACTCCAAAAATAAATTGTTTCCCTAAAATGGATTCCTTTCCTTTCAATTTTTAAGAGTTTATTTAAGACTTTTTAGTGCATTTTGGTTTTGAAGTCAGTTTTGACTTTTTTAAAGTGTGACCGCGTGTAGGGTGCTTGAATAATAAACACGTAGTACAAATCTCCAAGTTCTTCTCCAATAGTTTTATTCCAACAAAATAGCACAAAGATAGGGCACAAAGTGAGAGTAAGTACAAACAGAGACTATATTCTGGCATACAGCTCGCTTTTATATAAATCAAAACCCTGAACAACGGTAGGAAAACAGTGGGGACGACATCCGTTTCCATATATGAACATTAACTATAATATTTATGTGTAGATCTGCTAATTAAATATATAAATTCATTAATTATTTAGTTATTCATCGTAATGAATTAAGTAAGCCTTTTAGATTATTATTTTAATAGTTACAATATTTAAAATAAATCTAACCTCCACCAACCAATCAGAGTCAACTTCCTTTTGGCGGCAAAATGAACATTTGTTATACGGCAAACATAAAAATCTAATAAGTGCCCCAATAATCTTTAAGTAATTAATTTACAATTAATAAAATATTATTACAATAATAAGATAATCTGAAGATTAATCCAAAATATTCTTATATCATAGCCAAGTTACATTCAATATGGTGGACACTTCCGGCATTTCCATAACAAATGTTAAATAGGTTTGACACCTAGATAGGTGTATGAATTATGATGTATTGAACATAATATGAGGAAGAGAATGTATAATTTAGTGAATACAGTGGGGTTACATAAGTCACACACAGTGAGTATATGGTTTAGTGCATAAGTCTACTATTACAGAACTAAGTAAATGTGTGGGGCAGACTAGGATCGGGAATCATTTTGTAACACTCGGCCATCCTGCAACCACCGTGTCACACGGTGCTCTGGTGGTGTTTTGGAAGTCTGCGTTGCTGGTGTGCTGAAAATGAGAAAGAGCAGAATCAACAAGTATACTGGAAACTTGCAAGAAATTTGTTTGATGGACACGGTAATAATTTGCTTTGGTGGACACGGTAAATCTGTTACTTTGCATTACAAAGAAAAATTTCAAGTAAGGAAATTTCAGCATGTGTAATAAATTCTGAAGGGGTATCAGCCAACACCAGTTACACAGACATAACTTTACGTAAGTCACACACACTACTTGACCTAGATCCGACAGACCATAATTTTTATTCATCACACATGTTTGCTTTATGTAGCTCACACAGCAATGCTTTACGTAGGTCACACAGGCAATACTTTATGTTGCTCTCATAGCATTGATCTACGTAGTTCACACAGATATTACTTCACGTAGGCCACACAGACACTGCTTCTCACACAGACAATTTACGTGGCTCACACAGCATTGCTCTACGTAGTTCACACAGTACATCAAGTAGGCCACACAGATACTCCTACTCACACAGACAATTAACGTAGCTCACACAGCATTGCTCTACGTAGTTTACACAGTACTTCACGTAGGCCACAATCAATCAATCGATCAATCAATTAATAAAATCAATCAAAATCTTTATTTGCATTAAAACATGATACTGCTACTCACATAGACAATTTACGTAGCTCACACAGCATTGCTCTACGTAGTTCACACAGTACTTCACGTAGGCCACACAGATACTGCTACTCACACAGACATAATTTATGTAGGTCACATTTCACACCAGCATTGCCTTAAGTCATTCACACATACATTACTTTACGTAGCTGCATAGGTCACATAGACACCGCTGCTTACACAGACAATCATTATCCGTATGTGACACAGAAATCAGTTTATTTAGATCACACAGAGTTTACGTAGGTAACATAGCCAACGATTTGTTCTGGAATATTTGAAATACTGTAGCTAATACTAATATACTCCAATAAATTAAACTTCTATTACTACTGCTTTGATATAAATGTTTAAACACTAATATCAATGTTCTTTTGTTTGAGGTTGAAGAAAGAAAATCTTCTCAACGGAGTAAAAAGAAACCCGAACCGTCGATTCCTCATTAAACAACTATTTATTTATTGCATAATGTTGTTTATTTTTCATGCTGCAATAAAAATATATTGTATGCTTGGTTTTACTTACAGTTAAATCAAATCTGTCTGTAAACGGTACTCATAAAATATACAGTACACATAGTTATTGTTTCACCCAGAACGAAGTTATTAGGTTTAACAATTCATCACTAACTACCCCCTTTTTCACGCACTAACAAAAGTATAATCACTGTTCGAAATAATGACCATACGAAGTTGCTAAATTAACTTTCGTCTAGATCGATTAGATTATCTCTGTCTACCTCCCCGTCACTAAGCTTTCACCAAAATAATTTGATTATTGGTTGCACACATATCAGCGCAATCGTAATGTATGCGTGATTTTGAAACAATCACTCGAGAAAATGTTGTCTATGTGTAAAACTATGTGTGATCCACTTAGCGACTGCGTGTAAGCATCTCGAAAGCTCCGCATTGCACTGGTCGATGGAAAATTTTAGTATATAATGGTTTGACCTATTTAGTCTAAATACGTCACTTAGGAGTAAACATAATGCGACTCACCTTAAGGTGGCTGGAGCGGCTGATGCGTTGAACTGGATGCTGCGAACCATCAATCGATGCATACGTGGCCGCTGGAGCGGTGCGCTGGTTGGTGTCGCGTCGTTGAGTACTGCAGACTCGCATCTCTGGCTGACCCGTCGACAGATGTAGCCCCGCCTCGCTCCTGGTTGCTGCAGTATCATTGCCGTTGGTCATGTTGCACTGGTTCTTTCTTCAGAGTTTCCTCTTCTCCAAGTTGATTTTCACAATACCGTCGTGGCTTGTACTTGTAGTTTTCGAGCAATGATAAATAGGAAAGTATCCGCAGAGTTCATGCAGCTGGTTGATTTTGAGCAGTCAATTTGTGATATTGCCTCTTCTCCAAGTTGATTTTCGCAATGCCATCGTGGCTTCTACTTGTAGATTTTCAAACAATGATCAATAGATTAGTATCCACAGAGTTCACGCAGCTGGTTGATTTTGAGCAGTCAATTTGTGATGTTGCCTCTTCTCCAAGTTGATTTTCGCAATGCCATCGTGGCTTCTACTTGTAGATTTTCAAACAATGATCAATAGATTAGTATCCACAGAGTTCACGCAGCTGGTTGATTTTGAGCAGTCAATTTGTGATGTTACACGTACTTTCTTCTCGATGAAATTTGGGGATGTCTTCCGCGTAAGCACATGTGACTCGACGATGCCTTTCTCTTATGTCTTCCAAATCTTAGCAGTCTTCTTGGTCCTTGAATCTTCCTTGGTCAGAGCCGGCAGCTTAAGGGCCCGTGATTTTCGCACATCCCACTTCTGAGGTGTGACCGCGTGTAGGGTGCTTGAATAATAAACACGTAGTACAAATCTCCAAGTTCTTCTCCAATAGTTTTATTCCAACAAAATAGCACAAAGATAGGGCACAAAGTGAGAGTAAGTACAAACAGAGACTATATTCTGGCATACAGCTCGCTTTTATATAAATCAAAACCCTGAACAACGGTAGGAAAACAGTGGGGACGACATCCGTTTCCATATATGAACATTTACTATAATATTTATGTGTAGATCTGCTAATTAAATATATAAATTCATTAATTATTTAGTTATTCATCGTAATGAATTAAGTAAGCCTTTTAGATTATTATTTTAATAGTTACAATATTTAAAATAAATCTAACCTCCACCCACCAATCAGAGTCAACTTCCTTTTGGCGGCAAAATGAACATTTGTTATACGGCAAACATAAAAATCTAATAAGTGCCCCAATAATCTTTAAGTAATTAATTTACAATTAATAAAATATTATTACAATAATAAGATAATCTGAAGATTAATCCAAAATATTCTTATATCATAGCCAAGTTACATTCAATATGGTGGACACTTCCGGCATTTCCATAACAAATGTTAAATAGGTTTGACACCTAGATAGGTGTATGAATTATGATGTATTGAACATAATATGAGGAAGAGAATGTATAATTTAGTGAATACAGTGGGGTTACATAAGTCACACACAGTGAGTATATGGTTTAGTGCATAAGTCTACTATTACAGAACTAAGTAAATGTGTGGGGCAGACTAGGATCGGGAATCATTTTGTAACAAAAGTTATTTTTTTTACAATAGGTATTCTTAGTCCAGTTTATTCAGTCCGTTTGAGTATAGCTTTATAATGTGTATTACAGCTACATTTCAATTTGTTTTTAGAAAATCAATCAACCGGTTTCTTAAAGGATTTAACCGGCTTTAAAAAATCTGTTTTATCAGATTATTAAATAATTTGGCTACAACTAAGCACATGGCTAATAGAGATTTATTTGCCAGAACGATAAATGTTACTGCGGAGCAAATGCTTACCGTAATACGTCATTCGGGCTTGAGGGATTTCCCATCTTCGTTGTTTGCTAGCGTATGTATCAATAAGGGGTTTTGTTTTACTATAGCTTAAACACTACTCACTTTTTAACCTGCATTCCTTGATTATCATACAGGTCGAACTGAGAAACTCCTTTTGCTGCAAACCGTTTGAGTATGTTTGTCCGCGAATATCTCGCGTTTGACTGGACCGACTTTGATGCGGTTCTTAGTAAAGTATTGGTTACACTAAGGAAAAAGTTTAAGTAACTATTTAAGTTCATTCAGGTACATTGTAACTTAAACAATAGATAAAAATGACGAAAAAAAATTGTTTCACAAATTGAACTGCCTTTAAAAATAACTAAAAGGACTCAAATAACGCTAATAGGAGAAACAAACTCATTTGAAGTTGGTGCAAGATGTTAATTTTGACGGACAGCAGCAATCTACGTACGATCACACATCATCAAAAATAAAATTAAATTGTCATCCAACTTAATAAAATATATAATAGTGTGCAGAAGACCCACTTGCGTCAACCTGCAGTCAATCTTACCTAAGGTTTATACATGTCAAAGTGCATTTCTGTCTCTGTATAAAAAAAATAAACTATTGGCATCAAAGTTACAGTTTAGTACCCCTTTTTCGCGCAAGTGGCCCGAAGAATATTATAATTTTAAAAGTAATCTATGTTAATTTTTAAAGGCTTTTGTCACGATACAAACATAATAACATAAATTGCATTTGTTAAAAGCAACTGAGTCAAACAAGAAATCGAAACCTCTGTCTTATGCGATCCGGGTGCATGCCTATAGTAGTAGTAGTAGTCCCCCTAGCCGATTTCGACTACGGTGGCCAGTCACAATGACTAACTGACTGCGCGGGACATATAATACAAGTGTGTGCGCAAACACAGATGCACTCTTTATTGCTTTTACTCTCATAACCCGATGGGACAGCAATCTGACAAAAACGAAGAGAATTCAGGCGCAGGACCAAGGGCTTTACGTGCTTTTCCGAGGCAAGGGGGTGAAATACCGCCAACTTCCAAACTCAGGGCTACTCTAAAAAATTCTGAAAAGAAAAACTCAGGTATATGTTTTTGGCCCGACCCGAGATCGAACCCGGGACCTCTGGCGCAGCCATCGCTTTAAAGTGCGACCCTCTTACCGCTGCGCCACCGAGGCAGTTAAATGCCTATACCACTGTAAGCACCATAAGTTGAGAGAGCTTCTTCTTTCTTTTGCCTCGCCTTATTCTGTTAGGCAGGGTCGGCCCTCCCAATCATCCGACACCGTTTATTCCATCTTGAGCGTCTTGCTCTTGGAGTCCTAATACCTACTCAAATGTCCCTTTGGACATTTTTTCATCCAGATGGTATGGTGTCTTCCCCTTTTCATTGTACCTATGGAAAGGCCCACTTTTAGCCACGTGGTTATCAGGCCTTCTCATAATGTGACCGTACCATCTTAGTCTGGCCTCAGAGATTTTGTGGGTTATAGGGGTCACTTTGAAACTCCCTCGAAAGCATTCATTGCGCACTCGCCCGCCCAACGCAACATTCGCGTTGTATGCAGTCTGTATGTTGAGAGAGCAATCTCAACATACAGACTGCATACAATCTTCACAATATTGATGACGTCACGTAGGCTACGTTTTAAAGTAAGCATTTGCAAAATTCAACAGGCTTGCCAATGTTTCGGTGGCCGAGTGGTATAGGCATGAACTCAGATAACGTCAGACACATGGATTCCTTATCTGACACAGGTGCTTTTTCAAGTGCAATTTATGTAATACAATAAATTCCGCTCAAAAACTGCCTACAGAAAACACATAAAAATCTTTTTGAGTAATAACGTCACAGAAATATAAAGCCTCTTCGGTTACAGGGTACATAACATTGCATTTTGTTATCTTATTTTATCTTCCGCCCCGGCTCGAGATGTGTTTTAAATCCTATTTTATGTTGGCATCTAGACTTCGCAAGCTTGTAAATAAATAATCTAGCTAATTTTCCCGGTCTGCTTTCTGGATAGCCTTTATTGACTTGTGATGTGACGATATCGATAATTTCCATATTTCGGTAGACTGAAACTTATAATGAAAGTGAAACATTAAACTGCAGTGGTGACAGCGCATTGGCAGTGATATTGAAGCTAAGCAACCTACGGCACGGTCGTGTTTGGATGGGTGACCATTCCTACCATATAAGTGACGTACATCACATGCTTTGGAAGGCACGTTAAGCAGCTGGTGTCGGATTATATTGGCTGATATTAGTCGTTATGCCTAGTCCGAAGCCCTTTGAGCGGCTTGATCACATCTGACAGCAAGGTTAGTCGCTTGCCTTGCAAACATCCCTAAACTCTAACCGCACTGAGGCCTCATGGTGGATATGGCTCATATCACCTCATACTTAATGTGAGGCCTTTGCCAGCATTGAAAATAGACCTAAGCCACTCTTGCTGCTTTTATTCTTACACAATCTAACTGCTAGAACTTTATAAATTGTACTTGTAAAAAGCAACTTGGGCTGTAGACTAGGAATCGAACGCCGTGTCTTACGCTATAATATATGCATATATTAATTTACAAGTGCAATTTATATTTTTAAGTTTGTAAAGTGGCTAAACACTTTAAACCCAAAAATTAAATTATAAATTAGCTTCCTTCATCTACCGATAGTAAATATAAATATTTGTAAAAATATTTACTTCGGATATTGTGAGAGTAATCTTGCAACATTGATAATGTCACGCAGCCTACGCGTTAAAGTAAGCGCTTGCAAAATTCAAGAGGCTTGCTAACGAAACGGTGGCCGAGTGGTATAAGCATACGCCCGGATAGCGTAAGACACAGGGTTCGATTCGTCTGTAACCGCCAAAGTTGCTTTTTACAAGTGAAATTTATATTTTTAAGTTTGTATAGTGACAAAACACTATATAAACAAAAATGAAATTATAATGCTAGAACTTTCTTAATTGGTATTCAAGGCATAAAAATCTTAATGCATACATAATCGCAGTCAAGAAAAATTAAAACTAAGACATGCAACAAAAAAAAATAACTTAAAGTCTACCTAGCCAAAAACGAAACCATTTCCTTGAGGCAAAGAGGCTATGATGCTGGCTGCGTTGCCGCGTTGAATAGATATGCTAATCCTTTGAGCTAGGAACCAGCAAGCTTTATTATTGGCTGTTACAGAATTTAATTTTGGCGCAATTTTACCAAACAGCAATTTAGCAGAGGGTCCCCACGGCCCAAATGTTTCAACACCAAACGGCGCATACACATAATCACTTGCAAGTGAGAGGTACTTGCGACGCTTGGCGTTTTCAGCCACACCGCTGCTGTTCCAGCTTTAAGGGCTGATTCTCTGAGATGGGAGGGGGCCAAAGTAACGACACAAGTTGCACCCCAAACTAAGGCCCGACCCCGTTCCCAGTTGTATCTATTAATAATTGCATAATTGTACACTTTTGATAGTTTGCAATATCGATATTGTTTGTGTTGCAGTGGTTGCACCACTATAGTTGGCACGCCGAGGATATTAATATTTACTAAGATGGCACTGCATGCAATGTGTTCTGAATTATATGA
Organism: Pyrausta purpuralis; assembly: GCA_963924145.1. Lineage (NCBI taxonomy): Eukaryota > Metazoa > Arthropoda > Insecta > Lepidoptera > Crambidae > Pyrausta > Pyrausta purpuralis. The sequence goes on along the minus strand of OZ001663.1, from coordinate 5,490,083 downwards.
TTGCGACAGCCTAAATTTATTGTAGGTTAGAGTACTAAAACCTGCTTAACGCGTATGTCCTAATTTTATTTTTGCACAATTATTTTGTAATACTTATATTGTAAAACAACCAAATTTTTAATAACCATTTTGTCACATGGACTTTCATGATAGATAATCAAGTCACTAAATAATCGTCCAGTCGTCCACCGACAAAATGGTCAGACGACCTTATAAAGATCGGTTCTCCCTTGTTTTGTCGAACAACGTTTGATATAATTTCACTTCACAAACATTTAAAACATCTAATTTCATTTGATATAATTATTCGATTCCTATAATATTTATTTTATCTAATTTTGATTGACATAATTGTTCATGTAATATAATTTCATTTCATCGAATTTTCACTTTGTCTAATATCACATGACATAATGTTTGCTTGGCCTAATGAGTGCTTAATCTAATTTTTCTTTAACCGAAACTTTATAACTGAACTTAAATAATAACAAAGGGGGATGACATCAACAAAGGGGAATTCTGGCGCTCGGCGGCCGCTGCCGCGGCACGCTCGCTCGCCTTCGCGCGTTGTCGGATCACTGTTCTAACCTAACCTAACCTAGATGACACCAACAGAGGGGAGTTCTGGCGCTCGGCGGCCGCTGCCGCGGCATGCTCGCTTCCTTCGCTCGCCTTCGCGCGTTGTCGGATCACTGTTCTAACCTAACCTAACCTAGATGACACCAACAGAGGGGAGTTCTGGCGCCTCCCAGCCGACTCCGCGCCTACGCGATTTTAAATTACACTCTAGGGGTGTGGCAAACAAGACTGCGTGGAGTCGGTTTTGCACCGATTCGTTTCTGTCACTAACTTTTGTACCACAACTTAATGACTTTTTAATTTAATTTTAGGGTAAAATACTATTTAAAAGAAATAGCAATATGCGTAGTGAAATTATTCTAAATGAAATTCTGCTTTCTTCATAGTATGCCTAGTCAAATTATGCCAAATAAACATCATACTTAATAAACATTATGCTTAGCAAAAGTATGCAAAGTAAAATTTTGCCAAAGGTAATTATGCCTTATAAATTTCTGCTATTTTAAAAGTATGCCATTGTAAATTCGGGCATATAAATATTCGACCAAACAATAATTATGCTTACAGAAAATTCTGCCTGAATAATATTCGACTAAAGAAAATTATGCCAAGTGTGTTATGCCAAGTGACTTTCAGAGCAAAAAGATTCTGCCAGATAGAGGGAACCCGTTTATTAGATAGTAAAATAAATATGCGCCAGACGAGACACCTATTGTCTTGATTTAGAAATAAGTACTTCTAATAATAACTATCCGCGGCTTCTTTCTCTCTTTGTTTGCAATATTTAAAAAAAAAACTTATTTCAAGGGGTTCGGATACATGTAATATTTATAAAGGTAAAACATAAATATTATATTTGTTCCAAAAACGGAACGGGTCTTTAGTTTAATTTTTTATACATGACGTTTGTGACTACTGCTTTAATGTTTTCTGTTCTGTGATTCGAGATGTATTAATTTGTTTAATATGCTATTATTTATGTTTGCTATGCTTGAGACCGAGTGATATGGAACACTACTTGAAACAGAAATGTATTCCCTTTGAGCTGCTGAATCGAATATCCAATCAAAATTAAGTATCAATAAATAAATATATGTAAGAATACAAGACCACTGTTTTATGCAAATAGAAAAGGCGGTTTTAAGTTAAAACCACGATGTATTTTTAGATACTGAAGATTATTATGAAAAAAATGGTAATGCAGTGACAGCATTGATTAGAACCATGAATACGAGACATCAAAACAAATAGAAATCATATTTTCATTGAAAACGGAAAACCAATTTCGCTGACACAGCTAACCGCATACGATGACACCGTTCTAATACCAGACGGAAGCCGCTTATTATTAATTTTTAATCCGTGTATGTGACGTCACCCAATTGGAATTTGAACAGAACCCAATTTTACGGAGAATTCTATTCATGCCAGTCGTACATTGAAATGTGGGGAACCCTCGTCGCTGATGTCCATTTGATATGCGTTTAGCAGTTAATTTTGACGTTTTGACATGGGTTTTATCTCATGGTTTAAACATTTTGTTTGGCCTATTTTTAAGCCTTTTTCATTCAAAGTCTCCGTGGCACGAAGTAAAATACCCATTTAACAAAATCGCAAGAATATGAATCACTCTCTTAAAGTCATAGGTGGATCCGATTATGCATACTTTACTCGTAAGTAAAGGAATGAAGAGCAATGACATCATATTAACATTTATTAGACCAAAAAAAAATTAAAACTAAGACTTGCCTGACCAGCAAAATAAACTTAAAATCACCAAAAAATTTGAAGATATTTCCTTGTGACAACGAGGCGATAACTGCCTGCGTTTGAATAACTATTCTAATACTTTGAGCTACGAACCAAAATGTTTGATTGAGAAATGACAAAAACCGGCCAAGTGCGAGTCGGACTCGGGCACTGAGAGTTCCGTGCCAACTTTTACTGAATCAGGATATCCACTTGCTACCACTTAGTAATGGTCAGACAGACAGACGGACGGACGGACGGACGGACGGACGGACGGACGGACTGACGGACTGACGGACGGACGGACGGACGGACGGACGGACGGACAGAAAGACAGACAGACAGACAGACAGACAAGACAGACAGACAGGACAGACAGACAGACAGACAGGCAGACAGACAGACAGCCTTGACGAAACTATAAGGGTAGGCAGCCTTATCACTGAGTATTCGCAATCTCGTGCAGATAACATTTGGTTCAATAAATAATCAGATTTTTCACAATAGGTATTCTTAGTCCAGTTTATTCAGTCCGTTTGAGTATTATTAGTCCAGATTTCTTTCTTTGATATTCTTAGTCCAGATTATTAAATAATTTGTACAACTAAACACATCACAAATAGAGATTTATTTAACAGAACGATTGATGTTTCTGCGGAGCAAATGCTCATTGTAATATGTAGTTCCGGCTTGAGGAATTTCCTATCTTCGTTGTTTGCTAGTGTACGTATCAATCAGGGGTTTTGTTTTACTATAGCTTAAACACTATTCACTTTTTAACCTGCATTCCTTGATTATCATACAGGTCGAACTGAGAAACTCATTTTGCATGCAAACCGTTTGGACCGACTTTGATGCGGTTCTTAGTAAAATATTGGTTACAATAAGGAAAAAATTTAAGTTACTATTTAAGTTCATTTAGGGACATTGTAACTTAAACAATAGATAAACATGATGAAAAAAAAAATATTTTACGCTGCCTTTTGCCTGCTGGACTCAAATAACGCTAATAGGAAAAACAAACTCATTTGAAGTTGGTGCAAGATGTTAATTTTGACGGACAGCAGCAATCTACGTACGTTCACACATCATCAAAAATTAAATAAATTGTCATCCAACTTAATAAAATAAAAAGACAGAGTGCAGAAGTTCCACTTGCGTCAACCTGCAGTCAATCTTACCTAAGGTTTATACATGTCAAAGTGCATTTCTGTCTCTGTATAAAGAAAATAAACTATTGGCATCAAAGTTACAGTTTAGTACTCCTTTTTCGCGCAAGTGGCCCGAAGAATATTATAATTTTAAAAGTAATCTATGTTAATTTTTAAAGGCTTTTGTCACGATACAAACATAATAACATAAATTGCATTTGTTAAAAGCAACTGAGTCAAACAAGAAATCGAAACCTCTGTCTTACGCGATCCGGGTGCATGCCTATAGTAGTAGTAGTAGTCCCCCTAGCCGATTTCGACTACGGTGGCCAGTCACAATGACTAACTGACTGCGCGGGACATATAATAGTGCACAAGTGTGTGCGCAAAAACAGGTGCACTCTCTATTGCTTTTTCTCTCATAACCCGATGGGACAGCAATCTGACACAAACGAAGAGAATTCAGGCGCAGGACCAACGGCTTTACGTGCTTTTCCGAGGCAAGGGAGTGAAACACCGCCAACTTCCAAACTCAGAGCTACCCTAAAAATTTCTGAAAAGATACACTCAGGTATATGTTTTTGGTCCGACCCGAGATCGAACCCGGGACCTCTGGCGCAGCCATCGCTTTAAAGTGCGACCCTCTTACCGCTGCGCCACCGAGGCAGTTAAATGCCTATACCACTCTAAGTAACTGGCCACCGTAGTCGAAATCGGATAGGGGGACTATTATTATTACAATTGACTTGTTATCATAATGTACCTGTCTCATTGTAAAGGCAATAAACATTTTTTTATTTATTCATTCATTCAAGTCGCCGGCGGGCATTTTTGTTTTTTCTTGCAGAATGGCTGCACTAAAAAGTGGAGCTCCACTCAGAGGCGAACTTCCAAAGAAACGGTGACGTAATATGGGTACTGGATACGGCTCTTTATCTAATATTACATTACATTAACCTTTGCCTAGCATTGGCCAGCGATGTGGTGGACGTCCTACGCTGCAATGTAGGATGTCCACCGACAAGTGGACAGACGATCTCATTAAACTGGCAGGATCACACTGGATGCAGACCGCTCACCACCGGTTGCTGTGAAAAAAACATGGGGTAGGCCTGTTCAGCAGTGGACGTCTTTTGGCTGATAATGCTGATAATGGTGACATAACCCTTAAGCAGGCCGCGGACATGTGCATCCTACATAAATTTTTCGATGCTAGAGCCAGGTTTAAGCAGTAAAAAGCCCACAATTTGTCTCATTTTAATCCTTAATATATACTCTATCATTCCCAATTCGCCAACTTTGTGTATCCGAACGTGTGTGACACTGACTGCCATAATATGAGTTTCGACCGTAGTTTCGACTAACCGACAGACAGGGTATTTTCGGTAAATGTGCGTGATTTTTATCGATTATGGCTAAACTAAGAAAGCTGTGCGATTTTTTGATTTGTTGAAGATTTTAAGTTTTCCTAATTAGATTTACATTATTTTTGATCTCTTGCGGGATTTTATGAAAAAAGGAATATAAACATGTAGGCAACATATGACCTTAGCTGCTGTGGGAACTATACGTCCATTGCCTGTTTTTTTAATACCAGGTATTTTTCCTGTCGATTCTATGTATTATATACTTATATGAACTCCAATAAAATAACCCCTTTATTTTTTTAATTCGGTATAAATAAACGAAATTAAGATTAATTCACAAAAAATATATGTAGTGACGAGAAAAGGTAGTCCTTACCCAGGCACGGGGATTATGTTTTCCCAAAGTTTTTTTAGGGCTTATCAGTATTTTTTCGGGAATCTGTTGATGAGGAATGAAACAGGACATTATCATATTAAATTATATTGTAAAATCTAAATCTAAATGCAACTCTTAATTTCTTCCAGCAGTTTTCTGTGGCCTGAAAGGGTTTAATACTCATTATTTAATTATCACTAATTTAAATACGTATTAGCTGCCACGGTAGCGCAGCGGTTATAGGGTCACACTTTAAGGCAACGGCTGTGCCAGAGGTCCCGGGTTCGATCCCTGGGTCGGGCCAAAAATACTCTCCTGGGTTTTTGGAGATTAAAAGTTGGCGGTGTTTTACCCCCGTGCCTTGGAACGCACGTAAATCCGTTGGTCCTGCGCCTGATCTCACATCGGTCGTGTCAGACTGCTGTCCCATCGGGCTATGAGAGTGAGAGGAATAGAGAGTGCACCTGTGTTTGCGCACACACTTGTGCACTATAATATGTCCCGCGCAGTCGGTTAGTCGTTGTAACTGGCCACCGTAGTCGAAATCGACTAGGGGGACTATTATTATTATTAAATTAGTCCCTAATTAGAATTCTAAAACTTTATCACGCTATTTATTACTGTGATAAAAATCTACGATAAATGAATAATAAGAACCGAATGTGATATGAAAATTTAACTCCCATAAAGTGCTTGCTGGATAAAATATGTGCGATTTTCCCATGACATACGGAATATATAGGAATAACAAGGATTTTTTTCCTTTCAAATAGTTATTTGTCCCATAAACATGGGCGATGAAAATCTGTTGCCAAGGACTTTGGGGACCCAATCCATAGGACAAAAGAAACAGCCAATACATTAAGTTATTTTAGTCACTAAGTTTGTATGCAAAATCTCAATACCTTTATCTTTCTCTTCTTTTCTTTATAATATTTATACACAAAACTTCACTTATTAGTTTGGTCTAAATCCCAAATAGGACTTAGAGGGGGAAACGAAGTTCGCCGTACCCGCTAGTATCTATTTAAAAAAGAAGCTGACTGATTGACTGATTCATCACGCCCAGCTCAAAGACTTACTTTTGCAGAAATATGTAAAATATACGTAGACCAAAAACCGAATTTCAAATTTCATTTTTCGGAATTCCACATGTTAACTGTTATTTTTTGGAGCTTTATATTACCGCGATAGTTCAAGACCTAGTAAGGCTATTCAGGTACGAAAGTCTCGACATAAAACGTGACTTACAATGACTGTTTGTAAGTACAAGTAATATATTATAATTACTGAGAAATCAAGCCCAGAAATTTATTGTTTCTGAGTGTAAGATGATGATTATTGTCAGTTATTACAATAAAAATCAATCATGATAAGCAATCAAAACTTATTACACAACGACACTAATGTGATTTAGTTATTTTTTGCGAAAACTGAGTTTGAGAATTCCACGCTCACAGAATTTGACAGTAGGTATCTGTACGGTAATTTAAGGTTTACGGAAGTTACGTTACTTTCAGTCATTTTACAACACCAATCCTGAACATAATTAGCCGTGGCTGGTAATTTTTAGTACATGTTAGGAGATGATATGTGAATTGTTCTTAATGGATTCAGGAATCTACCGTCAACTTAGTTAAACAAACAAAATTAAATTTATGCTGATCGAAATGATGCTAAAGACAATTATGGTAAGTTAAAGTTATGCCAATAAAACCATTTCATCATTTGACCACATCATTGGGTGTAGAACATTCTGCTTATTGCTGCTGCACAATTTATGCGAAAAGTGTTTATGCTGCAACTGTTATGCCAAACTAAATTATGGACGAAGAGAGTACGTAACCGAAAGGGTTTAGGCAATTACGCATATTAAGTTTTATTGTATTTTTGCAATTACTGTTTTTTATTAGTTTTTGGATCACACTTTTATCGACCCGGTAGAATTTTTTTAAAGTTCATATGACAAACATTCAACATTTTCAACGACGAATTAAAAAAAAGTCAGCCTGTTTGTTCCTACCTTGGCTTTGCCTAAACTAAGACATGATTGTAACATACGGCCCTTGGACTCCCTTTACTCTTGATCTACTCTAAATATATCCGAATTTTCCATTTGTTTCCGACGTAACTTTATATTGTTTAGGTGCAATATGTGTTAGTAGCGTTGGGGACAAAAAGTAATTCTATTTTCCGTGTTTATGTGTGACTCAACATTATTTCTATATCCTGCTTTGACAGCGCTATGATTGAAGATTTTCCTTTATTAGTTGCATTGTTAGTTATATTATTATAATTATCTACGTGCATTTTACAATTTTCGTGGATCCACATTAGTGATGGTATGAAAATCATGATACAAAAAATATATGGCGCGAATAATATGTTTGTAACATTGTAGAAAACCAGTTTCAACGCCATGTTGTGTTGGTATCATAATTTTACTAAGTTTATGTTTATGCGAAAACAATTAATAAACTAACTGAACTTACTTTTATTTAGCTTATCCTTCGGCCTGTAAATAACCCTGAAATTGAACGCTTAAAAACGGAAAAGGTTTCCGAGAGTGAAATGCGAATGTCAATTGCAGCAGAATCCTTTTTTTTGTTTTAAAACTGCCCCTCACAATGACGGGAAAATTAGCAGCGAATGGCTATTCTCCATTTGCACGTGTCATGAACACAGTCGGATACACAAAACTTTTTTATAGTATATAGGGGTTAAAATTACCAATTGCTACTCGGAAGGGAGTGCTTTTTAATCTGTAGCTAGCAGATTTGATATAAACGTATATGCCTTTAGTTTTAAATGAAACTTCGTCACGGATGTGTTTATCAACCGTCTTTTGTTATACTTTTGTATACGCGACCGCCGGCGATCTTTAGATCCGTGAGCGTACTGCAGTAAAACATTATGGAAAATATGCTTTTCATTTTGATTAACTTAAAAGGAGAAGATGGTGAATAACAACAGTAAAAATACACTCTGTATTTTTAAGTAGCGCAATCGAGCCCAATATACTTAGTAAGCTAACTTAGGTGATTGTCTTAACTATTCAGGGTAAATTACTTACTCAATGGTCAAAACCAAAACGTTTTATAACTAAGGTACACTCTATCAATTCTCGTAAAAATACTTTGTAATCGCAGCAAGAATAGGTACAGTGGCCAGTACATCAGGTTACCAACTTTTGTTGCAAACTAGCTCTTATTACACCTGAATAAAACACCGCAGTTTATACCTTGACGTGCTGTTGTTTGTACTTAGATTCTCCTTCCTCTTGAAATATAACCGAAAATTGGATTAAAATTTGTGACAATAAACATGGCTTTGAGCGTAATTGTATGGAAAGCGAAACAGACAAACGCAATTATGAATTCATAATTGTTGGTTTTGTTTAGGTTTGTATCACTCCCTTGTTTCGTATTGAACAATGTTTGAGAAGTTGGGAAAGTTTTGATGACGTTAGCTTTTGGGAGATTCGTTTAAAGTTGTGAATTAGAGGTGCGAAATTTATTTTTGTATTTCTTTTGATGAGTAGCACAACGTGACTGACTACAACTGTAGACTCATACAGCGACAAATTACAATTTATAATGTATAACCTACGGCCACATACTATGGTATAAATACAACTCTACTAATACTCTAACTGATGTTAATTACTGACCGTCATCTATACTAATATTTTAACGCTAAAGAGTTTACTTGTTTGTTCGCGGTAATCTAAAGAACTACTGAACCGATTTAGGAAAATATTTTTGTGTTGGACAGCTTATTAATCGAGGAAGGCTTTAGGCTAAACATCACTTTAGACATTTAGTATTATGTAGTATGTTTGTGCAAAGAGTTCTGTATATTGAAAAAAAAAACGTTAAAATAATGTATGCCTTTTTTGTACATGGTCCAATACCATAAGTCCAGTACCTTTATCTTATCCACTTCTTTGCTACCAATACCCTTTTATACTTTTTGACGGCATATTTATTTGATTCAGACATACCTAGGGGATTTTTTATCAGTACCGATTTTTTCTGTAAAAATTCCACTGATGAATATGAACAACTTTTGCGATGGGATATAGTGAAATCGAGAAAAAAAACAGCTGTTCCATACATTTTTTTTTTCTATAACGTTTTTGGAATATAAACTTAAGATACCTACCTTAAGTGCGTTTTCACATTAGAGCGACAGCAGTGCGTCTCTCTAATGTGAAGAACTTACTGCTGTCATTTTATGTATGAAATTGACAGCAGCGCGACTGCCGCGCAACCGTCGCGCTGCAAAAGACACCTAAGTGTGAAAGCACTCTTACTTTCAAGCATCTATTTTATTTGTTTTGATAGGATTGCATACCTAAATTAGAGTAACCAATCAAATCATGTTTTAAATCGAGAGTTTTCAAAACTTTATTACACAAATCGTACTAAATTATAATCTGAAATGTTCCGCCTCAAATATTCATCGATATCATCATAACTTTGCAAAACAGTCTGCGGAACTTAACGTTGCTATTACGGAATTACTGCATTAAATAAACAACTCCAACATGTTGCCTGCTTCAAGTGGCGACCACAGTTCACTTTTAATAGAGTAACATGATTAAAATACTACAACAGGTGGCATTCTAAATGCTATAGAGCTGTCACGAAGACAAACAAAACACCCTTAAAAACTGTATTAAAAGCATAAAATAACGCATTTACTATCTACTTAGGAGAAACAAATTCATTTGCAGTTTCGACGACCTCCGTGGTGTATCGGCTAAGCACGCTGGTTGCAAGTCATCGCCGCTCCGAGGTCCCGGTTTCGATTCCCGGTCGGTTCAATATAGAAATCAAAATTTTCTATATTGTCTCGGGTCTTGGATTTGTGGTACCACAACGGTACCACAACGGTACCACAAATCAGACACAATAATTTACATAGCACATTTAGCTACTTACTTTGGGATCAGAACAATGTATGTGATTGGTGTCCAATATTTATTTATTTATATTTCTAGTTGAATCATGATGAATTCAACAATGAAGTATGTGGCAGATAAAGGTAACCAGAACTTATTCAGTAGACCGTCAAACTATAAAAAATATGTTTTCCGTTACAGAGCCGGAAAGTACAAAGTACACATCAGGTACTTTGCATGTGCTGTTTTATGCAGGATGCTGTTTAGTATTATATGCGTTTTAGTGCTTATACATATTCACACGGACATCTCGTTTGCAGTGACCTTCTAAAACCAGATACCTGTTTTTTACTATTTACAGTTCAACTTCTGAAATGACAGTATGCACAAACACAGCAATCACCATCGCAACGCTGTGAAATATAGAAATATATATTGCGCGAATATACAGCTATTGATCACAGCCGTTGATGGACAGCCGTACCTAGGAAAACTGCCATGTAAACACAATATTTTTTTTACTGGATCTAGTAATGCAGCAATCCCGTAAAACTGGAATGCCGTGGAAAACACCCCGCATTAACTCACTTTGAGGTAGGGAGTCACGAAAGTAGTGTCTAGCACACGTTCCGGTGGTGATTATTTTCGATACGTAGAGGTAATTTCTTTTCTTGCTGGTGTTTATTAGGGGTCTACCTTGTTTCGCAGAATTTTTATTGTCATCATTTTATTTGGCATATCACCAAATAGCATAAACTTCCTTTCGCAGAACATCAATTAGCATTCACGCATTTATCAGACGTTCAAAACGCATAATTGTGTAAGCTAGAATCATCTTTAGTTAGAAATTTAATATCCATAATAGTCTTAAAGCAGAATCATCCTAACGCAGAAAGTTCACAGATAGAATCGTCTTGTGGCATACAATTCGTATATATAGTCATTAATAGGCAGAATCATCCTATCGCAGAAAGTTCACAGTTCGAATCGTCTTTTGGCAGATTTTTCATATTTAATATTCTCCTATAAACCTTTTTTTTTCCCAATCTTTATTTATTTTGGGGCTTTTGATACATCACATGCCAGCCCCATCGTACCTTAATCTATTTTATACATAGAGTAAACACGGACAGTTGCGCAGGTAGAAGGAATTCAAGGTTTCAGAAATACGTTTGCTAAACATTTCGCAGCCTCAGATGTAGGGTCAGATATTTTTTTAATGAATGCACCTACATCGTACATGTTTATATTGAACTTCTAAATCATTGAATCCCTCCCACAACGATATTTCTCACATTCGACAAGAATATGTTGGACGTCGTCAATAGTGCCACAAATATCACAATTTGGGGAAGGGACCTTCCTCATAAGGAATGCAAATTTATTTGACGGATAATGTCCAGAACGCAATCTGTGCAGTACAACAATGTGTTTTCTGCTTAAACTATTGTGATAGAACCACTGATACCGAGGAAGCTGACACTGGATCGTTTTGAACCAAATCCCTTTTTCAACACTTCTTTTGTCAAAATATTTATGAATTTGATATAGCATAGTTTTTTAAATTTAGGTATTATATCAGTGTAATATGGTAAGACGTTAAAATTAATACCAACAGTGCAAGCCATTTTGGCTAGTCTGTCAGCTTCCTCATTACCACTTAATCCTACGTGGGATGGAATCCATTGCAATCTCCGATTTATGCCTCTATCGTTTCTTAGCTTTAGTATCATTTTCAAGACGTCATAGGCTATCGGAGCACCTCTGCTATATCCAGAGGCACACCGAGCCACATGTTGAAGAGCACTCTTGCTGTCTGTCAGAATGACACAGTGGGTTAAGCTTTGACTTTCAATATATTTTAATGCTTCCGAGATGGCAATGAGTTCCACCGTCATAATTGAAACTGTTGCATCAATTTTAAACAGTGCTGATTTGCCTCTAACAGGGTCAATATAAGCTGCTCCTAGCCCGTCATTATTCTTTGAACCGTCAGTGAACACTTTCGCCCAACCAGTGTATTTTACCAATAATTCTCTTAAAATTTCAAATTTTATACATAATTTAGATCTTTTTTAGCTTTCCTAATACAATCTAATTCACAAAATATAATATCACTTATTCTTATGCTGTTTACCCATGTATCTAAGTTAAACATCTCTATAGGATTTGAACTGAACATATTGATAATTTTACATTCTCTGTAGACTGTCCAAAGTAAAGGTTTTTTAACTCTCTGCCAATAATTATCAAAACTGGTTGAGCAAAGATCGTTCAAGAGTTTTATGGTTAAATTGTCCGACAGTGACATATTTTTAATGCAGTACTTATATGCAAGATACAATCTCCTCAAACCTAAAGGTGGTATGCCTATTTCACACTCCATGACATGAATCGGTGTACTTCTTATAAAACCTCCGATAACCCTTAATGCTTGATTTTGAATCCGATCAAGTTTTTATAAATTAGTTTTGGCACTGTTGTCGTAGAGAAAGCAGCCATAATCAAGCCGACTTCTAATTAATGATATATATAAAGATCGCATATGGTTAGGATGGAGACCCCATCCCGATCCTGACAGCACCTTTAAAATATTTAGGAACTTTAGGGTTTTTTCCGCAGTTTCATTAACATGTTTGTTCCATCGCAAACATGCATCCAGCCACATACCTAGGTATTTAACGTTTCTCTGTGCCTCTATCGTTTGCTCATTAATTTTAATCATAATTTGTTTCCTCCTAAAGCCCCTACTAAATAAACATATTTTAGTTTTATTTGCAGATAATCGAAGACCAATGTTATCTAACAAATAAATCATGTTATTAATTGCTGATTGTAATTCCATTTCGCATTTTAATAAATCTTTGCTACTTATATATAATACATAGTCATCAGCGTATTGTAAGATCATGACATTAGAAATTTGGCGACATACGTGGTGAGTTACTATATTAAATAACAAGGGAGAAATAGGGTCTCCTTGCGCTAATCCTACTCTAGCATGTGGACACCAATACTCTTTAGGTTTAAATTTATTAGTAGGATTCGTGCATAATTTGATTAAAGGGATACTTTTATTGGATGCATGATAAATTTTGTCCAAAAAGAAATCGTAGTATTCTTGAATATTGTTAGCAGTACAATTAGAGCTGTCAAAATTAAAAAAAGAGTCTTTAAGTTCCTTTTTATATGCAATCCAATCTGCTTGTTTAAAATATCTCCTTACAGTAAAATCAAGGCTATCATTAAAATTCAATGTCATTTTAATGATTAGATGATCGCTACCTAAGTTTTCGTTAGGAACTTGCCAATTAAAAAATATCACTATATCAGACGACAAAAAAGAAATATCAGGGGAAGATTTCTGCAGTGTACCGTGAACTAATTTTACCCTAGTATGTTCTCCGTTGTTCAATGACGAAAAACCATGTTCCAATGCTGAATCAAATAGTTGAAGGCCTCTTTGATCGTTTTTAACAGACCAATTACAATGATGTCCATTAAAATCTCCTGCAATTAATGTTTTCCTTGAAGCTAGGCTAAAAATGTTATCCCAATCTGACTGATTTGTACGCACTGTTGATGGACAGTAGATGGATATTATATTTTCTAAATATTTACAATTAAATAGTTTCACATATAATGCTTCTATACCCGGATTAATGTTATTGATGGAACAAACCTGTATACTTAAAGATTTATGAGCAATCACAGCTACTCCTCCATAAGCGTCGTATCTGTCCTTACGATAGATGTTGTAACTGCGAAGATGGATTGGGATGTCTTCTTCCAATCACGTTTCACTAAGTATTACTATATGCACTTTTTCCTTATTTAATAAAGCGTCAAAGTCTACTAATTTAGGCCGCACACTTTGTGAGTTCCACTGTAGAATATTAATAAACTGTCTACCCATCAAATGTTTTATATAAGCGTTCAGCTAAATCTCCGACAGAAAACAAATTAAGTACAACTGATTTACATTCGTCAACTATTACTTGCACAGAAAGTATCTTGTTTTCAAACTTATCCTAAGACAAAATAATATTTTTCAATTTTAAAATTAAATTCCATAAATCAAATTTCCTTTCTCTTCTTTTAGCTGAATCTTCTGTTGTTTCTCGCCTTGTTTCTACATATTCTGGTCCTTCGTTCTCGCTCTCCATCGGAATACAATGTGTAATTTCTATACGATTTCCTTTTAGACTTTTATTTTTATTCTTTCTCTGAGTTGAGCTTTTCTTATAAGTAGATGTTTCTTCTTTATCTTCTTGAATTTTGGCAGTTTCTTGAAGGATTTGACTGTACGTTCTCACATCTTGATTAGCGCTAGATGATGTAGTAGATGAGATAGGGGTATGTACGCTACTTACAGTTTTGTTCAATTGCAGATTATTATTCTTATTGTTTTGTAAGTAGAATTCTAAAGCTTTTTTGTAAGTCACATCTTTTTCGCTCATTAAACGACGTATTTCCTTTTCTTTGATGAAAATCGGGCAAGTTTTATTCAATGCCATATGTGGACCTTTACAGTTTATGCACCTGAAATCTTCAGTTTCACAGTTACTGTGTTCTCCACTACATTTAGGGCAATAGGTTTTATTAACAGAACAGAATTTCTTTGTGTGGCCAAATTTCCAGCACGCCGAACATTGAGTAACTGGAAACACGAATTTTTCCACCAAGAAGTTAATGCCATAAGCTTCGATGACTCGCGGAATCGATACACTTTTAAAACATAAGCGTACAGTTTCAGAATCTACCCATTTGTTCTCAAAGTTTAATCGCTTCATTCTTTTAGCTGATATTATATCGCAAGGAGCATTCAGGTTTTCTAAAATCTCTTTTTCACTTATATCTAAGTCTACTCCTCTTATTATGCCATACGAGAAAGAACTGTGGTCAGTAAACTGAGCTCTTATGTCTAATTCGGACAGCTTCTTACTTTCTACCAGTTTTTGAGCTTGATGTTTCTCACTAAATGATATAAATAGCCTATAAGGACTTTTATATTTTATCTTACAAATGTTTTGTATACCTTCATTTCTAGAAGTCGAGCCAAAGCCATTTGTTTCGGTAACATTTGAGTCGAAAACAAGCACACTACATTCTTATCTCCCTCTAACTCATCTATTTTTTCTTGTGTTTCTTTATTGTTTTCATCATAAGGGTTACCTGACTCACTTCTTATCAATCTCTTCGGTTTCCGGCGAACGCCTGTTATGAATCCTTCTTCACTACTTTCTTCACTTTCCCTCCTTCTTTTTTCTCTCGTTAATTCGTATAATTCCCTTTCACATTCATTTAATATTTCGGTATCACTTTTGTCCTTATCGCCCACATCATCCTCTTCCATTTTTAAAAGGTGGGTAGTTTACAAAAATAAAACTCCAAAATCGTACGGATCACTGCTACGTGCGTTCGCTATCGCGTCCTGCGCGCAACTGCTCCTATAAACCTTAATTTCTCTGTGTATCCCAAGTAGTTCTATCTCAGCAATACTAACATACAACATGCATGGCAAATCAAACATACAGCATGCAAGCAAGCATTCAGCATGCAAGCAAGCAAGCAAAGCATGCAGCAAGCAAGCAAGCATGCAGCAAGCAAGCAAGCAAGCATGCAGCATGCAAGCAAGCATGCAGCATGCAAGCAAGCAACAGCTTGCATGCAGCATGCAAGCATGCAACATGCATGGTTTCTGTCGCGGCTTCGGCGCTGCGGGGCTCCGGCAGTCCCACGCGAGCTCATCGTCGCAGATGGTTTTCGCTCACCACCGCAGCTTCGGCTTGCTGGCCGGCTTCGCCGGCCAGCCTCAGCCGCGGTGGCGTGCTTTCAAACCACCTGCTCCTCAGCTCGCGGGCTGCCTCGCCCCTCCGCGCCTACGCGATTTTAAATTACACTCTAGGGGTGTGGCAAACAAGACTGCGTGGAGTCGGTTTTGCACCGATTCGTTTCTGTCACTAACTTTTGTACCACAACTTAATGACTTTTTAATTTAATTTTAGGGTAAAATACTATTTAAAAGAAATAGCAATATGCGTAGTGAAATTATTCTAAATGAAATTCTGCTTTCTTCATAGTATGCCTAGTCAAATTATGCCAAATAAACATCATACTTAATAAACATTATGCTTAGCAAAAGTATGCAAAGTAAAATTTTGCCAAAGGTAATTTATGCCTTATAAATTTCTGCTATTTTAAAAGTATGCCATTGTAAATTCGGGCATATAAATATTCGACCAAACAATAATTATGCTTACAGAAAATTCTGCCTGAATAATATTCGACTAAAGAAAATTATGCCAAGTGTGTTATGCCAAGTGACTTTCGGAGCAAAAAGATTTTGCCAGATAGAGGGAACCCGTTTATTAGATCGTAAAATAAATATGCGCCAGACAAGACACCTATTGTCTTGATTTAGAAATAAGTACTTCTAATAATAACTATCCGCGGCTTCTTTCTCTCTTTGTTTGCAATATTTAAAAAAAAACTTATTTCAAGGGGTTCGGATACATGTAATATTTATAAAGGTAAAACATAAATATTATATTTGTTCCAAAAACGGAACGGGTCTTTAGTTTAATTTTTTACACATGACATTTGGGACTACTGCTTTAATGTTTTCTGTTCTGTGATTCGAGATGTATTAATTTGTTTAATATGCTATTATTTATGTTTGCTATGCTTGAGACCGAGTGATATGGAACACTACTTGAAACAGAAATGTATTCCCTTTGAGCTGCTGAATCGAATATCCAATTAAAATTAAGTATCAATAAATAAATATATGTAAGAATACAAGACCACTGTTTTATGCAAATAGAAAAGGCGGTTTTAAGTTAAAACCACGATGTATTTTTAGATACTGAAGATTATTATGAAAAAAATGGTAATGCAGTGACAGCATTGATTAGAACCATGAATACGAGACATCAAAACAAATAGAAATCATATTTTCATTGAAAACGGAAAACCAATTTCGCTGACACAGCTAACCGCATACGATGACACCGTTCTAATACCAGACGGAAGCCGCTTATTATTAATTTTTAATCCGTGTAAAAAATTGGAATTTGAACAGAACCCAATTTTACGGAGAATTCTAATTATGCCAGTCGTACATTGAAATGTGGGGAACCCTCGTCGCTGATGTCCATTTGATATGCGTTTAGCAGTTAATTTTGACGTTTTGATATGGGTTTTATCTCATGGTTTAAAAATTTTGTTTGGCCTATTTTTAATCCTTTTTCATTCAAAGTCTCCGTGGCACCAAGTAAAATACCCATTTAACAAAATCGCAAGAATATGAATCACTCTCTTAAAGTCATAGGTGGATCCGATTATGCATACTTTACTCGTAAGTATAGGAATGTAGAGCAATGACATCATATTAACATTTATTAAACCAAAAAAAATTAAAACTAAGACTTGCCTGACCAGCAAAATAAACTTAAAACCACCAAAAAAATGAAGATATTTCCTTGTGACAACGAGGCGATAACTGCCTGCGTTTAAATAACTATTCTTATCCTTTGAGCTACGAACTAAAATGTTTGATTGAGAAATGACAAAAACCGGCCAAGTGCGAGTCGGACTCGCGCACTGAGGGTTCCGTGCCAACTTTAACTGAATTAGGAAATCCACTTACTTCCACTTAGTAAAATACCACAATATTTTGTTGACAGCAGATATAACTTTGTTTTCCACAGTGTTTGTATGAAGTACAAAGTTATATTTGCGGTTGTTGAAAATGTGCTATCTCAAAAACTTTTCGTTCGATCTCGTCCAAACCAATTTTCTTAAGAAATTTGTATTTGTTAAGATCTACATTATATATCTTTTTCAAAGTTTTTACTCCCTTAGTTTAGAAGTTAGATGGGGGGGGGGGGGGGGTGGGGGGACGCCCATTTTACCACTTTGGAAGCGTCTAGCAATGAAACGGTAGACTTAAAAAGAAAATGGTTTTAGGAACATGTATGTCATTTTAAAAGACCTATCCATAGATACCCCACACGTATAGGTTTTTGTATGAGAATCGTAAAGCGGTTAACACAATACATATTCCTACCAAATTTCAACAGTGTGATGCTTAAAGTTACAGAATAAAATGGCTGTGACATACGGACGGACAGACAGACAGACAGACTTGACGAAACTATAACGGTTCCGTTTTTTGCTATTCGGCTACGGAACCCTAAAAATGTGAATACACTGCAAGAATTAATCCGACCATAGCTGGCTTGAGTTAAAACAAATAACCAAATAAGTGAACAAATATCAAGTTATTAATTCGCTGTTAATAGCTCAAGAAATTTTCGCAACCTACTTGCCTGTTCTCGAATTGTTAATATATCATGGCGAGTCGTATTTCGATTTCGCGATATCATTTCTGGGGTAAAATTAATGAAGGGAATCAAACAATCAACGTTACAGAAAGTAATGTAATTAGCGACTACACAGAAGCAATATCAGTATTGCTTTGGATTGAGGTATAGGGGTGGGAAACGAGATTAGATATCATTTGGTGTTAGCGGCTAGCACTCCTGACTACTATGCCTGCTGTCGCGGGTTCAATTCCCCTTTGCAGGGCAACTGTTTGTGTAATGAGCACGAGAGATGAGTTTTTTATTAAAGTCATGGTTGTTTATTATGTATTAAAATGTTAATGGGAGACGCCCCCGATATGAACGTTGTCTGATATTCGTGACACGAGGATGAATATTCCTTACTTCGAAACCAATACAATTGGTGTGTTTTCCGACGCATATTTATTTATTTAAATGTACAATTTAGGCAGCCTTATCGCTGAGTATTCGCAATCTCTTGCAGATAACATTTGGATAAATAAATAATTAGATTTTTAACCGACTTCAAAAAAGGAGGAGGTTATCAATTCGACTGTATGTTTTTTTGTATGTTTGTTACCTCATATCTCAGTCGTTAGTCGACCGATTCGAAATTTTTTTTCGCCTAGAAGATTTTCTTCGAAAATTTAGAGGGTGTACCTTCTAGTTGGTCCCATTGTTGCCGATTTAGGATCTGAAGATGGGATCTTGGTGTAATCGAGGGAAACCCTCAAATTTTAAAGGCACATATAATATTGATTTACTAAAATCTTAATGTTGACGTATTGTTACGTCTGATAGTCCACATCTTGTGGGGCTGAGCTGATGGTGGAACTCCTTAACGCTTAGGAGTTCAGTAATTATAATGACGGAACATATGATAAGTAGTTTGTAGCTTCTTAAGGAACAGAGTTTTAAGGCGCAACTTCCCTCCCCCCCCCTCTCTTGTAAACTCTATAAATGGAGAAATAAAATTAACTTTAAAAAAGTCAAAACCAACTTCAAAACCAAGATGCACTAAAAAGTCTTATATAAACTCTTGAAATTGAAAGGAAAGGAATCCATTTTAGGAAAACAATTTCTTTTTGGAGTCGGTGCCATCACTTTGAAAATTCAGCCTCACCTGTCGCAGCACCGACTCCAAAAAGAAATTGTTTCCCTAAAATGGATTCCTTTCCTTTCAATTTTTAAGAGTTTATTTAAGACTTTTTAGTGCATTTTGGTTTTGAAGTCGGTTTTGACTTTTTTAAAGTTTTTTTTTTACAATAGGTATTCTTAGTCCAGTTTATTCAGTCCGTTTGAGTATAGCTTTATAATGTGTATTACAGCTACATTTCAATTAGTTTTTAGAAAATCAATCAACCGGTTTCTTAAAGGATTTAACCAGCTTTAAAAAATCTGCTTTATCAGATTATTAAATAATTTGGCTACAACTAAGCACATGGCTAATAGAGATTTATTTGCCAGAACGATAAATGTTACTGCGGAGCAAATGCTTAGCGTAATACGTCATTCGGGCTTGACGGATTTCCCATCTTCGTTGTTTGCTAGCGTATGTATCAATAAGGGGTTTTGTTTTACTATAGCTTAAACACTACTCACTGTTTAACCTGCATTCCTTGATTATCATACAGGTTGAACTGAGAAACTCCTTTTGCTTGCAAACCGTTTGAGTATGTTTGTCCGCGAATATCTCGCGTTTGACTGGACCGACTTTGATGCGGTTCTTAGTAAAGTATTGGTTACACTAAGGAAAAAGTTTAAGTAACTATTTAAGTTCATTCAGGTACATTGTAACTTAAACAATAGATAAAAATGATGAAAAAAAAAATGTTTTACGCTGCCTTTTGTCTGCTGGACTCAAATAACGCTAATAGGAAAAACAAACTCATTTGAAGTTGGTGCAAGATGTTAATTTTGACGGACAGCAGCAATCTACGTACGTTCACACATCATCAAAAATTTAATTAAATTTTCATCCAACTTAATAAAATAAAAAGACAGAGTGCAGAAGTTCCACTTGCGTCAACCTGCAGTCAATCTTACCTAAGGTTTATACATGTCAAAGTGCATTTCTGTCTCTGTATAAAGAAAATAAACTATTGGCATCAAAGTTACAGTTTAGTACCCCTTTTTCGCGCAAGTGGCCCGAAGAATAATATAATATTAAAAGTAATCCATGTTAATTTTTAAAGGCTTTTGTCACGATACTAACATAATAACATAAATTGCATTTGTTAAAAGCAACTGAGTCAAACAAGAAATCGAAACCTTTGTCTTACGCGATCCGGGTGCATGCCTATAGTAGTAGTAGGAGTCCCCCTAGCCGATTTCGACTACGGTGGCCAGTCACAATGACTAACTGACTGCGCGGGACATATAATAGTGCACAAGTGTGTGCGCAAAAACAGGTGCACTCTCTATTGCTTTTACTGTAAAGCCGTTGGTCCTGACCAACGGCTTTACGTGCTTTTTTCGAGGCAAGGGGGTGAAACGCCGCCAACTTCCAAACTCAGGGCTACTCTAAAAATTTCTGAAAAGAAACACTCAGGTATATGTTTTTGGCCCGACCCGAGATCGAACCCGGGACCTCTGGCGCAGCCATCGCTTTAAAGTGCGACCCTCTTACCACTGCGCCACCGAGGCAGTTAAATGCCTATACCACTCTAAGCACCATAAGTTGAGAGAGCTTCTTCTTTCTTTTGCCTCGCCTTATTCTGTTAGGCAGAGTCGGCCCTCCCAATCAATCATCCGACGCCGTTTATTCCATCTTGAGCGTCTTGCTCTTGGAGTCCTAATACCTACTGAAATGTCCATTTGGACATTTTTTCATCCAGATGGTATGGTGTCTTCCCCTTTTCATTGTAACAATGGAAAGGCACACTTTTAGCCACGTGTTTATCAGGCCTTCTCATAATGTGACCGTATCATCTTAGTCTGGCCTCAGAAATTTTGTGGGTTATAGCGGTCACTTTGAAACTCCCTCGAAAGCATTCATTGCGCACTCGCCCGCCCAACGCAACATACGCATCTCCGTTGTATGCAGTCTGTATGTTGAGAGAGCAATCTCAACATACAGACTGCATACAATCTTCACAATATTGATGACGTCACGTAGGCTACGTTTTAAAGTAAGCATTTGCAAAATTCAACAGGCTTGCCAATGTTTCGGTGGCCGAGTGGTATAAGCATGCACTTAGATAACGTCAGACACATGGATTCCTTATCTGACACAGGTGCTTTTCTATACAATAAATTCCGCTTAAAAACTGCCTACAGAAAACACATAAAAAACTTTTTGAGTAATAACGTCACAGAAATATAAAGCCTCTTCGGTTATAGGGTACATAACATTGCATTTTGTTTTCTTATTTTATCTTCCGCCGCGGCTCGAGATGTGTTTTAAATCCTATTTTATGTGGGCATCTAGACTTCGCAAGCTTGTAAATAAATAATCTAGCTAATTTTCCCGGTCTGCTTTCTGGATAGCCTTTATTGACTTGTGATGTGACGATATCGATAATTTCCATATTTCGGTAAACTGAAACTTATAATGAAAGTGGTATACATTAAACTGCAGTGGTGACAGCGCATTGGCAGTGATATTGAAGCTAAGCAACCTACGGCACGGTCGTGTTTGGATGGGTGACCATTCCTACCATATAAGTGACGTACATCACATGCTTTGGAAGGAACGTTAAGCAGCTGGTGTCGGATAATATCGGCTGATATTAGTCGTTAAGCCTAGTCCGAAGCCCTTTGGGCGGCTTGATAACATCTGACAGCAAGGTTAGTCGCTTGCCTTGCAAACATCCCTAAACTCCAACCGCACTGAGGCCTCATGGTGGATATGGCTAATATCACCTCATACTTAATGTGAGGCCTTTGCCATCATTGAAAATAGACCTCTCTTGCTGCTTTTATTATTACACAATCTAACTGCTAGAACTTTATAAATTGTACTTGTAAAAAGCAACTTGGGCTGTGATAGACGAGGAATCGAACGCCGTGTCTTACGCTGTAATATATGCATATATTAATTTACAAGTGCAATTTATATGATTAAGTTTGTAAAGTGACTAAACACTTTAAACCCAAAAATGAAATTACAAATTAGCTTCCTTCATCTACCGATAGTAAATATAAATATAAATATTTGTAAAAATATTTACTTCGGATATTGTGAGAGTAATCTCGCAACATTGATAATGTCACGCAGCCTACGCGTAAAAGTAAGCGCTTGCAAAATTCAAGAGGCTTTCTAACGTGACGGTGGCCGAGTGGTATAATCATACGCCCGGATAGCGTAAGACACAGGGTTCGATTCGTCTGTCACCGCCAGTTGCTTTTTACAAGTGCAATTTGTATTATTAAGTTTGTATAGTGACAAAACACTATATAAACAAAAATGAAATTATAATGCTAGAACTTTCTTTATTGGTATTCAAGGCATAAAAATCTTAATGCATACATAATCGCAGTCAAGAAAATTTAAAACTAAGACATGTAACATAAAAAAAATAACTTAAAGTCTACCTATTCAAAAACGAAACCATTTCCTTGAGGCAAGGAGGCTATGATGCTGGCTGCGTTGCCGCGTTGAATAACTATGCTAATCCTTTGAGCTAGGAACCAGCAAGCTTTATTATTGGCTGTTACAGAATTTAATTTTGGCGCAATTTTACCAAACAGCAATTTAGCAGAGGGTCCCCACGGCCCAAATGTTTCAACACCAATCGGCGCTCCGCTGCTGCTCCAGCTTTAAGGGCTGATTCTCTGAGTTCTCTGTGAGATGGGAGGGGGCCAAAGTATCGACACAAGTTGCATCCCAAACTAAGGCCCGACCCCGTTCCCAGTTGTATCTATTAATAATTTCATAATTGTACACTGTTGATAGTTTGCAATATCGATATTGTTTGTGTTGCAGTGGTTGCACCACTATAGTTGGCACGCCGAGGATATTAATATTTACTAAGATGGCACTGCATGCAATGTGTTCTGAATTATACGATTACGACAGCCTACATTTATTGTAGGTTAGAGTACTAAAACCTGCTTAACGCGTATGTCCTAATTTTATGCAAAATTATTTTGTAATACTTATATTGTTAAACAACCAAATTTTTAATAACCATTTTGTCACATGGACTTTTATGATAGATAATCAAAAGTCACTAAATAATCGTCCAGTCGTCCACCGACAAAATGGTCAGACGACCTTATAAATATCGCAAGATCGAACTGGATGCAGACCGCTAGTGATCGGTCGCTGTGGAAAGCCGTGGGGGAGGCCTATGTTCAGCGGTGGACATCCTTTGGCTGATAATGATTGAATGATTGATTGACTAAAGAATAATTTTAAAGAATATAAGAATCTTAGAGCGGACATCTTTCTACCAAATTTCAATAGTATGATGCTTATAGTTACAGAATCAAGTGGATGTGACATACGGACAGACAGACAGATAGACTTGACGAAATTATAAGGGTTCCGCATTTTGCCATTTGGCTGCGGAACCCTAAAAAGATCAGTGTGTTAGGCCCCCGGCGTGTGACGCCCCCGTGGTGCACGTCCCGAATTTCAATTAAAATTATAATAGCTGATTTCGGAGAAATAAATGTTTATTAGGTATACAAAGTACAGTTGACGATTATTTTTTACTGACCTAAATTTTCTGTATAAAATGGTATGTTTAACAGATATTATTATAAGTATTTTTAACAATCAAATATTACACAATATTATTAGGATATTGTCACAGCTTATTTTCTTAAAATAATGTCTTTGTATGCACCTTCTAATACAAGCCGTCCTCTGACCAACTGGTTTTAAACAAAAAAGAGTTTTACACTCATTATTTCAAATTTGCAACATCAACATTCATAAAAGACTAATATTTTACTTTACGAGTAACTTTCAATCATTCATGTAGACGCTTTAAAACAGTTCAAAATTTGTCTATCCTACTGTACCTACTTTTGATAAAAAAATTCAAATTATAAATTGTAGTGCAATTAAATGTAACCAGAGGATTACACCACGAGGGCGTCACACAACGGGGGCTTAGTAGTAGTAGTCCCCCTAGCCGATTTCGACTACGGTAGCCAGACACAACCGACCAACGACCAACTAACCGACTGCACGGGACATATTATAGTGCACAAGTGTGTTCGCAAACACAGGTGCACTCTCTATTTCTTTCACTCTCATAGCTCGATGGGACAGCAATTTTTTGGTTAGGTGTGGGTTGCAGAGCAGGGATACTTATTTGACAGATGACAGATTGATAGGGTTGGAACGCACGCCCACGCGACCGGCACGAGACGAGATGAGGGCGCTGCAAGCGCAATTAGTTACGTAAATATTTAATTTGTTAATTTATGAATCTATTAATTTGAATTTATGATAATTATGTAATCTTTTTTTGTGTTTTGTTTCTTTTTTTTTCTTCAAGTGTGTGTTTACACCCAGCGCCTAGCAGGGTTTCCCGCTGAAAATCAGTGTTTTGGCATGCTTACCATCTGCTGTCACGATATATACTGAGCGGGGACCTTTTTGGCACACCTGGGCGCTTTGTTTTTGTTTTTTATTAATTTAATTTTAGTTGTTATTGATTTGTTTTTCATTTATATAATGTAATTTATTTGTGTGTGTGTCAAATAAATAAAAATTCAGTTCCAAAAAAAAAAACAATTCAATTCAATTCAATTCTATCTGACACGACTGGAGAGAGATCAGGCGCAGGACTAACGGCACAACGTGTTTTTTCCGAGGCACGGGGGTGAAACACCGCCAATTTCCAACTCCGGGCTACCCTAAGAATTTCTGAACAGAAAAACTTGGTATATATATTTTTGGCCCGACCCGGGAATCGAACCCGGAACCTCTGGCGCAGCTTAACACACTATCTATCGGGGGCTTAACACACTGACTCAAAAAAAAACACTACAGAAGTCAAAAGGTCAAGCTTTGTGGGTATAAGTGCGCATGTTGTATGTTGAATAGCTGAAAACCATTATTTAGTAATTTTCATTGTCCGGCAGTCTTTTTTTTTAAGTACCTATTGTGACAAAACACTATAAAACAATTATACAATCACATCATTACTGAACTAAGTAAATATTATTTTATACACATTTGATCTTCATGGGATATAAAAGTTTATCTAGAACATAAATAATATTTATTTATTTTATTTATTTAAAAACTTCATGGACACAACATAAAATTGTAGGTACATATGGCGGACTTAATGCCAAAAGCATTCTCTACCAGTCAACCATAGGTCAGGACAGAGAAAAATATATAAACAGGCGGTGCAAGTAAAGTTATAGAGGCAATAAAAGAGAAGAAAATAGCGATAGAGATAACTATAGTACGATGATAAACATACATACTGCCTATTACTTATATACGATTTTATAAAAATAATGAAATAATATATTTATTATATAAACATACACATCATTTAAATATACATAATATGGTACACATAGATAAATTAATGTCAATAAGACGGGTCAGTGAGTTCGTCTCTATATAGTGTTCGCAATGCCGAAATAAAAAACCGGCCAAGTGCGAGTCGGACTCGCGCACTGAGGGTTCCGTGCCAACTTTAACTGAATTAGGGAATCCACTTACTTCCACTTAGTAAAATACCACAATATTTTTTTGACAGCAAATATAACTTTGTTTTTCAAAGTGTTTGTAGGAAGTACAATCTCTCTGCATGATCTGAAGGTATGACTGGGAGAGAATTCTATTAGCATTAAGTCCACCTTTTGTACACTTTTATTTGTGCAATAAAGTTTTTAAATAAATGAATAAAAATAAGTACAAAGTTATGTTTGCTGTTTTATTGTTTATATTATTGTGAATTGAATTGTATTGATTTATTTTTACTAACATTAGGATAAGAACACCTTGTTACTAACACTTATGGATGCAAATCTGAAATAAATAATTGAATTGAATTGAATTGAATTAATTACAAAGACCCGCTGTTTTACAAGATAAATTAATTAAACTCCCAATAGCAAGTATAGAAAACGCTGAAAGTGAATTTAGAGTCCATTAAATCTCTTTAAGAAGTTTATCTGACAATAAATATCGTCCATAAATGTACTTATTATCTACTAAAACGATAAATGAGCTAAGTTTCAACGAAATGTTTTACCTATACTAACTCTAGAATAAAACAAATATTCATACCGCAAAAGCGAGCTGTGCGGTACTTATTTAGGTACAACCTTAGGTCTGACGATTTTTTAACGTAATTGCTTAAAGAAGTCAAGATAATTATAGTGTTCATAAAGATGAAATAAGAAACCAAAAATTTGCGCACGGGCGGGACTTGAACCAGCAACCTTTTGGCAAACCGGGCCAAACGCTCTTACCAATTGAGCTACCGTGCTGTTAGTCCGACCCTGCGAAATTTGTGGTTTCTTATGAAAACGTCAATTGCGTGACGCTTAGCGCCATCTAGCCGTCTGTTTATGAAACAGATGGCCCAAGCAGTTATTCTTTACAGAATAAATTCAACTTGGAAATTGATGTCGCTTCGCTATCTAATGCTTTAGAATGTTTTTAACACTCACAGTGTCATATTTTATATTCATAAAGATGAAATAAGAAACCAAAAATTTGCGCACGGGCGGGACTTGAACCAGCAACCTTTTGGCAAACCGGGCCAAACGCTCTTACCAATTGAGCTACCGTGCTGTTAGTCCGACCCTGCGAAATTTGTGGTTTCTTATGAAAACGTCAATTGCGTGACGCTTAGCGCCATCTAGCCGTCTGTTTATGAAACAGATGGCCCAAGCAGTTATTCTTTACAGAATAAATTCAACTTGGAAATTGATGTCGCTTCGCTATCTAATGCTTTAGAATGTTTTTAACACTCACAGTGTCATATTTTATATTCATAAAGATGAAATAAGAAACCAAAAATTTGCGCACGGGCGGGACTTGAACCAGCAACCTTTTGGCAAACCGGGCCAAACGCTCTTACCAATTGAGCTACCGTGCTGTTAGTCCGACCCTGCGAAATTTGTGGTTTCTTATGAAAACGTCAATTGCGTGACGCTTAGCGCCATCTAGCCGTCTGTTTATGAAACAGATGGCCCAAGCAGTTATTCTTTACAGAATAAATTCAACTTGGAAATTGATGTCGCTTCGCTATCTAATGCTTTAGAATGTTTTTAACACTCACAGTGTCATATTTTATATTCATAAAGATGAAATAAGAAACCAAAAATTTGCGCACGGGCGGGACTTGAACCAGCAACCTTTTGGCAAACCGGGCCAAACGCTCTTACCAATTGAGCTACCGTGCTGTTAGTCCGACCCTGCGAAATTTGTGGTTTCTTATGAAAACGTCAATTGCGTGACGCTTAGCGCCATCTAGCCGTCTGTTTATGAAACAGATGGCCCAAGCAGTTATTCTTTACAGAATAAATTCAACTTGGAAATTGATGTCGCTTCGCTATTTAATGCTTTAGAATGTTTTTAACACTCACAGTGTCATATTTTATATTCATAAAGATGAAATAAGAAACCAAAAATTTGCGCACGGGCGGGACTTGAACCAGCAACCTTTTGGCAAACCGGGCCAAACGCTCTTACCAATTGAGCTACCGTGCTGTTAGTCCGACCCTGCGAAATTTGTGGTTTCTTATGAAAACGTCAATTGCGTGACGCTTAGCGCCATCTAGCCGTCTGTTTATGAAACAGATGGCCCAAGCAGTTATTCTTTACAGAATAAATTCAACTTGGAAATTGATGTCGCTTCGCTATCTAATGCTTTAGAATGTTTTTAACACTCACAGTGTCATATTTTATATTCATAAAGATGAAATAAGAAACCAAAAATTTGCGCACGGGCGGGACTTGAACCAGCAACCTTTTGGCAAACCGGGCCAAACGCTCTTACCAATTGAGCTACCGTGCTGTTAGTCCGACCCTGCGAAATTTGTGGTTTCTTATGAAAACGTCAATTGCGTGACGCTTAGCGCCATCTAGCCGTCTGTTTATGAAACAGATGGCCCAAGCAGTTATTCTTTACAGAATAAATTCAACTTGGAAATTGATGTCGCTTCGCTATCTAATGCTTTAGAATGTTTTTAACACTCACAGTGTCATATTTTATATTCATAAAGATGAAATAAGAAACCAAAAATTTGCGCACGGGCGGGACTTGAACCAGCAACCTTTTGGCAAACCGGGCCAAACGCTCTTACCAATTGCGCTACCGTGCTGTTAGTCCGACCCTGCGAAATTTGTGGTTTCTTATGAAAACGTCAATTGCGTGACGCTTAGCGCCATCTAGCCGTCTGTTTATGAAACAGATGGCCCAAGCAGTTATTCTTTACAGAATAAATTCAACTTGGAAATTGATGTCGCTTCGCTATCTAATGCTTTAGAATGTTTTTAACACTCACAGTGTCATATTTTATATTCATAAAGATGAAATAAGAAACCAAAAATTTGCGCACGGGCGGGACTTGAACCAGCAACCTTTTGGCAAACCGGGCCAAACGCTCTTACCAATTGAGCTACCGTGCTGTTAGTCCGACCCTGCGAAATTTGTGGTTTCTTATGAAAACGTCAATTGCGTGACGCTTAGCGCCATCTAGCCGTCTGTTTATGAAACAGATGGCCCAAGCAGTTATTCTTTACAGAATAAATTCAACTTGGAAATTGATGTCGCTTCGCTATCTAATGCTTTAGAATGTTTTTAACACTCACAGTGTCATATTTTATATTCATAAAGATGAAATAAGAAACCAAAAATTTGCGCACGGGCGGGACTTGAACCAGCAACCTTTTGGCAAACCGGGCCAAACGCTCTTACCAATTGAGCTACCGTGCTGTTAGTCCGACCCTGCGAAATTTGTGGTTTCTTATGAAAACGTCAATTGCGTGACGCTTAGCGCCATCTAGCCGTCTGTTTATGAAACAGATGGCCCAAGCAGTTATTCTTTACAGAATAAATTCAACTTGGAAATTGATGTCGCTTCGCTATCTAATGCTTTAGAATGTTTTTAACACTCACAGTGTCATATTTTATATTCATAAAGATGAAATAAGAAACCAAAAATTTGCGCACGGGCGGGACTTGAACCAGCAACCTTTTGGCAAACCGGGCCAAACGCTCTTACCAATTGAGCTACCGTGCTGTTAGTCCGACCCTGCGAAATTTGTGGTTTCTTATGAAAACGTCAATTGCGTGACGCTTAGCGCCATCTAGCCGTCTGTTTATGAAACAGATGGCCCAAGCAGTTATTCTTTACAGAATAAATTCAACTTGGAAATTGATGTCGCTTCGCTATCTAATGCTTTAGAATGTTTTTAACACTCACAGTGTCATATTTTATATTCATAAAGATGAAATAAGAAACCAAAAATTTGCGCACGGGCGGGACTTGA
The DNA here is from genome assembly GCA_963924145.1 of Pyrausta purpuralis. Lineage (NCBI taxonomy): Eukaryota > Metazoa > Arthropoda > Insecta > Lepidoptera > Crambidae > Pyrausta > Pyrausta purpuralis. The sequence goes on along the minus strand of OZ001663.1, from coordinate 5,460,179 downwards.
ACCAGCAACCTTTTGGCAAACCGGGCCAAACGCTCTTACCAATTGAGCTACCGTGCTGTTAGTCCGACCCTGCGAAATTTGTGGTTTCTTATGAAAACGTCAATTGCGTGACGCTTAGCGCCATCTAGCCGTCTGTTTATGAAACAGATGGCCCAAGCAGTTATTCTTTACAGAATAAATTCAACTTGGAAATTGATGTCGCTTCGCTATCTAATGCTTTAGAATGTTTTTAACACTCACAGTGTCATATTTTATATTCATAAAGATGAAATAAGAAACCAAAAATTTGCGCACGGGCGGGACTTGAACCAGCAACCTTTTGGCAAACCGGGCCAAACGCTCTTACCAATTGAGCTACCGTGCTGTTAGTCCGACCCTGCGAAATTTGTGGTTTCTTATGAAAACGTCAATTGCGTGACGCTTAGCGCCATCTAGCCGTCTGTTTATGAAACAGATGGCCCAAGCAGTTATTCTTTACAGAATAAATTCAACTTGGAAATTGATGTCGCTTCGCTATCTAATGCTTTAGAATGTTTTTAACACTCACAGTGTCATATTTTATATTCATAAAGATGAAATAAGAAACCAAAAATTTGCGCACGGGCGGGACTTGAACCAGCAACCTTTTGGCAAACCGGGCCAAACGCTCTTACCAATTGAGCTACCGTGCTGTTAGTCCGACCCTGCGAAATTTGTGGTTTCTTATGAAAACGTCAATTGCGTGACGCTTAGCGCCATCTAGCCGTCTGTTTATGAAACAGATGGCCCAAGCAGTTATTCTTTACAGAATAAATTCAACTTGGAAATTGATGTCGCTTCGCTATCTAATGCTTTAGAATGTTTTTAACACTCACAGTGTCATATTTTATATTCATAAAGATGAAATAAGAAACCAAAAATTTGCGCACGGGCGGGACTTGAACCAGCAACCTTTTGGCAAACCGGGCCAAACGCTCTTACCAATTGAGCTACCGTGCTGTTAGTCCGACCCTGCGAAATTTGTGGTTTCTTATGAAAACGTCAATTGCGTGACGCTTAGCGCCATCTAGCCGTCTGTTTATGAAACAGATGGCCCAAGCAGTTATTCTTTACAGAATAAATTCAACTTGGAAATTGATGTCGCTTCGCTATCTAATGCTTTAGAATGTTTTTAACACTCACAGTGTCATATTTTATATTCATAAAGATGAAATAAGAAACCAAAAATTTGCGCACGGGCGGGACTTGAACCAGCAACCTTTTGGCAAACCGGGCCAAACGCTCTTACCAATTGAGCTACCGTGCTGTTAGTCCGACCCTGCGAAATTTGTGGTTTCTTATGAAAACGTCAATTGCGTGACGCTTAGCGCCATCTAGCCGTCTGTTTATGAAACAGATGGCCCAAACATTCTAAAGCATTAGATAGCGAAGCGACATCAATTTCCAAGTTGAATTTATTCTGTAAAGAATAACTGCTTGGGCCATCTGTTTCATAAACAGACGGCTAGATGGCGCTAAGCGTCACGCAATTGACGTTTTCATAAGAAACCACAAATTTCGCAGGGTCGGACTAACAGCACGGTAGCTCAATTGGTAAGAGCGTTTGGCCCGGTTTGCCAAAAGGTTGCTGGTTCAAGTCCCGCCCGTGCGCAAATTTTTGGTTTCTTATTTCATCTTTATGAATATAAAATATGACACTGTGAGTGTTAAAAACATTCTAAAGCATTAGATAGCGAAGCGACATCAATTTCCAAGTTGAATTTATTCTGTAAAGAATAACTGCTTGGGCCATCTGTTTCATAAACAGACGGCTAGATGGCGCTAAGCGTCACGCAATTGACGTTTTCATAAGAAACCACAAATTTCGCAGGGTCGGACTAACAGCACGGTAGCTCAATTGGTAAGAGCGTTTGGCCCGGTTTGCCAAAAGGTTGCTGGTTCAAGTCCCGCCCGTGCGCAAATTTTTGGTTTCTTATTTCATCTTTATGAATATAAAATATGACACTGTGAGTGTTAAAAACATTCTAAAGCATTAGATAGCGAAGCGACATCAATTTCCAAGTTGAATTTATTCTGTAAAGAATAACTGCTTGGGCCATCTGTTTCATAAACAGACGGCTAGATGGCGCTAAGCGTCACGCAATTGACGTTTTCATAAGAAACCACAAATTTCGCAGGGTCGGACTAACAGCACGGTAGCTCAATTGGTAAGAGCGTTTGGCCCGGTTTGCCAAAAGGTTGCTGGTTCAAGTCCCGCCCGTGCGCAAATTTTTGGTTTCTTATTTCATCTTTATGAATATAAAATATGACACTGTGAGTGTTAAAAACATTCTAAAGCATTAGATAGCGAAGCGACATCAATTTCCAAGTTGAATTTATTCTGTAAAGAATAACTGCTTGGGCCATCTGTTTCATAAACAGACGGCTAGATGGCGCTAAGCGTCACGCAATTGACGTTTTCATAAGAAACCACAAATTTCGCAGGGTCGGACTAACAGCACGGTAGCTCAATTGGTAAGAGCGTTTGGCCCGGTTTGCCAAAAGGTTGCTGGTTCAAGTCCCGCCCGTGCGCAAATTTTTGGTTTCTTATTTCATCTTTATGAATATAAAATATGACACTGTGAGTGTTAAAAACATTCTAAAGCATTAATTATAGTGTGTTCACAGTTTAAACTTGCAATTGTAAACTTCAGACTGCTAATCACTCAATTATTCGAAGATGTATTACTTTCTTTAATAAATTAGGTATTTTATGAAGTCGGATATATTTCAATTACAGAAAGATAAATTCATATCGGTTATTTAAAAAATATATGACTTAAGAATATTAGAACATAAAAATTGTAATATTTAAAAAAAGAGGCAATGTCAGTAATTGAGTTTGTTGCGCTGTGTTCAAGAATAAAAATTACTGAGTCGAAGCGGCCTTTCCCTTACGAATGTCCCTTACAAAAGTTGTTAAGTTGATAGTAGTTTTAACTTTCATTCGTTATGAAAGTTAAAACAAATTTTTGAAACATTTGAAATAAATTGACATTTATATCCACGCAGAAAGAGCTTCATGTGTCTTGAGATCTTGCAGTAAGATGGTGCTCAGGTTTTCGAATGGTGATGAAACTCTCCAACCATATTCTCTGTTGTAATGTTGATATTTTTATTGTTTTCATGGCCTCACGTAGCATGTGAGGAACGAAACACAGATTGAAAGGTGACTATGGGCCGGTATAACGCGGGTGAAGCCGCTGGGGACTGAACTAGCTGTCCTAGCAAGCACGGCTAACGTAATTATTATACAATTGCATGGTAAATTTCAACAAATACAACGTTAATTAATTAATTAATTAATTTGTTAATTCGGTTGAACGTGCCTTGCGCCCTTAGGGGAACATTGTCAATGCGTTGATCGGTCTCAACCCGTGAAATCCCGTTACATAAGGGACGTTATCCAAAAGGGTTCGCGCTGAAATGCTGCCTGAAAACTAGGCTGAAATCCAGCCTGATTCTCGGGGACGCTCGCACAAAATATTGCTCTGAATTGCTATAGGTCATGAGACCTAACCTGATTTGGATCAGGTTTGATTTGTGACGTTTTAATCGCTGGATTTAGGGTGACCATTGTTTTGTCTTTATTCGGGTTGGCCGGACTAAGGTCTAATTTCTTCATGGATAGAAATGTTAAAATGACGTTAACTGCCTCGGTGGACCAGCGGGAAGAGGGTCATACTTTAAATCTACGGCTGCGCCAGAGGTTCCGGGTTCGATCCCGGGGTCGGGCCAATAATATTATATACCTGAGTTTTTTGGTTCAGAAACTCTTAGGGTAGCCCGGAGTTTGGAAATTGGCGGTGTTTCACCCCTGTGCCTCTATAAACCGTTGGTCCTGCGCCTGATCTATCTCCGGTCGTGCGTGTGAGATTGCTGTCCCATCAGGTTATGAGAGTGAAAGGAATAGAGAGTGCACCTGTGTTTGTGCACACACTTGTGCACTATAAGATGTCCCGCGCAGTCAGTTAGTCGTTGTGACTGGCCACCGTAGTCGAAATCGGCTGTCCCCCAGTACTACTAAAGTGTGATTACTAGCTGTTGAATATTTACGATTGTGTGTTCTCAAGAAAATATTACTTAGCCAATGGTCATTAAAATAGCCATTCTGTCATTAATGTTAAGGCATTTTTTTCAAAACACACAAGATCGTAAATATTCAACGACCACAAATATAAAATAATAAATATAAAGTTATTGTCTCCAAAACCTAAACTATAAGTACACACATCAAAAGTGTCTAGGGATCAAGCATTTTTATGCGGATTTCTTGAGATTGAGATGTGGCTTTGTAATAAATTTATGATTTTATAAATTTATATGGATCTTTTTTGGTGCATTTCAAAATTTGAAACAGTAACTGTCAATCAAATTCGAGTAAAAGATGAAAATCAGCTGTGAATATTTTCCCTATAAAAACATACAACGCATTGAAGACATTATTAGTGCTACTGTTTCCCTACTACTGATTAAAACCAACTTTATTGTGGAGCGGCGACGTCATTTAAGCAGGGAAGAAATGCTCAGAGCCGTGGGAATGATAGAAGCTGGTTCCCGGCAACGTACTGGGCTTTAGCTTTGAATACAAGTCAGAGTGTTATCAGTCGACTTTGGACACGTTACCGAAGCACTGGTACCGTGGCTGAGCGCCATGGAGGACGGTATCGCTGCACCACACGGAGACAAGACCGATACATTCAAATCACAGCGAAGAGCTCCAACAATAACCGCCATGATGTTAGCCGTGAGGCTTCATCACTCTTCAGGGAACTTAATTAGCGACCAAACAGTCAGAAACCGCTTGCATGAAGTGAACCTTCATTCCCGAAGACCGCTACGGGTACCACCTATAGCAATGCACAATCGTAGGATTCGATATCAATGGGCTCTTGAACACAGAAATTGGGCAGAAGAACAATGGCGTTTCGTGTGCTTTTCTGATGAGTCTCGTTTTGGTATGAAACCGGATACAAGACGTATACGACACTGGAGAACCCCTGGACGCCAACAGCGATTAAAATCCTGCCAGGAAGTCCATCCTTATAGTGGTGGAACCATCATGGTATGGGCGGGTATTTGGATCGGCGGAAGAACTGATTTGATTCGGATCAGAGGCAACCTCAACGCTCAAATTTATGCTGAGACGATTGTATCAGACGTCATCGATCCTCTTCAAGTGCAAATCGGTCCCTTATTTCAGTTAATGCATGATAATGCACGACCGCACACCACAAGAGTTGTAAGACAGACTCTCGCCGCAGCTAACATCAATGTAACATCATAACCTGCCCCGGCCTGCTCAGTCGCCAGACTTGAACCCGATTGAGCATGCATGGGATATGCTACAGAGAAGAGCTCTGCCGAATATGGAGGGTATCCAGTCGCAAGAAGACCTTTTTTTGTTGTTGCAACGAACATGGGCGGCCATTCCACAGCGTGATTTGGATGAACTCATTTTGAGTATGCCAAACCGATGTTCTTGTGTTGTTAGTGTTCGCGGTAGAAACACGGATTATTAGTTGTTTAAGTTACTCAATAAAATTTTAAAGAAAACTGTTATTTCAGTCTTTTTTTTGAACTTTAATGTTTGTGGTTCAAATGTCAAAAATCCCTTTATTAGGAAAATGGCAAATTTCTTTATTAATGCAAAGGTGACTTGGTTTATCGTTACTGTAGACAAACGAAAACACTTTATTTGATGAATCCTTAAAGAAAATTTTAATTAATATCAATCAGGAGAAAAGTTATTGCAAACATATATGTTGATCCCTAGACACTTTTGATGTGTGTAGTTTTTATGTCATTGAAAAACATAAACAACTTCAACAAACAACAACAGTCTTTAGAAAAACTATATACCTACTTAAATATCTAACATGACGTTATAAAGGCGTTCAGATACAAGGCATTATCTTAAATATAAAATTCTCATGTCACAATATTCGTTCCCGTACTCCTCTGAAACGGCTTGACCGATTCTCATGAAATTTTGTGAGCATATTGAGTAGGTCTGAAAATCGGCCAACATCTATTTTCATACCCCTTAGTGATAAGGGTTGTCCACCCTTAACATTTTTCTTTAATTACGTGGCTGGGCGGGACGAGGCCGGGTAAGAGCAGGATGGGAGCGAAACAAAGTTCGCTGGGTCCGCTAGTGGTTAAATTCTTCTTCTTCTTCTTTCGTCTCGGCAAGAAACGGGCTAAATCTTACTTGCCCAGAAAGCGGCTACTGTGGTAGCCCTCTGGTTACAGACAAGTAAGTCCTCACGCAAGCAGGTGGTCGGGCACGCGGGACAGTTAGTGAGGTGGGCCATGGTTTGCAGGGGTTCTCCACATTCACATCTGGCGTCTGCGCTGCTTGAGTACCCCCACCGACACAGGTTATCTTTACTCCGTCCAACCTGGGTCCTCAGCCTATTAAGACTTCTCCAGGTTGGCCAAGGTTCCTTATAGCCTGGAGGCAGATTTTCATCGGGGGGGGTACAGTGAGTGTGGGTACTCGCTTGCCCATTGCCTGCACCTCATGTCAGTTGGGGTTTCGTCGGTAGGCTGTGTAGATCGCAGGAAGCTTTTGCGGCTTCACAACCGACCTGTAGCGGGGGAGAGCACGTAGAGTGGGGTCGCTTTCTTGTTTTTGTTTTTCAAGCGAATATGTCACTTCTCGGCGGACTCTGGGTGGAGCTATTCCCGCAAGAGGAAACAGCATAGCGACCGGGGTTGGTTTAAGACAGCCAGTCACTATGCGACAGGTGTGTTTAGCTCTGCGTCCACGTCTCTGGTATGTGCTGACCTAGCCCACACTGAACACGCGTATTCTCCTGCTGAGAAACATAAAGCTAGTCCTGTAGTGCGCATAACCGTTGGGTTTGCTCCCCAGTTAGTGGAGAAGAGACGGCGCAGTAGGCTATTGCGGGAACTAACTTTTTGTTTTGTGTTTCTGCAGTGGGTCTTGTAAGTCAGAGAGCGGTCCAGTGTCACTCCCAGGTATCTAGGGAAGTTACAGTGTTGGATGGCGATGCCTTTCCAGGAAATGTTCAGCTCCCTATTTGCCTCGCGGTTGCGTAGATGTAGCTCCCTATTTGCCACGTAGTGTTCGTACGAAAAAGGTGGTCAAAGCAGTAAGGGAAAGAATTCGCAGAAAATCTTTCCGAAAGCAAAAGATTTTATCTCGGGAGATGATGATAGCACCCAGAACCATGTCGCGTATTTTAAAAGATGACTTAGGACTCGCCTATAAGAGACGCACTGGTAATTTTTTAACTGATAACTTAAAAAAGAATAGCGTGGGAAAATCTAAAAAGCTACTGAAGCGGTACACGAAAAGGGATGTAGCAGAAAAAATATCTTTACGGATGAGAAAATCTTAACAATTGAGCAACATTTTAACAACAAAAAAACCGGCCAAGTGCGAGTCGGACTCGCGCACTGAGGGTTCCTTGCCAACTTTAACTGAATTAGGGAATCCACTTACTTCTACTTAGTTAAATACCACAATATTTTGTTGACAGCAAATATAACTTTGTTTTTCATAGTGTTTGTATGAAGTACAAAGTTATGATTTCAGTTGTTGAAAATGTGCTATATCTCAAAAACTACTAGTTCGATCCAGTCCGAACCGGCGCCGGGTCATAAAGCTCGGTCCACGCAGTCTTGGTTAGAAGCGAACGTTTCGGACTTCATCAGTGCTGAAGACTGACCGTCGTCTAGTCCCGATCTTAATTCGCTGAATTATGATTTTTGGTCAGTTTTAGAGAGTACGGCTTGTTCTAAACGCCATGATAATTTGGAATCCCTGAAACAATCCATACGATTGGCAGTGAAGAATTTTCCCATGGAAACCGTGCGTGCTTCTATTGATAACTGACCTCAACGTTTAAAGGACTGCATTGCAGCCAATGGAGACCAATTCGAATAAGTTTTTTATATTTTAAATTGTTTTATATTTATGTATAAAACTAACACACTGTAAAAGTAATAAATATTATTTGCATTTTTTTTTCTTTGTGACAATATTTATGGCAAGACTAGGTATAATGTAGATCTTAACAAATACTTTCAACGAAAATTAGTTTAGACGGGATCGAAGTCGTAGTTTTTGAGATATAGCACATTTTCAACAACCACAAACATAATTTTGTTCTTCATACAAACACGATGAAAAACAAAGTTTTATTTGCTGTCAACAAAAAATTGTGGCATTTTAGCTTAGTGGAAGTAAGTGGATCCCTAATTCAATTATAGTTGGCATGGAATCCTCAGTGGGCGAGTCCGACTCGCACTTAGCCGCGTTTTTAGGGTTCCGTACCCGAATGGCAAAAAACGGAACCCTTATAGTTTCGTCAAGTCTGTCTGTCTGTCTGTCTCTCCGTCTGTCCGTCCGTATGTCACAGCCAATTTGTTCTGTAACTGTAAGCATCACGCTGTTGAAATTTGGTAGGGAGATGTATCCTGTTAACCGCTTTACGATTCTCATACACAAAATAAAAAATAATGATATTTAAGGGGGGGCTTCCATACATGAAACTAAAACCGAAAAAAAATTTTTTAGTCAAACCTATGCGTGTGGGGTGTTTATGGGTAGGTCTTTTAAAATGACATCGAGGTTTCTAAAACCGTTTTCTTTTAAAGTCTAACGTTTCTTAGCTAGACGCTTCCAAAGTGGAAAAATGGGCGTCCCCCCCATCTAACTTCTAAACTAAGCGAGTGTAAATTTTGAAAAAAATATGTAATGTAGATCTTAACAAATACTTTCAACGAAAATTGGTTCGGACGGAATTGAACGAGAAGTTTTTGAGATATAGCACATTTTCAACAACCGCAAACATAACTTTGTTCTTCATACAAACACTATGAAAAACAAAGTTATATTTGCTGTCAACAAAATATTGTGGTATTTTACTAAGTGGAAGTGAGTGGATTGCCTAATTCAGTTAACGTTGGCACGGAACCCTCAGTGCGCGAGTCCGACTCGCACTTGGCCGGTTTTTTAAAACTAATTCATAGGCGTTTCATCATCATCATCATAATCAGCCGAAGGACGTCCACTTCTGAACATTTGCCGCCCCCGCGGTTTTCCACAGCGACCGATCACAAGCGGTCTGGATCCAGTTTGATCATGCGATCTTTACAAGGTCGTCTGTCTATCTTGTCGGTGGACGTCCTACGCCGAAGGGTCTCCAATCTAAAACTTTACTGCCCAACGGTCATCGGTTTTTTTAAACAGTAGGTAGGCGTTTGCCACTGACTATTTCGAGGGAAAAGTTTTCAACTCCCACTCACGGCATAGTGAATAAAAACTGAATGCCGACCTGTACGTGTTCCATTTAATCAAACTTCGGGTTTCGGTGGCTTTTACCGAAATGGAGCGGTTTTTGTAAGCTCTGTGACACACTGGGTTGCAGATTGGCGAACCTACGGTTTACGGTTTAAGAACTTTATTTCTCAAAAGAATTATAGACACTTACTGAAAAGTTACATTACATAAATATTTTACATAAACATAGCATAACGAGCTAACTTACATCTAGGTATAACAAATTGAGTTAGCAAGTTCAAATTAACTGGAAACAAAAAATAAAACGCAGGACTTGAGAGAGTGACAAACAAAACACGTCTGTCAACCACGGATGTAAAGCGCACCGAGCGTACATGCTTTAAGGAAGTGGCATGTTGTGAGGGGGTGATGTATTTTAGATTTTTAACCGATTTCAAAAAAGGAGGAGGTTATTAATTCGACTGTATGTTTTTTTTTTGTATGTATGTTACCTCATATCTCAGTCGTTTGTCGACCGAATCGAAATTTTTTTTCGCCTACTTAGAGGGTGTACTTTTTAGTTGGTCCCGCTTTTTCCATTTTGGGATCTGGTGATGGGATCTTGGTGTAATCGAGGGAAACCCTAAAATTTTAAAAGCACGTATAGTGTTTCTTTACTAGAATCTTATTGCTGACGTGTTGTTACGTCTGATAGTCAACGTCTTGTGGGGCTGAGCTGATGGTGGAACTCCTTAACGCTTAGGAGTTCAGTAATTATAATGACGAAGTTTATGACAGGTAATTTGTAGCTTCTTAAAAAAAAGAATCATAAGGTGCAACTCCCCCCGCCCCCTCTTATGTAATCACTAAAAATGAAGAAATAAAATAAACTTTTAAAAAAAGTAAAAACCGACTTCAAAACCAAAATGCACTAAAAAGTCTTAAATAAACTCTTCACCATAGAAAGGAAATGAATCCGTTTTAGGCAAACAAATTCTTTTTGGAGTCGGTGCCATCACTTTGACCATCAAGCATCAACTATCACAGCACCGACTCCAAAAATAAATTGTTTGCCTAAAACGGATTCCTTTCCTTTCAATGGTGAAGAGTTTATTTAAGACTTTTTAGTGCATTTTGGTTTTGAAGTCGGTTTTTACTTTTTTAAAAAGTTTATTTTTAGCGTATTTTTCATATTCTTGAATAAATTATAGTTTCGTGTTTTTTAAATTGTATTATTTGTATTTTATAATTATTGTTTGTTTTAAATATTATGTACGTCGTTTTTTTTTATAAATATACATTTTTATAGTCTTTAAATGTTTAATACGATAAGCTTATATGTCTTCAAGCAAGTATGATTTTAATTAATTTTTAAAAGTGGGTAATGATGTAACGTCTTTTATTTTCGTAGGTGATTAATTGCACACATTTACAATCTATTTACATTGTTCTTGTTTACACACACATTCATAATTCCTAACTAGTGTTTCGTCGCGAGATGCATAACTTGCACTTTCTTGCAGTTTCTTCATATACGTCGCTGACGAAGAGTTCAAAATTCATCTGAATATTGATAAACTATTTATCTATATATATAAAAATGAATTGCTGATCGTTAGTCCCACTAAAACTCGAGAACGGCTAAACGGATTTATCTTATTTGAAATGTTCGTGGAGGTCTACGGAAGGTTTAAAAGGCGAGAAGAAATCGAAAAACGCGCGGCCGAAGTTGCGGGGGACCACTAGTACTGAATAAAATACCGAAGCGACTAAAAAACAAAATCAGTGAGAATTCATAGTTTTCTCGTTTTAAATGTTTTATTCTCAATAACAAAATAAAATAGTAAAACGTGTTGTCCGGACTCTCCCTCCATAAACCTTATATTCAATTGAATATAAATCTGCGCGAGTCTCGCGGTTAGTCATAAAACAATAAGTGATCACAACATACCGGCTAGAGTTATAGTAAAGTTAACCGATTTCAGTGCAGTAGTTGGTGGAACGGTCGAAACCATAGTCAAACAAAACTCACAGTAGAAACTTAGAGCGTTTAAGATATTTGGCGAGATGCAAAATGAACGAAGTTTTGAATGAACAGAAAGAGGAATGCAAAGCTATTGCATTTGCATTTGAAAACCAGACAGGGCACATAGTGCGAAGTGCTCATGGTAGTTGGGGCATAAAAGTGCTAGAAAGGAGACCCTTAGATCCAAAGAGCAGCATAGGACGTCCACCGACAAGACGACATTACAAAGGTCGCACGATCAGTGGATGCAGACAGCTTACACGGTCGCTGTGGAAAAACGTGGGCCGTGGGTTCAGCAGTGGACGTCCATTGGCTAGTATTGATGATGATGATTTGAAAAGGTTTCACGTGTCGTAGTTTTAACGTATCCATTGGTATGTTGAATGAATAATTGAACGAGGATTGAGAGCCTTTACTTTATCTTCGATAAGTAACAATAAATTATATTGTTTGGAAAATTGGTGATTGATTTAGATATATTCTAAAGACATAAAGATTTAATCTGACTTTATCATTGAACTTGTACCTTTGTGTTTTTCCAAACTTAAATTTGAAAGAGTTATGTAATGTCAAACATAAAACAAAAGAATTGTGTATTGTCAACTATTGCTCGAACTATAATGATTATCCCAAACTAAAAATTGCAACTGAATATTGTTAAACCGCGACACTTGAATTGAGTTTAAATAATAATTAAACGTCACAGTTTGGTGAACTAAAGTTGTGCTAAAATGCACGTATTTTAGTTTTAGCTGCAGTATCAAATTGACGGAATTGAAAAAGCGAGACCAGTAAAGTGCCATAGGAGCTTGGCGAGTTGGTATTACGTACCAAACGGTAAGCACAAAAGATCTGCTTTAAATAAGATAAATATACGAAAAATCTTAATTTGGCAGCACAAATTTCTAACGTATCGTATGCGGTAAACAAACGTATCCTCAGATATCTATAGGTACTAGCTTTACAAGCACGAACATTTGACGTAGTTACACAACTCGAAAACTTAATGATGATTTTAAATTTGTTGGCTAGATATTTACTCTTATATTTTACTACCGGTCTCCCGCGTCTGCGTCCGCGCGTATTGAGTTTGCTCTTTGCTGCTCTCGTCGCAGCGTGATGTTTTATAGCCTAAAGCCTTCCTTGATAATCTAAGCAGCACAAAAAATATCTACTTTATTTTATGTACTAAACACAGTTATTATAAAATGAATATAAAAATACTTTAAGATAACACTTAAACCAATTAAAAAACCAACTACAGAATACATTTCGAAAGAGAATAATAAAAAACCGGCCAAGTGCAAGTCGGATTCGTGCACTGAGGGTTTCGTGCCAACTTTATCTGAGTTAGGGAATCCACTTACTCCACTTAGTAAAATACCAGAATATTTTGTTAACAGCAAATATACCTTTGATTTTCATAGTATTTATATGAAGAACAAAGTTAAGCCCATTACACAATGAAAAAAATAAAGAATAAGGAATAGCACAGCAACCAAAACACAATAGGCGATAGGCTACAATATACAAATTAAATTATTTGTTATACAAATACGGTCGAGACCGTACCAGATCATCACCAACTTTTTCGGTCGTAATCGACGTAATCTCCTCATGATGAACTACGTCCTGAATTCCGAATGTTATGTGCACTCACGACACTTCGTTGCAAAAATGCCCTGCGATTAGAAATAAGGAACAGATTCCCACCGCGACGGAAATTTTATTCTTACTTATTATTCCTTATTTTTGAATTGTGAATTGATTAATGGTGCTGCCATGGTTGCTTTATGTTTGCGGTTGTTGAAATTGTGCTATATCTCAAAAACTTCTCGTTCGATCCCGTTCAAACCAATTTTTATTGAAAGTATTTGTTAAGGTCTAGATTACATATATTTTTTCAAAATTTACACTTGCTTAGTTTAGAAGTTAGATGGGGGACGCCTTTTTTAGAAAGAAAGAAAATACATTAATTTGACTCAAATACAAGCATAATATACAAATATATGTGAAAAGCAGGCGACTTGAGTCAAAAAGGCACCCGCTCAGCATGAGTCGTGGCAGCGGGACGCATACTACGACGCTGATTTTCAGCGGGTGCCTTAGTGGGTAGTAATAATTCGGCAATGAAATAAACACCAAAAAGAAAAGTATATACATCACAAAATTAACAATAAAAAATAAATAACACAACATTTGATTATCAATAAAATTATCAATGTGTATTAAATACATAATATAAAAAAAATATATAAAAAAATAAATTAAAAAAAGTTTGGTTTGGCTATGTTGCGGCGGCCATAGACAAAGTTTTACTAATCTGTCGCGGTCGGCCATCATGCGCATTCCGACGAAATACGAGTAAAACCGATAATAAATGCCACGCCACCCAGCCACGTACAAGAAGAGCAAACACGTTTTGTCGGACACGTTGGCATTGATTGATAGTAGTAATTGTGTTGTGTTAATGGCTAACAAACAAGTAAACAAAAGAAATGATCGTATCATCCGGAACTGGTCAATGCAAAAGACTGCGATAGACTCCACGCGTCAGTGCCACGCACGATGACTATGCATGCGTACGCGGACAGTTAAAGTACGAAGAAGATCCCTGAACGCTTCTACCACTTTGGAAGCGTCTAGCTATGAAACGTTGGACTTTGAAAGAAAATGGTTTAAGGAACCTCTTTATCATTTTGGATAGGTCTCTTACCTATCATTAAACACCCCACTCGCATAGGTTTGACTTTTTTTTTCAGTTTTAGTTTCATGTATGGGAAGTAAGTATTTTTTTATTATTTTTTTTGTATAAGAATCATAAAGCTCTTAACAGAATACATCTTCCTACAAAATTTCAAAAGTGTGATGCTTATAGGAACAGACTTGACGAAACTAAGTGTTACGTTATTTGCCATTCGGCTACGGAACCCTAAAAAGAGAATGAGTTATATTATAACTGTACCACAAAAACTATGGACAGACGCCTGACATGTCATGGAAATCAATTCGAATCATCAAATCAATTACTTATTTATATAAAAATATATGAATACCCATGTAAATTGTAAACTGCAGGTCTTAAAAGAAGTTTTTTTAAGGTTTTCAACCAGCCTTAAAGAAAATAGAGTTTACTTTGGCTCATGGCAACATGAAAAGGATCGATTTAAGTAGTAGCCCTAGGTTTAAAGCTTCACAACAGCTTTGTCGAGCTGTATAATGGATGAAAATATTTGCCGAAAAAGTTTAAGCGTCCAGTTTCTAGTGGGAGGTTACGAACTCGAGTTTAGTGCACTGAAGTGTCTTTACGTTAAATATTATATTTTTGGTAAAATATTGTATTCATAACTCGTTATGTAAAAAGCGGTTTACCTAAAAAATACTCTTAAATAATAAATTAATAAGTAACCGATAGTAGGTACGGTCGAGGTATCTGCCAGCTGACTACTTTAAAAAAAACGCTTGCACACACGACACAACATCGCCCGACGTTCAAACAAAAGATGATGTGAGCTGCCTGCGATTATGTGGCGGTGACCTTGACAGTATTTGACAATAAACCGAATATGAGTGTAGCTCTTACCATAAGCAGATAATATAACTGATATAGTAGATTGTGTACGTGTTAATAAGTTACTGCTAATTGCTTTGACCACCTTTTTCGTACGAACACTACGTGGACTGCCAGATCTTTTTCTGTCACAAACAGAGGAGGTCTCATTGTACCTATTGATAGCCCGGTACCTACACAAACATTTGACTAATACCAAGCGTATGGAGAGTTTTAAAAATTGCATTTGGCTCCATACCAACTTTGTGTAATGCAATCACAGCGATTCGGTTCACTTTATCACCCCACTCCATTTTAATATCGCAAAATATTATAAAATGTATTGGCGCCAAATTACACAATGAGCAATCGTATAAAAATGACAGATTCCAAATTCAAATGTATATATATCTTTCTTATTTTTAATTGTAACAGTGTTATTGACTAGACTGTGTATTTAGATTTTAACTTTAGAACTACACGGTCTGTAATATACATAATCATATAAAATAATGTAATATTTGCTATTCCTGCGCGAATGTCTTTATGGTTAAGAAAACTTTAAATTATCTAAAACAAGTTTTAGAACCGATTTTTCAATGGTTAGATAAAACTTATCAGACTGATAAATCATAAACTGACAGATTTTCAAACATGACAGGTACTTATGATTGCTAACAATTAGGTGACTTTTCAAATTAGCCATATTGTATTTTGTTCGACGAATATTTCTTATCTGACTATTGAAAAGTCAGCCGTTATAAGACTATTTAATTAAATGCGACCAAATTTTCATTATTAAGAGTGCAAAATGAAAATTCGAATTTTATGTGAATATTCCTTATATCTTGACATGAAATATTCACGCACATGTTATTTTTTTATGTTTCTTTTGAAATATTAAATTTCACTTAGTTAATTGTGACCGCGTGTGGGGTGCTTGAATAATAAACACGTAGTATAAATCTCCAGGTTCTTCTCCAATAGTTTTATTCCAACAAAATATCACAAAGATAGGGCACAAAGTGAAAGTAAGTACAAACAGAGGCTATATTCTGGCATGCAGCTCGCTTTTATACAAATCAAAACCCCGAACAACGGTAGGAAAACAGTAGGGACGACATCCGTTTCCATATATGAACATTTATTATAATATTTATTTGTAGGGATAAACAATCTGCTAATTAAATATATAAATTCACTAGCGGTCCCCCGCGACTTCGTCCGCGCGTTTTGAGTTTGCTCCCTCCTCTCCCGTCGCAGCGTCATGTTTTATATCCTAAAGCCTTTCTCGATAAATAAGCTATCCAACACAGAAATATTTTTTCAAACCGGTCCAGCAGTTCCTGAGATAAGCGCGTTCAAACAAACAAACTCTTCAGCTTTATAATATATTAACGCAAGCGCACGTTGTACTTAAGCTGCGAACATTATTTTGGTGCGGAGTTATGTTAAAACTGTGATAGCTTCTAAGATATTTATTGAAATCAAATGATATAAAGGGCAACTTTGTTCTAAATGAAATGCTCGTGATGATGAATGTATTTATTTTGATAAGAATAAATACCTGTGTGTATAATACACCTCTAAAAATAATGCATTATTTTTTTTACAAATTTATTAACATAAAAAAGGTTGTAGTAAGTCAACCATAAAAGATAGACATATTCTGTCGCGGACTTTATTATAGAACTCTTAATGTTGAACAATCCTGTCATACATGATTTTTGTGTAACTTAAGCGGTTTCCGCAGCGTATGCAGCGGAAGCTCTCAAAAGGAATATCTTTCTCCCGTTTTCGCAACATTTTTCATTTCTGCTGTGGTCTTATGAGTCGTATCTTTATGTTATATAGCCTAAAGCCTTCCTCGATAAATGGACTATCCAGCGTAAAAAGAATTTTTCAAATCGGGCCAGTAGTTTTTGAGATTAGCGCGTTCAAACAAACAAACAAACAAACAAACAAACTCTTCAGCTTTATAATATTAGTATAGATTAATTATTTAGTTATTCATCGTAATGAATTTAGTAAGCCTTTTAGATTATTATTTTAATAGTTACAATATTTCAAATAAATCTAACCTCCACCAACCAATCAGGGTCAACTTCCTTTTGGCGGCAAAATGAACATTTGTTATACGGCAAACATAAAAATCTAATAAGTGTCCCAATAATCTTTAAATGATTAATTTACAATTAATAAAACATTATTACAATAATAAGATAATCTAAAGATTAATCCAAAATATTCTTATATCATAGCCAAGTTACATTCAACATGGTGGACACTTCCGGCATTTCCATAACAAACGTTATATAGGTTTGACACCTAGATAGGTGTATAAATTAGGATGTATTGAACATAATATGAGGAAGAGAATGTGTAATTTAGTGAATACAGTGGAGTTACATAAGTCACACACAGTGAGTATATGTTTTAGTGCATAAGTCTACTATTACAGAACAAAGTAAATATGTGGGGCAGACTAGGATCGGGAATCATCGTGTAATATAATATTTTTGTTAATAAAAAACATGTTTGCTTATTAATGTTATTTAAGTGCTCGGTTCAACCTAACTGTACTGTAAGGCAGTCGAGCGCCAGGAGTCTGCTCGATGTAGGATGGCCGAATGTCGTAATTCACAAGTTAGTAGCTATTATAAATTATTGAAACTGTTACTTAATCACTGTTAAATTTAGATTAATGGCATAGCATTTTAATTACTGGCATCACCGATACATCTTTTTGGAGGGGAGTGTTATCATTCGGGGTGCGTGCGGATTCCGGCAGCTCAGTTGGTTTGCGGCGTCCAGTTGAAATAGTTGTTACTTGTGACTACTCTTGGAGAGCGAAAAATAAAAGTATGAAAGAAGTATCCAGGAACATCTTGCGTGAAATGGGTCGCTTTCTCTCCTTGTGTAACAATCTACTATTATTTACAAGTTATGAATAAAAAAGATAACAAGTTCACACAACAAAGTTTCTTGGCCTTACTATTGACATGTGACAAATATGACAAAATATGACAACAACTTAACTTGGACACCTCACGTTGAAGAAGTTTTTAAGAAGTTGAACAAATCAGCCTATGTTTTATTCAGAATTTCAAAAAAAGTAAAATCAGAAGTTTTTTTATAAGCTTATCATGGCCTAGTCACACCCCATTTAAATTATGATGTTATATTTTGGGGTAATTCGAGGGATAAGGATAAAGTTTTAAAGGCCCAAAAAAGGTGTTTAAGGTCAAATTATAGATGGAGCTGTGTTTCTATTTTCAAAATCCATAAACTGTTAACGCTTCCATGTATTTATGTATTGAACTTCGTGCTTTTGTTAAATGAAATCCACACTTGTTTACAAAAGTAGCGGATATAAGAATGAGGTCAGTTCATATAAGAACCCAGCATATACAAAAGTTAGTAACTGGAGACAACAAAACCTCTATTAATGTAATTGGAATGGCTCCCATTATACTGAATCAAATGCCGGATGTTTTAAAAAAATAGATTCAGTGACATTTAAAAGCAAATTAAAACAGATAGAAAAATAATAGAAAAATGATAGAAAAATGTTATCATTCAGTTAAGTACTTTTTGAAAGATATTTTGTAATAAGCAATTACATTAATTGCATCTTCTTTATTCATATTTATTCATATCTTTTTTATTCATAACTTGTAAATAATAGTAGATTGTTATACAAGGAGAGAAAGCGACCCATTTCACGCAAGATGTTCCTGGATACTTCTTTACAAGTAACAACTATTTCAACTGGACGCCGCAAACCAACTGAGCTGCCGGAATGCATTAATTTTAATAAATATTAAAATTTATGCAATGTAGATTTGTTGTTTTTTATTTGTAAACTGGATGCACACTATTTTTAAATTGGCTTTTATTATTTGATTGTACTAAAATATTTTATGTCTAATAAGGCAGGTCACAGAAAGATGTCATCTATACTTATATTATAAAGCTGAAGAGTTTGTTTGTTTGTTTGTTTGTTTGTTTGTTTGTTTGTTTGTTTGAACGCGCTAATCTCAGAAACTACTGGCCCGATTTGAAATATTATTTTTATGTTAGATAGTCCATTTATCGAGGAAGGCTATAAGCTATATTACATAAAGATACGACTCACAAGACCACAGCAGCAATGAAAAATGTTACGAAAACGGGAGAAAGATATTCCTTTCGAGAGCTTCCGCTGCGTACGCTGCGGAAACCGCTAAAGTTACACAAAAACCATGTATGACAAGATTGTTCAGCATTAAGAGTTCTATAATAAAGTCCGCGACAGCATATGTCTATCTTTTATGGTTGACTTACTACAACCTTTTTTATGTTAATAAATTTGTAAAAAAATAATGCATCATTTTTAGAGGTGTATTATACACACAGGTATTTATTCTTATCAAAATAAATACATTCATCATCACGAGCATTTCATTTAGAACAAAGTTGCCCTTTATATCATTTGATTCCAATAAATATCTTAGGAGCTATCACAGTTTTAACATAACTCTGCACCAAAATAATGTTCGCAGCTCAAGTACAACGTGCGCTTGCGCTAATTATATTATAAAGCTGAAGAGTTTGTTGGTTTGAACGCGCTCATCTCAGGAACTGCTGAACCGATTTGAAAAAATATTTCTGTGTTAAATAGCTTATTTATTGAAAAAGGCTTTAGGATATAAAACATCACGCTGCGACGGGAGGGGAGGGAGCAAACTCAAAACGCGCGGACGAAGTCGCGGGGGACCGCTATAATATTATAAAGCTGAAGAGTTTGTTTGTTTGAACGCGCTTCTCTCGGGAACTGCTGGACCGATTTGAAAAAATATTTCTGTTTTGGATAGCTTATTTATCGAGAAAGGCTTTAGGGTATAAAACATCACGCTGCGACGGGAGGGGAGGGGGCAAACTCAAAATGCGCGGACGAAGTCGCGGGGGACCGCTAGTTTTTAATAAGATTTTATGCACATGTGTCGAACAATAAACGAATTTGATTTGGTTTAGGTTTACAGTATTTTGAGAACCGATGTCCACAACTGATCTAACAAATTGAACCAACACATGTAGGAATATATAGATAAAAAAACAGATCACTAAACAAATGAATTTTAAAAACAAAATAAAAATTGGAATAGTTAGATACGGCATTGCTACCATGTATCTTATTATTTATGAGTATTGGCAGAAATATAAACAGAAGGGTAACTGGCACTACCGTCACGCCAAATGAAGGGTCCATGAGAGATCAGAGGTGGAATTGTGTAAAGCAATCGTATTCATTTGACAGTTCAAAACGTATGGTATGTGTAATAGGGTTCGACATATGTGGTAATAATGAGGCAGGACACTTTATACTAAATTAATTTATTATAAGACAAATTAATATGTTTCGACATCTTTTGACAAGCCTATAGACAAGACGACCACCATAGACTATTATCTCATAACATCTCCCTTCACAAACGTAAAAAGAAATAAATAAAATATAATTAATTATTCTGCTTAAATAAAAATAGAATTCATCTTATCAGTCAAACGTAAACATACAAACTAATATTTCAATCTATAAATTTAACTTAACAGAACGGTTTGATAGGTCTGCCACTTCTGGTTCTCACTTGCCCCTCATCAGTGGCTTGACCACAAGAATGTGGTAATGCTTCATCTTGTTTAGACTCAGCAGTTTCTATATCGATGATCTCTGGTGGATTAGAAGACCATGAAACTGTAGTTTTTAGCTTAATAATATGCTATCTGTTTCTTCTGTACACAGTACCGTCTTCTCCCGCGACCTCATAAGACCTTGGTTCCTTACAAATCTTTTTCACTATACCAGGCACCCACGAATTATTTGGTGATTTTTTGAAAAGTATTTTATCATTGATTTCCAACCCTGCTAAACTTTTATTCGCATGTTTGTCATAATAATATTTGACTTTTTCAGTACACTTTATTCATTATTTAATACACACATCAAAAGTGTCTGGGGATCAACATATATTTTTGCAATAACTTTTCTCCTGATTGATATTAATTAAAATTTTCTTTAAGGATTCATCAAATAAAGTGTTTTCGTTTGTCTACAGTAACGATAAACCAATTCACCTTTGCATTAATAAAGATATTTGGCATTTTCCTAATAAAGGGATTTTTGACATTTGAACCACTCACATTAAAGTTCAAAAAAAAGACTAAAATAACAGTTTTCTTTAAAATTTTATTGGGTAACTTAAACAATTAATAATCCGTGTTTCTACCGCGAACACTAACAACACAAGAACATCGGTTTGGCATACTCAAAATGAGTTCATCCAAATCACGCTGTGGAATGGCCACCCATGTTCGTTGCAACAACAAAAAAAGGTCTTCTTGCGACTGGATACCCTCCATATTCGGCAGAGCTCTTCTCTGTAGCATATCCTATCAATCGGGTTCAAGTCTGGCGACTGAGCAGGCCAGGGCAGGACATTGATGTTAGCTGCGGCGAGAGTCTGTCTTACAACTCTTGCGGTGTGCGGTCGTGCATTATCATGCATTAACTGAAATAAGGGACCGATTTGCACTTGTAGAGGAACGATGACGTCTGATACAATCGTCTCAGCATAAATTTGAGCGTTGAGGTTGCCTCTGATCTGAATCATATCAGTTCTTCCACCGATCCAAATACCCGCCCTTACCATGATGGTTCCACCACTATAAGGATGGACTTCCTGGCAGGATTTTAAGCGCTGTTGGCGTCCCGGGGTTATCCAGTGTCGTATACGTCTTGTATCCGGTCTCAGACCAAAACGAGACTCATCAGAAAAGCACACGAAACGCCATTGTTCTTCTGCCCAATTTTTGTGTTCAAGAGCCCATTGATATCGAATCCTACGATTGTGCATTGCTATAGGTGGTACCCGTAGCGGTCTTCGGGAATGAAGGTACACTTCATGCAAGTGGTTTCTGACTGTTTGGTTGCTAATTAAGTTCCCTGAAGAGTGATGAAGCCTCACGGCTAACATCATGGCGGTTATTGTTGGAGCTCTTCGAGCTGTGATTTGAATACCGTCCTCCATGGCGCTCAGCCACGGTACCAGTGCTTCGGTAACGTGTCTAAAGTCGACTGATAACACTCTGACTTGTATTCAGAGCTAAAGCCACAGTACGTTGCCGGGAACCAGCTTCTATCATTCCCACGGCTCTGAGCATTTCTTCCCTGCTTAAATGACGTCGCCGCTCCATAATAACGTTGGTTTTAATCGGTAGTAGGGAAACAGTAGCACTCATAATGTCTTCAATGCGTTGTATGTTTTTATAGGGAAAATATTGACAGCTGATTTTCATCTTTTACTCGAATTTGATTGACAGTTCCTGTTTCAAATTATGAAATGCACCAAAAAGGATCCATATAAATTTATAAAATCATAAATTTATTACAAAGCCACATCCCAATCTCAAGAAATCCGCATAAAAATGTTTGATCCCTAGACACTTTTGATGTGTGTATATGTCGCAGAATCAATAACCTAAGGCAGCAAATTTTCCTTTACAGTAGGCAGCTGTGTTCTTAACGTCCTTGACATAAGTAATTGCGCTGGTGATGGCAATTCACCCCTAAGAGTATTTCTATATTGAATCAGCGCTAAATACGGATCATTATTTGACTCTTGACATTTTAATATTCGTTTACAAACTTTGACTCCTGACTCTGTTAGCCCGTTTGATCTCGGTAGATATGGACTTGATGTAGTTTGTTTTATTCCCCAGTCTCTAGTAAATTCCCGAAATTCAGCTGAATTAAACGGAGAGCCGTTATCACTAATTAGCTCAACCGGTATCCCATGCTTGCTAAATATGGGTTTTAATTTACTTATGAGCACTTTAGCACTAACATTACTCACATTTACAACCTCAATGAAATTTGAATAGTAATCTTCAACAAAATCTGTATTAGTAGCATCTTTAAGCCATTATAGACGTTCTGGAGACATATGTAATGTTTTTATCATCATATTAACGTAAACAACTACATCCCCATCTAACTCATCCTCACTAGTTTCTGGCACAGCTGCCCGTGATAATGCATCAGCTAAAAACATCTGCGTGCCTTTCTTGTAAATTGCATCTAGACTATATATTTGAATTTTTAACATCATTCTCTGAAGACGTGTAGGGTCTTCGACTAACGGTTTCCGGTGAAACCTGACACAAGCAAAGACTATGGCATAAAGTTCCTTTTCGATTTGTGCCATACTTTCTTGAGTTGAAGTTAATGTGTTTGACGCATAATATACAGACTGTCTATTTTGCAAAAGAACTGCACCGACCGCTGTGCAGTAGCACATCGGTCGGTGCAGTTCATGCCAGTAGGCATCGACTGATAATACTATCGACTCTTTAACGTTAAAGCGTGCTAGGACAGGAACACGACATAAAATATCTTTCAGACGCAAAAAAATATTCTCATAACTTGAGTTCCATTCAAATGACGTAACTTTTTTAAGAAGATCTCGTAACGAACCAATTTCATTTGCTAAATTCTCAATATAAGGACTTAAATAATTCAGCATACCCAAAAATCGCTGCAAATCTTTTACTGTGTTTGGCGATGATATTTCAGCAACAGCTCTGACCTTTTCAGGATCCGGTTTCACACCATCCCCTGAAAAAATATTTCCTAAGTATTTAATTTCGTTCTGAGCAAATGAACATTTATCTCGATTAAATTTAATATTAACTTCTTGAGCCCTATCAAAGACCAACTTTAAACGCTCATTGTGCTCAGAAATCGTGCGGCCACATACGAGTATATCATCACTGTATACGAACACACCCGGTATATCGGCGAATGTTTCTGTCATTACACGATGGAAATATTCTGGTTCGCAACTAACACCAAACGGAAGTCGCTTAAAACGATAACGTCCAAAAGGCGTATTGAAGGTGGTGAAGTATGAACTGTCTTCATCTAAGCAACACATCCAAAATCCGCTACTAGCATCAAGATTTGAATAATATTTCGCACCAGCTACCTTAGTACGCACTTCATCAACTGTTGGTATAGGATAATGTAAACGACAAATGGCTTTATTTAAGTTTATTGGATCTAAACATACTATTAGTTGCCCATTCTTTTTTTCCACAAGTACAAGGGAACTTACCCAAGCCGTTGGTTCTGTTACTTTAGTAATGACTTCCATTGCCTCCATTCTATTTTATTCTTTCTGTAGTCTTTCATACAGTGCAAATGGTAGTTTCCGAGGTACATCAATTTTCGGAGGTACATTCTCGCTGACGGATATGTGACACAAACCTGACAGACATCCTAGCCCCACAAATAACTTTTCATATATTTTTAGTAAATTATTAACACTACTATTATTTACGTTTGACTGACACGAGACATTTGACGTTGACGGCATTTCATTTTTTTTTAGATTCAGACTTATTTTTAATTTGATTATCGTGACATATAAAGAAAACTCTTTTGATGAGACCTAATCTTGAACACGTATTTCTACCTAAAACAGTCGGTGATTTTACATCTGCAATTACAAATCGCAATGATGAACATTTCTGGCGTTGATTTAGCATAAAATTACAAATAATATCTTGCTCTCCAACTCAGACATTATCACCACTGTACGCTGTTAGCTTGACTTGGCATGGTTTCAATTCCTGGCGCAGCTGAAGAGACTCGTACACACCCAAATGACATAACGTTTACATCACTTCCTGTATCCAGCACCACTCTGACCTGTTTATCGTTAATATCAAGATTCATCGTCCATTCAGAATCTAAGATATCGGCTTTCATGTGTCCCACGAAGAATTCCTGACTTTGGCTTTGAGAAATCGAACCATTACCGGGTTTATCATTGCTTTGATGCGTATCAACGAACCGTACTACCTTTTTTGTTCGACACATTGCTTCGTAATGACCAATCGCGCGACATTTGTTGCATTTGACTTTCAGAGCTGGACACTTAAATCTGTCCACCTGTCCGCATCTACCTCACACGTTTTGCGATTTGCGTGAATCAGGGTGATTTTTAACATGAAACACTGATGACTGATTTGCCTCCATAGTATCAACTTGACTTTTGGATATAATAATAATAATAATAAATAGCAGATGTCATGCAGCGGTTCTCAGAAGACATTTGCATGCAGTTTGGAGTAGATAAATGTAAAATAAATTCAGTACAAAAAGGTAAGCTACAAAATAATTGTTTTACACTTAACACGGGAGAAGAAATCACGCCTATGGATGAAAATTCTACTGACAAATATATTTTTTTCAGCAATCCAGACAGATACAGCAGAAACAGACCAAAATCTCATTAAAAAAGGAATTCAAACACAGATTAAAGATGATTCTCCGAACGCAACTTTACTCTAGAAATATGATTAAAGCTATTAACGCCTATGCTACTAACGCAATTTTAACATACTCATTTGGAATTATTAATTGGTCACAGTCAGATTTAAAATCCTTGCAAAGAATAATTAACACACATCTTACACTACACAGAAAACATCACCCTAAATCTTGTACCCAGCGATTAACTTTACCTCGTAAAGAAGGAGGAAGAGGCCTCATAGACATTATGAATTTATACAATAGACAGATAACATCACAAAGACAGTGCTTCCATGAAAAATCAGTAGACTCTTCCCTACATAGATGCGCATCGCTCATTGACAATAAACTGACACCACTCAACTTACGCGATACAAGCACACAGAAAAATGAAAGCATTATATACAACAAGAAGAAGATTAAAGAATGGTCACAGAAAGCGCTTCATGGGAGACACCGAGCTGACCTTTGCCATAACTATGTCGACATGGATGCGTCAAACGAGTGGCTTAAGAAAGGTGAGCTTTTCCCTGAAACCGAGGCTTTTTTGCTAGCAATCCAAGATCAAGTAGTAGCAACGCGAAATTATAGAAAACACATCACCAAAGAAATACAACTAGATTCCTGCCGTCATTGCAATAGTGGACCAGAAACAATACAGCATATCACCGGAGCTTGTAAGACATTAGTTCAGACTGACTATAAACACCGCCACGACCAAGTTGCTTCGATAATCCACCAGCACCTTGCATACAAACTGAAATTTGTCACAGAGAAGATACCATACTACAAATATTCACCAACCACAGTTTTCGAAGACCACAATTACAAATTATACTGGGGCAGAACATTATTAACAGATAAAACCATCCATTTCAATAGGCCCGACATAACACTACATGATAAAATATACAGAACAATATACTTATTAGACATCGCAATACCGAATTCACACAATATACAAGCAACCATATCTGAAAAAATATCCAAATACCACGACTTAGCTATTCAACTAAAAACTCAATGGTAGGCGCACACCGTACATGTAATACCAATTGTAATTTCGTCCACAGGAGTGGTTCCCAAACTACTGAAGCAAAGCATGGAAGCATTAGATATCCCTCATAAAATAATCACCTTACTCCAAAAAGCCACCATCCTTAACACTTGCCGAATCACCCGCAAGTTCTTAAACTCCGGTTCCACAGCACTTCACCCTTTGACGCTTGGTTGAGGCCCGCGTCAGAGGAGTTTAATACCCATCCCACGGTGGAGAAAGACAGTCTTAAAAATATATCATAATAATAATCAATTTATTTCAGATTATTTAGATCCATACAATAATATTAGTAATAAGTTTAACTTATTCTAGTGTTAGTAACAAAATAAAATAAACGTAGAAAGCCATGACATTAAAATTAAAATTATAATTAGGAAGAGAGCTCCCGCTTGACCCCGTGCTACACGTAGCCTACGCTGGAACCATTGCTGTTGCCTTTTGAATGGCCTCATCAAGCGTTAAAATATCTTCTAGAAGTAGACATCGTGATATTTTGAATGCATTTGCATATGAAAGTAACCTTTATCAATCTATCCTGAAGCGTGCTAAATTTACACGATCGACTTAAAGCTCTCAATTCAGTAACGAATTGCTCCAACGTATGATCAGCACCTTGCTTGTGCGTAATGAAGCTATCATTCAAATGTAAGATTACGTTATGGCACAAAATCATTCTTAAAAAGTTTAACAATCTCATCATACGTGATCGTATCGACATCTTTCTGGAACGAATTAAATATCTCCACACCTGACTCCCCAATCATATGTAGGAGCAACGGTACTTTTCGTCCGTCGCTCTCCGCCTCCATCGAAGAAGCTCTAAGGAATATTTTGAACGATTGTATCCAATTTTTCTAATAATTTGACAGATTCCCGGACATAGCCATGTTACCGCATCCTGCAAGACTAATTTTGTTTTTGGATTTGCTTTCCATTTTTAATTCCGGGAATCCCACTTCGACACCATGTAATAGGGTTCGACACATGTGGTAATAATGAGGCAGGGCTAAATTCATTTATTATAAGATAAATTAATATGTTTCTACATCTTTTGACGTCGGTAACGCAGACTTTTTTGACGTCGTCTTTTCAGTCGGTAACGCAGACTGGCTGATCCTTCCACCACGACTCTACGGCGAAAAACAATCTTCCCCAACGGTCCTTTTCAGGGCCACCAAAAAAGCCTTTGTCAAGGCTCAGACCCCATAAGGCACAACAATCTCCGCTCACAGAACCAGCTATCAATGTTGTTTCTATTAACATAGAAGGGTTCTCGGACAGCAAATCAGCAATTCTTTCCGAAATTTGTCTAAAAAATAAAGTAAATGTTTTGTGCGTTCAAGAAACGCATCGTAGCGCTGACCAGTTGAGACCCTTCATACCCGGATATACCTTAGTAGCTGAAATCCCCCACCCAAAACATGGCAGCGCTGTGTTTGTCGGCCCCAACGCTAAAGCAATGTCCACCTATTGTTACTCGAATGAATCAGTAGAACAAATCACAGTAGACATCTCGGATTGCATAATAACATCAATCTATAAACCACCTGGCGTTCAATTCCGGTTCCACAATCCCAATAATTATGATAACTACAAGGCCAAAGTTGTTGTGGGTGACTTTAATAGCCACAATACTAGCTGGGGCTACCGTGAAACAGACACAGATGGCCAGGCAGTTGAAGAGTGGGCGGACGCGAATGATCTTACATTGATTCACAACGCTAAGCTTCCAGCATCTTTTTATAGTGGCAGGTGGCGCCACGGATATAACCCAGATCTGATCTTCTGTAGCTCTTGTATCTCGCAACAGTGTGTGAAGTCCATGTGCCGCCCTATTCCAAGAACCCAACACAGGCCTATAATGTGTTCCATACAAGCGGCAGTCCGCCCCGTCTCTGTCCCGTTCAGGCGCCGCTTCAATTATACAAAGGCTGACTGGGATAAATACGCCAAGCTTATCGACGACAACCTCCGAAATGTTTCACCTATTCCAGAAAATTATGACCTATTTGTACAGATCGTAGCATCCGCTTCCTGCAAACACATCCCGCGAGGATGCCGCACATCATATGTCCCAGGGCTCTCTCGCGAATCAGCTGATTTATTTAAACAGTACGAACACCTGTTTACCAATGACCCTTTCTCGGAAGAAACCATCCAGGCTGGTGAGGAATTACTGTCCCAAATCAGTGACACTCGACGAGAGAGATGGACAGCCATGGTGACTAATATTGACCTGACACACAACAGCAAGAAATCTTGGAACTCAATTCGGAAGCTAACCGGCGAACCTCCTACTGCCTCCACACCCGGTCAGGTTACACCTAACCAAGTAGCCCACCAACTTCTTCTGAACGGGAGAACCAAAAACCGGCAAACCAGAACACCTAAAACTAGCATCAATCCAAGTAATAGCAGAACAATCAGTAGGCCTTTTACACTCACAGAAATCGTCACGGCCATCAAATCTCTAAAAAGTGGTAAAGCGTCTGGGGTTGACAACATTTCTGTCGAGCAATTAAAAAACCTCGGCCCTCTTGCTATCTCTTGGGTGCTAGAGTTGTCTAACAGCTGTCTTAAGTCTGCTCGAATCCCGCGTCTTTGGCGAAAAGCCAAGGTGGTCGCACTGTTAAAACCTGGGAAGCCTAGTAATGATCCTAAAAGCTATCGGCCGATAACTTTACTGTGTCATACATACAAACTGCTGGAGAGAATGCTACTGGACCGCCTCGTCAGTATTGTGGACCCAATGCTCATTCCCGAACAAGCTGGTTTCCGACCGGGAAAATCATGCTGTAACCAGTCATTAAACCTCACACAACACCTTGAAGATGGATTCGAGCTGGGTCGGGTAACTGGTGTGGTTTTTGTGGATCTTTCCGCAGCGTATGACACAGTGAACATAAAACGGCTTCTATGGAAGGTGTCCGAGCTTACCTGTGATCACAGCTTTACCCTAATCCTGAGTGAACTTCTCCGCAACAGGCGCTTTCAGGTCCACCTTTTCTCCGAAAAAAGCCGATGGAGAACCCTTAAAAATGGCCTCCCCCAGGGCAGTGTGCTGGCTCCTATGCTTTTTAATATTTATACAAATGACCAGCCTCTTGCGCCAAACACTAATCGCTTCATATATGCAGACGACCTGGCCCTGACATCTCAGGCGCCTTCCTTTGAAGAAGTTGAAAGGAATCTAAGCGAAGCACTGGAAACCCTTAGCTGCTATTATGAGCAAAATTCCTTGCGACCGAATCCTTCGAAGACCCAGTCTTGCGCCTTCCACCTGCGCAACCGCGAAGCCAAGCGGACACTCAAAATTCGATGGAGGGATGTGCCGATTGCCCACTGTTCTACTCCTAAATACCTCGGAATTACCCTAGACAGAGCCCTTACCTACAAACAACACTGCATCAACACCAAGCAGAAAGTGGGCACCCGTAACAACCTTTTACGCCGCCTAACATCTTCAAAGTGGGGAGCATCCCCGCAAGTTTTGCGAACGACTGGATTGGCGCTTTCCTTTTCAGCTGGTGAATACGCTAGCCCGGTTTGGAGCCGATCAGCACACACACGCCTAGTGGACACAGCACTAAATGACACATGCCGAATTATCACGGGCTGTCTAAAACCAACTCCTGTTGGTATGCTGTACCCGCTGGCTGGTGTTGCACCCCCGGACGTACGCAGGGATGTGGCAAGTTCTTTGGAGCGCCTTAAGAAGGAAACGAACGTTCGGCATCCCTTGCACCAACATATGCCAGTAGTCCAGAGGCTAAAGAGTCGGCGTAGCTTCGTCAAAGAGGTGTCTCCTCTTGATGGCGAAGCTAATCAAGCCCGGATAAGACTTTGGAAGGAGAGATACCCCAACACTTCACCTATACCGCTAACGGAACAGCTCCCCCCTGGACATAGTCTACCTTGGCAAACTTGGAAGTCCTTAAATAGACTGCGGACACAAGTCGGCCGAAGCAAGGAGAATATGTACAGATGGGGTTATGTTGCGGACGACGCATGCTTGTGTGGTGTCTCTCCACAGACGATGGCACACCTATTGTCTTGCCCTACGTGTCCCTTCACCTGCACACGTGCGGACCTGTACAACGCCACTGATAACGCTGTGTCGGTTGCCGAGTACTGGTCCTCAAAAATATAACGCCAAAGTCGACACGATAAGAAGAAGAAGAAGAAGATCTTTTGACAAGCCTATAGACAAGACTATCATCTCATAACAGTATGCTCTATCAATTGGCAAAGAACAAAGGGTTTAACAGATCATATCGTACGTTTTGAACTGTCAAATGAATACGATTGCCTTACACAATTCCACCTCTGGTCTCTCATGGATCCTTCATTAGGCGTGACGGTAGTGCCAGTTACCCCTCTGTTTATATTTCTGCCAATACACATAAATAATAAGATACATGGTAGCAATGCCGTATCTAACTATTCCAATTTTTATTTTGTTTTTAAAATTCATTTGTTTCGTGATCTGTTTTTTTTGTATCTATTGTATATTCCTACATGTGTGTAATCGCGTGAACGAATTTAAATTATCAAGTGCCTGCAATCCAGTGGTTTGAATGTTTAAAAACCGTGTAAATATTCAAAGCGCTGTTTTACGAACAGATTCTGTGAAAGTCGTGTGTCGAGCAGAGAGAGAATAGTGAGTTTGTGGACAATCATTCCGGTGGCGACTGGAATAAGGGCATTTCTACAGAAGCGACTGATTGACCGACTGGAGCAAAAAACCTACCTTTAAAATTGAATAACAAGTCTGAAAAAAATCACACGTATTTATACAACTCTTGGCTTGATGGAGAGCATATCAAGAAGACCACAAGGTTGTACATACGGTCTAAAAAAAATCGGAAAGTTCAAAAACGGGCAGAATTTGGCCTAAAATGGAGTGTCCGGTTTCCAGAATTTACTCGTTTTCGTTTCATAACTTTTAAAATAATAAGTTGCTGATTATTATTCCTACATTCCTATAACAAGGAATAAATAATGAAGCCATATACGTGCTTACATATATCGTGAATCCTTTAATACAGTGACACATTTAAGTTTTGTCCGGTGCTTGTGCCTCAATTCGGTGAAATTTACTTTTATGTACCTGTAGCACTTACTATGCATAATAGGAACGCGCACTACTTGTTCCCATCATCTGACAGTTGCGCCCGAGCGGACGAAACGTGTAAACGGGAGATCTGTAGCACTCAGGAGCAATTTTCAAAGGTACGAAATCGTTCGGTGTTTTTGGTACATGGTAATTTCTCAAATCGGTGAGCCACCTCGATTATGTATCTAAAGTATTTTGTGAGATTTGTGCTAAAACTATTGAGTGTTTAACAGCTTTCTATCATTAGGTTTAGTAGAAATTACTGTAACTCATAACATTTTTGGGTAATTTGATGTATTGTGTTATTTTCTCAATTCCATGGATCTCAATTCCGTGGAAAATGGTGCACCGAATTGAGAAAACTGAGGTTGATTGAGGTTTTACTTTTATATTACTAATTTAGCTAATTGTTGTTGTTGATTGTTGTTGTTTATCGAGAAAATCAACATCACATTCATTGTTATAACTCACGTTTTAATACATTGGGTATGGCCAATTACAGATCTCCCTATAAATTATCAGTAAGTTAGTACAAAAATACTAACAAGTGTCTTAAAATTGACAAATTAACAATTCAACAATATTATATTACAAACGTACCTAACATATTCAATTTCCTATTATATGTGATAAATTGTATTTACATATTAAATTGTTATAAAATATTTTATGTGATTAATTGAATTTAAATATTAAATGTAACAAAATATTATGAAGACATAATTTACTAACAAACATGCTGCACCTAGTTATAGAACCCCCTCGCCTTTCCGTCTTAGATTAGGGTTGCCTCAGCATATTTAAGGGCCAGCTCATGTATTTTATTGTCGACTTAGCTGTTTCAGCCTTAACGGCCCGTGCCTGTATTTAGAATTAGTTAGCCAGTAATAAATCATCTTCGAATCGGTGCAGACATTACTCGCATTTTATTTTTTATTAATTTAGTTAGTTTTTAAAAACTCCCCGCCCGGCTCCCGATACGTAACTGGCGCAAACGGATCGGATTTTTCAAGGAGTTTCCGCGTTTTCCCTGTGTGTCTAAATTCACAATTAAGGGAGATTGAAACAGCTCTAGCCTTAAGTAAATTGACAGTTTTACATCAATCCATAGTTAATTCGAAAGAATTACTAAATCATTAAAATCGATAGCTCAATTTGCAAATCTTATGTATTTACCTAACGAGGTATTAAATTAGAGGATTTTTTAAAAAAATAGAGGAAACAATGTATGTCAAATCATACGTTAAGAAAGACAAGATAACATTTATAATGGAGATACCAATAACTGATAATCATACTTCATAATTATAGTTATTATAAGATTTATTCCTTACCAATATTCTATTACTCGCCATCTTAATTGCTCTTACCATCTGTATGCAGACGATCTGCAACTATATGCTCAGGCAGAGGTGCCTGACATAGGCTCGGCCATATCAGCCCTTAATCGTGACCTCGCCTGTATTGCTGACTGGTCCGAGAAATTTGGGATATCAGTGAATCCGTTTAAGTGTCAAGCCATCATTATTGGCAGCTCAAGGCAGCTGGCCAAGATCGACATGGATTCCACTGCTCCGATCTTATTTAATGAGGCCGTGATACCTTACAGTGAAAATGTCAAGAACCTGGGGCTACACATGGACAGCACCCTCTGCTGGTCTAAACACATTTCCGAGGTCAGCAGGAAAGTAACCGCCACTTTACGGGCTCTCTATATATTTAAAAACTTTCTCCCTTCTCATACTAAAACTCTTCCTGTACAGCCTCTCGTCCTTCCTCTTCTCGACTCTCGACTTCTCGTTTGTTGTACGAACATCAGTGAAGCTTATCTCAATAAACTTGACCGTCTCCTCAACAATGGTATTCGCTTTATCTTCGGTCTCCGTAAGTACGACCACATTTCTGCTTACCGGTTCAAGCTTAAATGGCTTCCCATACGACATCGCTGAGAAATAAGAATCCTGTGCACTCTCTTCAACATACTTCGTAACCCTCACTCTCCGACCTATTTGGCACAGCGCTTCAACTATCTGGCTTCCACTACTTCGCGCAACCTTCGCTCTTCCCATAATCTCACTCTTTTCACACCTATTTTCAAGACCGGCTTTATGTCGGACTCTTTCACCATCTCTGCGATTCGACTTTGGAATTCTCTCCCCAATGAAATCAGAATGTCCCCCAACAAATTTACTTTTAAAAAGTCTCTCCGCACTCACTATCTTAACCTTGGCTCTCTTCAAAATTAACAGCCATTTTCTTGACATAACACATTGTCACCAGCATCAAATTCAAATGGAAGAAGTAAGAATCCAGAGGGTTAATACCAACAATTGGATCTTGTATAGTCGAAGACCAACAACGATAACCAGTCTGTGTGATAACCACGACCAGAAAAGTAAGCACCCTTTTTTTGGGACTTACCTCGTTACTATTGATGAACCCTGCAACCTAGAAGTCTTTGGACTCAAAATCAATCACCATATCTACGAGTCGTGCTTAAAAAGGGTGCTTACTTTTCTGGTCGTGGTTATCACACAGACTGGTTAAGTCTGTGTGATAACCACGACCAGAAAAGTAAGCACCCTTTTTTTGGGACTTACCTCGTTACTATTGATGAACCCTGCAACCTAGAAGTCTTTGGACTCAAAATCAATCACCATATCTACGAGTCGCAAGATACCGCGAAACCGATCCCGATCATAAACTTACCTGTGATGCACGGTCATACGAATCTATCAAGCACACACGCACTAAACATGGTTGGAGTTAACCTGTATGAAATAAAATATATGTCATATGCTAGAGCGTACAATGGAAGTGAAAAGTGTTTTGAGTGATAAAAAAGACATTAACTTCAGTGTTAATTTAGGTTATTTTGTCATAATAATATTATGTTTAGTTATAATATGTTTAATTTTATTCCCTTTATATGTGTTGCGTAAAAGGTTATTAAAAATTTTGCGAAATGATCAGAAAGATATTGAAAATGATCGTTCTGATAGTTTCACTCTTAGGGAGGGAGGAGTTATGGAACCCCCTCTCCCTTCTGTCTTAGATTAGGGTTGCCTTAGCATATTTAAGGGCAAGCTCATGTATTTTATTATAGACTTAGCCGTTTCAGCCTCAACGGCCCGTGCCTGTATTTAGAATTAGTTACCCAGTAATAAATCATATTTGAATCGGTGCAGACATTACTCGCATTTTAATTTTAATTAATTTTGTTAGTTTTTAAAAACTTCCCACCCGGCTCCCGATACGTAACTAGCTACTATCATGTGGTGAATTTGAACTTTCGTTCCGTTAGCAGAATGATTCCTTTAGCGCTTCAATTAAGTAAAGCAATAAAGAATAAGGATGAGAAAAAGATATAAATATATACAATAAAGACAATAAAGATAAAAAGACAAAATAAATATATGAAACAGTAAAGATATAAATATATCGATAACAAATAGTATTGTGTTATCCTCTTTGAAAATTGTAATGTTTAAATTGTTTGAGATTTAAAAACAAGACTGATTATTAGTTATATCGAAAAATAAACTTGTTGATCAGTTTTTTTTATTATTAACATTACATAAACATTTACACATAAACTATTAAACCGATAGACCAGCAGTCAGTTAACATAACGCTTTAGATATTTTTTTATTTTGATCATTCAAATACATTATATATACACAATAGAATGCAATACAATACATAAGATAATATTGCATCTATTCTCAATTCGGTGATTCATTTTCTCAATTCAGTGCATCGTTTTCTCAATTCGGTGCTTTCTTAATTCGGAGTCTAACTTTTCTCATAGATCAATCAACAAAATTTTGGCAAATCGTTATTTTATGTTTCAGGATGGAGTAAACTTTATTTTATATTATTTAAACTACTACAAAATCCAAATTAAAAATCAACCACCGAATTGAGAAAAAAAGTGCCCTTCTGTAGAAATGTCCATAAACGACTTCAAAGGAGGGTAGACCGCTGTCTGCCAATAACAACCCACCTGCAAGTTCTATTCAGTAACTCCGTGATCATGGCGTTTGCAACATTGTCGAAATATCGAAAACTCATAAATTATAAGGTACATGGCAGCAATCCCGTATCTAATATTCTAATGTTAGTGACATTGAAAGTTCCAAACAATTTTAAATCAAAAATTCCTCATTTCTTCACAAAACAGTCAACAAGTGTAGTCTACACTTATATTGGAGGTAAGTTGTACGCCACGAGACTAGAAGAAGAGTCATAGCGAATATAATACAGCCAAAACTAAGAGAAGCTAAACATGAAGTCAAATACCAGGCAGTAAAATTATTTAATAAATTGCCAAAAGATCTCAAGACTGAAACCAATCCAATTACATTAGAAAACAGACTGAGGGTTAATCTATATGAAAAAAGTACAGGCCAGTCCGCCGAGGACAAAAATCTCATAGTAAATACAGGCGAGCATAAGTCTTTTGTGTGCGCTACACCATGCAATTTCATTATTTGTTTCGGGAGTCTAAAAAGTCCTTGTAGTTATTGACATAGTTAATAGATAATTAAGGTAAGAATAATTCAATTGTTTTGTTATATTTATTTTATTCTATGTGATTCGCAACAATATTTTGATGTGTACCTTTAATGTCTAATTTATTTTATTTTATGTTTTCCTACTCATTTTTTTGTGACGAGATAAATAAATTTGACTTTGACTTTAAAGGAAAGAAGCCTTAAAGTAAGAAAAAAAACATTAAAGTACATTTTATGTCAATATAATCTTTTCGAGAGTCAATTGAATGACTTTCCTATTTTGTTTCTTCCTTTTTCGATAAGATATATTCCCCAATCATGCAGAACACTGTTTTGCCTTTTAAGTGAACATCAAAGATCCATTTAACTCGTCCATACTCTGCTTCCATTTTCCACGCATGGTGTATGAGGTCATAGTCAAGGTTGTTTATCACATGTGAACTCTGTAAAGTTGAAAAAATAACACTATCACTACATAGTATAAAACAAAGCCGCATCCCGCTGCCTGTATGCTTAAATCTTTAAAAATACTCAACGTGTTTTGATGCGTTGTTTTTTAAATAGATAGAGTGATTCAAGAGATAGGTTTGTATATTAGAATTGTATTGGTTTCGAAATTAAGTCGTAAATAAACCCTACGAGATGGATCAAAATAATGTACCACAGTACTATACACCTTAAAAAGGCCTACAAAGAAGCTTGTGGTAGTATAAGTCTATCTATTAGGAATAACCCACAATAATTATTTTTGATTCTTTACTTTTCCCGTGAAATAATAAATTATTTACGAACCGATTTTAAATAATACAGCAATAATGATTATCCTATTAAGTACCTTAATTCACTGTGATCCTGAGACTATTAACTTCGGCATGTTATGAGACCATAAAATTGATTATTTTTTTGCTATGGACACTTTTTTAATAAATTCCTTTTTTTAATATTTTTCATTTTTATACACACTGAATGCTAAGAAGCAATTTATCTAATATGAAATGAACTATGCTTCACCTGAGGTGGCAACATCGCATTTTAAGCTTTGGTCCAAATGTGCACATGAACTTTTCGAGACTATTATTAATGTTCACAATATTTTTATTTTTTTACTTATACTTAAAGCAATGATGGCATTACACGCATAAGCTAAATAGGATTATTTCTCTAAAATTTAAGAAATATTTTTACTAATTGACAAGTCAAAAAAGTAATGATATAACATTTTAATAATAATAAATTCGGTAACCATAGCTACATCCAGTACAATCAAGAAGCGAAAACTGGGGAAACACAAGACAGTTTAGTTACCTCAATAACGAACTTTTGACTTATTCGTTACGTTGGATTAGCACACGTTCAGTTGTGATTTATCCATAAAAAATAATATTCCTATCGGAATAGTAGGACAAGTAAAAGCTGTCAAACGAAACCGATTTAAGATGTCAGTAACTAACATAAGTAACATATGTAGCTTTAAATGAGATACCCTTTCGATCAGGTGATTTATAACAATGTTCCTAAGTTAAACATATTAGTTTACTGCATGATAAACATTCGACACAAAATATTGAACATGCAGCTCTAGTGTAAAACTAAATATTATTTCATTATACAAAATATTCGTACATATGCATTCCCTGTGTTATTCTGTCTTTACTTTTTACGTAAATTAACGTTGAAAAGAATAAAAATAGAAAATAATAATCAAACTGCGTACATTAAATTTGAAGCGCATAAGACATATATTAAGAGGCTTCGATTTGGACTAATATACCTATTGAATGATTATTTATTGGGGTTATTCCGCTGAAATGAATAACAATCAATCACCGACCAAGTCACCATGTTTCAACAGAAATATTCCTTCATAATATCCTCAATTTCACATAAATTTTCAAAAACTCAAATGTGAGAAATTTTCAGCGAGCCTTCATAGGATTTCGAACTGATTGACAGCTGCTAAAAATAGTTCTGCTACCAAGGCTTGAAACCGGTTCAAGATTTACCGGTATTATGACGGTTAAACCGGTTTTATCGTAAAATTACGTTCCGGGGCGGAACCAAACAAGAGCGATACTGTGAACCTAAATAAACCGGTTAATTCGTAGCCGCTCACGACGATCGCAACGCTACTTATTTTTAGACCGAATATTCTTCAATAGATCTTATACCAATTATCAGATTCTTCAGAAATATTTTTTTTGCCATTGTATTGTTTAATATTATAATTAATATGTACAAAAATATTTTGAACATATTAATTAAATTAATTCTTATAGTATAATTGGTTTAATTGTTATGTTTAAATTATATTGTTTAATCTAGGAGACACCACTATGTAATTGCCGTGGAAACATGTTTGGGATTGCTATCTAGTACATTACCATTATATAAGTATCTTAATGTAATGAAATTGATTGTAATCTGTTATGTTTTCCTGAAATAAATAATAATAATAATAATGTACGTATCTGATAGGATATATCAACAAAATATGTTTTATTAAATAAAAACAAACGTCAGATGCGCTCATCGCTCGCAGATCTTAAGGGAGTTAAGGGTAGTTGTCCTGCCTGAACGAAAGTTTGAACCGGTTAATGCAAAATACCCATATTTCTCAAAACCGGTTCAAAAACTGGTTTAAAGGAACATAACCTTTTTCAAAAAGTTCCACCTGTATTTTCCTCAAACCAGTTAAAAAAAATACCGGTTTCCAAGCCCTGTCTGCTACTTCGCATATCCCGTCTCTTTTTATCACACAGGTTGCTGCTAGTGACATCTCGCTTTTGTCGTTCAATTCCAAAGGGATAATAATTTTATGGATTTATCCAAGCCCTCAGCTCTCCAAGAGGACGCTGTTTCAAACAAATGGAATGAAAAGCATTAAAGTCAAGATATAAATATATATATATATATATATATATATTGTGAGCGGGATTTGCAAATAATACTATTCGATGACGTTTAAAACTGATTTGCTTATATTGTGATACACGAGCACTCTAATTACGCCGAAGATCGAACGCCAGCTCCGCCATCTTGACCGTTTCCTTAGTGTTGTCCGTCGTCCGACGCTAGGGCGGTGCGCCTAGTCGATATTCACGCTAACAATGTAAAATACTACTCTGTGTAAAAAGTATCGGGATATGTCAATAAAAAGACCCGCGTTAAAGAGGTCGTTCTAATTTTTTTACTGCATGTTGGTAGCACTGTACTGATAAAGTGCGCAAAATTTGAGCGGGATCTGTCATTAACTTTGTTTTTAATGACACTTTTTGTTGGTAATAGTTTTGAGTCCTCGGCGATTTTTACAATGAAAAATATTGCTAAACAAAGAGTGTGACTTAAATTATGTGTTTTGAATGATATTTCATGTGGTGAATCAGGGTATCTATCATAACACTTAATTTTTTGATATTGAATTTCATTTCACATAGTTTCAATGTGTAACGGTTCCCATATACATATTTTTTTCCTCAAATAACTTTTAATGCAAGTAAGCACATGCATGCATACGCATGCAAGTAAGAAGGCATGCGAATGCATACGCATGCAAGTAAGAAGGCATACATGCATGCATTAATGCATACAAGTAAGCAAGCAGGCATGCAATAATGCATGCATGCAAGCATACAGGCATGCATGCAGCAAGCAAGCAGGCATGCAAAAAAGCAGCATGCATTAGGATTTCCTCGTTTCCGGCGCTGCGGGAATAGCAGCCTCGTAGCCCTTGCGTAACAAGGCGCAGTCACCCATGCTCGCTTACGCAGCTTCGGCTTGCTGGTCGCCTTCTCGCAAGGGTGCCTACACCTTGTTACAGCGGGCGGAGGTTGCTATCCCTCTGCGCCTCCAGCTTTTGAATTACACTCTAGTATCGGACAGACTAGCACCACGGCGAGGAGACCACGGCGAGTCGGGATTAACGCAGTTTATTTCTTAGATCAATATTTATTACGTATTTATACCAGTTATGCTTTAAATTGTCTATTTATAAAGTATGCAATATAATAATAGTAACAAATTCGTTTGGAAATACGTACTTTAGTGAAGTAAAATTCGATGTTTCAAGAATTCTGCATATTGAAACTTCAAAAACTTAACTTCAAAATCACAATGTTGCGATATACCTACGGCGAATCGTGTATATCAAAAACAAGGGCTTATGAATGGTATAAGGCTTTAAAAGAAGGCCGAGAAGTAGTAGTAGACTTGCCTCGTTCTGGTAGACCTTTAACCGCTACGACCAAAGAAAACATCGACAGAATCAAGAAACAAGTGCTCGAAAATCGACGTATGAGTCTGAGAGAGTTGGCTAATGAGGTGAACATATCTTTGAAGTCTGTTCACAATATTCTCACTGACATTTTAGGCATGAAACGCGTCGCCGCTTGACTAGTTCCAAAAGAGCTTAATTTTGATCAAAAAGCGTAGCAAAATCAACTCGCTGATAACTAGGTTTACCGAGTTTCTACGTATCTGACCTTTATGAAATGAAAAATAACTGGCGACGAGACATTATGTTTATGAGTACAACCAGGGGGGTGTCACTTCGAAGTTTAGATACGTTCGAGCGACTCGGTACGCCTAGCATAAGTGAGCGCGGGGCTGCCGCTCGCGAACCGCGCCACGCCACGCGCCCATGACTGTGTTTATTTTCTCAGCCTGTCACTGACTTCGTTACAACGAAATAACTTTTAATAATTTGAGATATGTGTTCCTAATTATGACATTATTTATCAAAACAAATTTTGTAGGTAGGTATTCAACATTTGTTGTTCAAAGAAATAGGTTTGAGTTTAAGATACCTACCCAGTTACTTACGTCAATCTAACTTAAAATAAACGGAAACAAGTCAATAAACTTACTTTAAATTAAGCAAAATATTTATACGTACCTACCAAATTACTTTAGTAATTTTGTGTTAGGATTTTACATAGTCCAAAATCTAATAGTCCAAGAGCTACAGTTCATTATTTTACTTTAGCTTTATGATATCACCCTTAATTTTTAGGTATTCCAATAAAATTAATCTCGATTTTGATAGCATTTTTAAAGGTACGATAGATAAGGTTCACATAAACAAAAGTCTCTTTTTGTAGTTAAGTACGGACAACAGCAAATTAAGGTTAACACTGGTATCCTATGCAGTTGACATTAGGGCTAGTTTGCAACAAAAGTGTATGTAACCTAAGATGCTGGCGAATGTACTATATATTTTTTTATAAAAAATAAATTAATATAAAATTTTATATTTATTGAAATTATAATAAACTAAAATTTTTAAATAGTATACATTTTAAAACGGCGGTGCGCCCGCGCAACATACTCACCGCCCTAACGGGGCTGAGGGCGAGCTATGATTTATGACCCAAACTGCACGGAGAAAATAATTCTACTATACAATTTTATTTGGTTAAGTGTGATGTCCAGTCGACAGCACATCAGGTTATCAACTTTTGTTGCAAACTAGCCCTTATTACAACTGCATAAGATACGGCAGTGTTTACCTTGACGTGCTGTTGTCCGTACATACATACATGTGTATTTGGTTTGTACTTTCATTTCTCCGAATTCAGTAATTTTGTACCAAATAATTAAACTAGACAGAGTAAACACTTATTTTAATATTAAACGAACGCTGTTACTATCAATTACTTTCTCCGATAGAACACAGTCAAGAAATCTGCTAGGTCCTAGACTATTTATTTTATTTGAGTAGCGCGTTGTGTACCTACGCGTATGTTCGTGCCACGCGCCGCTCGCAACCTTGACACATTCAAGGCCGCGAAACAGGGAAAGCGTTACGTGTTAGAAAGAGACAGGTATAGATAGGTAGATGAAACAACCTTGAATTAAAATCGTGCGAAGTGAATTACACTTCATTGCGTTGCAGCGAAAGTTGATTTTACTTTATCATTCTTAGCACAGTGATCCTTCTGTACGTAGTACTATTATATTTTCTGTGGTACAACATGCAAATAAGCCAACAGTCTTTAGAATGGCGTCTCAAAAACGAGCCGAAACCCAAAAAACCGCGGCAATGCCGCTCCAAAATCAAGGTAATGCTGAGAGTTTTGTTTTTGCCTAATTCCTTCCAGGGGGAGAACCAGTGAATAAATATATTATACAGGCGTCATGAAGCCTTTGCGTGAAACTATCCGCCGAAAACATCCAAATTTATGGCAAAGCAACTCATGGATGCTGCACCATCACACACAGCCATTATAGTGAAAGAGTTTTTAGCAAAAATTTAACAAAAGTTCACGACCAAGCACCGTATTCACCTGATACCACGGAGCCAGTCTGACTTTTTTTATTTCCAAAGTTAAAATTACCACTTCGAGGAAAACGTTTTGAGTCGATAGAAGGCATAAAAGAGAATTCGCTGAATGAGCTAAAGGCCATACCGCAAATAGCCTATGAAAAAATGTATGGGAGACTGGGTGAGGCGGTGGAGATGTTATATTGCAAGCGATATAATTTATACTTTGAAGGCGATAAAATAAATTTAGATGAATAATTTGTATTTTTTGTTTTATCGACAAATTCCCGATACTTAGTACACAGAATGTATATTATTATATATCATCTTCATTCTGAATATTATAAATAAAGATTATAAGATAAAAAATATTGTAATAAATTTCATATTCTTACTGCAATGTCTAAATTTTAGAATTATAAATATGACTAAAAAAGTATTATTTATTTCACACGTTTCTTTATTTCTCGCCAAAAGCCCTGTCTGTTGTTAAATGTGAGATTTTGAGCACATATGTATAGTAAGAAACTATGTGTCGGATCCATACGGGCTCAATTGTTCACACACACACCTGTTGAAGACTTTTGTCTTCAAACACTGAAGTTAATGAGACGAGAAGACGCTCTTGCGCAGTTTCTAGAACTTTGTCTAGCCAGCCGCGTTAGATTCGTTGATAGACCTCTTTCTTAGACCTACTTGTTGTAGGGCTTGGTCAAGGCTTTTGACCGTAGTTCCAAAATCTTCCAGCATCTTTGCCTGTACGAATATACTATCAGTAAGTCGGAGGTGAGAGATGTATTTGTTATTGACCTTGATTCTGAATCTTTCCCATTTCAGGAGCTTGAATCTGTCTTCATATGCAGCTGTATAATAATTTTAGAAAAAAACAATTTAGGCGGTGTTATTGCTAAAAGTTATAGACTTACCTAGTTTCTCTTCGCTCATTGTTAACACTCTGAATCTCAAGTAATCTTGTTGCAACTTACGATACTATACGTCAAAGAAAGGTTCGTGTACGCAAATCCAGTTTAACACTATAGAAAAAGTTTACGCACAATAAATGTCAGGCATAAATTTAGTTTGTTTTACGTCCGATAGAGGCGCTGTCAGATTCTCACACAAATGATAACGTTACTATACGGATACTTCGACGCAAATAATTCGTGATAGATGTACAGTTCTACATTAAAGTCCGCGACAGCATATGTTTATCTAATATTCGGCGACCCGTCTGGTGTGGTGGTCGAGAAATTGCCTAATACGCAGCGGGTTGCGAGTTCGATCCCCGCACAATACAAACATTTGTGTGCATGAACATGTCTGTTTGTATTGGTCTGGGTGTTTTCTATGTATATCATGTATGTATTTACAAACAAAAAGTATTTCAGTATTATATCTGTTGTCTGGCATCCATTACACAAGCTTTGAGTACCTTGCTTTGGGACTAGATGGCGATGTGTGGGAATGTCTAAAGAATATTTAATATGGTTTACTCACTACAAACTTTTTTATGTCAACAAATTTGTGATAAAATAATGTACAATTTGCGAAGGTGTTTTATACACACGGGTATTGATTCTTATCAAAATAAATACATTTATCATCATTCATCACGAGCATTTCATTTTGAATAAAGATTCCCTTTACATCATTTTATTTCAATAAATATTTTAGAAGCTATCATAGTTTTAAAATAACCCCGCATCAAAATAATACTCGCAGCCTGTACCTACAACGTGAGCTTATGCTAACTATGATTGCTGGCATCTCACTTACAATTATACTAATCTTATAAAGCTGAAGAGTTTTTTGAACGTGCTAATCTCAGGAACTACTGGGCAGACGGACAGACATACAGACAGACTGACAGACTGACTGACGGAGGGACGGATAGACAGACAGACAGACAAATAGACAGACAGATAGACAGACAGACAGACAGACAGACAGACAGACAGACAGAGAGATAGACTGACATACAGACAAACAGACAGACAGACAGTTAGACAGACAGACAAACAGACAGACAGACAGATAGACAGACATACAGACAAACAGACAGACGGACGGACAGACGGACGGACGGACGGATAGACGGACAGACGGACGGACGGATTAGTAACTTGTTTTTTTTTTAATATTCGAAAAGGCCATGCGCAACAGACGGTACAAATTTTCAGGAAAAGTATGATGTACTCGACAAGAATCAAAATGATTTTAAAATCAACAACAATAGCAGTGTGCAAATATACGAGTATACAAACGTATATTATTAAAACTATGGAGTAGGCCGATTAATAGATATGTCAAAAACATAACGTTTTCAACGTTGACTACAAGATTATTTAATTGCAAAACTACATGGCTCAGGAATAAAGGGCTTTACCTACCATTGGTTGAAATCATATTTAGAAAAAAGAAAACAACAGGTGTAG
This sequence comes from Pyrausta purpuralis, assembly GCA_963924145.1. NCBI lineage: Eukaryota > Metazoa > Arthropoda > Insecta > Lepidoptera > Crambidae > Pyrausta > Pyrausta purpuralis. Next base: position 5,415,585 of record OZ001663.1, on the reverse strand, counting down.
GTTTAAAGATGGAGAAGAGTTCAGGATCAGATACCAATATTCTTTCTCTTTCGGACTTAGTTATACCATTTTCAACATCATTAAAGATCATCACAGTCGCCGCACTGCAGCCAAAAACTATTCCTAAATAAAAATATCAGTCTTACCTTTGGTAAAACACAGGACTTGTAATCTACTTGCAAATTCAACAAACGGCAAGTCAGCTTCACAATATATGAGTGGCAGCCCAGTTCAGGAATACGCTCAGTTAATTTCCATGCGTTTTCTCTCCAGGATAATTCACGTGCTCTGACCTGAAATAATAAAACAATTGACGACCTCCTGTAGTGGCTAAGCACGCTGGTTTCACGGCGACGCCGTTCCGAGGTCCCAACAACGGAATATTTGCAACAATAATTGGTAATAACCTACCTTTATATTATAAAGCGGCTTTGCGATAGTAAAATTCAACCTAATGCACGTTTTATTTGAGCAATTGTAGAGCTGAGGCTGTGCTAGTATAAAAGTGCCGTAATCCTTGTGAGGGTTTGTCATTTCTTTCACTTCCTTCTCGTTACATAAGCGAAAGTCGACAGGAGTCGCTTCATACGGACCCTGGAATATAAAGTAGGTTTGTTTGTTTTGTAGGTTTGTCTTCGGGTCGAAGATCTTCTCTTCTTCTTCTTCTTCTATCTTCTTCTTATTAGTCCACCACTTATACTGGTGGACCGTTTTTTTTTTTAATTTTACTTTGTTGGATTTGCCATGCCCCGAAAAAGGGTTGGGATACGGCCGGTGTGAAACGAATAACGCTGGGCCTCTTGTATTATCATTATTTTGAGCTACTATTCAGCATGCCTAAGGGTGTATTTATATTAGTGCGTCAGCAGGGCGGCAGCAGCGGATGTCCTTACATAAAAAAAACAGCGGCGCTGCTACCGCGCGACTGCCGCGCTGCTACCGCGCGACTGCCGCGCGCTTTTTCCGCCGTTTATAGTATTAAATTATCAGCAGCCCCTGAATATGAAAGCGCTCTAAGAGCAAAAGCGATTGGACGCTGAGATGTTGTGTCACCATCTTCATTGAAATGATTGCGTTGGACCGACGCAACGCAACTGCAGTGTTAGTGTGGCATGGCTCTACGTATAACCTTTGGTATGTGGTTAGGCTTATTCACTGCCAAACGTTTGATTAATATAGTAGTTGTAGTTATTAAAAGCTCTGGTGGTCTTCCTAGTTTTTTTTTACATTTGAAACTATTCAGTCTTGCTCCCCGAGATCAGCTTTTGGATTGTCCGGAGATTGCCTTCGGCGCAGATAAAGGTCATACTACGAGTAAGACCTCCTTTTGAAAATGAACAAAAAATCTCTTTTATGTATGAAAAAAAATATTCTTTTACACTTAAAAATAAAAATGTGACTATCTCTCTTCAGCTCTTATCTGTTCTATAAAAGCATAGTTTTTTTATAGAAAAATATATATATTTGGCTTTGTAAATGTGAATTCACAGTTGAAGTAAGTAGAATTTAAACCATATTTGACGGACGTCCGCTACTGCAGCTTTAAGGCGATCCTGTGTCGGAAGTCTCGACATAGTTCCGTGTAAAACCACCAGGTGGCGCTCCAAAAATGCTGAGACAAAATCAGTGTTATCGTGTATTTGTTGATTGAGAAGAATTTTTCCATTATGCTTAAAAAACTACAATTATTTCTTAAGATTTATTAAAGATGCAACTACGTAAGTTAAAATGATATTGGATGAATTAGAAAATCATAAAATTGAAATTGTCGACGCGAAATGTCAAAAATGATGCATCAGACTTCGCCCGCTGGCCTGATTCTCTGGTGAGTTAATTCTAAATATCTCTTGCATATATAGTGAAACCACCAGAGTTCTTAGTATCAGTTTACACGCTACTTATTTTCAATTTAGGCCTAACAAAACTTTTAAATCACTTATTATGTCTACACACACACACACACAGGAAGCGGACACTTAAAACATACCTTAATAATACGCGAACCTGAAATTCCATTTAGAAATACTGCTGAAGAAAGTATATAAATAAATTGATTTATCATTTTAATTCCAGAACAATCAGTAGTATTTTTGTGCTGCAATTGCGGTTACAACAGCAGGGAAATTTAATTGAACTACCTGGCTATTTAAAAATACTCAAATAATAGACAAAACTAATTGGGCATTTCTGAAGCTATAATAATAAAATAATTATTTTTTCATTTACAATTAAGTGGTTGTTATCAGCAAATATATCCTGCAACATTTCAGACAACATTACGTATCATCAATAACGCATTAGTGATTTAATAATGAGGCAATGTACTTGTGTAAGCCATAGACTAATGGTTTCTTTGTTATCTGTATAGACAGTCTGTTGTTTCTTTAGGAGAAAGGAATTGACTGCAATATGCATAAATCAGTTATGCTATACAAAATAAACGTAACATCTACTTACTTTAAAACGAAACCATTTCCTTGCGGCAAGCAGGCTATCACACTAGGCTACGTTGTCACGTTGGATAGCTATGCTAATCCTTTGAGCAAGGAACCAGGGAGCTTAGTATTGGATGTTAGAGAATTTAATATTATAATACTATCTTTAAGGTCAGGTGTTATGCCTGGTATTTGGAAGCAATCTTTTGTTGTATCGGTATTTAAATCCGTAATAATAAGTAAGTAATAAGCATAATATCCAGGACTATAGACCAATCTCAAAACTATGCACGATTGCCAAAATGTTTGAAAAAAATATTTATGACTCCATTTACCCTATATTACGACCAATAATTGCAGAGCAGCAGCACGGTTTTATTGGTAGGAAATCAACGGAATCTAACCTTTGCGAATTTGTTCATCGCGTTACTGGTGCTATGGATCGGGGCCTCCAGGTCGACACGGTGTATACCGACTATTCAAAGGCTTTTGATAAAATTTCTCATGCACATTTGATTAATAAGCTCTGCATTTTTATCAATGATGTCGTGAACATTTTTAGACATAGCAATGTTCTCATATACGCCGATGATACTCGTATGAAAGTTTTTGAACCATTAGGGATAAATCGGATCGTTTACTCCTTCAGAGGGATATCGACACTTTGACCCAATGCTGTTCCGATAATTTTCTCTGTTTGAATAAAAAAAAAAATGTAACACAATAACTTTTGCCTGTAAACGTAAGCCAATTGATTGTATCGGTAACAAAATAATTAAACGGGTTTATGAGATCAGGGACTTGTATTCTCCTTGACCATAAAATGTCATTCGATGTTCATATTAGTTCAATATCTTCTAAAGCATACCTTTTGCTGGGGTTCGTATTGAGGACAGGGAAAGACTTCCATTGTTGCTCGACCCTTGTACTTTTATTTAACTGCCTTGTTCGATCCATTCTTGAATATGCGTCCGTTGTTTGGAGCCCTCATTATAAAAAGTATGTTAAACTTATTGAACGCATTCGTCTTAAATTTATAAAACATTTACAGTTTAGATGTTATGTTCCTGACTCTTGTAACCATATGAAATCCGTACCCTCTTTGCATAACCGACGCCTTGAAAGAGACCAATTATTTCTATATAAATTACTGCACAACCTTATAGACTCTCCCTTTCTTTTGAGCGAAATAAGTTTACGATGTACCCGATTAAGTGCACGTCATAAAAGTATTTTTTTATGTGCCTAAATATGGGATTAAATTTACAACACTTTCCTGACGCGTACTTGACGCAGTCACGATGACAGGTATCAAGGAGTCGATATATTTGCCTCAACTTTATTTCAATTTAAAAAGCAAATTGTTGTAAATTCTAGAAACACTCAAAAGCGCCACCTATTGGACGCTTGTTACATCTGCATGTACCTAGCTATTTAGCGCCACCGTGTTAGCTAATCATACCCAAGGTGCATAGATGGCGCCACTAGTATTATATTCTGCTTAATCTTTTACATTTTTTGAACTGTTTTTCCGATTCATGTCATCTTTCACTTTGCTCTGCGGCGGTTTCCTACGAAACACAGCAAACAATAAACTGCTTGGCACATTCTTTTGGGGTTTTATTATCACCATTTTTTGGTGACCCCAGTGCAGCAGTGGAAAGTGGTTACGGGGCCGACCGACGACATAATTCGCAAATAGCGATTGAGGCGACCCCGAAGCATCAGATTGCCGGTGCATCAGAAAAATCCGGTACTGAGACCACGTACCACGGAACGGAACACGAAGTCGCGACGTGGGAACCGAGTGCCACGCCGTGAAAGCTGGTGATACGAGCTCCAAAAGGACGCCAGGCCGACCGTCAGGTGCAAGAAGTCACGAAATCGCGAAGGCGAGCGAGACAACGCCCACGCGACAACGACCACGTGCAACCACTTGCTGAAACAAAAAGGCGGCGATACCGGGGACAGCAAGAAATCTGGTGAGCCGGTTCCTTTATCTTTCCTTACCTTTTTAAATCTCTATCTGGATAATATTTTTTAGAGAAGTTTACTTACGTTTCGATCATGGCAGACGAAGAAACTATCGAACCCACACATATCGACAACGAAATTCAACAGCTCTCGCGCAGTAGAGCCTCCTATAAGGGTAAACTTACCCAATTTATAATTTTTTTAAATAAAATCCCTACGCCACCCACTGTAGATGACGTTTTGAACCTAGAGTTACGTATTAACAACATTGAATGCACTTACGACAAATTCGATTCCATTCAAAGTAGATTAGATACTTTATCGGACGACACCGAGTCCCAAATTCTCGAACGTTCCAAGTTCGAAGAACCATATTTCAAGGCTCTGGCCAGAGCCAAAGGCCTAGTTAAGACCGTAAAGGTCGAAACTAAGGAACCTGAGTCCACAGCTTGCTCATCAGAAGTGAACGACTGCATTAAATTTCCAGAAATCACACTGCCTAACTTTGGTGGTGATTTTAAAGAATGGCTCGAGTTCAGGGAAACATTCGATGCCTTGATTAATCAAAGCGGTCTAAAACCTATTCAGAAATTTAAATATCTCCGCAGTTGTTTAAAGGATGGTGCTCTGGAGGTTGTCAATTCCTTGGAATACAGTAGTGAAAGCTACCAAATGGCTTGGAAACTGTTATGCGAACGCTATAACAACCCAAGATTACTTGTATCGAACCACCTCAGAGCTCTTCTGGACACTGAGAAAATACAAAACGAAAGTGCCCAGTCACTTAGAAAACTTATTGACAATATGAATAAACACTTACGCTCACTCCGAATGCTCAATATTCCCACCAATGATTGGGATTTACTAATCATTTATTTTATGTGTAATAAATTGCCGCTACCCCTAAGAAGATCTTGGGAGGAACAACAATGCTCTAATGAACTGCCTTCGTTACAGGAATTCAAAGGCTTCCTAAGGAAGCGAGCTGACATACTAGACAATGTGAGATTAGACACTACTAAATCCGGAGGACTGGATGCACCCAGGAAAGCAATGGTAACCACATCTTTGAAGTCCAACGGTGGCCTTGCATGCCCACAGTGTAAAGGTAGGCACTATCTTAACCAATGTAATTCCTTTTTGGCTCTGAACGCAAGTGAACGCTTTAGAGTTGTAAAGTCATTTAAGCTGTGTACTAACTGTCTAGGTAACAATCACACCGTAACCAACTGTCGCTCTTCACATTGCAAATACTGCAAGGGTAAGCATCATACAATTTTACATATTGATAGTGTGACACCCACTACACTTCAGAGTGAACCATTCACTACAAGCACCTCACTGCATTCGCATCAAACGAATCAACCAAATAACCAAACAGCAACCAACATGCATACAAATACAACTTCAACTAGCCACACACACAGTAACACTGTTACTGCAGCTCATGACACCAACAAATTAGTAATTTTATCAACTGCTGTAGTCCGAGCATACGACTCGAGACAGCAACCACATAATTTGAGAGTTTTACTTGACAGTGGCTCACAATCCAATTTCATATCAAAACGAGCCTTTCAATTATTAAACTTACCCAAGAATAATGTGAATATGGACGTTATTGGATTTAACAATAATTCTACTGAAATTAAACATTATTGCAATCTCAATATTGAGTCAAATGATACAAAATACCAAACAAAATTGTCCTGCTTGATTGTACCACAAATTTGTAACTTGCCAAATTTTAGTTCAGCAATAACTAATTCTTCCTTTAACATTCCAGCTCACATCAAGTTGGCAGATGAAAACTTTTCCTCAATGGGTGAGGTGGACTTACTTATTGGAGCTGAATTATTTTATAATCTATTATGCGTTGGACAACATAAACTAGGAGATGGGTACCCTATACTACAAAAAACTAAACTAGGCTGGATAGTATCAGGATCTTTTTCTGGACCAAGGCAGGTACGATGCAACTTATCTTTAAATTCACAATTGAAACATTTTTGGGAAATGGAAGAGTGTAGTGAGAATCCATTCAATGTAGATAAAGATCAGGAGCTGTCCCATGATGACAAACAATGCGAGGAGGTGTTTATGAAACACACCCGCAGCTCTGAGGGCAACTTTGTGGTCAATTTACCACTTAAACAGCCAGTTTCAGCCTTAGGAGAATCCAAACACATAGCTAAACAACGTTTTCAATCTTTAGAAAGAAAATTTGCTAAAAATAACGAACTTAAACAAATGTATGTTAAATCCATGAGAGACTTTGAGCAAGCGGGACGCATGGAGAAATGTACTTCCTCTGACGTCCCTCTCAATTACTTACCCCATCATGCTGTTGTTAACCTAGAAAAGTCCACCACTCCACTGAGAGTTGTTTTCGATGCCTCATGTTAAACCACTTCTGGGTTATCTTTGAACGATATTCTGCACAAGGGTACAATAAACCAGGACAAGCTTAACCATATTTTATTACGATTTCGATTGCATAAATATGTCATTAATGCAGACATATGCAAGATGTTCTGTTGCATACTAATAAACGCTGAACAGCAACCCCTGCAATGCATCCTATGGAGGGAAGAACCCCACCATGAGCTTCAAACTTACAAACTTACAACACTCAGCTTTGGACTGAAACCTGCACCACACATTGCAACACGATGCTTACTGCATTTGGCACATGAAACTCGCACTGCTTTGCAACTAATTTCAGATACAGTCTCAGCATCCCAGCGGTCAACTAGAGTGACAGCTGCAGCAGCCACGGCGATCGAGGAGCAGTTCTACGCGGACGACCTGCTTCTCACTGGGGATGATGAAGGCCTGATCATGCAGGTAGCCCTGGAGGTAGACAAAATCCTAAGTACAGCCAAATTTCACCTACGTAAGTGGAAATCCAACTCGCCACACATTCAACAATCATTACCTTCACATACTCCAACACAAGAAAACGTTCCACTCGGTCGCAGTGACAATGACATTCACAAGGTATTAGGACTGGAATGGTCAAACCATACTGATATGTTACATTATTCTTTTAACTTGCAACCAATACCTAAACACGTAACTAAACGTGTTATTTTATCTCGAGTTTCAAGTATCTTTGATCCCTTGGGTTTATTATCTCCATGCTTGATTCTCGCCAAGTGTTTCATCCAACGTCTGTGGCTGGAAGGGTCAGACTGGGACCAGCCAATTTCAGAATCTCTTTTAAATGACTGGTTAACCTTTTACAACAAACTTCAATATTTAAAACAAACACAAATACCGCGAGTAGTTACGATAAGTAAATATGTAACATTCAAACTGCATGGGTTCGCTGATAGCTCCATACAAGCATATGGGGCGGCCATATATGTGCTCACAACTGATGCGCTTGGCCAAACTCTAATTAGATTATTATTTGCAAAAACTCGAGTAGCGCCATTAAAAACGCAAACCATACCGCGGCTCGAACTGAGCGCGGCACTTTTACTGGCAACTAATATGAAGGATGTGCAGTCAGCACTTAAAGTACCTATCAATGACATACAATACTGGTCCGACTCAACCATCACGCTGGCATGGATAAACACAGAACCTCACAAGCTGAATACATTTGTGGCCAATAGAGTTTCTAAAATTCAGACCTTAACAGATACATCAAAATGGCGCTGGGTCCCTAGCAACGAGAACCCAGCTGATTTATTGTCTAGAGGGATTTTAGCAGACAAGTTAGTTAACTGTACTGCCACTTTTAAACTTTGGTTTGAGGGACCTGCCTATCTGAGTAGACCAGAAAACGAGTGGCCTCAGAACAAACACCAAGGCCAACAAGAAACTCCTGAAGTAAGAACAAAACAAGACTCACATAAAACATTTTGCAATACCACACATACACGGGGTTCTGATAACAAATTTGTTAATGATTTAATATCAAAATGGTCTAATGACAGTAAATTGTTTCGCGTGTTCTCATATGTTTTAAGATTCCTGCACAACTGTAAGAACAAAAATAACAAAATTACAGGTGCAATTTCTTGCGAGGAACAAAAACAAGCCACCTACAAATTAATAAAATTCACACAAAGAGAGTCATTCCCTAATGAGTATAAACTTCTCCAAAATAATATGGAGTTACCAAGGCTTCAGGAATTCAGAAGCTTAAACCCTTTATGAAAAATGGTCTCATAAGAGTGGGGGGACGCCTCAGCCAATCGCAATATGAATATGACAAAAAACACCCTATTATACTCCACAGCAACCACACACTAACAAAACTAATCATGACAAATGAACACATCCGTCTTATGCATGCGGGGCCCCAGTTGCTGTTATCCAGTGTCAAGGAACGGTTTTGGCCAATAAAAGGTAAGCAACTAGCAAATAGAGTTATCCGAGAATGCGTGCCATGCTTCAGAGCCAAACCAGAGACACCTACACCTATCATGGGTGACTTACCAAGCAGCAGGGTGCATCCTGCTCCTCCATTTTATACTGTGGGCTTAGACTATGCGGGTCCTTTCTTACTGAAAGACAGACAAGGTCGTGGTTACAAAACTTACAAAGCTTATATTGCAATATTTATATGTTTTTCTACGAAGGCAGTCCATATTGAGCTTGTTACAGGTCTAGATACTAAGAGCTTCCTAGCGGCGTTTAGACGTTTCATAGCAAGGCGCGGGAAACCTCAAGTGGTGATAAGCGACAATGGCACCACCTTCCGTGGGGCTGACAGGGAAATCAGGGAGTTATACGATTTTCTTACCACAAACTCTGAGGAATTGACAGCCTCAGGTACCGATCAAGGTATTGTATGGAAATTTGTACCATCATACTCACCTCACATGAATGGCCTAGCAGAGTCTGCTGTTAAGAGCTGTAAATTTCATTTAAAGCGCGTTTTAAAACAAAGCTTACTTACCTATGAAGGTTTTGCAACCATATTGACCCAGATAGAGGGTATCCTAAACAGTAGACCTTTATGCCCTATCCCATTCTCTGATAATGAACTGTTCCAAATCCCTACACCGGCTCACTTTTTGATTGGAAGAACCCCAACAACACTACCAGACTACCAATATGACGAAGTCCCTACCAACAGACTCACATATTTTAAACAACTTCAACAGATCTACCAAGCCTTCTGGAAGGGCTTCTCAAGAGATTATGTGGGGCTCCTTCAACAGCGAGGCAAGTGGCGGAGCTCCAAGGGACCCAGCCTGACAACGGGTACAGTCGTCCTCATCAAGGAAGGCCACACATCACCCTGTCAATGGAGATTGGGGAAGATCATCGAAAAACACCCCGGGGCCGATGGAGTAGCTCGCGTGGCCACAATCAAGACATCACAGGGCACCATTACGAAGCGATCCTTCGCGAAGATCTGTCCTTTACCAACCCCAGAAGAAATTTAATAAAATAGTTTCCATTAAGTTAATACTTCTAATGTTAATGCTCATTAATTTCAAATTAAGATTATTCTCCTATTTGTGAAACTGTAAAATAAATGCTTATTACTTTTGGGTTTCAATAAATTCCCAAGGATTAGTCAGGTAAACTATTAAATTCAAATTAAAGCAATTTAAGTATATTGTAAACTTATTCCAGAAATAGCTTCACTATTTCTTTTCATTCTTATTGATAGGTAGGTAACCTATAACCTCATAGTAACACAATAGGTAGGTACTTAACTAATTGTAAACCTTATTGAAATTACTATTTCAAGGGGGAGCATGTTGTAAATTCTAGAAACACTCAAAAGCGCCACCTATTGGACGCTTGTTACATCTGCAAGTACCTAGCTATTTAGCGCCACCGTGTTAGCTTATCATACCCAAGGTGCATAGATGGCGCCACTAGTATTATATTCTGCTTAATCTTTTTCATTTTTTGAACTGTTTTTCCGATTCATGTCATCTTTCACTTTGCTCTGCGGCTTCCTACGAAACACAGCAAACAATAAACTGCTTGGCACATTCTTTTGCGGTTTTATTATCACCACAAATCTACGACCTGTCAGGTGACTGTCAATAGTTTTCGTGGTTAATTTTATTATTACCTATTTACTATATTTTTTTCCATTTTCTTTCGAATTGTGATTTTGAAGGTTTTGGTTTGCTCAAAATGTAATGTAATATTAGTTTGAGGAAACTTAATTGGCTTCAGTGTTATCTTTAAGTGTTATTTATATTCATTTCATAATAACTGTATGTTTCCCTAATAATAATAAAATAAAATAATAAAATATTAATTTTTGCGCAGTTCCTCACCGCCCTACGGCCCAAATGTTTCAACTCCTAACGCAAAACATATCACTTGCAAGTGAGACGTGTCCGTGTGCGGTGATAAGAGGTGGACGTGTGTTTGGTTGTTTCTTAAATTGGCTCATACAAGTATTTCTAAAAAGTGCTTTATCTCGACGATTTTGAACTCATTTTGCCGTGCACATGCAGTCATCGGTTGTTCGTCGTTAATAATTCATCTCGCTCCTGCACCGTGTCTTTCTCCGTCTAGCATCGCTTCTAGTGTCCGCGATCTGTCAAATCGGACAATCGGTGTGTGTGGTGATTGTGTTAGTGTGCACATTTCAGATGGTTTGCACCATAAAATTATTATTCCTTTGGAATAGAACGACAAAAGCGAGATGTCACTAGCAGCAAACTTTGTGATAAAAAGAGATGGGTAGCAGAACCATTTTTGGCAGATGTCAAACAGTTGACCGCCCCGCAGAAGCTCGCTGAAAATTACGTGCATTTGATTTTTTATATTTCAAAGTGAAATTGTGTATATTTTGGAGAAATAATGCGTCTGAAACATAGTGACTTGATCGGAGATTGATTGTTATGCATTACAGCGGCATAACCCCAACAAATAATCATTTAACAGGTAGATTAGTCCAAATCGAAGCCTTTTAATATGCGACTTATATTTACCAATGCGCTTCAAATTTAAAGTACGCAGTTTGATTATTCTATTCTACAAACGTTAATTTACGTAAAAAATAAAGACAGAATAACACAGGGAATGTATATCGACGAATATTTTGTATAATGAAATATTATTTAGTTTTACACTAGAGCTGCAGGTTCAATATTTTGTGTCGACTGTTTATCATGCAGTAAACTTCTATATTTAACTTAGGGACATTGTTATAAATCACCTGATCGAAAGGTTATCTCATTTAAAACTACAAATGTTACTTACTTATGTTAGTTACTGACATCTTAAATCGGTTTCGTTTGACAGATTTTACTTGTGCTTCTATTCCAATAGGAATATTAATTTTATGGTTTGCACTCAGTGAGCTAAACAACTCGCGGCATGGATTCAAGGTCAGACCCATCACACTTGGAAAAAACAGGCTCCGCGCCCGAACTTCACGTTGTTAACAGCTACGACTCAGATTAGACGATATACACATGCTTTTTAAGCATTTCTCGTCAGTATTGTCAGCCAAACTGTTGACCTTTAAAACTGAACTTGAATCAAAAATAACGGATGTCCATACCTACAGATATAAATAGCATAATTAAATGTGACTTAGACAGCATAAATACCAAGCTGACTACAATCGAAATAAATCAATCACAGTTGTTTGCGCACATGGAATCGATGAAGACAGCTATTGAATTCCAGGATAACGTCCACAAGGAACTGGTTACGCGAGTTGATGACATATGCAAGACAGCCGGAACCCAGGGCTTGGATATCACTCGTATGCAAAGCCAAATAAGCAAACTCAAATTCGAGCTTAATGAACAGCAGCAGCGGGACCGCGCTTTTAACCTCGAGATCACTGGGGTCCCCGAACGTCCTAAAGAAGATCTTTCGTTACACTATTGCCGCATAGTGAAATACCGAGACGTGCAATCGTCGGCCGCTGACATTGTGCACATATATAACAAGAATCCGACCAATTAATCCTGTTCCTGGTCGTCCTAAAGCCATAGTGCTTTAGTTGACGTCTCGTCTCTTACGTGACTCGATCCTGTCAGCGGCGCGTGCCATGAAAGGCTTTCGAACATCCGATATTGGCATACCTGGTGAACCCAAGATATATATATGTGACTAGAACCTGACCCCAATAAATAAGCTTCTACATAGGAACACGAGAGAAAAGGCTCAGGCCGCTCAATCTGTCTTTGTATGGGTACGGGATGGCAAGATCTTTGCTCGGAAAAATGAAACTTTACCGACTATTCGCATCATGGACTCTTCAGATCTTCGCAAGATAGTATGACTGGCTATTATGTCACATTATGAACCGGCTTTTTTGTGCTTCAGTAATAGATATATCGCTTTATATTATCACATACTTACTTTTTTTTTAAATATGGAGTTCTGACACAATTATTGCAATGTTATTTCGTATTGTCATTCAGGTAGGTGGATGGTGTTTGATATTGTAGTTTTGGTTATTTTCTACATATTAAACACATGTATGAGTATACTATATTGCAAAACAGTTTTGATGAATAACTGCACTATCTCACTTATTCGTTTGCAAATGTGCTTAGCATTTACTGTGAGGAGCTTTATTGTGTTGTGTTTTGTGGACGTACCCTTGAGTTGCATACCTAGTGTAAGTAGTGCGTATAAGTTAATACATATAATAAGCATTCTCGTTCATAATGAATAGCGATTCACTAAAGGTTTTTTATCAAAAAGTACGCGGTCTCCGTACCAAATTAGTTGAACTTTATAACAGCATACTGGTGTGTGATTATGACGTCATTCTTATCACAGAAACTGGGTTGCAGTCCGGCATTTTAAATTCGGAATTGTGTGACGGTAGGTATGACGTCTTTCGCTGCGACCGAGACTTATCGAATAATATAGCAGATAAGGAGGGTGGGGGAGGAGTTTTGTGTTGCATACGCAGAGAGTTATGCGCCGTATTCAGACTGGATAAGAAGTGATTTTGAAGTCTTATGTCTCACAGTATCTTTACGCACACTGGGCTCTAGTGCTGCAGCAGCTAACCTAAACATTGCTCGTGGTCGTGGATTTGCTTATATGTCCCCCGACAGCAAACATCTTCCAAATTTTATAACAAATTACAATTTACATTTTAAACAAAATATATTTGATAGAATCTCTTTAGATAATTTTCTGTTAGTAGGGGATTTTAACTTACCTTGTTTACGTTGTAATTTGGAGGACCGGGCAGTGACTTATGTAGGTACCACTTTATTACAAAACGCTGCGTCCAGCTTCGTTGAAGACTTGAATATTATGGGTTTGAACCAGTTTAATCTTATTCCTAATATGTAGATGTGATAATATTCTTTACTTGTTTTTCTAACTTGACCTTATCGGTCAAAACAACAGACCAACTCTCCAAAATTGATTCATTATACCCACCTCTTCGTATTGAATTATTAGATCTTTATACAAAACCTTTACGAGAGAATAAGAGACCGCGATTCAATTTCTATAAAGGCAATTACACTGACATTAACACACATCTTATTGGTTTAAACTGGGACCAAATTTTATTGAACACAGACTCAGTTGATGACGCTGTTGATATTTTTTACCAAAAACTAGACGAGTGCGCCCAGCTGCTTATTCCAGTTAAATTACATAAAAATAACAATTTTCCAAATTGGTACAGTAGGCCCTTAATTAAAATTATTTGTGAGAAAACAAAAATGCATAAAAAATGGAAAGAAACTCATAACCCTAGATACTATGACGAGTTTCAAATTCTCAGGTCTAGACAACATCTCGTACAAAGGCAGTGTTTTGAAACTTTTACTCGTAATACGGAGAGTAATATAAGAACAGACCCTAAATACTTTTGGACTTATGTCAAATCCAAACAAGGCTGCTCAATTTACACCCAAAATTTTATCTTAGGTGATAATAACTACACTGATACACAGGAAATATGCTCTGCTTTTAACAACTTTTTTGAAAATGTCTTTACTAACACCTCTTCGATATCATCAGCGTACGCTGAGTCACTTGTAAATAATTACTTATTTAACGATTCGATTTCTGGTATCTCAATAACACAGGAAATGGTTAAAAAACACTTACTGAACTTAAATAAATCTAAAGGTGCAAGTAGTGACGGCATACCTCCATTTTTCTCTCTGCTTGTGCTGATAGTATTTCTTACCCAATCAGCTTATTGTTTGATTTATCTTTGAGACAGAATTTCTTCCCTACCTTATGGAAACGAACACACATTATCCCAATCCACAAAAGGGACCTTAAATCTAAGATTGAAAATTATCGCCCCATCTCGATTCTTAACACAGTTTTCAAAGTTTTTGAAAATATTGTTTACGACCATATTTATCCTATCATTGCCCAAGGTATTCCTGAAGCGCAACATGGTTTTATGCAGAGGCGTTCTACGGTCTCTTATCTATCTTGTTTATCTTCATTAGTAATGGAGGTCAAGTTGACGTGGTCTACACTGACTTTGAAAAAGCATTTGATCGAGTGATTAACGTCATTCTTTTAACTAAGCTCAATTGTCTAGATATTCATGGCGACTTGCTTAGGTGGGTTGAATCCTACCTGAGTAACCGCTCTCAGGCTGTTGTTGTGGGCGGCCATAGGTCTGACTATGTCGAGATTTCTTATGGAGTTCCTCAAGGATCGCATATTGGCCCTCTCTTTTACAGTGCATACATATTTGACATAGGTATTCATATAAAACATTCCAAATACATTCTCTACGCAGATGACTAAAAAAAATATACACAAATCAAATCTACAGATGATAGCATACTATTACAACAAGACCTTGACGCATTATTTAACTATTACCATCTAAATAACATTACTTTAAGTATCAATGAATGCCAATGCATTTCTTTTACGCGTAAGAAACAACCTATATTATTCTCTTATAAATTTAATGGCACTGTTATTGAGAGGGCAAGAGTCGTGCGTGATCTGGGGGTTTTGTTGGATTCAGATATGTCGATGCGCGACCACATTGAGGCCATCTCTAGTAAATCTTTTCGTAATCTGGGCTTCGTAATGCGAACGTGTCAACCATTCAACAGTATAATTAGCTTAAAAATTGTCTATTTTGCATACGTACGATGTTCATTTGAATATGCTTCGCAAATCTGGTTCCCGTATTATGAAAAACATATTAATAATATCGAAAGAATTCAAAAGAAATTCATCTCACATTTAAATTACAAAAGCAAGCGTTCAAGTTCAGATCATAAAGACAACTGTCGCATGTACAACATGCTGACTTTAAATGAACGGCGATCATTAAATAATCGCATTGACTGTCCTGAACTGCTTGCTCATTTCGTATTTAATGTACCCAAAAAAAGAACACGACATACAACTTTGTTCCATATACCACCATCATGCGCCTAATTACAGCCGAAACAATGTCATAACCCGACTTGTCCATAATTAATCTAAAACTTTTAGTGAAGTTGATATTTTTGCTGAGAATAGGCACAGCTTTAAGAAAAGGATAAGGGAATTACTGCTTAAAAATAAATAGATTTTAACTTAGTACCCTAATGAGGCACTTTTTAAGGTCGTCTGTCCTTCTTTTTGGGCCATCATCTTGTCCATCAAACTGGATGCAGACCGCTAGTGATCGGTCGCTATGGAAAG
The DNA here is from genome assembly GCA_963924145.1 of Pyrausta purpuralis. Lineage (NCBI taxonomy): Eukaryota > Metazoa > Arthropoda > Insecta > Lepidoptera > Crambidae > Pyrausta > Pyrausta purpuralis. The sequence continues at coordinate 5,399,575 of OZ001663.1, read as the reverse complement.
CCGTGGGGGAGGTCTATGTTCAGCAGTGGACATCCTTTGGCTGATAATGATGATGATGAATGAGGCACTTAGCCCAGTGTGCTTGTAATTGTACTTGTAGGTAATTGTATTCATAACTCAAACTCACATTTCTACTCCTGTATATTTTGTACGTTATCCATATTAAATCACGGATACCGCAGCTGGCCATCAGATGATTTTTCAAAATCGGTTTAGTAGTTCCAATGAAATATAAAGAATTAGTCATTTAGTCATAAAATTATATTTTTCTTAACACGTTCATGTACGCATACCACAACAGTCCTCTTTTGGGCCGTGGCGCATAAGAACCCCAAACAAAGTTTGAGGACGTCCACACTCGTATCGCCGTATAGCAAACAAAATAATGCCTATTTCTTGTCGCTAACGTCCGTAGACGTTGACTGGCAGTACAACCGTAAATGACGTTTGACGACGTTGTTCATGTGTGTGTGGGTATTTCTCAATGCGTGTGTGTATAATGTTCAAGTACCAAAAAAAATTGGACACGTTGCGGCGCATTGACGTAGCTACCTGAAGATTACACAGAGATTCGACGTCGACAGCCGTTGTGCTTTGAATTTTAAAAAAAATTTAGGGCGTGGTTAGACTATGTGCCTCATCGCGAAGATCATTTTTGGGCGTTCTATAACGTTGTTAGAACGAAAGTGTTAAGCAACAAATTACCTGTAAGCTTGTGTATTATTCTTCATTCTCAAGAATCACAGTAACACCGAGTAGGTATTTATGGCTGAGGGTATAAGTTTGGCTTGTACTTGTTATTTATCTGTCTCGCATTACAAACACTACTTAACATAACTTTAAAAATGTCTTTTTTTATCTTTTATATTTTAACTGATACACATAACACTCCTCAAGGGTAATCAAGCTCTTATTGAGTAAGTACTATATTGTATTTATTAATACATAGAAACATATTGTATGTTTTCCTATCGTAATTCAGGCTGTGAAATCCTTCTTCGTCGTTCGTTCGTCTTGTTGGAATGCCGCGTAACCTTAAAGTTGTCAATTTGCGAGGAAATGAGTCATTCAGTTGTGCATCTGCCCCGTTCCGTCACGCGATCAGTTCCGATAGAAATTACTGAGTTAGGTAGATACATAATGTACCTACGGTCCGTCGAGTTGGTTCGCGATACCGCTACAGAGTTACAAACATTTATTGTAATGAAGTTTGTTCGGTATGCACAAATAAAAAATATACATTTTTTTATAATACTAGAAAGAAGTAGCTTTTTTATCCTTGATTGAATCATTAATATTCGAACGATAAATATTTTTTCTCATTTTACGGTTTCGAGGTCTAAAGCCATGCAGCGAACATTAAACATACCTAGTTCATTTCAAGTCTCTAATTGAGTTTGCTCTTCATACCATTTAGTTTGATATAACGATCCTCATCGCAGCGCCGTCTATTTTTCTAAACTACTGTTTAGAAAAATAGACGGGTGCTAAATACTTTTGTGGCGAGATCCCACATATTATAAATCTATTTACTATCTATTTAAAACACATAAATATTTACAAATATTAAGTTTCTTCTTTACGCGCGACCTACGGCGCCGCGAAGTTGGTGTCATCTATGGTTTGCATGACAACAAAGGTGAAGGATAAAAACATCAACGACTTGTATATGTAATTTTCACTTTCTAAAATAATTTCATTTGAATTATCTAATTTATGCGTTTTTATTATTAAAACTCGTAGCTACGTTTATGATCAACGATCGATATATCGTTTGTAGGAGTGATCAACTCCTCACTGGTGACCCAACTTGGACACGGAATTGGTGAATATTCCTCCTAAAACCGTAAGTGTTTAACCATATTCATAATGAGTATCGAAACGGAAGCACAGAAAGCTGCAAATGATAATTATTCGGACGCGTCAAGCGGTGAAAATGTTGTCAACTTAGGGCTGCGTTCCAGCGGACTTAGCGATATTTGTCGAGTTGCTGCACGACTTCCTCCGTTTTGGCCACAAGAGCCAGCCGTATGGTTCGCTCAGGTGGAAGGCCAATTTTCACTAGCTGGAATAACTGCGGATGAAACAAAATTTTACTATGTACTTTCAACGCTAGAACGTCGATATGCAGCGGAGGTCAAAGACTTAATTATTTCTTCGCCGGCTGAGGGCAAATACGACAAATTAAAGAGCGAGCTTATAAAACGCCTTTCTGCTTCCAGAGAAAGCGAAGTTAAGCAGTTACTTGTTCATGAGGAGCTAGGGGACAGGAAGCCGTCTCAGTTTCTGAGACACTTGCGTCACCTTGCGGGTCCAAGCATGCCTGATGACTTCTTCAAGACTATCTGGACCAGCCGCCTGCCTCAGAACATCCAAACGGTCGTCGCTTCACAACCGCATTCGACTCTGGAATCACTGGTAGAACTGGCAGACCTTATACAGGAGATCGTCCCTTATGGTGTGAGCCATAAGGGACGTCCCTTATGGTAAGTAGCTAGCACTTCCTATAGCTCACCTCTAGATGCTATGGTCAAGTAGATTTCTGAGCTGACAAAGCAAGTTCAGGCGCTGTCAACGCAAGTCAACCAGAGTTCGCGCTCGAATACCAGACGCAGTGACCAGAACCAGCGAGAAAAAAGCCGCACCAGGTCACAGTCGAGTTATAGAAGACGTCCCATCTGTTGGTACCATGCCAAATTCAAGAACAGATCTACCAAATGCCTCAAGCCCTGCGATTTCTCCGCGAACAACTCGGAAAACGATCAGGGCAGTCGATAATGGCGACAAGCGACAGCCCAACAAATTCTGGTCGCCTATTTGTAACTGATCGCAAGACCAAGATGCAGTTTCTCATTGATACCGGCAGTGATCTCTGCGTCTTTCCTCGGTCAGGCTTACACGCACGTCGACCACCTGCTAAATATCAACTTTATGCAGCCAATGGGTCAGTCATCCAAGCTTATGGGTATGCACATCTACATCTCTACTTTGGTCTTCGCCGAGAGTTCTACTGGCAATTCGTCGTCGCTGATGTGACCAAGCCTATTATTGGAGTGGACTTCTTATCACACTACAATCTCGTAGTTGATATAAGGAATAAACGCCTGCTTGATCGCACGACAACATTGTCTACGTCTGCCGTGACAATCACACCCTCTGACGCCATATCGTCAATTAAGGTACTTCATGGAGACTCTAAATACAATGACATCCTTCGTGAGTTCCCGGAAATAACTCGCCCGCCTGGCATACACCGCGTTATCAAGCACAACACCGTCCACCATATAAAAATAACACCCGGCCCACCTATTCACTGCAGACCTAGAAGACTGGCACCAGATAAGTTGAAGATAGCTAAAGAAGAGTTCAAGTCTATGTTGAAGAACGGAACTATCAGATCATCAGAGAGCCCCTGGTCGTCACCACTTGTCGTGAAGCGACAAATGTGGAGAAGAAGAAGGTAAAAGAAAGAGGTAGAAGAGGGAATAGAATTTATATTACAACAAAAAGAATACAGTACCGAAAAATGAGATGAAGTGATGTCTGTATGAATGTAAGTAAAGTGCAGTGGGCGTGAGTAAGTATCTTCAAATCTTCAATAAGTATTGTCCTGGGGCAGCAAAGGGCGGCGTCGGAGTGCAGGGCCGACACAGCGGAGGTAGCAGCGACGCCGATGTGCAGCGGTGACAGGCGCTGTGAAGAGCAGTGACGCCGATGTGCAGCGGTGACAGGCGCCGTGAAGAGCAGAGACGCCGATGTGCAGTAATGAGGGTAACGGGCACTATATAGAAAATGTTGTGATCAGTTGGAGTGCCAGAAGTACTTGGTCTCGGATCCTCTTCCGAGAAGGAGACAGGTCCCTCCCCTAGAGCGAGGAGGTGTTACTGCAGTCAATGTGCTTGGATACTCCTCCGGTGTCCGGTCCCTCCCCTAGCGTGAGGAGGTGTTTCAGTAGTCACCGGCGGTTCTTCAAGACTTCTTGAGGGAAGATGTAGAGTATTTTTGAAGTATAATAGAACTGTTCGAGCTTAGAACTCGGAATCGAATGAATAGAATGAAAAAAATTAATGCTTATATAGGGGGCCGGGGCCGTTCAAATTTAGATCGAGGTAGGTTCAAAAATAGAACATGAATACTGGTGGTTTACAGAGGATCAAACCCGAAAAAGTAATAAACTTTGATAGAAGTTGTCAGACTTTGAAAGATATTGTCATAACAACTATGTCAATAAAGATAAAAATATTTCAGAAATCAAGCAATATATATAAATAAACAGGAAAATGAATCATCACCCAATGCAAATTAAAGGAAAATTGCAAACAAAGGTAAAACACAGCTATTTTTACAGTATTATGTACAGAAAAGTAGAATAACAGAGCTTTGAAAGTTTGACATTTTTAGATTCACAATAAATATTGTTCAAAAAGGATTAGAAAACATCAATAATCCAAAAATACAGAGTAATAGTAATAAGAAGAGTAGAAAGGCAGGTAATGCCTATAGTTTAATGTCTACAGTACGACTTTTTAGGGAGAAAATACGAACTGCGTTATGGTAGATAGAATCTATGATTAACTCTTATGTTCGTGTTTACAGCAAACGAACCAGCAAAAAGGAAATGAAAGCATGGAAAAACAAAGATAATGTGATGAAAATGTTAATGTGGATCCGATGAATACTAAATATATTAAGGTACTCAATTTATTACACATAATACAATATGTACAACATTACACACTCCATCTAGCTCCAAAAAAGGATAATAGTTGGCGACCTTGCGGCGATTATCGTATGCTCAACGCTCGAACTGTTCCAGACCGCTATCCAATACGTCATATCCATGACTTTAACCACAACCTGGCTGGATGTAGCGTTTTCTTCAAAGTAGACCTCGTAAAAGCGTATAACCAGATACCGGTTCACGAGGACGATATTTGCAAGACTGCGCTCTCCACACCTTTCGGATTATACGAATTCCCATTTATGCCATTTGGCCTTAGAAATGCCGGACAAACGTTCCAACGATTCGTTGACGAAGTCACTCGTGGATTGGATTTTGTATACGCATACTTGGATGATTTTCTGGTATATTCACCAGACCGGGTGTCCCATGAAAACCACCTCCGCCAGCTATTAACACGACTAAAAGAGTACGGAATGTCAATTAACCCGTCCAAATGTATCTTCGGCGTTGAGGAAGTAGACTTTTCGGGTTATAACATCTCGGCACGCGGCGCGGCACCAAACCCTTGGACGTTAGAATAGAAGCCGTTAAATCCTTCCCAGTACCCAAAAACGTCAAAGAACTGCGGAGATTCTTGGGGATGATAAATTTCTACCGGCGGTTTCTACCAAACGCAGCGAAACTTCAAGCCCCACTACACGGTCTTCTCAACGGCTCAGTCAAAGGTAACCATCCAGTTGATCTTAAAGGTGAAACTCTGGCAGCCTTTGAAGCCTGCAAATTAAGCCTCGTAGAAGCTGCACTCCTAGCTCATCCTGACTGCGATGCTCAGTTAGCTCTGGTCGCTGACGCATTAGACACTGCAATGGGAGCAGTTTTAAAACAGAGAAAAGGTATGCAGTGGCAACCTCTAGCATTTTTCTCGAGGAAGCTAAACTCAGCACAGCAAAAGTATTCACCCTATGATCGTGAATTACTGGCGATATATGAAGCAATACGCTATTTCAGGCATATGTTAGAAGCACGAGTTTTCACCATATTCACTGATTACAAGCCCCTTTGCTTTGCTTTCGCCTCGAAGAAAAATACCTGCTCGCCGAGACAATACAGACACCTAGAATTCGTTTCACAATTTACAACGGATATTAGGCACATATCAGGCAAAGATAACGTAGTAGCTGATAACTTATCCAGAATCGAAGCACTAGAGGAGCGTGTCAATTTAGAACTTCTTGCTGAGCAACAAAACCTCGACCCAGAGTTGAATACGACTGTGAACGGAGACACAACTTATTCCCTGCGTCTAGTCAAAATGAAAATGCCAGGAACTAATGTCGAAATTTACTGTGATGTCTTAAAGACACCAAGGCCTTACGTGACCCCTCAACTTCGAAGACAAATCTACAAAAGCCTTCACTCGCTTAGCCACCCTGGAGTTAAAGCCACGACCAGATTAATATCTGAACGCTTCGTGTGGCCAAACATGAAGAAAGACTGTCGTGAGTGGACGCGAGCTTGCACGGGTTGTCAAAGATCAAAGGTCACTAGACACCGCTACTGTCTTACCGCCATTGACAGATTTACTCGCTGGCCTGAGGCAGTCCCGATGGTCGACATCACGGCTGAAACTGTGGCCAAGGCACTTTTATCCGGATGGATAGCACGTTTCGGGTATCCTGAAGATATAATAACAGATCGTGGTCGCCAATTTGAGTCTGCTCTCTTCAGATACCTATCTCAAATAGCAGGTTTCAAACACAAAAGAACAACGGCGTACCACCCTGCCTGCAACGGATTAGTGGAAAGATTCCACAGGCAGATGAAAGCAGCTATTATGTGTCACGGAGATAATTGGACCGAATCTCTTCCACTAGTTCTACTCGGAATCAGGAGGTCTTTTAAAAAAGACCTACAGACTTCTTCCGCCGAACTGGTATACGGAGAAACGCTAAGATTGCCCGGGGAGTTTTTCGATTTCATCTCAAATACTACCACTGACATCACGGACTTCACTGCAAGACTGAGGAATGTTGTCCAAAACCTTCGACCAGTACCGACTTCGAAGCATGGTCAGAAGAAAACATTTATATTTAAAGACATTTATATTTAGCTTCAGCCACACATGTTTTCAACAGAGAAAATATTGTTCGTGACACTCTACAGTCTGCATACACTGGACCTCACGCAGTCTTACAGAAAAATAATAAATATTACACGATTTTGGTGAAGAATAAACCTCTGACGGTATCGATAGATCGGCTAAAACCGGCCTACATACTTAAAGAAAACACACACGCCGAATCGAATAGAAGTCCTGGAAAAGATGATCATAAAAAAACTGAAAGCAAAAAAGTTAAAAGTGAAGAAAGCAAAGAAAATAAAAGCAAAGAAAGCATAAAAAATTATACAAAATATTCTAAATCGGGACGCCAAGTACGCTTCCCTGACCACTATCGCACTTGACGCCTCTGGGGGGGAGTGATGTGGCGAGATCCCACATATTATATCTATTTACTATCTATTTCAAACATATAAATATTTACAAATATTAAGTTTCTTCTTTACGTTGGTGTCATCTATGGTTTCCATGACAACAAAGGTGAAGGATAAAAACATCGACGACTTGTACATGTAATTTTCACTTTCTAAAATAATTTCATTTGAATTATCTAATTTATGCGTTTTTATTATTAAAACTCGTAGCTACGTTTATGATCAACGATCGATATATCGTTTGTAGGAGTGATAAACTCCTCACTTTTAGCACATAATTTCGAATATTGTTTAATCCAAGACATTAAACAATGTTTTAATATTTGTAGTAAGGCTGAAGTTTGACCTGGCGATTAAAGACACCGATAGTGTATTTTTTAACAAGATATTGTTATTAGAACGCTTTTTTAAAATTCATATCAAAACCTTATTTTTCAATAAAAATATTTAATTTTTATCTCTCTGTTTTTGCTCTTTGGTTCAACTACACCTTTCATTTGATCACGCCTCGCCCTTGCTTGCTATCTCGCCTTTGTTGATGTTACGGTTATGCAAAAACTCACTTTACGGCGTTACGTTTAAAATAGTTTTGCATCTATAACCGTTACGCACTTCGCCCGATTCATGAAATCGCTTGAGATGAAATACATCCGTGAGATTTTGACATAAAAACGGCATATCAGTAGCAGTATTTGGATGCAAATAAATCAATTTACAGTCATTTCTTAACTATTTATTCAACTCTGTCCAGCACAAACCTGGAAATAATGTCGTTGAAGATGCCAATCAAGCAAATTTATGATGCTCCGTCGTCAAGACGCTTAGAGAGTAGTTGCTGTTAATCATCTTGAGTTGCTGCATTCTAGAGCATAGTGTGCTAGACACGTGAGCAATGGATTTTATCAGAAATCGTTCTGGGCGAGGAATGCCTGTACTTCTTGTGCAAGAAGAACAAACACCTAATATTTATATCGAAAAACAAAAGGAGTCTTATTTTTCTATGTTACGTCCGTTGAACTATTCAAAACGACATTAAACAGTTAAAAAATTTCAGAGGGACATACTCATTGTAAGAGTAGCTCCTTGATATGAGGAAGTGATCTGTATTGCTGCTGATGACTGCGAATAAGGGGTAATACCTAACAAACCGGGTAGGTCAAGCAGGAGTGCTTTGGCATATAAAAGCTTTTATGAATAAAAACATTTATCAATGTTAATGATTGTATTTATTCCTTTTAAATTTTAAAAACTTTAGTTCAGTGCAGATTGTCATTGATGTTGTGCTGAAATGTTGTAAGTGTCAGCTCCCTTGCTGCTAAAGACAAATTCATGTTATTTCTTTAACCTGTGTTCATTACTTTTTGAGAATGTATTTTTCGAATGTTAATATAAAATCTCTTGAATCTTCTGTAATGTGAATAAGGAACCTTTCTTTAATCTTGAAAGAAAATACAAATTTAAATACGTACCTGCTGCTACCTAATAGTATCTATGGGCGGCTTACTATAGGTAAAGACAGATCTATATTAAACATGCACGTCTATCACAATAAATATAACATTTCCATTGGTGACTATTTAGGCATGCAACATGTACATAACAGTAGTGTATTATTGAGAGTTCTAACTCACCTCAAAACCAGTGTAAGAAGATCTCTCATGTAGTGTGTTTATGATGTGTTGTGGGGTTCAAGTTATGTTGGTTTTGTTGCGTGGTGGCAGACTTTGACAATTACTTATCATCGGCTTCACTCACTGACTTACTTATCACTACCCGCTGTCTTATTTATCAGCTAATTGTCAAAGTATGCGTCCTCACCTCGCACCCCAACACCAAAACGACATGTCTCACACATATTTTGCTGAGAGACTTTTTTTCACGCCCTTACGAACAAACATATAAGGTTCAATTTCACGTAAAAATGTGAGTTAGAATCCACCCGCTTACTTACCAGCTAAATGTCCAAGTATGCGTCATCACCTCGCACCCCAACACCAAAACGACAAATAAGGTTCAATATTATGTGAAAAAGTGAGTTAGAACCACCAAAGAGAAACTGTTCATATTCGAAGAGAAACAATTCATATTCAAAGAGGAACCGTTCATGTTCGAAAAGAAACTGTTCAATACCACTTCCACTTCACTTCACTAAATAGACACATGGCTATGTGGTAATGAACGTGCCTAATGGTATGGAACCTTTCGTTTGAGAGGTATATTCATACTTGACCATTTCTTTTATTTGTGCAAGTTAGTTACGTTATGTTATAAAACCATTTCAAATATCAATATTGTCCTGTGTCGATAAAGGATATAAAAAAAGAACCTGTTTAAATTCGAAGAGAAACTATTCATATTCAAAGAGGAACCGTTCATGTTTGAAGAGAAACTGTTCAATACAACTTCCATTTCACTTCATTACATAGACACATGGCTAGGTGGTAATGAACATACCTGATGGTATGAAACCTTTCGTTTGAGATAAATATTCATACTTGACCTTTTTTTTTGTTTGTGCAAGTTAGTTACATCATGTTATAAAACCATTTCAAATATCAACAGCGTCCTGTATCGGTAAAGGATATCAAAAAAAAACGACAAAAAAACGAGGTGTCATACCGATCACACCGTTGGACATATCTCCACAGAAGAAAGGGGGTTGTCGTCGCCAAGTAATTCCGCCCTATTTTGAGCAAAAGAGTTGCTCACAACTGTTAGATCATCAATCTATGTATAATGATTCGTGAGATTGCAAGTAACCAAACATGCTAATCAATTAAACTTATGCGATGAATGTGTACACTATTTCACCAATGAAACAAAGTGAAATGTACGGATTACAACACGTCGAGGTAAACACTGTGGTATCTTATGCAGTTGTAATAAAGGATAGTTTGCAATAAAAGTAGGTAACCTGATGTGCTGTCGACTGTTCATATAAGGATGGAGTCTGAAAAGAAGTTCATTCAAGTGTCATGTGAAAGTGAGAAGTATTTGTATTCTAAAAAAATATTCGTCATTGAATGGAATTGTCGTTTGTCATATAGGTGTATATCAAATCAATGAGCGGGCCTAAGATGCGCGCCTCTTTATCATTTATTGTGGCAATTCCTCACGGATGTGTTTGTCAACAGTATTTAGTTATGTTTTTTTTATGTGACCGCATTTAAACGACTTTTTATGAATTTAAAAAGGTTTTTAGTAACTTTAATCTATTCACATGTTTTGAAAAGCAATAAAAATAGGCTTAATAGTAAAAAACAATAGGGGACAGCATGTAACTTAGGAAATGTGATATTTAATCGATGCGATAAACGGTATCGAGGCGTGCAGTTAGGCCTAATGGAGTCCTATTCAAAATCATTCCACTTTAAATACATTACATATAACACCCATAGATATTTTGTGTCTTTTAGTTTTGTTTATTATTACATACGATATAGGTATAATGAAACTCATAAATTGAATAAACAACATTTATTACTTAAAGTTGATCACAATCACGTTGATATAAATATTAAATTAAATGGAGGCAACACTTGTCACATAAGTAACGAAATAATATCATCAACGGAAACTGCTGTAGTCGATTATTGTCATCTAAGTGGTAAAAGGGTTAAGGTTATAACGCTTGCAACTTAAAGCATTTTTCACAATTTAAGCGACTACGATAGCCATTTTTTACATCCAGGAATTGACCAAAGATTACACCTCATCATTGAAACGTATTCTATAAAACAAGGGAAACACATTTAATTCAATAGTGGGTAATTGTAAAAGTAAGTGAGTTTTATAAAGAGGTGATCTTTCGTTGAATCATTTATTTTCATGTCTATCAGTCTAGGACAAACTTGCTAAACATTTAATGACTGACCAATTTAAATGCTACACACTTTTCTTTCCATAAAGCCGTTTTCCCTATGAGTAGGAAAAATCTTTTTTTGGGATAAATTGGAAGATGAGACTCTAGCAAGTAATTTTATAGTGAACTAGCGGTTCCCCACGACTTTAGCAGCGTGATGTCTTATAGCCTAAAGCCTTCCTCGATAACTAAGCTATCAAACGCAGAAATATTTCTTCAAATCGATCCAGTAGTTCCTCATTTGCGTATTTACTCAAACAAACAAAAAAACACTCCAGCTTTATAATATTAATATTGATTAACAAAAACTGACAATACAAGTAAGATTAGTTTTATTTAAAAAAAAAGGTAAAAAAAAGACACAGTGCCTTGTACCTCAAGACGGATGTGTTGGCATTTGGCTTAAGTGTTGGAAATTTTTCATGCCGTTTGTTTGAACGCTTATTAATTAGATCAGTGTCCAATACATGCTCACCATCACTGTTGTGGGATGCTATGTTGAGACAAACAAAAGTCAAACTCGAACTCACCGATTCAGTAATAAAACAATTTATAAAAAAGGTGTTCGCGGAACAATAAATCAAGTATCAAAAAGGTAATGCCAAAGTGATAATAAGCTTATGAATTGAAACGATCGACCCAAAATAAGTGTAACTTTATTTTTTACTTGAATTTTATTTATTTTATATGGTGATGTTATGCAAAATATCTACCTGTTCGTCGATTTTGCTTGGTTCACGGATGAGGAAATCAATAACTTCGACACACTCTCTCAAACGACAGACTTACAAAAGGAGTATTTTGTAGAAAGTAGATCTGGAAAATCCACAATCTTTACACAATCTACACAACGAATACCCATTAACTTTCACAGCTTTAAAATATTATTTAAAAAAATTCTAACTATTCAAATGATCTACCTCCATCTATCGTGAACCTTATGAACAAGGAAAAATATTCAAGAGTTTATCGGTCTATGACCTTATATGTCTGCATATCTCATTCAAGACTATGATAAAAGCAAATCTCTAACGTCAACGAAAGTATAGGAACTTAAGCAGACAACGCGAGAAAAAATGATATTGAGGTTTTTAAAACCATTTTCTTTTAAAGTCTAACGTTTCATTGCTAGACGCTTCCAAAGTGGTAAAATGAGCGTCCCCCCCATCTAATTTCTAAACTTCTTAACAAATACTTTCAACGAAAATTAGTTTGGACGGGATCGAACGAGTAGTTTTTGAGATATAGCACATTTTCAACAACCGCAAACATAACTTTGTACTTCATACAAACACTATGAAAAACAAAGTTATATTTGCAGTCAACAAAATATTGTGGTAGTAAAAGTATGTGGATTCCCTAATTCAGTAAAAGTTGGCACGGAACCCTAGTAGTCTATGACCTTATATGTCTGCATATCTCATTCAAGACAATGATAAAAAGCAAATCTCTAACATCAACGAAAGTATACGAACTTCAGTAGACAACGCGAGAAAACTTCATTTCGACAATTATAAAAATGCCCTTGACCAGGATAACATTAGCGATAAGCATGAGTTTTACACACACAAGTGAGACGGAAAGATAAGAGAATTATTTGTAAAGCTACGGTGTTAACATTCTGTCATGATGGGGTTATAATAAAATAAATAAAATTAAACATAAGTAATCATTACAGATATCATTTTGAATTACAGCTTAATGTTCTAGTTCAATGTATGAACTAAATTTTAATAAGCTTTCATCAAAATCATCAATCAATACATCCTCACAAAAACACATTAAAATAATAAGGATCTGTTTCACCATCAACTAAATAACACTGACCAAGGAATAATTCTAACGTGGAATGCTTTTCGTATGATGTAACCAGGATTCAACACATGCAACACTCACTCATCACTTTTACTACGTTTCCTTTTGAATTATTTTGTATTACTATAATGGTGCGTTCCCACTATGACATTTTCCATTATAATAATATTTGTATGCGATTAACGTTGTAGTAACTTTTGATTGTCATAATTATAATATAACAGTAAATCATGTTATGTTGTGATTTGGTATAATAAGAACGCGCCTTTACATTAACTGTCAGGAAATGGTGCTGAGTACCTACCTACACTTATCTTCAACATGACGTATTTAATTTTTATAAAGGGCATAATAATTTAACATCAACGCTTAATTAATATAACATTTCCTCACAGCGGACTGCAATGACACTGACCTAGAAACGCTTTTAGGGCTCCGTGTGTGAATGGTATACGAACTTTAACGAAGATAGGAAAACTAGAACAAAATTATATTCAGTGGGTAGATCCTAAAAAATAACGACAAATTGATTTGAATGATTAAAAGCTAGGTAGTGGTTTTCGAGAGATATAATATTTTCAACACATTTATAACTTCATCATTCCTAGTAAGTATTGTGAATAAGGTGGCACCTAATTTATTTTGTTTTAAATTGGTAACAATCTTCAAGACCAATTCGCATTTGACTGCTTTGTATTATTTTTGAAGAATATGCTTACACCATATTTACCTAAACGTTACGCACACACCCTTAACTTCCATCTAGAGATCTTCTTACGGTGGCATTAAGGGAGATTTTTCTAAAACTTCATCAGCTACTCCCACTTATCCGTGCACTTATACGAATAATAAATTTATCAGCTAATTACCAAAGTACCTAAGCGTCATCGTCTGACATTCATTCAACACCAAAACGTTATATCTCACATATATTTCGCTGAGATACTTTTTTTTACGTCCTTATTGTCAAATGAATAACTTTCAATATCAAGTAGAAAGTGGTCAAGAACCCTTCATAATATACTATACTTACTTAAAAGGAAAAAGTATTGAGTGTCACTGATGATAAGTGTCATTATAAAAATAAAGTGATTTACAAAAGTTACATCCCTTTTTATTTTATGTAACATACCCTTATACCTAAAACACCTTAAAAATACACTATCACTTTTATATTTTTATAAGTCTAAAAAAGCTAATAGCTCCAAAGATGGAACTGTTCTCTGATCTGACAAATACCCTGCCATCGTGAGAGGTATTTGATAATTCTTTCACTCGTCCTAAATTCAGCGAGCGCACTGAATGAAATATTTTTGTGTATTTACTCAGTCAAATATGGATGACGCTCTTCGAACGCACTATCAGGATAATTATAAAGGTGCACTCCAGTAACCGCATTGAATGTCCAACCTTCATCCCAAAACACACCCTTCATACAGAGTCTGCTGTCGATATTTCTTATCGTACGCCTTATCATTTAGCGTCTTCTCTGCATGCTGTACATTTCCACTGTCAGATCTCCTTCATTTCATTGTGCACAATGAATGAACAAAGCTGATAAATAATAATATGGAGTTCCAATCTTTTATGTTGCCATGGAGTAAAACCCATTTCATAGGTATACCGTTTCCTATAGTATTTTCTCGAATGGATTAAATGTATCTCTGAATTTTCACTTTCCACCACAAAACAATCAACATCGCTGTATTCCGTTGTATAGCCCATCGCATAGGCTCGAATTCCACACCGCATTTAACATAAATGGCTTCTCCATTCCTTCTACTCCAAATCGATAAACACAGTTCCCAATTCCTCAAATGTATCACCTTGTCCAGTTTTAAGTTATTTTAAAATATCCGCACTATCCCGTTTTTAGGAAAGATGTTAAGTAAACCACGTTGGATAACTGTACAAGCATTTTATAATCATCTTCTAAACAAACACAATGCAAAAATTTTAAATTCGACGGAGCGCAAGGGCACGAGATGATTACTGTTATCAAACTAGCTCACGACCCCACCCACGCGTTCCACTCGGGACGATAAACAGTACACGGCTTCTGACTTACTTTTTTCCCTTTGAAAGTCAACTTTATCGTCACACCAACAAGAGTTTGAAAAATAATACACTACAATAATAAACATATCACCTTTCAATATCAAACTAATTACAATCACACACTCAATAATTAACCTCACATCCATATTCATAAGAATTAGCCTATGCATATGTCATTATTATTTTAAAAACAACAACGTTATCTCCCATTAGCAACAACGCATCCCACTACTTCCGACTCACTTTTTTCCCTCGAAAGTCAACCTTATCTTCGCACCGACAAGAGTTTCAAAAACATAGCAACATATCACCTTTCAACACCAAACTATTTACAATCACACTCAATAATTAACCCCACACCCATATTCATAAGAACTTAAATACTATGACAAAATAACATTTAACATTCAATTTGAATACACTCAAAACCAAAAACCATTATAACTTGAACCTACTAACACATCACATACACCAACTATGAGAGATCTTATTACACAGGCTTCTAGGTGAATAAGAATAATATCTATACCTAAACTCAGCGCACACATCCTTTACTACCTAGACATCTTCCTAGGAATATTAAGGTTTTTTTTCTTAAGTTCATTATCATCGGCTCCACCCACTTATCAGTTAATAATTGCCAAAGTATGCGTCACTACCTCGCACCCCAACAGCAAAACGACATATATCACACATATTTTGCTGAGAGACTTTGTCACATCCTTAATACCATACAGTTAAGGTTCAATTTCACATCTAAAAAGTAAAATAATATCCCCATAAAAGTCAACCTTATTTACACACCAACAAGAACTACAAAAAACAAAGCAACATATCATCTTACAACACCAAAATACTACTTACAACCACCTAAAAAACTAACATTTCAAATTTTAACACACGCTAAAATCAACAAAACCAACATAACTTGAACCCCACAACGCATCATAAATACACTACATGAGAGATCTTCTTACACTGGTTTCGAGGTGAGTTAGAACCCCCAATAATACAGTATTTATCCCATCTCTTTTTATCACACAGTTTGCTGCTAGTGACATCTCGCTTTTGTCGTTCTATTCCGAAGGGCAAAAGGGTTTGACAGATCATATCGTACGTTTTGAACTGTCAAATGAATACGATTGCCTTATACAAGTCCACCTCTGGTCTCTCATGGATCCTTTATTAGGCGTGACGGTAGTGCCAGTTACCCCTCTGTTTGTATTTCTGCCAATACTCATAAATAATAAGAACTATACCAATTCTTATTTTGTTTTTAAAATCCATTTGTTTCGTGATCTGATTTTTTTATCTATATATTCTTACATGTGTGTAATCGCGCGAACGGGTTTAAATTATCAAGTGCCTGCAATCCAGTGGTTTGGATGTATAAAAACCTTGTAAATAATTAAAGCGCTGTTTTACGAACAGATTCTGTGAAAGTCGTGTGTCGAGCAGAGAGAGAATAGTGAGTTTGTGGACAATCATTCTGGTGGCGACTGGATTAAACGACTTCAAAGGAGGGTAGACCGCTGTCTGCCAATAACAACCCACCTGCAAGTACTATTCAGTAACTCCGTGATCATGGCGTTTGCAACATTGTCGAAATATCGAAAACTCATAAATTATAAGGTACATGGCAGCAATCCCGTATCTAATATTCTAATGTTATTGACATTGAAAGTTCTAAACAATTTTAATGCTTCAACACCCGAGCGGTTGCAGGCAACCGCATAACAATAGAATTTGCATTGTGTCTCGTTCACATACGCTTGAGGGATTAAATCAAAAAATCCTCATTTCTTCACAAATCAGTCAACAAGTGTAGTCTACACTTGTATTGGAGGTAAGTTGTACGCCACGCGACTAGAAGAAGAGTCATAGCGAATATAATACAGCCAAAACTAAGACTAGCTAAACATGAAGTCAAATACCAGGCAGTAAAATTATTTAATAAATTGCCAAAAGATCTCAAGACTGAAACAAATCCAATTACATTAGAAAACAGACTGAGGGTTAATCTATTGGAAAAAAGTACAGGCCAGTCCGCCGAGGACAAAAATCTCATAGTAAATACAGACGAGCATAAGTCTTTCGTGTGCGCTACACCATGCAATTTCATTATTTGTTTCGGGAGTCTAAAAAGTCCTTGTAGTTATTGTTATATATAGTAGAGGGTAAACGTAAACTAAGTATAAATAGTGACGTTTGATTTGTGGTTAAGCAGTTCGCAAATAGACGTGAATGCAGACAGACCGTTGTTTTATTTATCAGTGGCGATTGCGGGTGGACTTAAATTTGATACGCGACGGTTACAGTGTTACGTACGGTGCGGAACAATGTCGAAATTAAGTGAATTTAATGTGAAGGACGGCAATTGGCAGTCATACTGTGATGGACTCGAGATGTATTTCAAAGTTAATAACGTGAAAGAAGAACTGCAATTACCGACACTTATAGCGTACATGGGTGAGGAGGCGTATGAGCTGTTACTAAATCTATGCAGTCCGCGCAAACCGGCCGAAATGACCTTGGACGAGGTCAAGCAAGCAATGTTAAACCATTTGCAACCGAAACCATCGGTTTTAGCGGAAAGATATAAATTTCGCCAGAGACGTCAGTGCATAGGTGAGACCATTGCAGTTTACGTGTCGGAACTAAAAAAACTGTCGCGATATTGTGAATTTGGTGCAACTTTGAACGATAACCTAAGGGACCAATTTGCGTGCGGAATACTAAGTGATGTAATCAGACAACGGTTGTTTGCGGAAGGGGACCTAACTTTTGTAAAAGCAGTGTTAGTGGCGAACTCCATGGAGGCGGCGGAAAAAGATTCTGCGATGGTGACCATGAACGGCGGCAACGAGGGCATATCGGCGTTGCGGGCGGCGGTCGCACCCGGGGACGGGGGCCGGACGGGGCCGGATACATCGGGACGACGTAGTTCCGCAGGAATGGATTTGAATGGGACATTGAACAGGCTACAAATACAGGGAGGATGTTTAGCTTGTGGTGATTATAGGCATCAGAAAAATGACTGCAGATTTAAAACATATGAGTGCAGCCGTTGTAAGAAAGTGGGTCATCTAAGGCGTGTATGCCAACTGAATATAAGCCCTCACGAGTCTAGAGCCTATCAAAGCGGGCAATCGCGAAGGCGCGGTGGCGTTCACGCTAGTAACACCGAGAACCGCGTCGAACGTTCGAGAAGCGGATGCTCGGGATCAAAGGTCGTGAATCGAATCGAAACGTATCGTAAAGCGAGCGAAGACGAGGCTGAAAATATCAACGACGAAGATAAAAATGAAGAAAACATTTATCAAATGTCATTAAATCAGTACCGACCGGTGAGCATACTAATATGTGTTGATAAGGTTAATTTGCCAATGGAAATTGACACAGGTTGACCTTTGTCTTGCATTTCATTTGAAACTTATAAGTTATTTTTTCAACATGTACCTATTCAAAAATGTGATTTATCAGTTAGATTCTATAATGGCAGTAAAGTTAAGCCGTTAGGCTATTTAGAGGTAACGGTTAATCATAACAAAATGTATAAAAAGTTAGATTTGTACGTTTTTAATGATGGAGTAACATCGCTACTGGGGCGTCAGTGGATAGCTGAATTAAATATTTCTATACCAAATATATCTATACAATATAACTCTTTAAATAAAAGCTGTTATTTAAATGAAGTTAAGGAATTGAGTAGTGTACAGATAGATGTAATCGTTAATGATGTTGTCAATAGATATAAGGAGTTATTCGACGGCGGTTTGGGTTGCTTCAACGGGGGACGGGCGACGCTTCGCATCCGCGAGGGGGCCGAGCCCGTGTTCTGCCGCGCGCGTCCGCTTCCTTACGCGCTGCGCGCGCGCGTCGACGCCGAGCTGGACGCCATGCTGCGCGCCGGCGTCATCGAGCCCGTTGACTGCTCGGACTGGGCCACTCCGCTGGTAATAGTACACACCGGACGGCGCTTTACGCATCTGTGCTGATTATAAGGTGACGTTGAATAAAGTTTTAAAAGTAGATAAGTACCCTGTGCCTAAAATTGATGATTTACTTACTAAATTAGGTGGTTATAAATATTTCACCAAGCTAGATTTATCTCAAGCTTACAATCAGGTATTGTTAGACAATACGAGTAATTTAACGGTTATTAATACTCATAGAGGTCTCTTTAAATATAATAGACTTGTTTACGGACTTTCGTCGAGTCCAGGGATATTTCAAAGGATTATGACACAATTATTTTCTCACATGCCCAATGTCGCTGTATTTTTAGATGATATTTTAATTGCTAGCAAGACGATTGCATCGAATTTAGAAACCCTACATAAGGTACTCAGGATTCTGCAGGAACATGGTTTGAAAATAAAGAAACAAAAATGTGATTTCTTTAACACAGAGGTAAAATATTTGGGTTATGTAATCAGTAGCCAAGGGATAACCGTTGATCCAGACAAAATTCAACCGATAGTAGATCTTCATCCACCGAAAAATGTTTCTGAACTTAGATCGTTTCTTGGGATGATTAATTTCTACGGCAAATTTATTAAAAACTTAAGTCTTCATTTATCGCCTTTAAATGATTTGCTGAAGAAAGGAAAACAGTGGCATTGGAGAAACATACATGATAGTTGCTTTAAGTCGGTAAAAAGATTACTAATCAGTGCGAATGTGCTAGCGCACTACGACGAGTCGTGCGAGCTCGTGCTCACGTGCGACGCGAGCGCGCACGGGCTGGGCGCGGTGCTCGCGCAGCGCGGCGCGGGCGGCGCCGAGCGACCCGTGGCCTATGCTTCGCGCGCACTTACAAATAGCCAAATTCACAAGGAGGCTCTTGCAATAGTTTTTTCTGTAAAAAAATTTCATCAGTTTTTATATGGTAGACATTTTACATTACGGACGGATCATAAACCCTTAGTAAGCATTTTCGGCCCGGAGGCGGGAGTACCGAGCATGACAGCGAGTAGATTGCAGAGGTGGGCGTTGTTGTTGTCAGCCTATGATTTTTCTATTGAATATGTTAGTACTGATAACAATACTGCTGATGCATTATCACGCATGATAAATAGCTACAAAGCATTGAACGCGAAAACTCACGAGTCCGATGAACCGGAACAGACCTATTTACATTTTGCCTCCGAAGCATTACTACTTAAATATGAGGATATCAGAGACGGGACTAGGAAAGACCCCATTCTAGGTCGCGTATTAAGTTACGTTAAAGACGGGTGGCCAAAGGAAGTCGAGATACGCGAACTTCAACCTTACTTCAATAGACGTAACGAGTTATATACAGAATTGGGTTGTCTCATGTGGGGCTATAGACTCGTAATACCTAGCGCCTGTCGGGATAATGTACTCAAAGAACTACACGACACACACATGGGCATCGTGCGGACGAAGAGCATCGCCCGCAGCTACGTGTGGTGGCCCGGCGTCGACGAGGCGGTGGAGGCGCTGTGCCGCACGTGCGCCGTGTGCGCGGAGCTGGCGGCGGCGCCGGCGCAGCACGCGCCCGTGCCGTGGCCGTGGCCGGCCCGTCCGTGGTCGCGGCTACATGTCGATTTCTTAGGGCCAATTTGTGGCGAGAAATACTTAGTAGTTATAGACGCCTGTTCTAAGTGGATCGAGATCTGCAAGATGCAGAATACGACCGCTAAAACCGTAATAGATAGATTACGAGAAATGTGGGCTCGTTTTGGTATCCCTAAACAACTAGTTAGCGATAACGGGCCCCCGTTCAGTAGTGACGAATTTAATTCTTTTTTAACAAACAATGGAGTAGAACACATTTTTTCCGCACCGTATCACCCTGCCTCAAACGGTTTAGCTGAAAATGCGGTAAAAATAATGTAAAAGGGTCATTAAAAAAGCGCTTGCGCAACGAAGAGACATAGACACAGCCTTACAACGTTTCCTATTAATTTATCGAACTACAGAACATAGTACGACTAAGGAAAGTCCCGCACAAATATTGCAAGGTAGATCGTTACGAACGAGATTTGACCGGCTGAAACCTTCTCGGGAGGATCAGGTGGCGGCAGCGCAGCGCCGGCAGCAGCGGGCGGCGGGCGGCTCGTGGCGCGCCTTCCAGGTTGGAGACTCGGTCTGGGTGCGGGTGTATCATCCTAATAGTAAGTGGGTAAGTGGTATAATTCTCGAAAAGTTAGGTAACACAGACTATAATGTAAAATTAGATGATGGCACAGTGGTACATAGGCACGCAGACCAAATTCGGTTAAGATGTAAAGTAAATACGTCTAATACGGTTTCAACGCACCTTTCAGACAGCACAGGTTCGAAGAAAAATGTATTAGATCATTCGAGGAAACCGGTTTACTATCCAGCTGCGTGTCTTAGGCCGAGCGGTGGGTCAGTGATGTCGGCGGGGGGCGAGGGCAGTAGGCGGCCCGCGGTCCCGGCCCACAACGAATGCGAAGTGTCAGGCTCAGAATTAGGTAGAACTCAGGAACAGATAGGAACACACACAAATAGTACTTCTGAACCTCTGCAAATCGCAAATGAGTCTCGATATCCAATACGTACGCGTAGACCCCCAGAGCGATTTGGATATTCATAGTCTAAGTAAAATAAGATCTAAGATTTTTTGTATCCGTATATCCGTATGTTGTATTTATGTATTGAGTATAGATTTAGATGTATTAATCAACCTTAAGTTTAAGTACTATTTTTCAATTATGTTTTACTCCCTTTGAACATTGATAATGTATTAAGCTATGTTCATAGTTCATATCGCTTTTTCACTACAAAGTGTCAATGTTTTAAATAAGTCAGTGAATGAATGTCATGTGAAATAAACTTTTGTTTACTTAATATTGGTAATAAGGGTGGAGGTGTTATATATAGTAGAGGGTAAACGTAAACTAAGTATAAATAGTGACGTTTGATTTGTGGTTAAGCAGTTCGCAAATAGACGTGAATGCAGACAGACCCTTGTTTTATTTATCAGTTATTGACATAGTTAATTGATAATTTAGGTAAGAATAATTCAATTGTTTTGTTATACTTATTTAAATCTAATTCTATGTGATTCACAACAATATTTTGATGTGTACCTTTAATGTCTAATTTATTTTATTTTATGTTTTCCTACTCATTTTTTTGTGACGAGATAAATTAATTTGACTTTGACTTTAAAGGAAAGTAGCCTTAAGGTAAGAAAAAAACATTAAAGTACATTTTATGTCAATATAATCTTTTCGAGAGTCAATTGAATGACTTTCCTATTTTTAACCGACTTCAAAAAAGGAGGAGGTTATCAATTCGACTGTATGTTTTTTTTTATCATTATTTTTTGTATGTATGTATGTTACCTCATATCTCAGTCGTTTGTCAACCGAATCGAAAAAATTTTTCGCCTACTTAGAGGGTGTACCTTCTAGTTGGTCCCATTTTTTCCTTTTTTAGATCTGATGATGGGATCTTGGTGTAATCGAGGGAAACCCTCAAATTTTAAAGGCACTTATAGTGTTTCTTTACTAGAATCTTAATGTTGACGTGTTGTTACGTCTGATAGTCAATATTTTGTGGGGCTGAGCTGATGGTGGAACTCCTTAACGCTTAGGAGTTCAGTAATTATAATGACGGAACTTATGAAAGGTAATTTGTAGCTTTTTAAAAAATAGAATCATAAGGTGCAACTCCCCCCCCCCCTCTTATGTAATCACTAAAAATGAAGAAATAAAATAAACTTTAAAAAAAGTAAAAACCGACTTCAAAACCAAAATGCACTAAAAAGTCTTAAATAAACTCTTCACCATTGAAAGGAAAGGAATCCATTTTAGGCAAACAATTTCTTTTTGGAGTCGGTGCCATCACTTTGACCATCAAGCATCAACTATCGCAGCACCGACTCCAAAAAGAAATTGTTTGCCTAAAATGGATTCCTTTCCTTTCAATGGTGAAGGGTTTATTTAAGACTTTTTAGTGCATTTTGGTTTTGAAGTCGGTTTTTACTTTTTTTAAAGTTTTGTTTCTTCCTTTTTCGATAAGATATATTCCCCAATCATGCATGACACTGTTTTGCCTTTTAAGTGAACATCATAGATCCATTTAACTCGTCCATACTCTGCTTCCATTTTCCACGCATGGTGTAACAGGTCATAGTCAAGGTTGTTTACCACTTGTGAACTCTGAAAAGTTGAAAAAATAACACTATCAATTCATAGTATAAAACAAAGCCGCATTCCGCTGCCTGTATGCTTAAATCTTTAAAAATACTCAACGAATTTTGATGCGTTGTTATTTAAATAGATAGAGTGATTCAAGAGATAGGTTTGTATATTATAATTTTACTGGTTTCTAATTAAGTCGTAAATAAACCCTACGAGATGGATCAAAATAATGTACAACAGTACTATACACCTTAAAAAAGGCCTACAAAGAAGATTGTGGTAGTATAGGTCTATCTTATAGGAATAACCCACAATAATGATTTTTTATTCTTTACTTTTCCCGTGAAATAATAAATTATTTACGAACCGATTTTAAATAATACAGCAATAATGATTATCCAATTAGGTTCCTTAATTCACTGTGTTCCTGAGACTATTAACTTCGGCATGTTATGAGACCATAAAATTGATATTTTTTACTATGGACACTTTTTTAATAAATTCCTTTTTTAACATTTTTCATTTTTATACACACTGAATCATTATCATCATCATCATCATAATCAGCCAAAGGACATCCACTGCTGAACATAGGCCTCCCCCACGGCTTTCCACAGCGACCGATCACTAGCGGTCTGCATCCAGTTTGATCCTGCGATCTTTTTAAGGTCGTCTGTCTGCGCTACACCATGCAATTTCATAATTTGTTTCGGGTATCTAAAAAGTCCTTGTAGTTATTGACATAGTTAACTGATAATTTAGGTAAGATTAATTCAATTGTTTTGTTATATTTATTTAAATCTAATTCTATGTGATTCACAACAATGTAATATATGTAAGTGTATGAATCCAATGCTTATATATTTAAAAATAATTTTGTTTATCTATGTAATTTTTGTATGTATGTTTATGTTAATGCATTTTAAATTTTTGTCCCTCTTAGTACTTTTAAATATACCACTGATTTAACTCTTTGCATTTCCCAAGCGGTTGACTGGTAGAGAATGCCATAAGGCATTAAATCCGCCAATTGTACCATTAACAGTGCAATAAAGTTTAAATATAAAAAATAAATAAGGACAAGTAAAAGCTGACAATCGAAACCGATTTAAGATGTCAGTAACTAACATAAGTAAGTAACATTTGTAGCTTTAAATGAGATACCCTTTCGATCAGGTGATTTATAACAATGTTCCTAAGTTAAACATATTAGTTTACTGCATGATAAACAGTCGACACAAAATATTGAACATGCAGCTCTAGTGTAAAACTAAATATTATTTCATTATACAAAATATTCGTACATATGCATTCCCTGTGTTATTCTGTCTTTACTTTTTACGTAAATTAACGTTGAAAAGAATAAAAGTAGAAAAGAATAATCAAACTGCGTACTTTAAATTGAAGCGCATAAGTCGTATATTAAGAGGCTTCGATTTCGACTAATATACCTGTTGAATGATTATTTATTGGAGTTATTCCGCTGTTATGAATAACAATCAATCACCGACCAAATCATGTTTCAACAAATATTTCTTCATAATATCCTCAATTTCACTAAAATTTTCAAAAACTCAAATGTGAGAAATTTTCAGCGAGCCTTCATATGATTTCGAACTGATTGACAGCTGCTTAAAACAGTTCTGCTACCAAGGCTTGAAACCGGTTCAAGATTTACCGGTATTATAACGGTTAAACCGGTTTTATCGTAAAATTACGTTCCGGGGCGGAACCAAACAAGAGCGATACTGTGAACCTAAATAAACCGGTTAATTCGTAGCCGCTCACGACGATCGCAACGCTACTTATTTTTAGACCGAATATTCTTCAATAGATGTTATACCAATTATCAGATTCTTCAGAAATATTTTTTTTGCTTTTGTATTGTTTAATATTATAATTACCTAATATGTACAAAAATATTTTGAACAAATACCACTGTACGTATCTGATAGGATATATCAACAAAATACGTTATATTAAATAAAAACAAACGTCAGATGCGCTCATCGCTCGCAGATCTTAACGAAGTTCAAGGTAGTTGTCCTGCCTAAACGAAAATTTTAACCGGTCAATGCAAAATACCCATATTTCTCCAAACCGGTTTAAGAACCGGTTTAAAGGAACATAACCTTTTTCAAAAAGTTCCACCTGTATTTTCCTCAAACCGGTTAAAAAAAAATACCGGTTTCCAAGCCCTGTCCGCTACTTCGCATATCCTATCTCTTTTATCACACAGGTTGCTGCTAATGACATCTCGCTTTTGTCGTTCTATTCCAAAGGGATAATAATTTTATGGATTTATCGAAGCCCTCAGCTCTCCAAGAGGACGCTGTTTCAAACAAATGGCATGAAAAGCATTAAAGTCAAGATATAAATATATATATTGTGAGCAGGATTTGCAAATAATACGATTCGATGACGTTTAAAACTGATTTGCTTATATTTTGATACACGAGCAATCCAATTTCGCTGAAGATCGAACGCCAGCTCCGCCATCTTGACCGCTTCCTTAGTGTTGTCCGTCGTCCGACGCTAGGGCGGTGCGCCTAGTCGATATTCACGCTAACAATATTAAATACTACTCTGTGTAAAAAGTGTCGGGATATGTCAATAAAAAGACCCGCGTTAAAGAGGTCGTTCTAATTTTTTTACTGCATGTTGGTAGCACTGTACTGATAAAGCGCGCAAAATTTGAGCGGGATCTGTCATTAACTTTGTTTTAAATTACACTTTTTGTTGGTAGTAGTTTTGAGTCCTCGGCGATTTTTACAATGAAAAATATTGCTTAACAAAAAGTGTGCCTTAAATTATGTGTTTTGAATGATATTTCATGTGGTGAATCAGGGTGTCTATCATAACACAGAATTTTTGATATCGAATTTCATTTCACAGAAAACTATTCAATGAATGTTAATACCTTTTGTTCTTTGACTTATGGTCCTATGTCCCCTAGATGGGGCAGAGGGCGTCCACAACAGTCCTCCATCGCGTTCGATTTTGAGCTTCGCGCTTCATTTCACTCCACGTCTTGCCTATTCTTTTCGCCTCGTCTGCTACAGTGCGCCGCCAAGTTTGTTTGGGGCGACCACGTTTGCGCCTCCCTTGGGGGTTCCAGTCCAGAGCCTGCCTGGGGATGTGATCCGGGTCCCTTCGGAGAGTGTGGCCAATCTAATTCCACTTGCGGCGCTTGATCTGCTGGTCGATCGGGGTTTCGTGGCAGCGTTCCAACAGTTCGACGTTGGAAATTTTTCCGGCAGTTGATTCGAAGCCCCGTGATTCCCGCCTCTCGATGTAGGTCGTCAATTTTTGACTGCATATCGCGATGTGTATGGCTCAGCAAGCAGAGGTCATCGGCATAATCTAAGTCTTCCAAGACTTCGGTAATCCCCCACTCTAATCCACGCCGTTGGTCTTGATATACGCGATGCATAATTCCATCAAGGACAACCAGAAAAAGGAGAGGCGCGAGCAGGCAACCTTGCCGGACGCCCGCATGCACCTCGATATCTTCGGAGATGAGGCCTTCGTGAGAAACCCTACAAGAATATTTCTTGTAGACGGCCTTTAGCAGGTCAATGATTTTCGGCGGGACACCAATGTCAGAGAGTCGCGACCATATGCTTTCCCACTTTAGCGTATCGAATGCTTTTTCGAAATCAACAAAGGTAAGATAAATTTCCCTCTGCCATTCTGATGCCTGTTCCAAGATGATGCGCAAAGTGTTGACCTGATCGGTGCACGAGCCTTTTGTTTTTGATTAATCGAATAGTTAATAATCGTCGTTTCATAATATCGAATAACAGTTTACCAAAAAAAAGTTTCGCAACTGTTTTATTAAGCAGAATAACGATATATCAAACTAATGTTTCAAAGAATTATTAAGTTATCGATATAACCTTTCATAAAAACTTTTTTCAATGTGTAACGGTTCCCATATACATATTTTTTCCTAAAATAACTTTTAATGCAAGTAAGCACATGCATGCATACGCATGCAAGTAAGAAGGCATGCGCATGCATACGCATGCAAGTAAGAAGGCATGCGCATGCATACGCATGCAAGTAAAAAGGCATACATGCATGCATTTATGCATACAAGTAAGCAAGCAGGCGTGCAATAATGCATGCATGCAAGCATACAAGGATTAGGATTTCCTCGTCTCCGGCGCTGCGGGAATAGCAGCCTCGTCGCCCTTGCGTAACAAGGCGCAGTCACCCACGCTCGCCTACGCAGCTTTAGCTTGCTGGTCGCCTTCTCGCGAGGGTGCCTACACCTTGTTACAGCGGGCGGAGGTTGCTATCCCTCCGCGCCTCCAGCTTTTGAATTACACTCTAGTATCGGACAGATTAGTACCACGGCGAGGAGACCACGGCGAGTCGGAATTAACGCAGTTTATTTATTAGATCAATATTTATTACGTATTTATACCAGTTATGCTTTAAATTGTCTATTAATAAAGTATGCAATATAATAATAGTAACAAATTCGTTTGGAAATACGTACTCTAATGAAGTAAAATTCGATGTTTCAAGAATTCTGCATATTGAAACTTCAAAAACTTAACTTCAAAATCACAATGTTGCGATATACCTACGGCGAATCGTGTATATCGAAAACAAGGGCTTATGAATGGTATAAGGCTTTTAAAGAAGGCCAAGAAGTAGTAGTAGACTTGCCTCGTTCTGGTAGACCTTTAACCGCTACGACCAAAGAAAACATCGACAGCACGGTAGCTCAATTGGTAAGAGCGTTTGGCCCGGTTTGCCAAAAGGTTGCTGGTTCAAGTCACGCCCGTGCGCAAATTTTTGGTTTCTTATTTCATCTTTATGAATATAAAATATGACACTGTGAGTGTTAAAAACATTCTAAAGCATTAAACATCGACAGAATCAAGAAGCTAGTGCTCGAAAATCGACGTATGAGTCAGAGAGAGTTGGTTAATGAGGTGAACATATTTTTTAAGTCTGTCTACAACATTCTCATTGACATTTTAGGCATGAAACGCGTCGCCGCTTGACTAGTTCCAAAAGAGCTTAATTTTGTTCAAAAAGCGTAGCAAAATCATCTCGCTGAAAACTTAGTTTACCGAGCTTCTACGGATCCGACCTTTATGAAATGTAAAATTACTGGTGACGAGACATGGGTTTATGAGTACAACAGGCAAACAAGCCAACAGTCTTCAGAATGGCGTCTCAAAAACGAGCCGAAACCCAAAAAACCGCGGCAAAGCCGCTCCAAAATCAAGGTGATGCTGAGAGTTTTTTTTTTGCCTTATTCCTTCCAGAGTGAGAACCAGTGAATAAATATATTATACAGGCGTCATGAAGCCTTTGCGTATAAGTATCCGCCGAAAACATCCAAATTTATGGCAACGCAACTCATGGATGCTGCACCATGATAATGCACCATCACACACAGCCATTATAGTGAAAGAGTTTTTAGCGAAAAATTCAACAAAAGTTCACGACCAAGCACCATATTCACCTGATACCACGGAGCCAGTTTTTTATTTCCCAAGGTAAAATTACCACTTCGAGGAAAACGTTTTGAGTCGATAGAAGCCATAAAAGAGAATTCGCTGAATGAATGGCCATACCGCAAATAGCCTATGAAAAAATGTATGGGAGACTGGGTGAGGCGGTGGAGATGTTGTATTGCAAGCGATGGAGCCTACTTTAAAGGCGATAAAATAAATTTAGATGAATAATTTGTATTTTTTGTTTTATCGACAAATTCCCGATACTTAGTACACAGAATGTATATATATCATCTTCATTCTGAATATATCGGGTGTAACAAAAGGCTTAACGAAGCCGAAGACCACGTATTCTACCCATTTGTACGATCATTTTTTTTCTTGACACCATACCTGGGAAATGCCTGGTTACTGAGATATTGAAGGTCAAAGTGAAAAATTTTTTTTCGAGATTTCTGCATGAAAACCTTCTGTTTGTTATTACTAATCTTTTCCCCGAAGAAACATGTTGTCAATATTTTGAACTTTATTAATGAAATCGATTTAAAGACAGCAATCCGCAATGAACCGCGCACATCACACAACAATAATGTCTTAGTGTGCGTACCCTCGCTGCGTAGCAACGCACTCGTCGAGCGAGGTCGACGAACGCTTACAGCTGATCGCGCGCGCCCGATCAGCTGGTAGCTGTGTGTGGTTTATTGAAAAGTTGGCTTGCTGACTTTATTTATTACAACTTAATTTATTGGTTCTTGCCTTAAATCAACTAAATAAACCACCACCAGTTATTGTCAGAGTAAGTAGGTTGGTAGGTCTTACTTTGTTTGCGTTGCCCGCCCAGGATTCGAACTCCAAACCTTAGGTTCAAAAGCCTACACTTTAATCAACCATTTGAAGGCATGCAACGCAGTTTCTTACGACATGACTACAAAATTTTACAAATTGCAAATTGCTAACTTTCTCGGATAATTGAGGTGGATTAAAACGTAGGTATCGAAACAATCTTAAAGACTTAAGCTGTATCACATGTCTTAAGACTAATTTGTTTTAAAATGGTGATAAGTTACGTAAAATCAAATCCAACAACAATCATTTCTAATTCCTTTTTGAATAATTACGTTAAGCGACAAAATAATTGCAATTTAGAATTTGATCGATTAATTAAATAAGCAATTTATTAATTTCTTCGCACAAATAAGCATACCATTAAAATTAAAGTCTTTTTCGCTTCACCAAAAGTAGATACTTACAAAATTTATAAGTTATTGAAAATGGGATTCTTAAAGTATGCCTACCTACAACGTACGCCTAGATAAAAAGAATAGCAACATCCCTGAATTGCTAAACCGACCAAATGGTTCAGGTTTCTACTTTCGTAAATTAAGCTTTTAATAACAATAACTAAAAACATAATGAAGGATTATTTCATTTTATTACCTTTTTAATAACTACAGCTTGCAACAAAATACTGCATACTTTAAGATACCAAAATCGCAAGTTGCGAATGTAGTTTTCGAATTATTTGCTCGACTAAATGTTACTTACATTTATCAAAAAAAAAACAGGCTCTAAGGCAGTAATAGTACCTCCGTTTAACTGAATTGCTTCTGTTTTCAGTTCTTAATAAGACTTATAAATGATAACACGAACTGGAATTTTGGTATCCTTATAGGCTTTAACAATTCATGTCCTTTTAATAAAAACCCTTAGCAAAAATGCAAAGCAAATTCACAACGCTGACTTTACAACCGATCGAGCTTGGAAGGGCCAAATACATGGGCCGCTTGCCAGCAAAGAAGTTGACAACATGACACATCTTCTACTCATTGTTCTCTTACTCGTTGTATTCTTCCCTTCACATTTCGCTTCACCACCAAGCGATACGGAGGTCTTAATTTTACCTTCAATCACCATAAAATGATCTCACACTTGTTTATCTTACAATAACAAAACCTTCACTGATTTTACACAATTCAATTTGTACAAAAGGTAGACTTATTATTACGATGTGGAAATTTCTACCAGTCATACTTGACAGTTAACCAGAAATTGTTGATTGCCTACTTCATTTCAATTTGAAATCTTCGCGCGGATCGCGTTCATCGCATGCATTCGGCTTTTCCCGCCCCCGCCGGCCAATAGCAAACGACACGTTCGGCGCCACAGAACACAGGTCGGCGCGGCCGCGGCCGGCTTTGACGGCGAAATCAAAGGCAAATACCTACTGAACGAACATTTAGTTCCGTTTGTCACGTCATCGAATGCGTTTGTAAATTGCAAGTATTCTGTTTTCGCGCACGGTTTGCTTTTTACGGTTATTGTTAAGTGTTCTTTGTGATAGTGAAAGTTATTAAAGATGCCTTGGTATCAGTACAGTGCTCGTGAGTTGGTGAACATGGTCTTTTGTTTTGGGATGGCTCATGGCAATGCGTCCGAAGCATTGTGTCTTTACGGAGCGGAATACCCTAACGCACATTAGCTATAACGTGTGGGCTGGCATAGTACGAATCCAAATCCTGGGGCCAGTTTTTTTACCAGCGCGTATGGATGGGGCAGCCTACCTAGGCATGATAAATAACGTCCTGGTAGAGGCTCTGGACGACATGCCACTAGCCCAGCTCCGAGACTCTTGGTTACAGCATGATGGTGCACCGCCTCACATCGTGAGACCTGTGCGTGTGCGCTTGACGGAGTTGTTCGGAGACCACTGGATCGGCAGGTATGGGCCTCATGCATGGCCAGCCAGATCGCCCGATTTAACCCCGCTGGACGTTTTTTTGTGAGGCTACGTAAAGGACAGAGTATTTGACCGGTCATGCACATCTAGTGTTGAAATGTGTCAAAAAATAATTGACGTATTTGACGAATTTAAACGACGATCGGGGCGCGAAGGCATACTGGAATGAGTGCATGAGAACACGCGCTACCGAGCGCGTATTTGTTTGGCGATGGTCGCCAGTTCAAGCCCCAGCTGGTTCGGCTTGAGAGGCCTGACCTGGACGATTCGTATGGAGAGTAGGTAAGTACTTTTGTTTTACAGTAATTTTCGTAACGACGCGCGCGTAGGTTTAGCGAACCGCGGCGCGTTGGTCTCCCGCCTCGCCCTGCTTGTCCCCACGCACACGTTCAACTACACGCACACAAACCCAATCTGTAGCGCTTCGTGCGCGCAGTGCGCTATAATTGCCGGCAATAAATGCATGATTTATTTTAATGCCTAAAAATTAAAGTCGTTTCCCAGCGATAATTTTTGTTACATATGATTCAGTACAATGTACCTAATGCGAGGTTTAAGGCTTCGTTAAGCCTTTTGTTACACCCTGTATAAATAAATATTATAAGATAAAAAATATTGTAATAAATTTCATATTCTTACTGCAATGTCTAAATTTGAGAATTATGAATATGACTACAATCGTATTATTTATTTCACAAGTTTCTTTATTTCTCGCCTAAAGTCAAAGCCCTGTCTGTTGTTAAATGTGAGATTTTGAGCACATATGTATAGTAAGAAACTATGGGTCGGATCCATACGGGCTCAATTGTTCACACACACACCTGTTGAAGACTTTTGTCTTCAAACACTGAGGTTAATGAGACGAGAAGACGCTCTTGCGCAGTTTCTAGAACTTTGCCTAGCCAGCCGCGTTAGATTCGTTGATAGACCTCTTTCTTAGACCTACTTGTTGTAAGGCTTGGTCAAGGCTTTTGACCGTAGTTCCAAAATCTTCCAGCATCTTTGCCTGTACGAATATACTATCAGTAAGCCGGAGGTGAGAGATGTATTTGTTATTGACGTTGATTCCGAATCTTTCCCATTTCAGGAGCTTGAATCTGTCTTCATATGCAGCTGTATAATAATTTTAGAAAAAAACAATTTAGGCGGTGTTGCTAAAAGTTATAGACTTACCTAGTTTCTCTTCGTTCATTGTCAACACTCTGAATCTCAAGTAATCTTGTTGCAACTTACGATACTATACGTCAAAGAAAGGTTCGTGCACGCAAATCCAGTTTAACACTATAGAAAAAGTTTACGCACAATAAATGTCAGGCATTTGAGCTGCCAAATTTGGTTTGTTTTACGTCCGATAGAGGCGCTGTCAGATACTCACCCAAATGATAACGTTACTATACGGATACTTCGACGCAAATAATTCGTGATAGTTGTACAGTTCTACATTAAAGTCCGCGACAGCATATGTTTATCTAATATTCGACGACCCGTCTGGTGTGGTGGTCGAGAAATTGTCTACTACGCAGCGGGTTGCGAGTTCGATCCCCGCACAATACAAACATTTGTGTGCATATGGTTTACTCACTACAAACTTTTTATGTTAACAAATTTGTTAAAAAATAATGTACAATTTGCGAAGGTGTTTTATACACACGGGTATTGATTGTTATCAAAATAAATATATTTATCATCATTCATCACGAGCATTTCATTTTGAATAAAGATTCCCTTTACATCATTTTATTTCAATAAATATTTTAGAAGCTATCACAGTTTTAAAATACCCCCCATCAAAATAATACTCGCAGCCTGTACCTACAACGTGTGCTTATGCTAACTATGGTTGCTGGCATCTCACTTACAATTATACTAATCTTATAAAGCTGAAGAGTTTTTTGAACGTGCTAATTTCAGGAACTACTGGGCAGACGGACAGACATACAGACAGACTGACAGACTGACCGACGCAGGGACGGATAGACAGACAGACAGACAGACAGACAGACAGACAGACAGATAGACAGACAGACAGACAGACAGACAGATAGACAGACATACAGACAAACAGACAGACAGACAGACGGACAGACGGACGGACGGACGGATAGACGGACGGACGGACTGACGGACGGATAGACGGACGGACGGATGAGTTTTTTTTTAATATTCGAAAAGGCCACGCGCAACAGACGGTACAAATTTTCAGGAAAAGTATGATATACTCGACAAGAATCAAAATGATTTTAAAATCAAAAACAATACCAGTGTGCAAATATACGAGTATACAAACGTAAATTATTAAAACCATGGAGTAGGCCGATTAATAGATATGTCAAAAACATAACGTTTTCAACGTTGACTATAAGATAATTTATTTGCAAAACTACATGGCTCAGGAATAAAGGTAGGTGTAAACCTATCATTGGTTGAAATCATATTTAGAAAAAAGAAAACAACAGGTGTAGGTTTAAAGATGGAGAAGAGTTCAGGATCAGATACCAATATTATTTCTCTTTCGGACTTAGTTATATCATTTTCAACATCATGAAAGATCATCACAGTCGCCGCACTGCAGCCAAAAACTATTCCTAAATAAAAATATCAGTCTTACCTTTGGAAAAACACAAGACTTGTAATCTACTTGCAAATTCAACAAACGGCAAATCAGCTTCACAATATATGAGTGGCAGCCCAGTTCAGGAATACGCTCAGTTAATTTCCATGCGTTTTCTCTCCAGGAAAATGCACGTGCTCTGACCTGAAATAATAAAACAATTGACGACCTACTGTAGTGGCTAAGCACGCTGGTTTCAAGGCGACGCCGTTCCGAGGTCCCAACAACGGAATATTTGCAACAATAATTGGTAAGGTAGGTTACCTTTACATTATAAAGCGTCTTTGCGATAGTAAAATTCAACCTAATGCACGTTTTATTTGAGCAATTGTAGAGCTGAGGCCACACTTGTATAAAAGTGCCGTAATCCTTGTGAGGGTTTGTCATTTCTTTCACTTCCTTCTCGTTACATAAGCGAAAGTCGACAGCAGCCGCTTCGTACGGACCCTGGAATATAAAGTAGGTTTGTTTGTTTTGTAGGTTTGTATCTTCGACCCTATCTTCTTCTTATTACTCCACCACTTATACTGGTGGAACGTTTTTATTTAAAATTTTACTTTGTTGGATTTGCCATGCCCCGAAAAAGGGTTGGCATGGGGCCGGTGTAAAACGAAGTTCGCTGGGCCTCTTGTATTATCATTATTTTGAGCTACTATTCAGCATGCCGGAGTGTATATTTACATTAGTGCGTCAGCAGAGCGGCAGCAGCGGATGCCCTTACATAAAAAAACAGCGGCGCTGCTGCCGCGCGCCTTTTCCGCCGTTTATAGTATGAAATTATCAGCAGTCCCTAAATATTAAAGCGCTCTTAGAGCAAAAGCGAGTGGACTCTGAGATGTTGTGTCACCCTTTGCATTGAAATGATTGCGTTGGACCGACACAACGCAACTGCAGTGTTCGTGTGGCATGACTCTACGTATAACCTTTGGTATGTGGTTAGGCTTATTCACTGCCAAACGTTTTATTAATATAATAGCTGTAGTTATTAAAAGTTCTGGTGGTCTTCCTAGTTTTTTAACATTTGAGAATATTCAGTCTTGCTCACTGAGATCAGCTTTTGGATTGTCCGGAGATTGCCCTCGGCACAGATAAAGGTCATACGTGGTATGTAAGACGTCCTTTTGAAAATGAATAAAAAATCTCTTTGATGGATGTAAAAAAAAGTTATTCTTTTACACTCAAAAATATAAATGTGACTATCTCTCTTCAGATTTTATCTGTTCTACAAAAACATTGCATTTCTTAGAAAAAATATATATATATATTTGGCTTTGAAAATGTGAATTCACTGTTTAAGTAAGTGAAGTCTATGCTATATATAATATATTATTATTATAAATCTGAAAAGTTTGTTTGTTTGTTTGATTGAACCTGCTAATCTCAGAAACTACTGGTCCGATTTGAAAAAATATTTTTACGTTGGATATTCCATTTATTGAGGAAGGCTTTAGGCTATATAACATAAAGATACGACTCATAAGACCACAGCCGCAATGAAAAATGTTGCGAAAACGGGAGAAAGATATTCCTTTTGAGAGATTCCGCTGCGTACGCTGCGGAAACCGCTTAAGTTACACAAAAATCATGTATGACAAGATTGTTCAACATCAAGAATTCTATAATAAAGTCTGCGACAGCACATGTCTATCTTTTATGGTTGAATTACTACAACCTTTTTTATGTTAATAAATTTGTAAAAAAGTAATGCATTATTTTTAGAGGTGTATTTTACACACAGGTATTTATTCTTATCAAATAAACAGATTCATCATCACGAGCATTTCATTTAGAACAAAGTTGCCATGTATATCATTTGATTTCAATAAATATCTTAGGATTTATCACAGTTTTAACATAACTCCGCACCAAAAAAATGTTCTCAGCTTAAAAGTACAACGTGCGCTTGCGCTAATTGCTATGATTGCTGGCTTCTCAGTTGCAATAAAACTGCGTATGTTTTGCGTTAAAATATTTTACAATTTTTATTTGAACATTATTTTTGAAGGTGTTTTATACACACGGGTATTGATTCTTGTCAAAATAAATACATTCATCATCACGAGCATTTCATTTTGAACAAAGTTCACATCATTTGATTTTAATAAATATCTTAGAAGCTATCACAGTTTTGAAAAAACTCCACATCAAAACAATACTGGCAGCTTAAGTACTTACAACGCAAGCTTGCGCTAAGTATGGTTGGTGGCTTCTCACTTACATTAAAATATTATTTTGTGTTTTGCATTGAAATATTTTCCTTATACATACCTATTAGATTAATTTAGTTGGCTTCCTACGGAACGGTTGTCCCGCGCAAGTGCTTTTTTTGCGATACTTCAAGTGATTTCAGTGCGTAATACATAGTTTTCCTTTCGCTACTGAGTAGTAAAGGACTTGAGCTCATTATTTTGATTGCAGATATTTTCTATTAGGTAGATTCAGTAATACTTTTGGTTAAAAAAAATTCTTCAGATTTATGCAGGTTAAAGTTTTCTTTTCGCCACTGAGTAGATTTTAATTTTGAATGTATCCATTAATGATTAAGTTTGATAGATTTAGTAGGTAATTACTTTTGTTATTCTTTTTTCTGATTTATGCAGGTATAAGTAACTGCGATAGCTCATCTCAGCATGTAATAAAAAAATTCTTGACTTAGTAATAAGTACCATTTAAAGTAGGTAGGAGGTAGGTATTAAATC
This sequence comes from Pyrausta purpuralis, assembly GCA_963924145.1. Classification (NCBI taxonomy): domain Eukaryota; kingdom Metazoa; phylum Arthropoda; class Insecta; order Lepidoptera; family Crambidae; genus Pyrausta; species Pyrausta purpuralis. Next base: position 5,362,989 of record OZ001663.1, on the reverse strand, counting down.
TAAATTTGCATTTATAATTTGATTTTGTAGTTTTCTTGCACCGCCCTCCTCGCTACGGCTACGCTTGCCGCCCCCGAAGGCAAGCGCGACAAGCGTGGCTACCTCCTCGAAGGGCAAGACTTTTCGACTCCTGCGACCTAGGGCCTTGACCGGATACGACTCGCACATATTTGACCACGCGCCCATCATCCACTATCACGTGCCTGCCGCCAAGATCATCTCCGTCAACAAAATCGTTGAGGTGCCTAGGGTTGTGGAAGTGAATAAAGTGGTGTCTGTCCCGAAGGTGGTATCTGTTCCTCATGTAGTGAAGGTGTCGAAGTACGTTGCGGAGCCCCACTAATCCTATGCGTCGTCCAGCTGGTGTTGACACTTGGCAGGCCCACTCACACCGGTTGCTAAGGCAACCAGACCTGCGCATCCCCTGCTGTCAGCGTCTGTCATTCTTGTTGATTTCCTCAGTTTTATTTTGATTTTATGTTTTTGTATTTAATTTTGTGTCATAAGTTTAAATTTTGTGTTGTGGCAGGTTTTTGAAAATTTCTCTGTGTGTTAAGTGTTAAGGCCTATGAGTATATTATCACTATCAGTGGGTGCCCACTCACAGCCGCAGTTTCTTCACTGCTCAATTTGTAACTCCAATAGGGCTTTTAAAGATAAGAGGGGCCTTAATATTCACATTGCTCGCAGTCATAATAGCACCAATTTACCCGCATATCTCCATCTACCCTCCACTTCAAATCCTTTATCTTCTTCTCCATCTTTTGAATCTTTTATCACAAACCACCACCAATCTACTCCGCTAGTTAAAAGAATCCCTAGGGGAGCGAGAATAGCTTTAGCTAAATGCCTTTCTTCTTGCATTGAAAAATGTTTCGATAATACTGAAGCTGCCTGGCAAAATCTTTTTACATTTTCATACTCGTTTTTTCATGTAAACTCTCAGTCTAAAACTTTAACTTGGGCGCTTTTAGATAATACTTCAAATTCCCACAATCCATCCCTTCCGTCCAGTTCGTCTGGTACGCTATCTTCCAAATTTAACGTTTATCGTACAGTTGAGAACAAGGTTATGGACGTTGACCTAAAAAACGCAGCCCGAATCTTGTTCTCCGATGACACTCTTGCTCCCCCTAATCAGGAAACTCTCGAGAGCCTTCGTAGTAAGCATCCTTCACATCCAAATTCTCCATCTTTACCTGTTCCTTCTCCTCAAAATTTCCAACCCTTACAGATATTTGATGACGGCGACACGTTTGCTGCCATCATGTCTTTTCCGGCTGGTTCTGCTGGCGGCATCGACGGCATCACTCCCCAAAACGGTGAGTGCTTCCGCTGCTGACGCCGGTAGAATTTTGTTTTCCAGCATTACGAAACTGTGCAACCTTCTCTTATCTGGCAGGGTTACTGAAAGTTTTCTCCCGTTTTTATTTGGTGCTAGACTTTGTGCCTTTCGAAAAAAGATGGTGGCATTCGCCCTATTGCTATTGGCTCAACGTTTTGCCGTCTTGCAGCCAAACTGGCCTGTCGTGATCTTTTTTCTCCTTTAAAAGAGTATTTCCAACCCATACAACTTGGTTTCGGCAGTAAGGGAGGTTGCGAGGCCGTGGTTCATTCCGCTCGCAATTTCCTCTCCTGTGACGAATCTGAAGTTTTTTTGAAAGTTGATGTGATGAATGCTTTCAATGCTTCTTGACAGGTCTGCCTTGCTGAATGAAGTTCAGACTCACACTCCTCAGATTTATCCCTTTGTTTTTCAGTGTTACAATAATCAATCAAAATTGCTTTACAATGAATATTCGATTGTTTCTGCAGTCAGTGTACAGCAAGACGACCCTTTAGGTCCAGCCCTTTTTAGTTTAGGTATTCATCCTGTCATTTCATCCTTAAATTCTAAATTCAATGCCTGGTATCTGGATGACGGCTCCTTTGGAGGCAAAGCAGATGTTGTTTTCCAAGACCTTGTCCTGATTATAGGAGGATTTAAGAAATTAGGCTTGGAACTGAACCTTTCAAAATGTGAACTGTTTATTAATGATCATGTTTCGTCTGGTTACCGTCAGGATATCATTGATAAATTAAATTCCCTTGCTTCTTACATAAAAATTCTTAATTCTGAATCGCTTTGCCTCCTGGGTGCCCCTCTTCTTGATCCCAGCATCGAACCTTTTCTTGATAAAAAAATGAATGATTTCACCCTTTTAGCCCCCAGATTAGAACACCTAAATTCACACATTGCTTTTACTATACTCAAATCGTGTCTTTTTGTGCCTAAATTTACATATTTCCTTCGTGCTAGCCCTATCTGGAAAAAAATAAAATTAAAACTATTTGACACCACTTTTAAAAATGGTTTGGAAAAAAATTTAAATTTACATTTTGATAATAATTCTTGGGCTCAGGCTCTGCTTCCTATTCGTTTTGGTGGGATCGGAATTCGCCAAATTTCTAGTATAGCCCTCCCCGCTTTTCTCTCCTCTTTGCATAGAACTTCCGTTTTAGCCGGAAAAATCTTTAAGCATCCTCGCCAGCTTGCTGAGGTGAGTGAGGCGGAGGAGTTTTGGCAAGGTCTCTGTCCTAGAGAAGACATTCCAAAGGAACGTCACCAAAAAAAAACTGGGATGTCCCTCTTGCGAGAGAGACCTTCAATTCTTTAATTCAAAATTCCGTCAGTGACAGTAGTCGTGCAAGGCTCTTGGCGGTTTCCTGCAAAGATTCTGGTCACTGGCTTCATGCTTTGCCGTCGAGAAATTTAGGCACTCTTTTCGATAGTGAGTCTTTCCGGGTGTGTGTGGGCCTCCGCCTTGGTACCCATATATGTGAAATTTTTACGTGTCCCTGTGGCAAGAAGGTTGACAAATTTGGTCTCCATTGCCTTTGTTGCCAGCAAAGCTCCGGGCGTCTCGCCCGTCACGCTACCCTTAATGACGCCATCAGAAGAGCTCTTGCCACCATTAATGTTCCTTCCACGTTGGAACCACGTGGTTTGGTCCGTGACGATGGCAAGAGACCCGATGGCCTCACGCTTATTCCCTGGGAACGGGGTCGGGCCTTAGTTTGTTGTAGCTTAGTTTGGGATGCAACTTGTGTCGATACTTTGGCCCCATCCCATCTCAGAGAATCAGCCCTTAAAGCTGGAGCAGCAGCGGAGTTGGCTGAAAACGCCAAGCGTCGCAAGTACGTCTCACTTGCAAGTGATTATGTGTTTGCGCCGTTTGGTGTTGAAACATTTGGGCCGTGAGGACCCTCTGCTAAATTGCTATTTAGAAAAATTTCGCCAAAATTAAATTCTGTTACAGCCAATAATAAAGCTGGCTGGTTCCTAGCTCAAAGGATCAGCATAGCTATCCAACGCGGCAACGCAGCCAGCTTCATAGCCTCCTTGCCGCAAGGAAATGGTTTTGTTTTTGAATAGGTATATTTTAAGTTATTTTTAACCGACTTCAAAAAAGGAGGAGGTTATCAATTCGACTGTATGTTTTTTTTTTTGTATGTTTGTTACCTCATATCTCAGTCGTTTGTCGACCAAATCGAAAAGTTTTTTCGCCTACTTAGAGGGTGTACCTTCTAGTTGGTCCCATTTTTTTCATTTTGGGATCTGATGATGGGATCTTGGTGTAATCGAGGGAAACCCTCAAATTTTAAAGGCACGTATAGTGTTTCTTTACTAGAATCTTAATGTTGAAGTGTTGTTATGTCTGATAGTCAACATCTTGTGGGGCTGAGCTGATGGTGGAACTCCTTAACGCTTAGGAGTTCAGTAATTATAATGACGGAACTTATGATAGGTAATTTGTAGCTTCTAAAAAATAGAATCATAAGGTGCAATTCACTCCCCCCCCCTCTAAGGTAATCACTAAAAATGAAGAAATAAAATAAACTTTTAAAAAAAGTAAAAACCGACTTCAAAACTAAAATGCACTAAAAAGTCTTAAATAAACTCTTCACCATTGAAAGGAAAGGAATCCGTTTTAGGCAAACAATTTCTTTTTGGAGTCGGTGCCATCACTTTGACCATCAAGCATCAACTATCACAGCACCGACTCCAAAAAGAAATTGTTTGCCTAAAACGGATTCCTTTCCTTTCAATGGTGAAGAGTTTATTTAAGACTTTTTAGTGCATTTTGGTTTTGAAGTCGGTTTTTACTTTTTTTTATGTAGCATGTCTTAGTTTTAATTTGCATATTTTGATCAATGGAATTATAACTTTTGTTAGTAATTAGCTTTATATGAATAAGTAATTAAATCCTATTTTGTCGTAGGTAATTTGATTTGATATTTTTTTTCTTATTCTCTGTAAAGTGATTGATTACATTAGGTTGATGCTTAATTAATAGGTTGGTTGACTTAATTTATATTTACCAATCTTAATGCAAAATTTGATTTCATAGTAATTGAGTATTGTTTTGTTGTATCTCTACAAAGCTTTGAAGTTTTGGACATTTTTTATGTCAAAATTGTTAAGTTTTGTTTATTTTCTCACCATATTTAAATTACCTACCAAATTATATTTTTTGATAAAAAAGTACCTACTAAATTAATTAGTAGAATGCCTAGAAAAAGGACTCAGCTTTCTCGGCAGTCTGCCACGTCTACAACGTCCAATCCGTCTCAAACTAAATGCAAATATTTGAGAATATTGCTGCAACATATTCGCGGTATATGTACCACGGATTCAAAGCTAATCAACCTCAAGATCTTGCCTACATATCAAATATTAAGATCAATGGTACTCATACGCTAGGTACAGAGGAGACTGTCGGCGCTCTGCTCAACTCTCTTATTCCTGACGATTCAGAAGAGGAGGACACCGAGTATCATCACAACGTGCGGAGATCTGTAGCTGAGGTACCCGAGTCACCAATGTCTACGATTCCCAGTAGTGATGAGGTTTTTAAGATTGTGAAAATCTACCTTTGAATGAAGCGTCCGGCGAAGACAAAATATCTAACAAAATGATTACAGAAGCTTGTAAAACGTCTGATACTAACAGTTTATATTCGCTGTATTTCTGAAGGCGTTTTCCCAAGCGTTTGGCGACGTGGTTTTATCAAAATTATACCAAAAAGTGGTGATAAGCCATCTGACGACCCGAAGTCCTACAGACCCATTACGTTACTTCCTTCACTAGGTAAGCTTCCCGAAAGTTTATCTGTACCGCGTTTACTACCGGGTGGACCGATCTTTCATAAGCATCAATACGGTTTCACTGCTGGAAAATCAACAGTTGATGCCGCGATTTCAGTAAGACAAAAAGTAACATCATCGAGTAATAAATACGTTATTGGTATATTTCTAGATATTTCGGGTGCTTTTGATAACGCCTGGTGGCCGATTTTACTACTTAAACTAAAGATTAGAGGATGTTACAGAAATATATATTCTCTTTTGTACACATATTTTCACAATGGGACAACCAAACTAAGGCTCGGTCACCATGCAGAGTCAAAAATGTTGACGCGTGGCTGTCCGCAGGGCTCAGTTTTAGGGCCTTATCTCTGGAATCTCGGTTTCGATGACTTCCTTGACCTACCATTACCCAGGGTTGTTCATTGTGCAATAGGCGGAGACCCAGGAGTGAATAAAACGTGTAGTTTGGTCGAACGTCCGTTTATTACTACTAAACATAGAACACTATACATTTATATAAGAACCTAACCTAAGAGAGAGGTGCGTCACACACTACACCTCCCCCGTATTTAAAAAAAAAAATTAATGAAGTGCGTTTTTTTACAATTTAAAATTTCAAAAATCTAAGTTATATCAAAGTTATGTTTCGTATACTAAAACAATTATAATTAATGAACATTTTACGAAGATGTCATGCGAAAAATACATTTGCCTGATTACTTATGCTGTGCAATTATAACTTAACCCTGTATTGCACTGTTTTTACAAACCGTTAAGTTTTTTTTAAACAAAAAGAAAATAAAGTTAAAACAAAAAGAAACCACTATGTCAAAATATGTAAATAATTCAAAATCATGTAACAGCAAGACTCTCATACAATTTCGTGTCAATTTTTGTCGTGACTATTTCACAATTTAGTTTGCAAAATTTTATCTATGACATTAAACATTTTGATAACACAAGGAAATAAAAGAAAAAATACAAAAGCACAAGGAACTAAACTGTGTAATGAAACAAAAAATCTTATCCAAACTACAACACTGAAACTCTTGAATTTAAAAAAAAACATGCAATCTAACATTCAATTAAAAACAAATTGATATATACGTTTTATTTTATACTCATGCGTTACATTATATTTTATTAAAAGAACACTATTATTAAACGATTGGGTAGACGAGTCAGTCAATATTGTTTACATTTCCAAAATAAATATATCTTCAATTATATCAAATGTATAAATAAATATATTTTAAAAGTCAATTATTAATTTACAGTGTTAGAAAAAAAATAAACTCATTACAATCAAAACATAATATCGGTAACACAAAACCTTCTTCACTTCTTATAACCAGTCGATACCAAAAAGAACATTATCGTTTTCAATTAATTCAAAAAAGAATTTAATTACCAACATATTTTTTAACTTATTCCTGCAGAGTTACTCATAATACCTGTTTTTTTTTAATAATTTCCGAAAAACCACTAACTGTCAATGTATTACCTTGTCATAAAAATATTAATTTAATATTTGCCTATAATATTATCTCCATCTAGTCACATAGGTACAATCTATTTTTTTCTATAATTCTTACATCTCAACAACTACCTACCTCTCTTTCGTCATTTTCGCATATTCTGCGTACTCTTATTTAATATAGTTCGTAATCCAAACAAACATACGTACGTGTATCTATACTAATATTATAAAGCTGAAGAGTTTGTTTGTTTGTTTGAACGCGCTAATCTCAAAAACTACTGGCCCGATTTGAAAAATTACTGTTACGTTGGATAGTCCATTTATCGAGGAAGGCTTTAGGCTATACAACATAAAGATACGACTCATAAGACCACAGCAGCAATGAAAAATGATGCGAAAACGGGAGAAAGATATTCCTTTTGAGAGCTTCTGCTGCGTACGCTGCGGAAACCGCTTAAGTTACACAAAAATAATGTATGACAGGATTGTTCAGCATTAAGAGTTCTATAATAAAGTCCGCGACAGCATATGTCTATCTTTTATGGTTGACTTACTACAACCTTTTTTATGTTAATAAATTTGTAAAAAAATTATGCATAATTTTTAGAGGTGTATTATACACACAGGTATTTATTTTTATAAAAATAAATAGATTCATCATCACGAGCATTTCATTTAGAACAAAGTTGCTCTTTATATTATTTGATTTCAATAAATATCTTAGGAGCTATCACAGTTTTAACATAACTCCGCACCAAAATAATGTTCGCAGCTTAAGTACAACGTGCGCTTGCGCTAATATATTATATATATAAATCTCGTGTCACAATGTTTGTCCTCAATGGACTCCTAAACCACTTAACCGATTAAAATAAAATTCGCACACCATGTGCAGTTCGATCCAACTTGAGAGATAGGATAGTTTAAATCTCAATTTATCATAACTGCACCCGTGCGAAGCCGGGGCGGGTCGCTAGTATATTATAAAGCTGAAGAGTTTGTTTGTTTGAACGCGTTTATCTCAGGAACTGCTGGACCGATTTGAAAAAATATTTCTGTGTTGGATAGCTTATTTATCGAGAAAGGCTTTAGGATATAAAACATGATGCTGCGACGGGAGGGGAGGGAGCAAACTAAAAACGCGCGGACGAAGTCGCGGGGGACCGCTAGTAAATCATAAGTATTTATAACATATCTCTTATCTATATTTGTCGATTGGCCAACCTTTGTCACTTATTAAAACACAATATTGTCATTTCATATTATTGGTACATTTATATTTTATTTATAAAAAAATCAAAATTCAAAATTCAAAATTACTTTATTTTGTACATAGGCTATTGCTAGCACTTTTACACGTCCCAACATTGGCCCTACCACAGCTTCGGGACAATTGTGGGCTAGTGCTGAGAAGAAGCTGAGCAACAAACTCAGTCACTATTGTCAATGCCTCTTTTAAAAATATTACAATTAAATGTTCTTACAAGCTAAACCATACATTGTTATGGTTCATATAATCATTTATTCTATAATATCCTTTAGTCATTAAACATTGTTTAACAATAGATTTGAATTTATGTAAAGGTAATTCAATTATATTTTGAGGCAATTTATTAAAGAAAGTAATACATCTTCCAATAAATGAGTGATTAACCTTCTGAAGTCTGAAGTTTGGAACGGCAAGTTTATTCTTGTTTCTAGTATTGAAATCATGTAAATCACTTTTTTTAGGAAATAAGTGCAAGTTTTTACGAACATAAATCAAATTTTCATAAATAAACTGTGAATATACTGTAAGTATCTTGACTTCTTTAAACAAATCCCTTAAAGAGTCGTCAGATTTGAGATTGTAAACAGCCCGTACAGCTCGCTTTTGCAGTATGAATATTGTTTCAATATCTGCAGCCGAGCCCCATAACAAGATACCATAAGACATGATACTATGAAAATAGCTAAAATAAACTAACCTTGCCGTTTCAACGTCAGTCAAAAGCCTTATCTTTCTTACTGCATAGGCAGCCGAACTAAGTTTCCCTGACAAGGTCTCGATATGTGGACCCCATTGAAGATTATGATCTACGGTTATTCCCAAAAACGTTGAGCTTTGTATAGTATCTAGTGGCTAATCTGTCACCATGATCTGCGTTGGGACTTGTCTGACATTAGGCATTGTAAATTTTATGCATTTGGTTTTACCCGCATTAAGCACTAAATTATTAACGGTAAACCAATGAAGCACCTGTGAAAGAGCACCATTTACATCGTCAAAAGATTCTTTGGCCCTTGGAGTCTTAAAAATTAACGAAGTATCATCTGCAAACAGTACTATTTCACATACATCATCGACAAAGTATGGAAGGTCATTTATATATATCAAAAACAACAACGGTCCCAATATCGATCCTTGGGGCACTCCCATTTTTAGAGGTGCTCCAGGAGACTCAGTTTCATTAATATAAACCTTTTGAGTTCTATCACTAACATAAGATTTCAATAAACCTAGCGCATCGATCGAAACGCCGTAATGTTGAAGTTTTTTCAATAAGGTCTCATGGTCTACACAATCAAATGCTTTAGAGAGGTCACAAAATACTCCTATAGCATCACACCTACCGTCGTATGCATCAAATACATGTTTCAAGAGAGCAACTCCAGCATCAGCAGTACTTCTACCTTTTGTAAAACCAAACTGTTTATTATGTAATAATTTATTAGTTGTGAAATGAAATAGAAGTTGATTAAAAATTATCTTTTCAAAAATTTTGCTAAGCACGGGTAAAATTGATATTGGTCGAAAGTTGGAGGGGTCGCATTTTTCTCCTGATTTAAAAAGTGGAACGATTTTACTAAATTTCATTAAATTTGGAAACTTGCCTTCATCGACACATTTATTAAATATGATCGCTAAACGCGGAGCTATAAATTCAATAATGGTTTTAATTATATAAACAGATAATCCCCATAAGTCCTCAGTCTTTTTCAAATTAAGTTCATTGAATGTTTTTATAATAACCTCTGAGGATACATGCCTAAAGTGCAGTAAAGAATGACATTCATCAATATTATATCTAAGAATAGATTGGGCTTGTTCTGGAGATGATGCAAGATCTTTGGTTGTTAATGTTGCAATATTAGTAAAGAAATTTTCAAAGACATTTGCAACCTCTAAATTAGAATTAACTATCTTACTTCCAACTTTTAAGGAAAACGAATGATCTTTTGTTTTGTTTTTACACGTTTCCTTGTTTATAATGTTCCAGGTAGCTTTCGCCTTATTCTTGGAACCGGTAACTATCCTTCGAATATGGTTAGACTTAGCCTGTGCACATACTTTTTTAAAGATTTTTGAGTAGTTCTTCACATATTCTATGATGTGTAGGTCCTGGGTCTGTTCTTTAATATTATATAGTTCGTATAATTTATTCCTACTTTTATAAATACCAACTGTAGCCCATTCATTAAATTTAAACTTGACCTGATTTGACTTTACTGTTTTTTTTGTAAATATTTGATTATATTCGTTCTTTATCAAAGTGAATAAATCTTCATAAAGTTTATCAGCGTTGTGACTATTACTGGGAATTAAAGATTGAACACCTTCGCAAATCTTACTTTTAAATCTATCTATTCTATTAACAGTGATTAATATAAACAATATCCACAGCATTTGAGATGGAACTGTGTTCAAACGCGACTTTTTGTCCTCTGTGGTCGGACCTTAAACAATGTAAAATTGATTTATCAATAACTTTAATATTACAGAAAATGTTATCTAAGCAAGTAGCTGTTGTTGGAGTCACTCTCGTAGGTTCATTAAAAACGTTCACTAAGTTAAAAGACTTAAAAAGACCAAGAAAACTCATTGACTGTTGCGTTTTTTTAAGTATATCTACATTATAATTTAATTTTTAATTTAATTATAGTCGACTTAATTGGTACCTTTATTATTTACTAGCGACCCGCCCCGGCTTCGCACGGGTGCAGTTATGATAAATAAAGATTTAAACTATCCTATCTCTCAAGTTGGATCGAACTACACATGGTGTGCAAATTTTATTATAATCGGTTAAGTGGTTTAAGAGTCCATTGAGGACAAACATTGCGACACGAGATTTATATATATTAGATTAGTATAGATTAGCGCAAGCGTACGTTGTACGTAAGCTGCGAACATTATTTTGGTGCGGAGTTATGTTAAAACTGTGATAGCTCCTAAGATATTTATTGAAATCAAATGATATAAAGGGCAACTTTGTTCTAAATTAAATGCTCGTGATGATGAATGTATTAATTTTGATAAGAATAAATACCTGTGTGTATAATACACCTCTAAAAATGATGCATTATTTTTTTACAAATTTATTAACATAAAAAAGGTTGTAGGAAGTCAACCATAAAAGATAGACTGATGCTGTCGCGGACTTTAATATAAAACTCTTAATGCTGAACAATCTTGTCATACATGATTTTTGTGTAACTTTAGCGGTTTCCGCAGCGTACGCAGCGGAAGCTCTCAAAAGGAATATCTTTCTCCCGTTTTCGCAACATTTTTTATTGCTGCTGTGGTCTTGTGAGTCGTATCTTTATGTTATATAGCTTAAAACCTTCCTCGATAAATGGACTATCCAACATAAAAATAAATTTTCAAATCGGGCCAGTAGTTTCTGAGATTAGCGCGTTCAAACAAACAAAAAAACAAACAAACAAACTCTTCAGCTTTATAATATTAGTATAAATTTATATATTGGTACATTAATTTATTTACATAATTTTCTATGCATAGCCTTATTAATACTAGGGGCAATATTTTAAGATACATTGATCTCCAAATATTTTCACAGAGAGAAACTCGTCTACACCATGATCAAATAAAGGATCTGACACCCTGTATTGTACCTTGTACCATTTATTTGTACCTTGTTTTATTTTATTTATATTAATTTCATAGTAAAACGGGTTATCATTTAAGATCGTTTCTGATCTCCAACGGCTTACACGAAGAAACCTCGTTTACGTCATGTTCAAGCTGAAGGATTCTACACCGCTTTTTGCCTCTCGTTATACGGTAGGGCAACCTATTTAACAACTTCTCCTTCTATTTTATCTCATTACATAAACTTTCATCTAACCTTCAAAACCAAAACATAAAACATCAATCGAAATGAATTCTTCAGCAAATTATTTTTTTTTGAATTTTTTTGAACATTCCTACCTATTCCTTTTCCATACTTATTACAATATTCTTTTCTAACCCTGTATGAATGTAGCTAATGCACTCTACATTGGTACAAAAGCATTTTAATACATCCACGTAAACCTACAAAACATATACTCCCTTCAATATATTTTTCTAATGTCATTTCCGTAAATTAAATTGTCATATCCGTGAAAGAAATAAACTAAGTTCGTCAAATCAATAAACTAACTATCCACTCTTTATCTTTCTTTACTATCTTCTTTGATTACGTTTCAATATAAGAAATATTATGATTGTAAAAATGTTTGGTATCCAACTGCTAACAAGTAATATTAAACTTTAGAACTTCCTAGAACTTATTACGTATACAGATTTAAGATGATGCAATAGAAATGATATCATAAATAACAATTTCTAGTAACGCTACATGATATTCACTACGGTCAGCTTTACGCTTCTTTAGAATCGTCGCGAACAAACAACTGCAATAATGTCACTCATCAGCAAATTTGATCTACACTTGCGAATGTGAACTTTGTATGATGTCGCAACTACTTCCCTTTTAAGGATTTCAACATAACTCGTTTTTTTTAAAGTACTTAAGTGTGAAAAATGAAAACCTTAAACAAATTATACTAACTTGGAATTCAAGTTAAACAAGTATGCGCTTTTACTTTTCAAAATGAAATACAGTCACAAAAATTTTATAAAATTATCTCGAACAACTTAGTGTAATAAAAATAATAAGTATTTACTTACCTACGTTGTTATGAAGTTATAGGGTAGTTTTTACTTGTTTAAAAAATTCTGAAATGCTCGTAACACTTTTTGAACAATAAAATATTTGACTACGAAAGTTTTTAAATTAATAGAGTACAGTCTGACTGTAATTATCAGAAAACTTTGTATAACCACGTTAATCAAACATCATCGATAAGTATAATAAAATTTAGGACAAATATGTACTGAAATATACATGTGAATGACGCTAAAACAGACTTCTACTACAGACTTACCTGCTTTGTTGCAAATGTTGAAAAATCTAACTTACCTTCATATACGTTGTTTCGTAATTACCAAATCCAATTAAATATAATTAAATTTATAAAAATATTGTTAAAAAAATAACTATGTTAATTATTTAGAAATACGAATTAAATGCCATTTACGAGTTACCTTTCCAAAATGTTCTATTAGTAACCTATGCACCATTTATTAAAGTTCAATGGAATATTTTTATGGAAAAAAAATGTAATGACGAGTGTCTAGAATGAAGTACATATAAAAGTATCAGAAATATACTATGAAATTGACTTGAACTGTACGTTACGAAATTTAAATAGTTGCTCTGTTATAACCTTCGATTACAGTAAGTGACCTCTGAAGAACTGAAATAACACTTATTATAATCAAAAAACAATATAATGAAATACAAAAGCTATGTGGGTTGAACTATACCTCAAGATACAAGAAGTAAAACCTTAATGTTTCTTTTGTAATGTCTATAACATAAATTGTAGTTCTGAAATAAGAATGTACGAAAGTAATTATAATAACCTAAGAGTCTTTTTACTCATAGAAACTTAGTTTAAAAATACTGTACCTTTCTAACTATACCGGAATAAAAATTTATCGGAACACATAACTAACTTTAAAAAAAATGTCAATAAGTTAATGAGAAAATCAAAATTACTTTAAAATATTGCAAAGCTAAATCACCAACATCTCCCAGCGCCCTGGACCAACATTACCATCGACCTCTGACACCATCTACTCCCGGCACCCAGCAAATCACCATCCGACATCTGACACCATGGTATCGTCGGCTGCCAGCTACATTCTATTGCTTTGCCAAATTACTTTACTTCTTCTTTTATTTTAATTCCATCTTGGTTTTACTTTTTATTCTTCATTAAAAAGCTATTTTTTTTCGTCACTATGTCCACATATTTTAATATTCACTTTTTTTTCAGTCCCAATCGTTTTTTTTTACACAAATTTATATATTTAATTAATAAATGTACAGCACTGCCCGAAGGCAGCACTGGCAGGGTCGCCATGCAATAGGCAGAGACCCAGGAGTGAATAAAACGTGTTGTATGGTCGAACGTCCGTTTATTACTACTAAACATAGAACACTATACATTTATATAAGAACCTAACCTAAGAGAGAGGTGCGTCACACACTACAACTGGTTGGGTATGCTGATGATGGCCTCCTCTTGATAGAGGCCGATAGTAGATCCAAGCTTGAAGGATTGGCCGATATATGATTAAGCCTGATATCTCAATGGGGAGAGAGAAATCGCTTACAATTTGCACCACATAAAACTCAACAGATTTTCCTAAAGGGCAATCTTCAAGTCCTGCCACGTTTTAAATTTAATGGAGTAACAGTTGCTAAGAAAGCATCGGTTTGCTATCTTTGTTTGATTCTTGAGAAAAACCTAACTTTTATGGAACACATTAAGCAAGTAGGTGAAAAAGCCAAAAGGAACTTCTATGCTTTAACGCGAATTTCAACCATAACCTAGGGTTTAACGTTTAAAACACTTAAAATACTATATACTGCAACGTATTTGGCCTCTATGTGCTATGGTGCACCAGTTTGGGCTGACAGAGCGACTATTGGAGTTGCGCGGCGAAAACTGCTTCAGAGCCAACGCCTTGCTTTGATTTTTCTTTGCAAAGCGTATAGAACAGTAAGTACGGAAGCTTTGCCAATTCTCGCAGGTGTGCTACCTGTGGACTTGGAAGTTCAGAGGCGCGCGGCTAGGCACTTTACGTCGAAGAATAGCTCCTCACCCGATTTCTTAGGCATACGCGATCGTTCTAAAATAACAAGACTATTTAAGCCGCAGCAACTCGTGGAAGGGGGGGAGCTACTTACGAAGTGGAAAACTAGGTGGGATTCTTGGATCTGTAGAACTTCTACCCTGATGTACGCGATAGATTGACTAAGAGGTGGCTAGAAATAGACCACTGCGTGGCTCAGTTCCTCACAGGACATGGCAACTTTAGAAGCAAGCTTCACGAATTCAAACTTGTTCCGTCGCCTTTTTGTGATTGTTCTGACGTTGACACTGTCTATGAGCAATCTGCCCACTATATTCTGTGAGAGTACAATCTCTGGAGACAAGAACGAGAATTGTTGCTTAACTCCATTAAGTTACTTCAGTATCTGCCGTTTACTATATGGATCTTGTTGCAACAAGGGAAATTTTTCGTGCATTCCGGCGTTTTTGCCACAATTATTACTGGCAAGTAGCTAGCAGTTCATTAAATAGGCCCATTTAGCATAGTTTATTATACGAATACCTAACCTGTATCTTATTTTTTGTCTCCCGCTTTGAGCTGGATGGATATCGGAACTAAGTCTTTCAAACTCCTTCTTTTATTCTTTCTGATTAATTTCGTTGCGGGGCTCAAGACATTTTAACTCCCTCCTGGGACTCCCTGCCCTTCACTGGTTAGGACTTTCAATTAAGCCATGCTGTAGATCCTGGCTACACAGGAGTAGCAGCGGGCAGTAAACTTATAAATCAATGATTCGCGGTATATCTAATTTGTAAAATAATTAGCCTAAATAATTAAAAAATCTACCCAAAGTCACTATTCCACGCGGACGAAGTCGCGGGCACAGCTAGTTTAAACCATATTTGACGGACGTCCGCTACTGCAGCTTGAAGGCGGTCCTGGGCTGATTCTCTGGTGAGTTTATTCTGAATATCTCTTCAATGTAGGCCTAACAAAACTTTTAAATCACTTATTATGTCTACACACACACACACACACACACACACACACACACAGAGGAAGCGGACATAAAACATACCTGAATAATACGCGAACCTGAAATCCCAGTTAGATATACTGCTGAAGAAAGTATATAAATAAATTGATTTATCATTTTTATTCCTGAACAATCAGAAGTATTTTTATTTAAAAGCACTTTCGTGCTACAATTGCGGTTACAACAGCACGGAAATATAATGGAACTACTTGGCTATTTTGAAAAATACACAAATAATAGACAAAACTAATTGGGCATTTCTGCAGCTATTATATTTAAATAATTATTTTTTCATACACAATTAAGTGTATGTAATCCGCAAAAATATCTTGCAACATTTCAGACAACATTACATATCATCAATAATGCATTAGTGATTTAATAATCAGGCAATGTAAATAGACTTGTGTAAGCCATAGTCTAATGGTTTCTTTATTATCGGTATATACAGTCTAGGGCCCTAATTTTGAAACACTCGCTTCGAAATGGCGAGTGATTTTCGTTCGACATCGAGTTTTTTCTATGACTTTTAATTCATCTTCGAACGAAAATCACCCGCTATCTTGAAGCTAGTGATTCAAAAATAGAGCTCCTGTTGTTTCTTTAGGAGAAAGAAATCGACTGAAATATGCATAAATCAGTTATACAAAATAAACGTAATATCTACCTACTCAAAAACGAAACCATTTCCTTGCGGCAAGCAGGCTAAGATATAATACGTATCGAGTTGCATCCCAAACTAAGGTCAAATCTTGTTCTCAGGTAATAAGCGTGAGACCATTAAGTCTTCTACCATCATGCCTGCATGTCTAAGTTTCATTTTATTCTTGTTCGTTTAAACTTGTATTATATAGTTGAAGAGTTTGTTTGGTTGTTTGTTCGAACGCGCTTATCTCAGAAACTACTTAACGGATTTGAAAAACTATTTTTGTGTTGGATAGCTTATTTATCGAGGAAGGCTTTAAGCTATAAAACATTACGATACGACTTTTAAAAGCAGAGCAAAAATGAAAAATGATACACAAACCGGGGGAAAATATTCCTTTTAAGAGCTTCCATTACGTACGTAGCCTAAACCGTTAAAGATATATCAAAATCATGTATGAATAGATCGTTCCGCTATAAAAGTTACAATACGATACATGTATGTATAATGATTTAATTGTATGTAAACATATAAAGGTTTATGCTTGTGTGCCGCCGGTGGGAGTGGCGACGATGCTTGCAGGGTCCATCGGTCAGCCGCTGCGATGTAGGTCGCTAACGCCGTGGTTGTCGCAATGTACGATGCTAGCTCGTACACAATGTTTCTATGTAGAATATCAGGTTCGCGTATTACCAAGGTTTGTGACCACTTCTTACGCCTGGGTGGTGATAAAATGATGAATGAATGATGAATTAATTATATGCAAAAAAAGTAAATTGTCTACATAAATAATCCATACGTACTTTGATTTTATGCAATAAAATAATTACCAAATAAATACAATTAATACTTACATAAATACATCAATAATATCTACATATACCAACGTATGTTACATATATACTATATGTTATGACAAACGTTGTAGATAGATGTTATGGAGATGATTCCGATATGTGAAGGAAGTGTGCAAGGACAAGTCTCTTAAATGAGAACTTACTAGGAGCATTTACATTTTACATGAAGTGATTCCTAAAAAGAAATTCAACGACGGGGCACGGCGTTGAAATGTCTATGGGAGTTTTCCCGGCTCCGGCACGGCCTGGCCCAGGCACGTTGTAGCGTGAATCATCCTTTAAGATACACACAAAATATGTATGACAGGGTAGTCCCGCATTAAAAGTTTAACAATAAAGTGCGCAACAGCATATAACTCAACACGCGACTCCATTTACGACGTAAGAGAACTCTAGAGATGCTCGACACTTGGATCAATTGACGTATAATGACGTTAATTATCTTATTAATGGTTATTAATCGACTTTAATGACATTTGTTTGTTAAAAAAACATTACGTATTTTTCCTTTTTTTAGTTTCATCTGGCTTTTTCATAAACAACAGGTTTATTTGTTTTTTTTTTTTAAATCAACAAAATACTTGGTAATTTATTGAGCTAGTCCAACACACAAGCTTAAATTTCAATAATTATAAATATGATTGTCGTGCAATTAGATTCTTACATAATAATAATTCAAATATCAACAACTCAGGTGAAAGTAAACAATACAAATAGGTATATATAGGTAATAAGTATTATACGCATGGTATATATACCATGCGCACAGTCTGTGAGCACCGCGGCGGGCCGATTATGGGTGTACCGTACCCATCGTTTTTAATTAACATAATTTATTAATAGTATTAACTACTATTAAACAAATTTTAAGGTAGATAATAATAATAATTACCAGTTGAACAAGGGCTTTATAAAAATTATAGTCATATGTTTAACCATCCTTAATTTCAAGAAAATAAGTAAAAAAAAACAAGGTTGTCTATGATTTTTATGATTTTATAAAACTGTTTTTTCTATGTATCAACATTTTGTGCTTTCTTAATCAGATCTAATCTTTACTGACAGCGGTATATACTGCAATGCAAAACACAGATCTGCCTTTTGCTGTAATCTCGAAGTACCACCTCCAGAGCCCATACTCCGCCTCTTGCTCCCACGCATGCTGAAAGGCATTTGGCCTGAAATAGTTACAGGAGCCGCTACCCTGAAAAATAGAGCTAAATCAGGTTTTTTTTTAATTTCTTAAAGTATGTAACTATTTTTTATTATTATTAGTTATTCTATGGTAACTTGTGTTCTTTATAAAAAAACGTGCACTGAGGGTTCCGTGCCAATTTTAACTATTAGGGTAGCCACTTACTTCCACTTTGCTAAAATACCACAATATTTTGTTGACAGCAAATATAACTTTGTTTGTCATAGTGTTTGAATAAAGAACAAAGTTATATTTGCGGTTGTTGAAAATATGCTATATCTCAAAAACTACTAGTTGGATCTCGTTCAAACCAATTTTCGTTAAAAGTATTTGTTAAGATCTACATATTTACAGAAAACAAATTATAGCCGCAAATACATATAAGTAAACCGGCGAGTGCGAGTCGGACTCGCGCACTGAGTGTTCCGTGCCAACTTTAACTAAATTAGGAGTCCACTTACATCGAATTAGCAATATATATATATATATATATATATATATATATATATATATTGTTACCAAGTCGGGATCTGATGATGGTATCTTGGTAAATAGAATCTAAATTGTCTTATATAAACTCTTGCTTAACTCTATAAACGAAAAAGGGCTTAATACCAAAAGCATTCTCCAAAATACAGGAAAGAAAAAATATAGTTGTGCGAGCGTATACACAGGAGTGTGGATTTCGTGCTCGTGGTGATAAATAATTTTAACCAAGATCTTACCTTTGGAACGTTACATTTTTTGAGGTCGACGGGCCATCCCAAAAGCTTGACAAACACATGGACTATGGGTTTCCGGCAGTCGTATCCTGACTTTTGGAATCGTCGCTGCCAACGGTTGTCTTGGAAGATGAAGTTGCGGACTCTGCTCTGTTAGAAATAAAAATGATACGATTTTCCATAGAGTCAATTGTGTGAGGTAAATTTGAGTGTGACCAGATTATCAAATTGACCAGCTCCAGCCGTTTATAATGTGTAATTTTAGATGCGCAAAACCTCAGACACCTCAAACAATATTTATTTCAATCGACCTAATTTTGGAAGAAAAAATATTTTAAGGTTTCTTAAAGAGTTTTTGTTTTACTGTACCGCTGCCATGAGTTAACGGCGGTTTTTGTTTGGAAAATTTTAGTCCTGCAAGTGAGCAATTGCAGTGAATTTGTGCAACAAGTGCAATTTTCCATAGACTTTTTTTTACGTCTTCGCTATCGAGTAATATCGCCGTAAACTTGTGGTTCCGGTGCTGATACGTCTGATAAATTCTTGCTCTGCAGTCGATTCTCGTAGAGACAGGAGTAGGTAGTTATGTTACTAGGCTGCTGCGTCCACGGCTACGCTGACATAATTATTACTATCTACGCTCGAAATGGACAGGGCAACATTTTTATGAAGATGTTCTGAAAAATGTGATTCATATTAAACAGTGGTTCAATTGATTCTGCACGTTATTCCATGCAAATTATTTTCAGGTTTTGCGCATTTAAAATGTTACATGTTGTATAATTTCAACTTAGACAAGCCCTTTGGAATCCAGAATTCCAGACGATAAGGTCAAATCGTTCTAAGTGGAAATATTTTACTATGTCTTTATGCACATCAAAGAAATGACATTATTTTTTGCAATTTCGAGTTTTTTAATTTTCCAAAGCAATTGTTTTTTTCTCTTATGTGAAATGAATAATAAAATTGTGGAATTTTTCTCAAAAACTAGCATTTATTAACTCGAAGCGTTTTCTACAAAAAAAAATATGCTCCTAATCAGAACTTTAAATATTTTCATTTAAAACGAGGTGTCCGTAGGAAGGAAACTGTACGCATAAAAACCTCAATTCGATTATCGATACAGGCTTGCTGTTTGGCACGCGCATACTAGAGGTCACAATATTTTTTTTTGACCTGAAAAACCAAATTTTTTGGTAGTCTTACATAAATGATGAAAATGGATAAGCCTTTTTAATATAAATTATAATTGTTTTAACCTTTACGTTTTCCAATGGCCTAGTTATTGTGAAATTCCCTTTTGTGAAGTTAATGCCTGAAGCATTAAAGACCTCTGCTCTCCATAATATGACCCTCCCATAATCCGTGTCTGGTCGAATGACGTCACCACTTGGACACTCTTCGATTGACAGCACCGTAGTCTTGTAAGGGCCCTATAAAATATAGTAAAGTCAGCATGATAGTGTAACAATCTTAAAGTCTGGTATGGTGTAAGCCATACTCCTCCTCGCGGGCACAGTGCGGTATAATCGTGGGGTTTGTTTTGTCTTGTCACGCCTTCCGAAGCACAGATATTCTCGTGATATACATCATCATCATCATCATTATCAGCCAAATACGTCCACCGCTTAACATAGGCCTCCCCCACGGTTTTCCGCAGCGAACTATCACTAGCGGTCTGCATCCAGTTTGATCCTGCGATCTTAAACAAGGTTGTCTGTCCATCTTATCAGTAGACGTTCTACACTGCGTCTTTTGTCGAAAGGTTTCCAATCAAGAACTTTCCTGCCCCAAGGGTCATCAGTCGCGCTATGTGCCCGGCCTATTTCCACTTGAGCTTATTGATTCTCAAGGCTATGTTGGTAGGACATCCATTAGCAAGGTGAGCAGACGACCTTTTAAAAATCATAAGAAACTACGGACAAAGTCTGCTTCTCGTTCAGCAGGGCACGCCTAAGATGATGTTTTCTAAGATAATTTATACATATTAATAAAAGATGGATGGTTAATAATTACACTATCCACCCATATTACCTTCTTACTAAGCGAAGTGCCCGTAACGCAAAGACATGAGCTCAAAAGTACTAAAATCAAAAAGTATTTCTTCATTTCCATGGGCTCGCACATTCCGTCTTTTACTACCATAGGAATGCAACCAATATAACAATGATTCTGCTCTTCAATTAGGTATACAATAACTCAACACAAATACCACCACAATACCTCAATAATCAATAATGCAATATTAATCTAGGTTTCATCTTAATTTGATTTATACAACTAGCAGTCTCCCGCTAGTTCGTCCGCCAGTTTTGATTTGACTGATGTTCTACAATAATTATAATAACCGTCCTAAAGTTGTCACTGCGTAGCAAGAAAAGTTTGCAAAAATAAACTTTATTGTCATAAAATGGATGAACGTGGGGTGAGCGGCGAAGCGGGAGGTATGGTACGTGACATGTTTGACAGATCCATTATTACAATAACCTGGTAGTACAGTGCCACCAACTTATCTGAAAAATGGCCAAAAATAGAACTACAGCTGTCACTTTGAAAACTTAATTGTTGCCGGTACAATTCAGTGCTACCAATACTGATATAAAAAGGTAATAGAAACAATTCAATATAGGTGTACGAGTAATTTATTTTATTGGTGGCACTATACTCACAGGTATCTACATAGCGGCCTAATTCTAAGACCCCTTAGTTAGTTAGTTAGTTTGGCTGGGGTGTTTTCCGCACTTAGCCTCATGATTGGGCCATTGTGCGTATGTCCCTCCTTTCTATTCTAACCAACCCAGGCTTTCCCAGAAGGCTAGCAACAGCCTGCTCAGGTTACAAAAAGCCTCTGGGAAAGTAGCTGGGGATTTGAGAATATTTGCCTGCTGTTCTGCCACACATGAGCACATGATGTGATGTTTCTTCCGCCCCCATGCACCCTCTGCATAGGGGGCTGTCTGTGACACCTATTGTGAAAAAGTGTTTGTTTAAGAGACTATGACCAGTTATGGTGCCTATGGCTAAGCGTAGTTTATCTCTTGGTAATCGGATGAGGTTGCGGGCAAGCCTTTTCGATGCTTCCGGAACAGCCTCCTTAGTTTGCCTGCAACCATCGCCATTTCTCCATTCATCTTGGTGTGCTGCTTTAGTTTCTTCACGTAGCCAAGTTTTTATTTGGGCCAGCGGTAGGGGCAGCAAAGGTTCCGGTCCATATACTGTCGTTGCTGATCCCCTCTTGGCTAGTTCGTCAGCTGCGTCGTTACCTAGTGAGTTACTGTGTCCTTTGATCCATTGCAGAGTTACCTCATTTGTGTTTGCTATGGATTGCAGTGCCTTATGGCACTCCAAAATAAGGACAGATGTTATGCTGTTGTTTTTTAGGGATTGGAGCACCGATGCGCTGTCCAAGATGATTTTAATATGTAGATCTTTGACATCTCTGGCTGCAACTGCCTGTGCTGCCCTAGTGATGCCGATGCATTCTTGGAAGATAGTGTTACGCTTGTGTAAAGTTGTTGATATTTTGATGTTTAGGTCATTTGAGAACACACCAGCTCCTGTACCCTTTGAGGTTTTGGAGCCGTCTGTGTATATACAGACCTCTTTTGTGCCTGAGCTGTCACTGGGCTCATCCGTGAGTTGGATGTTGTAATTTCGTTTACTATACGGATCTTGTTGCAACAAGGGAAAATTTTCGTGCATTCCGGCGTTTTTGCCACAATAATTACTGGCAGGTACCTAACAGTTCATTGAATAGGCCCATTTAGCATAGTTTATTATACAAATACCTAACCTGTATCTTATTTTTTTGTCTCCCGCTTTAAGCTGGATGGATATCGGAACTAAGTCTTTCAAACTCCTTCTATTATTCTTTCTGATTAATTTCGTTGCGGGGCTCAAGACATTTTAACTCCCTCCTGGGACTCCCTGCCCTTCACTGGTTAGGACTTTCAATTAAGCCATGCTGTAGATCCTGGCTACACATGAGTAGCAGCGGGCAGTAAACTTATAAATCAATTAGGCCTAACAAAACTTTAAAATCACTTATTATGTCTACACACACACACACACACACACACACACACACACACACACACACACACACACACACACAGGAAGCGGACATCAGAAGTATTTTTATTTAAAAGCACTTTTGTGCTACAATTGCGGTTACAACAGCACGGAAATATAATGGAACTACCTGGCTATTTTAAAAAATACACAAATAATAGACAAAACTAATTGGCCATTTCTGGGGGGTAATTCAAGCTTGTAAACTCACGGCCACATGGCCGTGAAAGGTCGCCGCGGACTGCTCACCAATAGGTCGCCTACATTTTGACATCCGCGATGGACACCGCTCCAGTGATGCGTGGTATTCACAACATCGTCGCTGCATGAAATTACAACTAGCAATGTCACGCGTTTTTACCCGCTGAAGACTTTCAAGGACGCTATTACTGTCATCAATGTTTCAGCACTCGCGGATGCATAATTTCACAAGTTAATGTTTCTTAATAGGTAGAAAGTCATCATCAGCTGTATACTTATTGCGTAAAAAACACAATTGTCTTTATTATTTACAACAAACAAACGTACATACTATAAGTAAGGATGCGAAGTTTTGTCTAACCATAGAGCATAAACTTGAAATGAAAAGTAAAATAATGTTAAATAAGGTTAAATGTGCTGATCTGAACTCTAAAACTGAAACAAAAAAATACCAGAATTATTTAGTTTAATTTATTTTAAACTCTAATAAATCAACAACACAAATTAAAATTTAAATTAAACCTAGTTTAATTTAAATTTACCTATTTGCCCACATAAATTTTAATGGTGTATCCACACCCCGACCAGCAGCGGCTTCGCCGCAGACCTACGTGAAGATCTTTTGCCGCCAGGCGGAGAGGATACACCACCAGAGACAAAAACCGTTAAAAAAGAAAATGCGTTTGACACAAGTTTTGTGTCATGCCATGGTTTGTCAAGAAGCTTGTCATCATATGTAAAAAAACAAATAAATGTAATTTGACAGAACAGTGAGCCACTGATCATGTAAGTAGGTAATCTTTTTTCAGTGAGCCGACGCTGGTGAACTTATGTTCGATCGACACTAACCAAAACAATAGTTATGTACATGTTGCATGCCTTAATAGTCACCAATGAAAATGTTATATTCATTGTGATAGACGTGCATGTTTAATATCTGTCTTTACCTATAGTAAGCCGCCCAGAGATACTATTAGGTAGGTAGCAACCTATGTACGTATTTATGTTTGTATTTTCTTTCAAGATTAAAGAAAGTTTCCTTATTCACATTACAGAAGATTCAAGAGATTTGATATTAACATTCGAAAAATACATTCTCAAAAGGTAATGAACACAAGTTACAGAAATAACATGAATTTGCCTTTAGCAGCAAGGGAGCAGACACTTACTACATTTCAGCACAACATCAATGACAATCTGCACTGAACTAAAGTTTTAAATTTATAAGGAATAAATACAGTCATTTACATTGATAAATGTTTTTATTCATAAAAGCTTTTATATGCCTAAGCACTCACGCTATCTTTATTTTTATGTGGCTGATCCTTTGTAATTATAATCATGGTTACTCATGCTTGACCTACCCGGTTTGTTAGGTATGGGTAATACCTAACAAACCGGGTAGGTACTTATTCGCAGTCATCAGCAGCAATACAAATCACTTCCTCATATGAAGGAGCTACTCTCACAATGAGTATCTCCCTCTGAAAATTTTTAACTGTTTAATGTCGTTTTGAATAGTTCAACGGACGTAACATAGAAAAATGAGACTCCTTTTGTTTTTCGATATATTAGGTATTTGTTCTTCCTGCACAAGAGGTACAGACATTCCTCGCTCAGAACGATTTTTGATAAAATCCATTGCTCACGTATCAAGCACACTATGCTCTAGAACGCAGCAACCCAAGATGTTTAACAGCAACTACTCTCTGAGCGTTGCAAGTCTCTAAAAGTCAATCTTGAAAGTCAAAAAAAGCAATGTCCGGGGGCAAAATCTAACTATAACGTTTAAAATTTAATGTAGGATATTTTTTTTCTGTTACTTTAATGTTTAAATTAAATGGGGCACAACAAAAACGATGCTTATTTTAGCTGAAAACATCTGAAAAAAATCTTCAATGCCTTGATATTTGATTCCCCTGGGCTGTTCCTTAGTCATTTTTTGAACAAACCATTAATTATTTACCTATATATAGTCAAAAATTTATGATTTTTTGTAATTTAAAAGTTAAAGGGTGAGTTGTTTAATGATTCAATATATACGAGGGTCAAACTGAAAGTTCTTAGAAAATCAAAAACTGATTACATTAGCCAGTTATTAGTTTTATTATATCTTTTCAAAATATTGTCCATTGACGTCAATACACCGCTGCATGCGATGGAACCACTGGGAAAAGCACTTTGCCCACTCGTCCTTAGGGGTCTCTTCAATGGCATCGCGATACGCAGCCACCGCTTCTTCAGCATTCATAAACCGCTTTCCTTTAAGTTTTTCTTTAATTTTTGGAAATAAATAAAAATCACAAGGCGCGAGGTCGGGGCTATACGGCGGGTGACCCAGTAATTCAACGTTTGATGTCGCCAAATAGTCGATCGTTCGCTTGGCGGTGTGCGACGAGGCGTTGTCGTGGTGAAGGAGGATCCTACTGCGAGGTCGTTTCTCTCGAACTTTTTCCAAGACAAGTGGCAAACAATTGGTAGTGTACCATTCTGCAGAAACTGTTTTTTGATCCTCTAACACAATTGTTGCGAAATGACCTATCCTTCCAAAGAACGAGGCCACCATTATTTTTCCCGCACTTCGATCTCTCTTCACTTTAGTTGGCAACTCCTCGAAAGGAAACACCCACAGAGCAGATTGTCTTTTGGTTTCAGGATCATAACAGTAAATCCAGCTTTCGTCACCTGTTAGTATGTCGAACACAGCATTTGAGTCACCTCCGTTAAATCTTTCAATCATTTTACGGCACCAATCCACACGATGGAGTTTTTGAGCCTTAGTCAAATTATGAGGTATCCACCGGGCGCAAAGCTTCCTGACCGCTAAATGTTCGTGGAGGATTTTGTGCACTTGACTCATACCGATGCCTAAGCTTGTCCGAATCTGCTGATAGGTCACTCTTTTGTCAGTCTCTATCATACGCCGCACAACACAGATGTTATTTTCAGTCGTCGCCGTAGAAGGCCGTCCCTCACGTACATCATCAGTGAGATTAGTCCGACCACGTTTAAACTCATTAAACCAGTTGTAAACAGTCGCACGAGATGGGGCTTCATCGTGAAAGGCCAATCGTAGTCTATCATAACTTTCTTGTTGACTTAAATGACATCGAAAGTCATAAAAAATCATTGCACGAAAATTTTCTCGTGTTAAATTCATGTTGACGTGACACAGACAATTTTCAATTTGCCGCCAAATCGTAAAACAAATGACAAATGAATGAAATATATACTAAGTAATATTGGCAAAGAGTTCTATTTGCAAATTTTAGAATATTTTTTTTATTATATTGTTTATAAGTGGCCAGTTCTAAGAACTTTCAGTTTGACCCTCGTACACAAAGACTGTGCCAATCACTGTTTATTTTTAAAAAAATAGTTTGTGTTTGTCCGAACGCAACGATTGATTCCCTTGGCGCGTCAATAAATGCCACCTGCCTTGCTATTTAAATGTGTACGCCGAAGGCGTACACATCAGCCAGGTGGCTTTAGTCGCGCTCTGAACATCGCGAGGAGAGGTCGCGTTTCTCGACGTTTCCAAGCCGGATTTACGAAGGTAAGAATTTGATTCCCCTGGTTTTGTTTCACTAGGTCATTAATTACCCTGGCCACTATAAAAAATGTTCTTTGATGATTAAGAATTTTTTTACCAGGATTAACAGTGGGGTATATAGGACTATTAATTGTTTGTATAATAATCATTGGCAAAAGTCAATCCATTTAAACAAAATAAACAAAGAAGATTAACTTTCATTGACTCCCCTGGCATTGATACCCCTGGCATTTTGCCAGGGGAATCAAAGTTTAAGAGCATTCTGGGGCACCATGGAAGTTCAACACGTGATATGGACCAATAAAACTCCCGAAGTCCTTGCCATGTCAAGACGTCTTAGCTGTCATTTAGAAAAATGATTGGAAAAACCAATTCATTGTCCTCATGGTCAACATATCGGTTTTTATAATGTGCAAATTACTGGTACATCTGAAACCACGGAATCAAACAAGACTGGTATAAAAAAAATCGATAATTTCTAATTCGAACCCAAATTATGTGCTAGCTGCAAATGAAGTTTAGAGTAATCAATCGGATATTCATATTGCATTCAATGATAGCTTCTGGATTATTTGCCTTCAGTAAATAAAACCTTAATTTCCGATTCTATGTGTAAAGAAGACGTCTGCTCTATGTGGCTGGGAAGACTCGGATTTTACTGATGATAACAATATTATTAATTTGTTGTTCGTCCATTTGCAAATCATATTCATTAATTGTTATAAGTTTATACGTTTTTGAGAAACTTTAACGCTGTTAGATACATGATATAGCTTCACTTTAATGCATACACTACCGTCTACAATATTGACTTGTGTTAGATATTGAAGGCACGTTAGATCCTTTGATTACATTATTTGATAGTTTTTAGATATGATAATTGATAGTTTCTAAAGAGGGATATTGTTTTGTTTTTATAATACTACTTATAAGATTAATGATGACTCTCAAGAACAAAATGAAACCAAAAGACTGGTTAGTTTAATTAAAATAAACGATTATTCTATACAAAATGTTTTATTTTGATTCCCCTGGCATCTTATATTGATTCCCCTGGCAGCAAAATTTTAAAATCATATATCTTTATATCTAAAAATGTGACAGTGATGCCTATTTGTGAAATATGTTTACAATGATGTGATATTTAGCCTTTTGTAAGTAGAAGTTTAAACTCTTAAGTGTTAAAAAGTGCCAGGGGAATCAATCAAATACGCCCAATTTCAAGATTAACCCCTAAGTCTTGACGACGGAGCATCATAAATTTGCTTGATTGGCATCTTCCAGGACATTATTTCTAGGTTTGTGCTGGTCAGAGCTGAAAAAATAGTTATGAAATGACTGTAAATTGATTTATTTGCTTGCAAATACTGCTACTGATATGCCGTTTTTATGTCAAAATCTCACGGATTTATTTCATCTCAAGCGATGTCATGAATCGGGCGAAGTGCGTCACGGTTATAGATGCAAAAAGTATTTAAAACGTGAAGTCGTAAAGTAAGTTTTTGCATAACCGTGACATCAACTAAGGCGAGATAGCAAGCAAGGGCGAGGCGAGATCAAATGAAAGGTGTAATTGAACCAAAGAGCAAAAACAGAGAGATAAAAATTAAATATTTTTATTGAAAAATAAGGTTTTGATCTGAATTTAAAAAAACGCGTTCTAATAACAATATTTTATTAAAAAATACACTATCGGTGTCTTTAATCGCCAAGTCAAACCTTCAGCCTTACTACAAATACTAAAACATTGTTTCATGTCTTGGATTAAACAATATTCGAAATTATGTGCTAAATACTGTTTAGAAAAATAGACGGAGCTGCGATGAGGACTGTTATATCAAACTAAATGGTATGAACAGCAAACTCAATTAAAGCCTTGAAATAAACTAGGCAAGTTTTATGTTGGCTGCATGGCTTTAGACCTGGAAACCGTAAAAAGGGAAAAATCATTTGTGCATATTTATTGTGTCCACACCACCCGGTGGTATTGTGTTGACGGCTCTGCTGCTCATACTGAGAAAAATATAATAATCTAGGGCTGCAGCGGCATTTTCTATGAACAATAACGATACTATGGTATCTGACATTTTTGACGTTTGGACGCCGGTAATGCCGCCGGGCGATGTGGATACACCATTTGACTGACACAAATGTCTATGTCTTTTGCTTTATGGTTAAGTTTTTAATTGGATTTCGCTCTCGCCCTCGCCCTAACTATCCGCCTTTGTTGATGTGACGGCTATGGTTAAGCAAAAATAAACTTTACGGTCTTAAACATTAAAATACTTTCTGTATCTACAACCATGACGTATTTCGCCCGATTCAGAACATCGCCTGAGCTAAAATACATTCGTGAGATGTCAAATAAATGTATAAGTATTAAGCTATTTTCAAGCTTTTTAAATAATTTTTTAGCTCTATATTCATCATAATTTCTTCAACTCTAGCCAGAAAAAGCCTGAAAATAATATATTTGATGTTACCAATCAAGTAAATGTTGCTGCGTCGCGATCGTCAAGACACTGAGCGCTGGTTTTAGGAGCATGTTGTGCTACTCGTAGGCACGCGAGTCCAGGGTTTTAACCAGAAAACGGTCTGGGCAAGGAACAATTCCATAAACTTGCCATTTATATTATGTTACGGTATTATGGTTTAGTTTAGCAAATAAGTATTTTTGATGAAATCTTGAATTAAGTACCTAATTATTGTAATAAAATAAAAGGACGAAGCATATACCAGGTCAACAGTGCAAAACAAAAACACAGCATCTGGCACGTTTAGTAGACTAAATCATCCATCCATCATACCTCTAATTGTATGTATTAAATAAAAAATGCATTTGAATAAATGACTTTATTT
Source organism: Pyrausta purpuralis (assembly GCA_963924145.1). Taxonomy (NCBI): domain Eukaryota; kingdom Metazoa; phylum Arthropoda; class Insecta; order Lepidoptera; family Crambidae; genus Pyrausta; species Pyrausta purpuralis. Next base: position 5,333,285 of record OZ001663.1, on the reverse strand, counting down.
TATTAAAAGTTTTTTAGCAATAAACCTAAGCATTACACACTAGTGTTTTACATTCTCTCCATTTTTTGGAGTCAGTAGCAATACTGGATCTCTTCCTCAAACCTATAGGAGCTGCTCTACTTAGTTTAATCATTTAAATGAGATTTTCCCTCTAGCTCTTTTGCTCTTTACATTGGCACAAATAATCAAGTTTATCTTGGAAGTGAATAACCGAAATAACAAAGTAAGAACGTGACATCTGCGTAATATGGACAAACGAAACAATATTAAGCACTGTGTTGTATTTTCTACTCTACTCCGTCTCAGTGATGCTTAGATAAAAATATAGCTTTTCATAATTTTCAACATGTCTGATGTCATCTCATAAAAATACACTATACCTACATAGAATCTGAAACAACAGCAAACGATAAAATATAGGTTATATTTCGTATGCCTCCGGAATTTTACAAAATTGATTGATTACACGTATCGCGTGCTTAGCCAAAGCATTGTTTTAGGCTAGCTAGCCTTTCTATTTAGTATCTTTGGTTAGAGTAGGACTGTAGTATTAAAGTTGGATGACCGTATCTTCATTCTCTTTGAGAATCCGCACCACGAGGATTTCCCGTTAAAAAAGGTCCAAGATATTGCTCCGACGTGAACTTGATACTCGCTCAGGCAGAAAATGTATATCTCGCAAAATTATGCTCCAAGATCCAGCTTATATTACTGTGGCGGCTCCAGGAGTCTTAACGACACAGAGTACCACAAGCTTAATCGGATTCTTCAATAGCTTTATTTTTTGGTGTGTGATGGCCAAATTTGATGAAATATCTTTTTGTTTTATTGCAAAAAATATAATATTTTATGCAAATAGGTATTGACGTCTTGATAATCTTGACATAACTTTTCACGGATATATTTTATGTCAGACAATGTTGTGAATAGGCGATGTCCGTATTCACAGTGCACTTTAAAGTCAGTAGATACAGTGCAATGTTTTGAGTTTTTGAGCGGTCTCAGTACATATATTTTTTAAAATTTAAATACCTATGATATCATATAGTAGTAATGCCTATGGTATTATGAATATTTGACACTCAAGAATACAAGAGGAAATAAGAAATTAAGAAATTCTTATTCTTCATTTTATTAAAATACTAGTGGATACAGCATTGATTTTGATTCGATAGCATAAAAAAACATACGACTTTTTTGTGTCTGATACTTTTGGAGTTAGTTCTGTTAGCAAGTTGATGGATATTTTTCATAAGAAAAACCCTCATTAATGCGGTCTCTCATCTTCATTACCTTCAAGGACCCAAAAAAGGATGTTAAAAGTTAAAAGTTAGTTTCACAACATTATTTTTCTTCCTTCTAAATACTACTTATCATTTATTTACTGTGACATCGACTGAGGCGAGGCTACAGCTTTGGCGATGCTATAATTTTTCAGCTGCCAAACGCGTCAAAGTCCATCGAAACATGTCAAATCATTCGCCCAGGATTAGTTTCAACTCACGCCGTTTGAGGCGATCGGCGCTAGATTCGATGAGAGTTTGTGAATACCAATTTCTCGACCCAGGCGAAGGTCCATATATGGATCAGTGTCGAGGTTGACTTTGCGAATCAACAGGCTGCAGCTATTATATTAAAATAATTATATTTTCATACACAATTAAGTGGATGTAATCAGCAAAAATATCTTGCAACATTTCAGACAACATTTCATATCATCAATAATGCATTAGTGATTTAATAATCAGGCAATGTAAACAGACTTGTGTAAGCCATAGTCTAATGGTTTTTTTATTATCTGTATAGACAGTCTAGGGCCCTACTTTTGAAACACTCGCTTCGAAATGGCGAGTGATTTTCGTTCGACATCGAGTTTTTTTCTATGACTTTTAATTCATCTTCGAACGAAAATCACTCGCTATCTTGAAGCAAGTGATTCAAAAATAGAGCTCCTGTTGTTTCTTTAGGAGAAAGGAATCGACTTAAATATGCATAAATCAGTTATATTATACAAAATAAACGTAATATCTACCTACTCAAAAACGAAACCATTTCCTTGCGGCAAGCAGGCTAAGATATAATACGTATCGAGTTGCATCCCAAACTAAGGTCAAATCTTGTTCTCAGGTAATAAGCGTGAGACCATTGGGTCTTCTACCATCATGCCTGCATGTCTAAGTTTCATTTCATTCTTGTTCGTTTAAACTTGTATTATATAGTTGAAGAGTTTGTTTGGTTGTTTGTTCGAACGCGCTTATCTCAGAAACTACTTAACAGGTTTGAAAAAATATTTTTGTGTTGGATAGCTTATTTATCGAGGAAGGCCTCAAGCTGTAAAACATTACGATACGACTTTTAAAAGCAGAGCAAAAATGAAAAATGATACACAAACCGGGGGAAAATATTCCTTTTAAGAGCTTTCATTACGTACGTAGCCTAAACCGTTAAAGATACATCAAAATCATGTATGAATAGATTGTTCCGCTATAAAAGTTACAATACGATACATGTATTTATAATGATTTAATTTTATGTAAACATATAAAGGTTTATGCTTGTGTGCCGCCGGTGGGAGTGGCGACGATGCTTGCAGGGTCCATCGGTCAGCCGCTGCGATGTAGGTCGCTAACGTTGTCGCAATGTACGATGCTAGCTCGTACACAATGTTTCTATGTATAATATCAGGTTCGCGTATTACCAAGGTTTGTGACCACTTCTTACGCCTGGGTGGTGATAAAATATCTCTTTTTAGGCTGTTTCACGCTATCGTGCCGGCGCAGGACCGGGCTACAACCGGGACCCGGGGCGCGGTCAACAGTTGCGCGCGGTTGGGCTGAACAGGAATGATTGAATTAATTATATACAAAAAAAGTAAAATGTCTACATAAATAATCCATACGTACTTTGATTTTATGCAATAAAATAATAACCAAATAAATACAATTAATACTTACATAAATACATCAATAATATCTACATATACCAACGTATGTTACATATATACTATATGTTATGACAAACGCTGTAGATAGATGTTATGGAGATGATTCCGATATATGAAGGAAGTGTGCACGGACAAGTCTCTTAAATAAGAACTAACTAGGAGCATTTACATTTCATCGGACACCTGACACCTGCCAAAAATAAGTATTTGTCGTATAGATTTTTTCATTTAAAAAATATTTCCTTTCTTTTTTCCTCTTCCCGAGGCCTCTCCATAATTTCCTTATTGTGTTTAGAGGCAGTGAGTTTGTGGGTAGGCCTCCAGAAGACCTCTCTATATTATATTAAATTCTTGCATTTTTATGTTTCAGTTGACACTTGGCGTTGGCAGGGACTCACTCCGGTTGCTAAGGCAACCAGACTTGCGCATCCCCTGCTGTCAGCATTATTTACATATAGTTTTATTTTAATTTTATGTTTTTATATTTGATATTGTGTCATAAGTTTTAATTTAGTGTTTTGGCAGGTTTTTCCAAATTTCTTTTTGTGATAAGTGTTAAGGCTTATGAGCACATTATCTCCATCGGTGGGCACCCACTCACAGCCGCAGTTCTTTCAGTGCTCAATTTGTAATACCAACAGGGCTTTTAAAGGTAAGAGGGGCCTTAATATTCATATTGCCCGTAGTCATAATAGCACCAATTTACCCGCATCTCTCCCTCTACCCTCTACTTCAAATCCTATATCTTCTTCTCCATCTTTTGAAGCTATAATCACAAATCTCCACCAAACTACTCCGCTGGTTAAAAGGATCCCTAGGGGAGCGAGAATAGCTTTAGCTAAATGCCTCTCGTCTTGTATTGAAAACTCGTTTTTTCATGTAAAGTCTCAGTCTAAAACTTTAACTCGGGCGCTTTTAGATAATGCTTCAAAATCCCACAATCCATCCCTTCCGTTCAGTTCGTCTGGTACGCTATCTTCCAAATTTAACGTTTATTGTACCGTTGAGAACAAGGTTATGGACGGCGACCTGAAAACCGCAGCCCGAATCTTGTTCTCCGATGACACTCTCGCTCCCCCTAATCAGGAAACTCTCGAGAGCCTTCGTAGTAAGCATCCTTCACGTCCAGATTCTCCATCTTTAGCTCTTCCTCCTCTTCAAAATTTCCAACCCTTACAGATACTTGATGACGGCGACACGTTTGCCGCCATCATGTCTTTTCCGGCTGGTTCTGCTGGCGGTATCGACGGCATCACTCCCCAACACCTTAAGGATTTGGTGAGTGCTTCCGCTGCTGACGCCGGTAGAATTTTGCTTTCCAATATTACAAAACTGTGCAACCTTCTCTTATCTGGCAGGGTTTCTGAAAGTTTTATCCCGTTTTTATTTGGTGCTAGACTTTGTGCCTTTCGAAAAAAAGATGGTGGCATTCGCCCTATTGCTATTGGCTCAACGTTTCGTCGTCTTGCAGCCAAATTAGCCTGTCGTGATATTTTTTCTCCTTTGAAAGAGTATTTTCAACCCATCCAACTCGGTTTCGGCAGTAAGGGCGGTTGCGAGGCTGTAGTTCATTCAGCTCGCAATTTCCTCTCCTGTGACGAATCTGAAGTTTTTTTGAAAGTTGATGTGAAGAATGCTTTCAATTCTCTTGACAGGTCTGCCTTTCTGAATGAAGTTCAGACTCACACTCCTCAGATTTATCCCTTTGTTTTTCAGTGTTACAATAATCAATCAAAATTGCTTTACAATGAACATTCAATTGTTTCTGCAGTCGGTGTTCAGCAAGGCGACCCTTTAGGTCCAGCCCTTTTTAGTTTAGGCATCCATCCTGTCATTTTATCCTTTTAAATTCTAAATTCAATGCCTGGTATCTGGATGACGGCTCCTTTGGAGGCAAAGCAGATGTTGTTTTCCAAGATCTTGTCCTGATTATAGAGGGATTTAAGAAATTTGGCTTAGAACTAAACCTTTCAAAATGTGAACTCTTTATTAATGACCACGTTTCGCCTGGTTCCCGTCAGGATATCATTGATAAATTTAATTCCCTTGCTCCTAACTTAAAAATTCTTAATTCTGAATCGCTTTGCCTTTTAGGTGCCCCTCTTCTTGATCCCAGCATCGAACCTTTTCTTGATAAAAAAATGAATGATTTCACCCTATCAGCCCCCAGATTAGAACACCTAAATTCACACATTGCTTTTACTATACTGAAATCGTGTCTTTTTGTGCCTAAATTTACATATTTCTTACGTGCTAGTCCTATCTGGAAAAATTATAATTATTTAAAACTATTTGACACTACTCTCAAAAATAGTTTGGAAAAAATTTTAAATTTACATTTTGATAACAATTCTTGGACTCAGGCTTCGCTTCCTATTCGTTTTGGTGGGATCGGAATTCGCCAAATTTCTAGTATAGCCCTCCCCGCTTTTCTCTCCTCTTTGCATAGCACTTCCGTTTTAGCTGGAAAAATCTTTGAGCATCCTCGCCAGCTTTCTAAGGTGAGAGAGGCGGAGGAGTTTTGGCAAGGTCTCTGTCCTAGAGAAGACATTCCAAAGGAACGTCACCAACAAAAACTTTGGGATGTCCCTCTTGCGAGAGAGACCTTCAATTCTTTACTTCAAAATTCCGTCAGTGACAGTAGTCGAGCAAGGCTCTTGGCGGTTTCCTGCAAAGATTCTGGTCACTGGCTTCATGCTTTACCGTCAAAAAATTTAGGCACTCTTTTCGATAGTGAGTCTTTCCGGGTGTGTGTGGGTCTCCGCCTTGGCACCCCTATATGTGAAATTTTTATATGTCCCTGTGGCAAGGAGGTTGACAAATTTGGTCTCCACTGCCTTTGTTGCCAACAAAGCGCTGGGCGTCTCGCCCGTCACGCTACCCTTAATGACGCCATCAGAAGAGCTCTTGCCACCATTAATGTTCCTTCCACGTTGGAACCACGTGGTTTGGTCCGTGACGATGGCAAGAGACCCGATGGCCTCACGCTTATTCCCTGGGAACGGGGTCGGGCCTTAGTTTGTTGTAGCTTAGTTTGGGATGCAACTTGTGTCGATACTTTGGCCCCATCCCATCTCAGAGAATCAGCCCTCAAAGCTGGAGCAGCAGCGGAGTTGGCTGAAAACGCCAAGCGTCGCAAGTACGTCTCACTTGCAAGTGATTATGTGTTTGCGCCGTTTGGTGTTGAAACATTTGGGCCGTGGGGACCCTCTGCTAAATTGCTGTTTGGTAAAATTGCGCCAAAATTAAATTCTGTCACAGCCAATAATAAAGCTGGCTGGTTCCTAGCTCAAAGGATTAGCATAGCTATTCAACGCGGCAACGCAGCCAGCATCATAGCCTCCTTGCCTCAAGGAAATGGTTTCGTTTTTGAATAGGTAGACTTTAAGTTTTTTTTATGTAGCATGACTTAGTTTTATTGCTTCTTGTTTGTTATTAATAAAGTTTTACATTTTATATGAAGTGATTCCTAAAAAGAAATTCAACGACGGGGCACGGCGTTGAAATGTCTATGGGAGTTTTCCCGGCTCCGGCACGGCCTGGCCCAGGCACGTTGTAGCGTGAATCATTCTTTAAGATACACACAAAATATGTATGACAGGGTAGTCTCGCATTAAAAGTTTAACAATAAAGTGCGCAACAGCATATAACTCAACACGCGACTCCATTTACGACGTAAGAGAACTCTAGAGATGCTCGACACTTGGATCAATTGACGTATAATGACGTTAATTATCTTATTAATGGTTATTAATCGACTTTAATGACCTTTTTTTTCATAAACAGCAGGTTTATTTGTTTTTTTTTTTTTAAATCAACAAAATACTTGGTAATATAATGAGCTAGTTCAACACACAAGCTTAAATTTCAATAATTATAAATATGATTGTCGTGCAATTAGATTCTTACATAATAATAATTCAAATATCAACAACTCAGGTGAAAGTAAACAATACAAATAGGTATATATAGGTAATAAGTATTATACGCATGGTATATATACCATGCGCACAGTCTGTGAGCACCGCGGCGGGCCGATTATGGGTGTACCGTACCCATCGTTTTTAATTAACATAATTTATTAATAGTATTAACTACTATTAAACAAATTTTAAGGTAGATAATAATAATAATTACCAGTTGAACAAGGGCTTTATAAAAATTATAGTCATATGTTTAACCATCCTTAATTTCAAGAAAATAAGTAAAAAAAAACAAGGTTGTCTATGATTTTTATGATTTTATAAAACTGTTTTTTCTACGTATCAACATTTTGTGCTTTCTTAATCAGATCTAATCTTTACTGACAGCGGTATATACTGCAATGCAAAACACAGATCTGCCTTTTGCTGTAATCTCGAAGTACCACCTCCAGAGCCCATACTCCGCCTCTTGCTCCCACGCATGCTGAAAGGCATTTGGCCTGAAATAGTTACAGGAGCCGCTACCCTGAAAAATAGAGCTAAATCAAGTTTTTTTTAAATTTTTTTAAGTATGTAACTATTTTTATTATTATTATTATTATTAGTTAGTTATTCTATGGTAACTTGTGTTCTTTATAAAAAAAAAACTAGTGCACTGAGGGTTCCGTGCCAATTTTAACTATTAGGGTAGCCACTTACTTCCATTTAGCTAAAATACCACAATATTTTTTTGACAGCAAATATAACTTTGTTTGTCATAGTGTTTGAATGAAGAACAAAGTTATGTTTGCGGTTGTTGAAAATATGCTATATCTCAAAAACTACTAGTTGGATCTCGTTCAAACCAATTTTCGTTGAAAGTATTTGTTAAGATCTACATATTTTACAGAAAACAAATTATAGCCGCAAATATATATAAGTAAACCGGGGAGTGCGAGTCGGACTCGCGCACTGAGTGTTCCGTGCCAACTTTAACTAAATTAGGAGTCCACTTACATCGACTTAGCAAAATATATATATGTATTGTTACCAAATCGGGATCTGATGATGGTATCTTGGTCAATAGAATCTAAATTGTCTTAAATAAACTCTTGCTTAACCCTTTAAACGAAAAAGAATCCATTGAATCCAATAATATCTTAACTCTTTCACGGACCGTGACCGCCTATAGGCGGGATAACAATAAAATTTCTATAGTGTCTGGAGTGCTGTCCTTAAAAGTGTTAATAGACTGTATCCTAATAAGGCTTAATACCAAAAGCATTTTCCAAAATACAGGAAAGAAAAAAATATAGTTGTGCGAGCGTATACACAGGAGTGTGGATTTCGTGCTCGTGGTGATAAATAATTTTAACCAAGATCTTACCTTTGGAACGTTACATTTTTTGAGGTCGACGGGCCATCCCAAAAGCTTGACAAACACATGGACTATGGGTTTCCGGCAGTCGTATCCTGACTTTTGGAATCGTCGCTGCCAACGGTTGTCTTGGAAGATGAAGTTGCGGACTCTGCTCTGTTAAAATAAAAATGATACGATTTTCCATAGAGCCAATTGTAAGAGGTGAATTTGAGTGTGACCAGATTATCAAATTGACCAGCTCCAGCCATTTATAATGTGGGCGCAAAACCTCAGACACCTCAAACAATATTTATTTCAATCGACCTAATTTTGGAAGAAAAAATATTTAAAGGTTTCATAAATAGTTTTTGTTTTACTTTACCGCTGCCATGAGTTAACGGCGGTTTTTGTTTGGAAAATTTTAGTCCTGCAAGTGAACAATTGCACTGAATTTGTGCAACAAGTGCAATTTTCCATAGACTTTTTTTTACGTCTTCGCTATCGAGTAATATCGCCGTAAACTTATGGTTCCGGTGCTGATATGTCTGATAAATTCTTGCTCTGCAGTCGATTCTCGTAGAGACAGGAGTCAGTAGTTATGTTACTAGGCTGCTGCGCCCACGGCTACGCTGACATAATTATTACTATCTACGCTCAAAATGGACAGGGCAACATTTTTATGAAGATGTTCTGAAAAATGTGATTTAGATTAAACAGTGGTTCAATTGATTCTGCACGTTATTCCATGCAAATTATTTTCAGGTTTTGCGCATTTAAAGTGTTACATGTTGTATAATTTCAACTCAGACAAGCCCTTTGGAATCCAAAATTCCAGACGATAAGGTCAAATCGTTCTAAGTGGAAATATTTTAACTATGTCTTTATGCACATCAAAAAAATGACATTATTTTTTGCAATTTCGAGTTTTTTAATTTTTCAAAACAATTGTTTTTTTCTCTTATGTAAAATGCATAATAAAAATGTGGAATTTTTCTCAAAAACTAGCATTTATTAACTCGAAGCGTTTTCTACAATAAAAAAATATGCTCCTAATCAGAACTTTAAATATTTTCATTTAAAACGAGGTAATTTAAAACCTCAATTCGATTATCGATACAGGCTTGCTGTTTGGCACGCGCATACTAGAGGTCACAATATTTTTTTTTGACCTGAAGAACCAAATTTTTTGGTAGTCTTTCATAAATGATGAAAATGGATAAGCCTTTTTAATATAAATTATAATTGTTTTAACCTTTACGTTTTCCAATGGCCTAGTTATTGTGAAATTCCCTTTTGTGAAGTTAATGCCTGAAGCATTAAAGACCTCTGCTCTCCATAATATGACCCTCCCATAATCCGTGTCTGGTCGAATGACGTCACCACTTGGACACTCTTCGATTGACAGCACCGTAGTCTTGTAAGGGCCCTATAAAATATAGTAAAGTCAGCATGATAGTGTAACAATCTTAAAGTCTGGTATGGTATAAGCCATACTCCTCCTCGCGGGCACAGTGCGGTATAATCGTGGGGTTTGTTTTGTCTTGTCACGCCTTCCGAAGCACAGAGATTCTCGTGATACACATCATCATCATCATCATTATCAGCCAAATACGTCCACCGCTTAACATAGGCCTCCCCCACGGTTTTCCGCAGTGAACTATCACTAGCGGTCTGCATCCAGTTTGATCCTGCGATCTTAAACAAGGTTGTCTGTCCATCTTATCGGTAGACGTTCTACACTGCGTCTTTTGTCGAAAGGTTTCCAATCAAGAACTTTCCTGTCCCAAGGGTCATCAGTCGCGCTATGTGCCCGGCCTATTTCCACTTGAGCTTATTGATTCTCAAGGCTATGTTGGTAGGACATCCATTAGCAAGGTGAGCAGACGACCTTTTAAAAAATATAAGAAACTACGGACAAAGTCTGCTTCTCGTTCAGCAGGGCACGTCTAAGATGATGTTTTCTAAGATAATTTATACATATTAATAAAAGATGGATAGTTAATAATCACACTAACCACCCATATTACCTTCTTACTAAGCGAAGTGCCCGTAACGCAAAGACATGAGCTCAAAAGTACTAGAATCAAAAAGTATTTCTTCATTTCCATGGGCTCGCACATTCCGTCTTTTACTACCATAGGAATGCAACCAATATAACAATGATTCTGCTCTTCAATTAGGTATACAATAACTCAACACAAATACCACCACAATACCTCAATAATCAATAATGCAATATTAATCTAGGTTTCATCTTAATTTGATTTATACAACTAGCAGTCTCCCGCTACTTCGTCCGCCAATTTTGATTTGACTGATGTTCTACAATAATTATAATACCCGTCCTGTAATTATCACTGCGTAGCAAGAAAAGTTTGCAAAAATAAACTTTATTGTCATAAAATGGATGAACGTGGGGTGAGCGGCGAAGCGGGAGGTATGGTACGTGACATGTTTGACAGATCCATTATTACAATAACCTGGTAGTACAGTGCCACCAACTTATCTGAAGAATGGCCAAAAATAGAACTACAGCTGTCACTTTGAAAACTTAATTGTTGCCGGTACAAGTCAGTGCTACCAATACTGATATAAAAATGTAATAGAAACAATTCAATATAGGTGTACGAGTAATTTATTTTATTGGTGGCACTATACTCACAGGTATCTACTCAGCGGCCTAATTCTAAGAGCCCTTACACACTACGAATTTTAGCATCAATGCAGTCGAGCGTTTTGAAAACGCGCTTTAGCATCGCGACTCACGCAATGAACAGATTTAATTTAACAGTGGCGCGTTAATATCGATGCAGTCGTCACACTTCAGTACATAATTTGATAACTTTTAGCTTCTACATCGCGATTGTTCGATGCTGACGCGCGTTAGCATCGCGGCTGCGTCGATGCTCAAAGTAGCGCAGTGTGTACAGGTTACCATTTTGCGACTTTGTCGATGCTTACGAGAGTTAACATCGTACTACATCGCTGATAGAAGTCGCAGTGTGAAAAGAGGCTGAGGCATAAGAAATGTCAAGTTTTAACATTGTAAAATTCTCATAAAATTTTAAAATTACAAAATCATGAATTGTGATCTCCGTAAGATCCATATCTACGAAAAAGGGATTTTTATTTCACCTTTATGAATATAAAATATGACACTCTAAGTGATAAAAACATTCTAAACCATTAGATAGCGAGGCGACACCAATTTCCAAGTTGAATTTATTCTGTAAATAATAACTACTTGGCTCACTGTTGCATAAACAGACAGGTAGCACATCCACCCTTCAAACATCACGCTCTCGCGACTCCACTCTGGCCAGGAAAGCCAGAGGTGAGAGTCCAGCAGACCTCCTCAAGTTTCACTTCGGCAAGCCGAAAACAGGGGGTCTCTCGGGAGCACTCTGATTAACCCCGTGGTGTCGCTACTCAATCGAACTTGGGCGGTGCTTCAGTCTCTGCAGCGGTGCCAAATAGACTATAGGTATATAGAGGTGTTAAGGTGCCTTTACAATAACGCCACTATATCTGAAGACGAAAGTCTTCAACCAGTGTGTGTTACCAGTGATGACATACGGATCCAAAACATGGTCTCGAGCTATGGGCCTCATAAAGAAGTTCAAAATCACACAACGAGCGATGGAGAGGGCTATGCTGGGTGTTTTTCTACGGTATCGAATTAAAAATGAGGAGATACGTAGAAGAACTAAGGTAATGGACAAAGCCTTGAGAATCAGTCAGCTCAAGTGGCAATGGGCAGGGGGGGCACATAGCGCCAAGAACTGATGGCCGTTGGGGCAGAAAAGTTCTGAGTTGAAGACTCTTCGGCCAAGATGCAGCGTAAGACGTCTATCGAAAAGATGGACAGACAACTTTGTAAAGATCGCAGGATCAAACTGGATGCAGACCGCTAGTGATCGGTCGCTGTGGAAAGCTGTGGGGGAGGCCTATGTTAAGCAGTGGCGTCCTTTGGCTGATAATGACGATGATGATGATTGCGTGTTTGTCAACTGATTTTTCCCTGACAACAAACTTCTTAATACAACGCCAATAGAAGAATATTATTGTATTGCCTTCGTTACAAAGTGTAGCAATACAGTGAAACAATCGAGAAGTACAAATGATTCTGTTACTTCAAAATAGAAAACAAAAGCGTTATTTTTTGCTTTTGGGTGACTTTTTAAGGATGCTAACATTTTTAGAACAATTGTTATTATAAGCAATACCATAACAAAGTTTTTTTTTATAAACATCACAATTTATTTCTCTCTTCTTCCTGCATAATATTTTTTCTTAGATCCATACCCCAACGAGTAAGCATTGACGGCGAAATTTACCCTTGTATTCAAATAATGTAGTATGTACGCAAATAAATACATTCATTCACGACAAAAACGTGATATACACAATTATTATACTTGGTATAAATATAAGCTTGCTATTCCACAATTTACGCTTCGAAAGGTTGGTAATTTTTTCATAGGGAAATGTATAAAAAAAATTAATAAACTACTAGAACACATTGTAAACTCAATAAATCAATAAATTTTAAACTGTCATTAAAGAAACCCTAATAACAAAAGGGAATCATAAAGTAGATGATTATTAAAAGATAATAATGTATGAACTTGTATGAATACTACAAACATTGCAAATCTTTTGAAAAGAGGCATTGACAATAGTGACTGAATTTGTTGTGCAGCTTCTTCTCAGCACTAGACCAAAATTGTCCCGAAGCTGTGGTAGGGTTTATATTGGGACGTGTAAAAGTCTCCTCATTGAGCCTGTTTGCATAAATAAATTATTTTTATGACTTTTTTATGATTTAATATTTATCAATATGACCCTGTATAACATGACATTAAAATGAATATTTTCGAAGATTAAAACTTGGACGAATAAACCACTGGACGCGCAATGACGGGAAATTTCGCTTGTGGCCCCTTTGCCACGAAGCGGGCTTTTTGGCCTCACTTACGGGTGACGTCTTGTCTGTACGGTGATAGAGCTCAGTATGAAACATTGACGAAAAAAAATGGGTTAATGTGGCTTATTTTTGTGTAAAAATTATATACTACATGGTCAATTAAATCTCTTCGACGAAATCAGAACAATTTGGATCGAACTTCACTTAAGGTAAGTTCGTTTGATCATCCAATTATAGCGGCAAGACGAAAAATTTTATTTTCATTTGTAAGTAACGTTGTATCCCAAAAAAGCAGTTTCTTTTTCATGAAAATAGTGAAATGTGTTTTCCAAGCGAAAAGTAACATTGCCATTTAAAAAAGTGGTGGTCAGTTACTACAAAATCAACAAGATAACGTATACTTTATATGGTAGTGTCGTATGTTTATCATTCGTTCTCTTGTCAGTTTAATTTTAATTGTGCTTGACAATTGTCTATAAATCATATCGATAAACATTTATTAATGGTTTTAAAGAAATTCTTTTAAAATATGATAAATCTGTAAAATATAACACTCGAGAGTAGAATAAGGGAATCTTAAAATACAACACTTTGGTTTAAAATTTTAAATTTTAAATTTGACAATACATATTTATAATCTTATTTCAGATTTCCTGTAGATCCATGAAGGAAAATAAAGCGGGTAGAAGTAGTCCAAAGAGAAGCAAAATGGATCCCCACAAAACATCACCGAATTATGTGGTATCCATTTTACGCCAAGCCTGATTGAATACCAACGCAAAAAATCTACTGCTTAATTATATCATAGAAGGATTTTAATGGTGCAAGGCTATATTGTGTACTTACGGGTTGTTTCAAAATGTCTTAGAAAGTTTACACTAACTATGTGATACTTGCTATACCGTTCATATAAAACGACGTTCTATGTTGTTCATTTGATGGTTTGTGCATTACATGCCCATAATGTAATTTATTGGTATGATGATAAAATTAAATATGATGAACGAATCTTTTGTAAAACAAAAGAATCGTTCATTCATTTGTTCAACTCATATTGATAAAGAAAAACGACACTTTCATGCACTGAATGTCAATGATTGACACGACAAGCTCCCCCCTCCCCGCAGAAATTAGTTGATGATGTTTTCATATATTCGCTTTTGCGTTTCATATCCAGAGGTTAATTCATCCAGGGATTAAAATGAATATTATAGATTAAAAATGCAGGCAAAACGAGTGCGGCCTTACAGCGGTAAAAGCCAGGGCCGGGGGCTTTGATTTGAACTTAGATTGACTTATTTTCACATGGCCATATATATGGCCCTTTCAATATTGCCTTTCCAATTGTGTATTTGCCAATTACATAGAAATGTTTTTGTATCGTCTTATCACAACAACAAAAAACTCTGACTGTTCCAAAAAACAGTATTCGCAGCATTATCAGCATTAGATCATTGCAAAGTCGAGGCGGGTCGCTACTTCGCTGTACATATAAAAGAAAGTCGTGTCAGGTGTTCATTTAACCAGTTTCAACTTGAGAACTAAGGTTGTCAATAATTAACACGTCCGGTTACTGCAATTGTATGTGGTAACTAAAGGAAAAAAGTCCGACGACTTAAAACACGCTCTAAAAAGTATGAAATAAGAAAATAGTGTCCGCTGAAATTATTATGTACAAACTATTTAAAACTTGCCGGCTAGTAATTATACATTACTAGTTGATTCGTTCGTCAGTTCGGTAAGTTCCTCCTTCCTCCTGCGTCTGATCTCTGTCCGGTCGTGTCAGATTGCTGTCCCATTGGGCTATGAGAGTAATAGGTATAGAGTGTGCACCTGTGTTTGCGCACACACTTGTGCACTATAATATGTCCTGCGCCGTCAGGAAGTCATTGACCTACCGACGATTATAAATATGTATTGTCAAATTATAAACCAAAGTGTTGTATTTTACGATTCCCTTATTCTACTCTCGAGTGAAACATTTTACAGATTTATCATTTTATTTTAAAATAATTTCTATAAAAAAATAATAAATGTTTATCGATATGATTTATCCACAATTGTCAAGCACAATTAAAATTAAACTGACAAGAGAACGAATGATAAACATACGACAATGCTACCATATAAAGTACACGTTTTCTTGTTGATTTTGTAGTAACTGACTACCACTTTTTTAATTGGCAATGTAACTTTTCTCTTGGAAAACACATCTCACTATTTTCATGAAAAATAAAAGTTTTTTTGGGATAAAACGTTACTTACGGATGGAAATATTTTTTTTTGTCTTGCCGCTATAATTGGATGATCAAACGAACTTACCTTAAGTGAAGTTCGATCCAAATTGTCCTGATTTCGTCGAAGAGATTTAATTGACCATGTAGTATGCCCTGCTACGGGTCTATTCACTCGCACACAGGTTTAGCGCAAAAAAGAGAAAGTAAAAACTTCACTCCCTCCCACGCCTCACAGCTCTGCCAGCCGCCTGTCGCTCATTCATTTCAGAGCAAGGAGACCGATGTATGAGACGTACAACATTGATTATACTTGTGGTATGGGTGACGATTATTTTTCCATAAAAAACGTACACGGGAATTGAGAAGGGTGGGACCTTAAATGTCTTCGACGAAATCAGGACAATTTGGATCGAACTTCACTTAATCACTTAAGGTAAGTTCGTTTGATCATCCAATTCTCCTGATTTCGTCTCTGAGATTCAATTGACCATAAAGATGTTCGGAGTAAAATCAATGTTGTTACAACAGAATAAGTTGACATCTGTTAGTGTTTGATCATTAGAACGATCATATTAAATAACACTATACGTCATCCATTCTTTTTTAGTAATAGTGATACATCTAAATGTCAAAGATAGTGACGTGAAAAATATATATAACTCTGATAAGTTATACCTTTCTACTATAAACAAATATTTTTATTAGGAAGAAAGAATATATTTGTTAGTTTTTATTTAATTCTATTAACGATTAACTAAAAATGTATAATTTAGTTATTTTATAAATCTGAAATTGAAATAGGTTTTTTATTATTATTATTGTGGCGTGTTATAAAAATTTCGAACAATACGGAATACGTATTGTTGAGCTGAGACGGTTTGCGAATATTATAGTTTACACACTGACTTTGGCACGTAAAACAAATGATAATTTTATTACGAGGAAAGCTACACACAGAAAACACTTTTTAGTTAGCGCATTATCTTTAGTAAGGTAACGGGCTTGAAGGTAAGTCTGACATATCGTTATCTTGTCTTGCAGATTTTAACATTTTTTATAATTATAGATTTGAAATACAAACATACGTAATATTCTATTGCTTTATAATTTGAGATTTTTAGGTATTAATGCGATTGTTTTAAAGATATTCGTCCGAATACCAAACATATAAATGATAATTTATACATTTAAATTTCTAATACCTGAGAAAACAAAAGCGATTGATTAATGAATTCATTTTATGGAATGTAATTCTCTTAAGATTATGAAAATATTTAGTGATTAAACGAACTTACCTTAGTGAAGTTCTATCATAATTATACGAAGCGCTTCGTCCGAAGAGATTAGTATTCCAAATTATACACAACATGTAGTTTCGCGTTAGTGATTACCGCTTTTACACTATGGTTGAGAGTTTTTTTTTTTTGTGGGTACTTTTATAAGCCGTTGTCGATACTTGCTTGGCTCCGTCTGGTCATTTAGTTTAGAGTAGAGCCGATCCTAAATTTAAGTATTACCATATACCATTTATTGAAAAACATTTCTTTTGTTGATAATGGGCATAGATGGGAGGGTAGGGAAAGCATACTAATCTCTTCGGACGAAGCGCTTCGTATAATTATGATAGAACTTCACTAAGGTAAGTTCGTTTAATCACTAATTATACTTCGCGCTTCGTCCTCGAGATTAGTATTCCAAATTATATACAACATGTAGACTTTGAGAGTAAGGACAAAAGACAATGTTTTTATTAACACTATATTTTGAATCAAATAACTTTAAGATCAACCAAATATTATCTACATACATCTGGGTTCTTGTTACTGAATACAATTATTACTTTATAATAATTACTACATTACGCCTTCTTAATTTAAATAACTAATTATTATTATTATTTATTATAGCCCTTGCAAATGACAAATTATCATTATTTACAATATTTCTCTTATAATATTTGGCAAAAGTGTTGGAGTTACCACTCCAACCAGCCGTGTTACGAATCAAATCAACACTGATCCCCAAGTTATGTGCACGAGACGTGGCGGCATGGCGGGTGCTGTGCGCCGAGAATATGTTGGTGTCCAGCCCGCACTCGCCTAGCGTGCATTTTACCCAACGGCTAAGCGTCTGCGAGCCTACTGGTTTGTGTGGTTTACTCATACCTATAAATAGACTCTTTGTTTTACGGAGAGATGAAGTTTTGTCTAAATAGCATTCTAACGCTTTGGCGGGATAAATAGAAGGTTTTTCATTAAAGTATGGTAGGAAAAGAATAGGTTGTTTGGCGCCAGGCCGAGAAGTATTTATGAAATCAGGGATTTTTATAATTATTTGCTGATTATGGTGTTCAATGTTTATGGTTTTTATTTTAGAAAGCGTTTGGATTCTGTGAGCTGTTGTAGGAGCAAGCAGAGTTATGGTCTTTTTCGTAAGTTTATTTAGAGGTAAGTCTTCGTTAGGGACCCATGAACTTAAATAATCTAGGACGCAGTTAGTGTCCCAGGTAAAGTTGTATTTGGGAAGTGGTGGCCTAATTAGGAACACGCCTTTTAGATATCTCTGTAACCTATCGTCTTTTGCTAAAGCCGGACCTAGTATCAATGAGAGGGCAGATCTATAAGAATTTAAAGTCCCGTATTGACATCCGTCATTGAACATTTGTGTGAGGAAAGATATTATAATGGGTACCGATGCTTTGTAATAATCAATAGAGTTGCATTGACAAAATAGCCACCATTTACGTAGGCATACGTCATATTGTTTTATCGAATTCTCCGCTAGTGAGGATATCATGATATCTAAAGAGGCCTTCGGTAGACTTCTTCTTGTAAGCGCCTCCCGGATAACACTCCTGCAACCAGGGTAAGGGAGGAGTGTATTCGGCGAGAGCTGGAATGAAATGATAAGGCGTTATGCGTGACAGTCTCGGACACAAGAAGGCTTTTGAACAATGGGTACCAAGCTTATGTAGGCCATAATGGCACAATCACAATTCCACGCGCCTCATCAGCTATGATCTTTTTAAGTGTTTTGAGAATCATTGAAAAGGGCGGGAAAGCATAAAAATAGTAGTTGGAACAACATATAGTAAATGCATTGATAGCCATTGCATCTGGATCTCTGTGCCATGATACATAATTTGCACATTTATTGTTTAGCCTACTTGCAAAGAGATCGATATCCGGTATGTCGAATTTAATGGTAAGGCGTTGAAAAGCCGAAACAGATAGTTCCCACTCAATATCTGGATGGGTTTTACGAGACTCTGCGTCTGCCACTACGTTATCACAAGACCTAATGTATGATGCAAAAATGTAAAGCTTTCGGCATTCGCACCATTGCCAGATATCTCTGGTTATTTGAGTAAGGTGAGGGAATTGGATTCCACCCATCCGGTTGATGTATGATATCGCGGTGGTGTTATCTATACGTAGAAGTACCTGGCAATCGTGTAAATCCCTGGCAAAGATTTTTAAGGCTATAAAAGCCGCAAGAAGCTCAAGGTAATTAATATGTTGTTCTTTTTCGCTATTTGACCATTGGCCACTTGCCGTGCTACTGTCACAACAGGCACCCCACCCCGTTGTTGAGGCGTCAGAGTAAATTTCGATCTTATAATTATCATCTCTGATGAGGCGTACAGAGTGGATAATACTATTTAGCCACCACTGAATGTCAGGTAAAACAGAGTCAGGAATATTCATGAATCTGTCGTAATCATTATGTTGTTGCAAATTTAGGAATTTACAACGTTCTAGTTCTTTGGTGTAAAGCCAACCATAATCAACAGCCGGACATGCTGATACAAGTAAACCGACCAGTTGGGCATATTTTCTGATTTTGCAACGCTTTCTATTTGTTAAATCTTCCAATTCAGAATGAATACGTAATCGTTTTTCATTAGGCAAACTAAGAGTCATATAACCTTCTAACTGCGGCCATCTTGCATTCCCGAGTGACGTCGACTGAGTTACGCCTACCCCCCGTAATGGCCCCTGACGACTCCGGTTACTAAAAGCAGCGATAAGCGAACATTACTTGGCATGTGAACGTGTAATTTATAAGTCGAGTTCCTCGAAACACAAGCTATCTCGTTGTATTATAGCGTAAACACATGCGTATTTGTAATACGCACTTTGTTTTGCTCAAGTGGGTATTTGCACTTGAGTTCCGCCATTTTTATTTTGAACCCTAATATGTAGTAAATAAGGTTCATTTCTACTGGGCGGCCCGAACGCTCCGTCACAAACGGCTGAATTCTAAGAAAAAATCTATGCCTGCCGGTCTGCTGTTGCCATATTTGCCATCCTTTTGCCATCCTTGTTTATCATACAGTGTTTTGTTTCATTCTTACACGATTTCGTTCACAGGTGACGTCATTTAGACCGACTTTGCCGTTAACTGGCGGAGCAGACATATTATGTCTGGCCCGCAGTCAACCTTTTTTTATTTTTTTTAATATCAGACATAATATGTCTGCTGCGCAGTCACAAGGATAAGAAGAATTTATAATCATTCCCAAAAATTTACACGACTGCGAAGGTACGAGCACACTCTTTTCTTCGTTAACAATGAAGCCTAGGGATATTAGTAGATCTTTAGTTTTGGAGATATTTGTTAAGCATTGTTGATATAATTGGCCAAATAATAACCAGTCGTCTAGGTACAGGGTAGATAATAATCCATTAAGTCGTAAAAATTTTGCAACAGGTTTCATTATTTTTGTGAAAATATAGGGCGCCGTACTCAAACCAAAAGGCAGGACATTAAATTGATAAGTTTGGCCACCAAATGTAAAACGGAAATACTTTTTGGACTCATGATGAATTTTTATTAAAAAATAAGCATCTTTGAGATCTAGTGTGGCCATATGACAGTCTTTCGATGTTAATTTGCGAGCAGTACGCAAGTCCTCAAGTTTAAAATGGTCAGGAGTAATAAATTTATTTAAACTCTTGAGATTCAAAATGAACCTCATTTTCCCGTTCGATTTAGGTGTAAGGAAAAAGCTTGATAAGAACTGTCCACTACAGGGTTTACATTCTGAGATGGCGCCTATTTCTATCAAATTGTTAATGGCTTCAATGAATTCTATACGTTCGGAATCAGTATATACACGTGAAACTGGAAGTGACTCTTGGACTACTGGGGAAGAGAAATTTATTTTATATCCTTTGATCCGCGACAAAACTGTGTGATCATCCGTAATTTGGGTCCATTGTTGGTAGAATAGTGAAAGGCGGCCAGCGTACTTAACTGCGTTCAGTATCGGCGGCGAGTCGTGGGGGCTGGCGGTGGCGGCGGCGGTGGAGGCGGCGGCGGCGGCGGCGGAGGCGGAGGTGCCGGCCACGTTGTCCGATAGGGGCCGTACGCTTGCGGAAAGTGAGCAGGGGCTCGCTGGGCTGTAGGTCCGCGGCTCCGCGCTGGTACACCCGGTGGTTGCCTGCGCGCCGGGGCCGGAGCTCGTCGGTTTTTTGGAACCGTCGTATTTGTTCTCTTGGGCTGAGTTTTATCGTCTGCTTTTAATTCAACGCCAGATTTGTTTACAGCTTTGGCAGATTTAATAGTACCAGCCAAATTCTCACCAAACAAAAAGGAATCGATTTTTGTGCTTGTAAGATGTTCTTTCATGTCTTTCTTAAGAGACGATAAAATGAAGTGCTTTCTAGTAGCAGAGTCATTGTGTTGAATATCGCACAGTAATCGAGCGGCATCCATGAGTTTTTGTAACAACTCGTTGTCCCTGTCTTTCGAGTTAAGGTGTGACGTGATAATTTCACTTATGCAAGATAAAGCTGATGCCATTTGTACTTGCTTGGCCTCAATACCCTTGTCTCGCTTCATAGCGATTTCCGCAAGCGCTGCTTTAATCTCTGGATTAATCTTTGGTGCGCCTATATAGGTCCAATTCGCGGGCAAAGGATATTTTGCAATAAGTGTCTTTTTTAAATCTTTGTTAAGACCTTCTTTGGCAAGATGCTGTTAACGTGTCGCTAGTTCCGAGCGTATGTCTTTACTGTATTTGATTTGCGATTGCGGGTCATCACCCAAAATTTTTAATGTATCGGTATCTAGCTCCTGAGGTTCTTCCTGTGTAGGTTGTTCAGGGGCTGATGCCGAGGCAGTTTTGTCCAGTTCGTTGATTGCACTTGACCCTGGGATATCTAGCGAGATATCTTCCATAACTGGCTCCGAAAATTGTGGGTCATCTTGTGAGACATTCTCAGGAGAGCCTGGCAACCAATCGTTAGGATCCAAGAGTGCGCAGGATGACTCTGGAAAGAGTATTTTAACTATCATTACCTTATAATCGTATTTACGAGTATAAATAGGTAAATGTAGGTAGGTCTAGAAAAAAGACACTTTTTTCTGCAAAGCTGTGTGTCGAGTTCGTCCTGATGACGACTCTGTGAACACTGCCTTTTGGTTAAGCATAGTGTTATGCTAGATTTCCCAGAATTAAAAGTATTGGTAAGCAGTAGCCCCAAAACATTATTTAATGCATCAAAATGTTCGTCAAGAATTCAAATGAATAATAGTTATTAATGTAATCAAAAAGGTATTTCGAAAATACTGAATATATTGTATAATTTGATATAACGGTAATTTACTCTTTTAAAATCAAAGTCAATAAAGTAATTTTTACTCGTATGCAGATTTTAAAAAGGGGCTACTGACTGATCGTTAACTGTAAATAATTGTTAACTGGCTTAGGTTTTGTACAACTCCCGCTGAATTGTACGGTAACCGTTTAACTTTTTGAATGCGGTGAAATAGTCCTGCTGACTATTTCGGTTGCATTCGTCTGGGTAGGAATGAAAAAACACTTAAATAATAAAAAAGTACCTGGTTTGTGGACCTCGCTTCGTACGGCATTAGCACGTTCACGACCAGTTGAATCTTCCTCGTGAGAATCACTATCCGAGTCACTGTGTTTTTTCCTTCGAATTTTCCGTTGTAACTTTTTAACTTTCCGCATAAAATGAAACATTTCATCTTCTATATCAACTGACCGTTTCCTTTTCGGCATTTTAGTAAAGGAGCGCGAATCGGAATTACGTGTTGAGCGGTCGAGCACTAAACTGCGAATGACCAGACGGAGCCAAGCAAGTATCGACAACGGCTTATAAAAGTACCCACAAAAAAAAAACTCTCAACCATAGTGTAAAAGCGGTAATCACTAACGCGTAACTACATGTTGTATATAATTTGGAATACTAATCTCGAGGACGAAGCGCGAAGTATAATTACGGGTGTCTGTCTATCAATGCTATATGATTATTTGCTGAGTTACAAAAAGAATACGATAATATGGCTTTGAATTATTATCGTTATTAAAAATTTAAAGGCATAGGTAAGTAGGTAGTGATATTTTATTTATTTATTTATAATTTAAAATTTAACTCGTATTTTAGTTATTTTTCTGTAGAAGATTAAAAATCGGCTTCTGAGAGCTTTGTGACTTTATAAGGCCAAATGACCGCAAACGATTTCTCCAACAGAAGTTTTGGTACTACCCAGCCCCGTCCAAATACTAATATCTAATATTTGACTTATCGACCAGGAATGTTCGCCGAGTATTCGATAGTCGGCACATGGTCATATTTCTCGTTGTAAATTTACTCATAATTTTATTGCCTGGATAAATATCTGGATTACTTTTAAAAGTATCCAGTAGTCCGACCCTGCGAATCTACTGCTTGGGCCATCTGTTTCATAAACAGACGGCTAGATGGCGCTAAGCGTCACGCAATTGACGTTATCATAAGATACCACAAATTTCGCAGGGTCGGACTAACAGCACGGTAGCTCAATTGGTAAGAGCGTTTGGCCCGGTTAGCCAAGAGGTTGCTGGTTCAAGTCCCGCCCGTGCGCAAATTTTTGGTTTCTTATTTCATCTTTATGAATATAAAATATGGCACTGTGAGTGTTAAAAACATTCTAAAGCATTATGAGCAGTGTCAAATTTTTTTTTTTTGCAAACTTGTGTTGTGCCGTGAGAAAGAGCCTTTATCTGTGATAAGTTACCACTTTGTGCAATAAAAAACCATCAAACTGAATTTTATATTACAATGTTAAGTTTTTGTAATTTTTATTTCATTTATTAACGAATAGAAGATCTTATGAAACATGTTATTATATTTAGCATTAAACCACCAAGGTTTGTAATTTTACTTACTTTGAATACATTGGAATACATAAAAATGACCATAGTAAAAAACCGGCTAAGTGCGAGTCGGACCCACTCAATGAGGGTTCTGTGCCAACATTACCTGAATCAAGGGTCCGTCAACTTGCTTACACCACGGGGTCTCATTCGGAACATAAGTTACATAGCCTGTAAATTTTCACAATAGATGGCGATACTTGTATAGCTAGCGGAATGACTGTTTACTAAATTGAATAAAATCCTAAGACAAATGAAGATAATAGCCGAAAAATATGTTAATAAACATTTTTAGTCGGTAAAAAAAGAGAAAACTTCATATCCCTGTTTTTTCCACAATTAGCAAAAATATTGAATTATTGAATAAAAGCATGCTTTGAATAACAAGAACCCTCTGTCGGCATACGATAAAACTATGTGGCATGGATGGAAAGTGCATAACAAAACTAGTATAGATGGCGCATTTTTATGAATGCTTTTCGTTTGTCCATTGATTAATTGTTGATAAAATATTAAATTTATTTGGTCATTTTTCAACATTGATAGTGTATATAATAGATATGGAATATTTGAATATTCCTATACCTATAATGCTTTATTCCGATTAAAAAAATAGTGATCAACATGACATGAACATGAATAACTAAACGTGATTATAGCACTTTCACTTTTTCCGGTCTTCTTCAAAACTTTTTTAATTGTTGTTTGTTCACACATTTACACCGTTGTCGGCCATCGTTGTAAATTTTTTGCGCGCATGTAAGTTTTGATGAAGAACGACCCTGGACCTATAACAGACTTCGACGACTCTTCTTTTACTGTTTTGACTTGGCTAGGTTACTGGATTCTGGCGCTGGCGTAATTGACATTGACCCTTGGCTTTTCCGCACCGGACTTTGACAATAGCTTGTACGACGACTCAGCTGTGAAAAAGTATAAAATGGGTGTGCACAAGTGCGCATATTTCAGGTGCACTAGCACCTCGGCATTTCTTCAGAAAGTGTTCTTCGCGTTACCTTCGTGGCGAAAATTTATACTGATATTATTCAAATAAATAAATAAAAAAAACTGATTTTAAGGAGCTATCAAACTGTAACAAAATCTGTAAGAATCATGAAAATCGGCATATCACTCATGTAGATATCTAATATTGAAATTTCGTCAGCCACCAAAGTTACTCACCGTGACACGAAAGTTACGCAGCGGCTTTTTGGATAGATAATTCGGTAATAAACGTATCAAATACCTAAAATATTACCTAATATTGAACTTTGTACATAATTAAATCCTGCATTTATTGCACTTACTGCTAAAGAGATAATTTTATATCACATAATGTTACTATCGGTTCATTATCCTTTACAAACTTACAAACATCATAATAATAAAAATGTAAGTACAAGTATGGATATATTGCTGTAAAATAACTAGTCACATATATGGAAGTGTGACTGGTTATTTTATAGCGATGAGTATCAAATCATAAATTTAAATGTAGATGAGACAAAAAAAGTGTGTTAAGGTATTATATATATTTTTAAACATTCACGATGAACACTAACATAAGAATAGTTTGTTACCTTTGACATTGCTACTATGTACCAAACTATTTATGAGTATCCCATATTTAAATACTGTCGCAAGTGCCATGATCACAGGGTACCTAAAATTGTTGGGAGTGAGCTGTTATTTGCAGGCTTAATGGTCTAACCTCCTTTGAAGTCTTTTATTGCACTCACTTGCGGTATCACTGACCTCAAATTCATTGTTTACTCGCATTTGTTCTCGACACACAACACTGACAGTATCTGTAGGATACTTTGTTAAATTTACGGTTTCACATTTTCGAATCACATTTCCAATTTTGACATTCGACAATTTAAACCCTCACGATTGAATTTTTAGTATTTTGTAACTTCTTTGACCAATCTTCGTGAGTATTCGCATTGTGTCGAAATTATCTGGGGTTATAAAGGTAAGGATAAGCTAAGGTATCTGAAAGCAAATCTGTAGCAATCAACTCTTTACCCTCCTTGTGTCTCAAATAACATATAGATTACCCTGCATTTTAGTGGTTAGATATTTGCCAGCTATTATGAAAAGAGTCAGAACTCATTTTCAAAGTCAAATGCATAAGGTTATTCCCTTCATAAACTTTACAAGCAATAAATTATTCTTTCAGATATTTTTCTTGCCTGGAGTGCGACTATTTAGACTACTAGCTGCTGGATCATAGCTGTAAGAGCGTTCAAAATATTACCTTTTCTTATCCAATACAGAAGAAAACCATTTCTTTACCATCTTTAGAAATAAACACCAGACGTTACGCACTTACTGTCGAACCTTGGATGTTATAGGATCAGTCTTTATTGTATTTTTTTCCCGTGAAGCAAACTAATGATTTGAAATCTTTATCTAGTAGCCACAAAGTAAACTCTTTTATCGGTCTAGTGGACGATTTACACCAGGCTCAAATTTTAGCCCTGCTGCTTGGTTGATTAAATTAAGACGAGTGGCATAAACTGCCATCATTCTTATTAGTGGCAAAGAATTATTTTTAAGGTTTACTTTTGTGATATTCATTATTTTCTTATGCTATACAAATTAGGGTAATTACTGCACAGAATAATGCACGAAAATTATGAGCATTCTTTTTTCAGAGTAACTTATTGTGATTACTTTACGTTGTCATAGAATTTTAATTAGTAAATAGATTGATCAGGTGATTCAAAACTGAATGATAAATAAGATTTTAGACGTCATGTTCTACATGTTTTTCTAGTAACCTACAATATTTCTATAAATTATACCTGTGCCTCTGGAAACTGTCTTAGTAGAAAAAATCAAGTATACAACGTTAAGGCGGTTATTTTAACTGCATTTACAAACCATTATATATAAATTCTAGTGAGATCACTACACTTTGATAACCTTTCGTGTTATGATTTGTAACTTTCGTGGGCAATTGACCACGAAAATTGTGCCACGCAAGTGACGAAAATTGTACATTTTCTGAAATTTTAAATTAAGTAACTAACGCTTATGTAATCTAATCAGCTCAAATGAATCTTGATCATGAGTTTTATGATTCAATAGTAGACATTTATTCGTAACGCTGACTTATAATCTTAAAACATCACCCATGATGGGTCACATGCTCTAGGGTCCGAAGAAAAAAAATAAAAATCATGGCGCTGTAATTAGCTATATCATTGCTATGAGATATTATTTTGCCTTGTATTGGTGTTTAAACGCGTTTGGAGTTTCTGCGGATCTGTGGTTTGTGTTGATAGGTTGAACCTTTTTGAAGTTATTAACATTTATGTGTCACATTTTCTAAAATGGTAAAATCGTGTGACCGACATATAAAAACGAATCCTGACTATATGTCCAATTTTTTGATATATATTATGGTAATATAATGTAAAAGCCCAGCAAGACGTAAGTGTTTAAACTGAGCGCCAACTCGGTGTGACGCGAGAAGACCAGCAGTCCCGATTCCGATGGTAAAATATTTTTTTCTAAAAACTAAAAATATTATTACACATTTTAAAGTGAATTCATATAGATAGATACATGATAAAACATACAAAAAATATTCTTAAATTGAACATTGAATATGTTTGGAATTACAAACGTGTGACCATCAAAAAACGGTGCTCAAATAATGGCCCACCTCTGAAAAATTTGAATTGTTGTCCATTTATCCCTTTATCACACAACGTGTTAATTTTGTTACCCGAGTAATTAAGGATATAAATTAAATCAGAATAGGTACATAAATATACGTAATGTTAAAATATTATTAATAAAATTCGAATTATTTTCTAGTTTCTTACAAAATAATTCAATTACCATATAGGTACACTCTGCGTCTTATATGCACATTTACAGTTGTAGTTAAGTTGGCAATATAGCGTGCGGCGTGCGCTATGGATGATTCCGCAAGTGTTATAATAATATAAATGAAGTTAGGTAAGCTGGCAACGTCGCAAAAACACAGTAAAGATTGACTAGGAACTGATTTTAAAAAACGATCTTACTCTTGCAATAATACTTCTGTTAAAACAAAATTTCCTGTAGAATTAAATTTTCATTTACATTTTATAATCGAAATACCACGTTTTTTTTCAGGAGATTTTGTCACATATTTATTTATTGTTAGCGAAATAACGCAAGAAAGCGAAATTATATTAATGGGTAGATGCCGTTACCTGCGACTGAATAGATATTTATTATTGTTCGTGATTTGTAAAATCGTAAATATTTAAGCGCTGGTAACAACATTTAACCATTAGTTGAGTTAACTATATCGATTACGAAACTGGGTCTAAAGCTTACCAATTTTAAGCACGTGTGCAAAATTTAGTAATTGCAATATTATAGCGTTTGTAGGAAACGCAAAAAAAAAGGTAAGTGTGTTTCTGCCTTGCCCTGTTGTAAAAAACAAAGTATTGTTCCCTAAGATATAAAGTTTCAACAAAAGTGTGTTTTCTATTTTAATGTTTATTAGTAGTTTTTGAGACGTACACGGAAACAATAACAAAATATACTAAAAAGGATTTTCGTCTTTTAAAAATATCACTTAACGGACTCTAAAATAACGCATTTGACTTTTAATTATAATATGGAAAAAAAGATGATTCACACTGAAACGTGCCGGAGCCGGGAAAAATTCCCATAGACATTCCAACGCAATCAAACATGAATGATTCATAAAAAAATGTAAACAATAATGTTTGACCGCGCCCCGGCCGGAGCCCGGCCCGGCGCCGGCACAGTGTAGCGTGAATCGGCCTTTTATTGAAAGAAATCGTACACCGACATCAAATAAATTTGTTTATTCTAATAATCTAATTGTCAAATGCGTTATAATAATGGATATAATTCCTAGAATTCGTAAGTTTTTTTTGAAGGACAAAGATAATCGCGGACAAATTCAAGCCAAACTGAGAACCTTTTTTTTGAAGTCGGCTATAAGGCAAACATGCGAAAATCATTTACTGAAGTGAAATTATTGATATGATGATATTGATGATGATGATTATCTTACTCATCTAGTTTATTAAGTTCAGTAGTAGATCTACTACCACAATCTCACTCACTACTTCTATTAAATTAGCTTGACCCCAGATACCTATTATACCTATAATACTACTAGTATTGACTGTAAATGTATCTTGCACGGACCGATAGTTATACCTACCTATTTTTATTTTTTTTTGATTTCGGCAGTCTAGTCGTACAACTACAAATATAGCTGTCAGTTAAAATTGCAACCAGTAAAATAATTACGAAAATTTAAACTAACAATTCTCTGAAAATAACCTCAAACATCAATATGTATATCAAACAATACTAAGTCTTATTATTAGAAGGGCATTAAACATTTCTGCTTGCGCTACTATGTAAAACATGGCTTCTCCGGCTTCCCCCGAGGCCCCACGAGACGAGGCGTGCAACTATCGCGCTCTTGCAGTAAGTAACCAATATATCCGTACGCTTTACTCTCTATCACTGAGCTACTGAAGAAGAAACGTATTGTAGACTTGTGTAGGTCGCGAGAGAAAGAAAAAAGATATAGGTATATCTCACCCAAACGGCTCATATATCCGTAGCTCACTTGTGTTTTAAATAAATCTCTATATCCGAGAGATAAAGTTGAATTTTCAGATATAGAACTAACTGAACCGAAGCCGGTGATAACGAAAGACTGCTTCATTTCATTTCTAGAGCGACAGAAAGAGAAAGGAAGCTACGTTCGTAGTGTGCGTATTATGGCCGAACCGTGGCTCGGTAAAACGGTAGAATCTGTATGTTCTCGTAGTGTTAACGAAATAAAGTTCAATTTGCATTGCGTGCGGTTCTATAAATAATGGCTGGTTGGATGTTTGTTGACGTTTTTTTAGTTTCTTTTGTGATTTGAGCTGGCGCACTTCGGCTGTCGGAATAATTGCAAGTTTCTGGATTACTGAATGCGACTACTTGATTTTATTAGTAAACAAACATTAAGTTAGTTACTTTTCAGTTGTTTTAAATTCATAACCTGTTGTCATGCATTAACATTTTTTAAGTAGGTTGACAGCTAAGATGTTTTTAAATTGTAATTCATATTGTGTATTTGTACGTCATTGGTTGACAGTCCTAAGCCTGCTAAGTATGAAGGAAAATCAAATGGTTATTATTTTCTTTATAAAGTAATATATATTTTTTTGCATTTTGTGTCCGAACTCCGATTCCGACCCGAGTGCTTGGCCATCAGTACACTGTGTTCCGACCACTCAGGCCGAGTGTGTATGTTCTTTTTTTAAAAAAAACGTCATTTTTAGGGTTTCTTAGCTGAATGGCAAAAAACGAAACCCTTATAGTTTTGTCAAGTCTGTATGTCTGTCTGTCCGTCCGTATGTCGCAGACACTTTATTCTGTAACTATAAGCATCACCTTGTTAAGATCTTAACAAATACTTTCAACGCAAATTTGTTTGGACGGGATCGAACAAGAAGTTTTTGAGATATAGCACATTTTCAACAACCGCAAACTAAACTTCGTTATTCATACAAATACTATGAAAAACAAAGTTATATTTGGTGTCAACGAAATGTTGTGGTATTTTACTAAGTGAAAGTAAGTGGATTCCCAATTTAGTTAAAGTTTGCACGGAACCCTCAGTGCGCAAGTCCGATTTGCTCTTGGCTGGTTTTTTTGCATTTTTGTCCGAACCTTTTTTGAACTCTAGCGCGTTTTTGCATAAGTGAAAGTTTGATTTTTCTATAAAATCTAAAATATTTCATTTAAAAAAAACTTTTGTTGATAATTAAATTTAATTTATTTTAAGGAGACATTTATGTCTTCTTTTACCTACTTTTGGGATGCCCCCTGGACACACTAAATACCTACTATTTATTGTGTGACCGTGCATGGTGCCTATCCTGGCAGCATGGTCCCATACCTTAGCATAAACCTAGCAGAATCAAAAATAACGAAATCTCCATCCATCTTTTTCCTAATTACATAAGTACCTACTCGAATAAATTGTGAAATATTTGTAAGCTAAACTGAAAAATCTTTTTTAATCAATAAAAACACGTAAACACCAATTTCGTCTCAGCGTTTTTCGAGCGCCATCTGGTTGTTCGTTGGGAAAACTATGTTGGGAGTTTCTGACACACGTAAATAATTTAAAAGCAGTGAGTTGAGCGCCATCTATTAAGAAAGAAAACACGTACACTGCATCGCGAGCAACCGATGTGCTTTATTTCGGAAAGTCCAGTCTACGTAGCGTCATCTAGGGCCTTTCTCATAGCCCGTCCAATATTTTTGGATAGCCCGGAGGTATTAGCCCGATACGGCGGAACCGTTTCTTTGTATGAGATGAGGTATCTGTACTAGTAGTATTATATTATCTGGGCTTACACTTAGCCAAAATACCACAATATTTTGTTGACAGCCCAAAAAAACTTTGTAATTCATGGTGTTTGTATGAAGGTCAAAGTTATAATTGCGGTTAACTATTTCAAGGCATCCATCAAGTTTTTGAGCAACCGAATTTATAACATGTTATATATATTTTCTCCCCCTATAAATGAGCTATGTCACACGAAAGTATGGTTCGAATCGAGCCAGTAGTTCCTGAGATAAGCGTTGAAATAATCAAACATACAAATTCTTCATTATTGTGATATTAGTAAAGTAGATGACTACAATTACAAGGTTTGAGTCATATCCGGCAAACAATTTAATTTTCATAATAGATATATACGAGTATATTCTATCATTATAGATTCCATCATTAAAACAATTTATTTTTCGTGAGTATGACAACTGCTTTTTTTTATATATGGTTTTACGGCTCTGGGTTTTAGCCCTTTTAGCTATTCGTTTATTTTTTCCTTTCTTTTGGCAGTTTGTTTGGATTTCTTGATTCCTTGATTGTTTGTTGTTTCATTATTATTATTTTCTCGAAGACAAGGCAGTTTAGATTTTCTATCTCCTTTATAGTTCGTTCGTAAATTGATGTTTGCTTCTTCATCTTTGTATATCTTCTTAACTAGCGGTCCCCCGCGACTTCGTCCGCGCGTTTTGAGTTTGCTCCCTCCCCTCCCGTCGCAGCGTGATGTTTTATATCCTAAAGCCTTTCTGAATAAATAAGCTATCTAACACAAATATATTTTTTCAAATCGGTCCAGCAGTTCCTAAGATAAGCGCGTTCAAACCAACAAACTCTTCAGCTTTATATATAATATTTAGCGTAAGCGCATGTTGTACTTAAGCTGCGAACATTATTTTGGTGCGGAGTTATGTTAAAACTGTGATAGCTCCTAAGATATTTATTGAAATCAAATGATATAAAGGGCAACTTGGTTCTAAATGGAATGCTCGTGATGATGAATGTATTTATTTTGATAAGAATAAATACCTGTGTGTATAATACACCTCTAAAAATAATGCATTATTTTTTTACAAATTTATTAACAGAATAGTAAACATGAGAGACTCAAAAACACTTTAACAACCTAGACCTTAATCATAAATACACGTACTCTGCAACCTGCAGTACACGTACCTAATATGTTTTCCACAAAGCTCTAAAAACGGTAGCATAGCATCCCACCATAGCTCACATAGTTATGTGGTTTGGGTCCTTATCCATTGATCACAACTCTTTTGTACTTATTTCTTGCCAATGGCTATAAAATTGTCTAACTAGACAATGCTATGGTAAACATAAATTGCTTAATAATACTACTTAAAATATTGAATTAAATAGATTTTGTAAAAAGAAAACAATGAACTTTTTAAGAAAGCTAGATTTTTCTACATACATTTCTGCTTTCTGCTCATACCTATAGCTATTTAGCTTGTGGTTGGCTCTTTGATTATAACTAGCAAGCAAGCAAGCTGTAAGCTTGCCCAGGACGTACCGAAATGTGGTTGGGTCCATATAAAAACCAGTCCGTTTAAAAACTCCATTAAATGATTTAATTTTAACAGCTATAATAAAAATGAGAATGAGCATTGCTCAATACCTGGCAAATGTATGATTCTGAATGGTAGAAAAATTGCCGTATTTATTTTATATCCAACTAAGATTACATCAACTTCTCAGTAAATAATTGTGTAAAGCTTAGATTTTATTTACTGAAGCAATAACAACTACCTGGAAAGCGTTTTTTTTTTTAAATATGCCAATCTTATAAAATCACGAAATCAATATAGTACTACCGTCATATTAGATTTATTAGGGTGCGCTGTATTCCATTGTTTTAGAGGTTATTTCGTTTTTCGAAAAATATGCTGTGAAAGTGATATGCTTATTTATAAATGCGTTCATTTAACCGTCACAAAGTTCGGTACTTAATCTCGAGTCGAGAAAACTTAAAAAAGATCTGTGTCCTTTATCTTTGGAAAAGCCAGCCACCGCCCAGTAAAAATTGTGAGAACCTTTGGTCACCTGGAATTGACCTTTGTTTCTATGACCTTGTTTTTTTGTTACCATTTACTACCTACCACGAGCACCACCTAAGAATAATTCAAATAAAACGTTCTATTGTATTGAAGTATGCGGCAGATAGCACAAACCAAAACTTATCGACACATTGTTAGATATACCATAAGAGTAGGTAGCTATTAAATTGAAACAAGCTCATTTTATGAAGATAATGCCTTTTTTGCTTTTTATGGAAATGCATAAGCAAAGCATATCAATTGACACAATTTTATTTTCTCAAGTATTATTACAATATTTCATATAATTCGGTTATTTTTATTTGCCAATTACACACACACCTACGTTTGACGTGAAATAAATACAAGCCATATTCATTATTACAAAAATATCACTATCAATATTTTTTTAACAAAGGGCTAGGAAATTATTATTTATATATATATATATATATATATTTAAAAAAAAAACTGACATATCCTAAATCCAATGCAGCATTAGAATCAAATTGCACTATAATAATCTAATTCGAGTTATTGGAAATATGAACCATGTTTATTTTCCTACTATTTATTCTGTGATTTAAGAATAAACTACATCAAGTAAATATATTCTCTAATCATCAGTTTTTTGTAATCAATTACATCCACCCACACTCCCCAACAATCTTCCCCAGAAAGCCACTAAGTTATTAAGGAACAATTCCTTAAAAAAGTGGCTCTAATAAGCAATAAAATAGGTACTTATTATATGCATTTTATTGTTTGATGTTTATAGTATTCGATAAACTGTGTTTAATAAATTTTCAAAGGACATTTTGTCTTGATATTCACCAGTTACTTACATACGGTGGAACAATTGAAAATTAAAAATTAATAATAAAATAGGTCGGGTGGTATAGTTGAGAAAAAGTATTTTATTTTGAAAATGTTTTTTTTTTATATAGGACTTTTCCTTATTCTTACGCCAGAGGACGTCATGTGATTCGACCATTTATTAAAATTTGAATCAATTAATTATTTCGAACCAAATTATCTATGTTTTTATTAACCATATTTAAGGATGTTTGATGTTTAAATATGTATAAAACCAGTTTACCCTTGGGATCTCGATATGACATAGGTACTTTTAATACGATATCCATTTATTTTTGGATTTCGTGTCAAAATAGGTACCCTTATTCTGAATCATCATCAGACTTTTTCTGACACAGCTCATTATATTGAAACAAGTCTCATCTGTAGCCAAATATGTTACAAATATTTGTCAACCTAAAAATATAAATATAGTTAATTAAATAAAAAACTCATAGCAACCAACTCGAAACATAGGATTGATAAGGAATACAATAAACAATTGTTATCCTTAAAAGTAATCCAGACATTTACCCAGGCAATAAAATTATGATTAAATTTATCATATATATCATATATATAAATCTGAACATGTGCCGACTATCGAATACTCGGCGAACATTCCTGGTCGATTAATCGAATATTAGGCAAACGTATTTGGTCGGGGCCGGGTGGTACCAAAACTTATATCGGAGAAATCGTTTGCGGTCGTTTGCCCTTATAAAGCTCCCAGAAGCCGATTTTAAATTTTTTTTAGAAAAAAAACTAATATACTTAATGAATTATAAATAATACATAAAAAATCATTACCTACCTACCTATGCCTTAAACTTTCTGATAACGATAATATTTCAAAGCCATTGAATTATTGTATTCTTTTTCTAACACAGCAAATAATCATATATCATTGATAGACACCCGTGAATATAATCATGATCTTAAAAGAATTACATTCCTAAGAATGAATCTTTTAATCAATTGCTTTTATACAAATCATTAAACACATTTTATAACCAAATTAAGCATATAAATTTTCTCAGGTATTCGAAATTTTAATGTATATAATATTATTTATGTGTTTGGTATACGTTCGAATATTTTTCAAACAGTCGCATTAATACCTAAATATAAAGCAATAGAATATCATGTACATACGTATTTCAAAACTATAATTATAAAATATGCTAAATACTGCAAGAATAAGATAACGATTTGTCAGACGACTTTACCTTCACGCCCTTTAACTTACCAAAGATAAGGCGCTAACTAAAAAGTGTTTTCTGTATGTGGCTTTCCTCGTTATAAAATTATCATTTGTTTTACGTGCCAAATTCAGTGTGTAAAACTATATTATTCGCAAACCGTCTCAGCCAACAATACGTATTCTGTATTGTTTGCAATTTTTAAAACATGCCACAATTAAACAAAAATGCCTTATTTCAGTTTGAAATTACTAAAATAAATAAATTATCAATTTTTAGTTAATCATTAATAAAAAGTACTTAAGTAGAAAGTTATAACTTATCATAGTTATCATACAACTAATGTTTTTTAGTAATAGTGATACATGTATATGTCAAAGATAGTGACATGAACAATGAATTGTTATTTAATATGATCGTTTTAATGATCAATCACTACTAACATCAGAGATGTCAACTTAATATATTGTAACAACATTGATTTCACTCCAAACATCTACATGAAATTCAAGAAATAACGCCAAAAGCCATTTTTATTTATACTAA
This sequence comes from Pyrausta purpuralis, assembly GCA_963924145.1. Classification (NCBI taxonomy): domain Eukaryota; kingdom Metazoa; phylum Arthropoda; class Insecta; order Lepidoptera; family Crambidae; genus Pyrausta; species Pyrausta purpuralis. The sequence goes on along the minus strand of OZ001663.1, from coordinate 5,297,698 downwards.
TAAAACCAAAGAAATTAACATAAAGTGTGAGAAACATGAAGAAACTCTGTGGATTAAAGGAGCTTATTTATTAGATGGAGAAAATTGTGATCTGAGCATATCAGGAATAAAAAGATTTTCAACGAAGGAATCAAACGCTAAAATTATAATAGCAGATATGAAATTCAATAAAACAGAGAAAGTTCCAGATATTGAATTAACCTATGATGCTGAAAAAATAGAAATGAAACTTCATCAAATACAACAAATCGAAGATTTAGAAATAGAAGAGATGCACAACTACATACAATATGCTAGCATCATAAGCATTATTATTATTATGCTGACTTATATTGCAGTACAATTTTTCAGATCCAAGGTTCGTTCAGACATACCCCGGACTTCAAAATTGGCGAGGGAGAGTCAACCCACCCACAGCGTAGGACATCATAAAAATATAATTAGCTTGTTACCAAGGAATGATGTTGACAGTTACCTCAACAATGAGTCGTTCCCACACTCCGTGGTTCGGGTTGCGATCAACCCACGGACTTCTACGAAAGAATATCCAACAAACAATAGCAAGGCGTTGGCCACCAAGTAGTATAAAAGCTGGCTGCGTCCAGTAAACGAAGACATATCTACTCCACAACTTCACAATATCACACAAGTCGCGCGACTTGTGCTTAGTTTTTAAAATCAATTGTAATAAATATTTAACTTGTAATAAAAAGTATTTTTTTAACTGGAACCGAATCCAATTATCTTGTCTCGTGTGTGAATGAACAGTGAATGCCGTGATGGCTAGTAAAATAAAAAACAGTGCTCGTGATAGCTAGATTGTCTAGTGCTCGCTTCAGGGCCCTTATTTTTGAATCACTGGCGTCAAGATGGCGTGTGATATTCATTGTTTAATGTCCGATTTTCCTATGAAAATTAGTATAATCTCACGTGGAAGTGATTTGCAAAAATGATTAATGAATTTTGTGAGTACCAACGCCAATATTTTGCGTGATTTTTATTGATTTTTAATTTGTTTTTCAAACAAAACTCACACGCCATATTCAAGCGAGTGATTCAAAAATAGAGGCCCAGTTTGCATAATAATAAGGTTAGGAGGTATCGCCTCAATTGGCAATTGTAAAATAAGATGTTACCGTAAAAATAGTAACCTGTGTTACTTCAAATCTTTGACGTCATTGTTTTCAAATGTTAACTTATCGCTGCTAATAAAGAAGACGTATTTGTAAACCAATGCAGAAATCCTAGTTTTAATTTATTTTATTGTGGAATAAGACTTGTATCCACATATCTGTACAAAAACTGAGCGAGTGTGATAATTAAAAGTAAAAAATTATAAAAATGTACGTAATTTTCAAAGATGTGTTCGCGTTTTATGTGTTATGTTAATTTACGGCACCTAATAAACGAAATTTAAAACAAAACTGTGTTAAATTTACTCACGCAATTTTAAGTGCATGTCCATCTACTGAATCAAAAGGAATCAATAGGTACTCATTAGGTAGGTAGGTAGGTAACTACAACATCTGTCTAAGTTAAATTTAGTAAGATTGAAAATTTTAATAGGTATTCTTTTTAAAGTTTACTTTCACATAAGATTTGTCTTATTATTATTAAATAAACAGAGGTAACACAACACAATTAGGAAGTTTACTTTCACATAAGCTTTGTCTCCTTATAATTATTAAATAAACAGAAGGAACACAACACAATTAGGTAGTTTTAGTTTATCATACCTGCCCAGCTGTTCATGTTTTAAGCCTGCGATAAACACATAGGTACCTAAGTTGAGTTTCTGCCTTAGTTTATCATACATACCCAGCTGTTAGGGTTTTAGGCCTACGATTAATGAACACAGACCTACCTAAGTTGACTTTCTGTTTCAGAGAATCATACCTACCCAGCTGTTTTAGGCCTCAGATAAATAAATCATCACATACCTTCTTAAGATTTGTCTTTGTTTTCATACCCAGCTGTTTTGTTTGTTTAGCGTTTATCTAACTGATCTATCTGTTTGATTTATTAGGTACTGATACACGTTGATAATGTTTTTTTCATATTAGTGGTTCGTAATAATAGGTAATCGAATGCAGTAGGTAGTTACCTTTATTATTATTATTATGTAGGACCAAATAAATAGGCGCGCAGCGGCGCCCCCTACCGCCCGAGTACCGCGCATCGGCACGCCGCATGAATGAGATAGGCATCTTCTGTCACTCTCACGCCCACGCGTCTGTCTCGTTCTCGCTTAGCTAGTCCATCTTCCGTCACACTCAGGCCCATACGTCTGTCTAGTTTTTGCTCAATGTAGTACTCATGTAAGAGACGAAAGGCGATGTCGCGGAACAGGGTGCTCTTAAAAAATAATACTTTTTTTGTTAGGAAAAATAAAAACGTAAACGGGCCAGTTTTCAAAAAAAATAATTATTGGGTCCTCTTTCTATGTTATTGTTTGATGCTCTGTTAAAATATTATCACTTAAAACGAGGTAACCTTATATAGAGATAAGTGTAATAGGTCTGTAATTATCAATTTTAGCTTTATCATCCTTTTTAAATAGTGGCTTTACAATACAAAATTTAAGAACATCAGGAAAATATCCTTGCTGCATTGACAAATTTATTACGTAGGCGAGAGGTTTGCTTAGGTACTTGGCGCACGATTTTAAAATATGAGTTCTTATGCCATCATGACCTACTGCGTTACTATTTTTAAGAGCCATGATAATTGATGATATCTCAGAATCATTTGGGGGTATTAAAAATATTGAATTATTGTGAAATGGAACATTAATTGATTGATTTTCATTTAATTGATCGTCTTTCAAGTTCGTCATATCTATGAAATAATCATTAAACAGTTCACAAATTACATTAGGACTAAAGTCCGCAGTAGCTTCTCCACAATATGTGCAATTTGCGCTTGAAATTATCCTCAATATTGCCAGGTGAGCTGGTGTGTGACAATGGCCAAACCTCAATCTGTTGATGACATTTATAAACTTTCTGCTGTCAATGTGTTAATTATTGCGATGGTACCAAGGTTGGCGGGCGGGCTTCCTTGGATCTTAGCTTACCATTTCCCTTTTTTTTCGCTTGTTGCTATCCAATAATCACGCTACAACTTTTTCAGGTCTACATTTAAATCTGTTCGATAATCAGTATGGGGAACCTTCATAGACGCTAAATGATCAAAATTAAAGCTATTTCTTGCTGCTCTGTCAACTATTTCATTCCCACTGATGCCACGATGCAAAGGTACCAACCAGAAGATTGTGGTCGTGCCAGTAAGTCTTACTATTTCATAAATTTGATATCTTATTTGATTAATTAAATAATTATATTAAATTTATGTGAGTAGTTTTTTAAAGCTAAAAGCACACTTTTGGAGTCAGTTAAAATGAGAATATTAGGCGAAGTGTTAGAATCATTAATATGATTTATGGCTAGGAGAATATCATAAATTTCATCAGTAAAAATACTACAGTGGTAACAAACTTTATAACATTTAACTTATTGAAGTTGAGGATTATAAAATGCAGAAATTATACCATTGTCGGACTTGGAACCATCAGTATAGTATGTCTCATTATCTATAATAACTTATATAATGACCATGGCAGATCTATGTATATATTTACAAACATATGCTATATGTACATTGCGATTCTAAGTAACTGTGGAGTGTGTCCTGATATTTATTCAGAACTTAACACTTGTGCGGTTGGGAATGAACTAATCTCTAGTGATTCTGGGGGCAATATTATATTAATAACAGACTTGTTATCCGAGGAAATGAGTTTGATACATAAGTTAAAAGCAAGTTGAATGCGTCTAATGCAAGTGGAGGAATGCAAGACTCACACTGCATGGCATTAATGGGAGTAGAACACATGGCTCCTGTTATTATTATAAGTGCTTTGTTTTGAATAATATCAAGTTTTCTTAACAAAGTTACACTACATTTCATTAAAACTAAAGAGCTGTAGTCAAAATGACTACTACTAGACTTTTATATAGCATGGACAAAATCTTGGGATCAGAGCCCCAGTTTACACCTGGCTAGAGAGCGTAATATATTTAAGGCCTTGGTTGAACTTTTAATTAGTAGACTAATATTAGACTTTCAAATGTGAGTTTGCTATCAAGACAAACTCCTAGGATTCTTTTCTGAGCTATTCATAGGATAGGTTTTTATCATAGTAAACTTGAGAACTGTAATCAGTCAACTTTTTGGAAAACAACATTACACCACTCTTACGAGGGCTGATGTCAAGTTTTAATATATCATAGTAATAATGGTAAATCTCAGCTAATGCCCTTTTTAAATTATCTACAGCAATATTTTTTACATTATAAATTAAGAAATCGTCTGCAAATTGGAGGAACTTAACATTAACTTGATTTAAATAATTAGATATTTGGCTAGTAAACAAATAGTATAATAAAGGCGAGCGATTATATCATATTTTGGTCCAGAATATTATTAAACCTTATGAACATTGCTCTTTTATATAAAAAGTTGAAAAGCCATTTACAGGCATCACCAGGTACGCCGATAGTGCTGAAGATGCTGACTAAGACGGATGGGTCTATGTTATCGAATGCTCCCTGCACATCAAGAAAGACACAGGCTGTTGAAGAATGACTATGGAAAGAGTTCCTTATATCTGAAATTCGAGCTGTAAAACTTTCTGCAGCCCTTTTACTTTTTTGAATCCAAATTGTTCATTAGGTAAGATATTATTTGACTCTATATAAAAATTCAATCTTATTTTTAACATACATTCAAAAATCTTACCTGTTGTGACAGAGTGTGGGGTGCGTAAATCATAAACACGTAGTATACATCTTCAGGTTTTTCTCCAATAGGTTTATTTCAACAAAATAGCACAAAGATAGGGCACAAAGTGTGAGAAAGTACAAAATGAGAGCATATTCTGGCATCAAGCTCGCTTTTATACAAATCAAAACCCTAAACAATGGTAGAAAACAGTGGGGACGACATCCGTTTCCATATCTGAACATTTACTAAAATATTTATTTGTAGGGATAAACAATCTGCTAATTAAATATGTTAATTCTTTAATTATGAAGTTATTAATCGTACTGAATTTAGTTAACCTTTTAGATTACTATTTTAATAGTTACAATCTATACTTACTAATATTATAAAGATGAAGAGTTTGTTTGTTTGTTTGTTTGAACGCGCTAATCTCAAAAACTACTGGCCCGATTTGAAAAATTATTTTTACGTTGGATAGTCCATTTATCGAGGAAGGCTTTAGGCTATATAACATAAAGATACGACTCATAAGACCACAGCAGAAATGAAAAATGTTGCGAAAACGGGAGAAAGATATTCCTTTTGAGAGCTTCCGCTGCATACGCTGCGGAAACCGCTTAAGTTACACAAAAATCATGTATGACAGGATTATTCAGCATTAAGAGTTCTATAATAAAGTCCGCGACAGCATATGTCTATCTTTTATGGTTGACTTACTACAACCTTTTTTATGTTAATAAATTTGTAAAAAAATAATGCATCATTTTTAGAGGTGTATTATACACACAGGTATTTATTCTTATCAAAATAAATACATTCATCATCATCACGAGCATTTCATTTAGAACCAAGTTTCCCTTTATATCATTTGATTCCAATAGATATCTTAGGAGCTATCACAGTTTTAACATAACTCCGCACCAAAATAATGTTCGCAGCTTAAGTACAACGTGCGCTTGCGCTAATATATTATAAAGCTGAAGAGTTTGTTTGTTTGAACGCGCTTATCTCAGGAACTGCTGGACCGATTTGAAAAAATATTTCTGTGTTGGATAGCTTATTTATCGAGAAAGGCTTTAGGATATTAAACATGACGCTGCGACGGGAGGGGAGGGAGCAAACTCAAAACGCGCGGACGAAGTCGCGGGGGACCGCTAGTAATTAATACAAATCTAGCCTCAACCAACCAATCAGAGTCAACTTCCTTTTGGCGCCAAAAAGAACATTTGTTATACGGCAATCATAAAAATCTAATAAGTGTCCCAATAATCTTTAAATAATCAATTTACAATTAATTAAATGTAAATATAATAATTAAATAATCTAAAGATTAATCCAAGTTATTCTTATGTCATAGCCGAATTACATTCAACATGGTGGACACTTCCGGCATTTCCATCAAACGTTTGTCTAGATAGATATGATGTTTTGAACATATGACATAGAGCATGTTAGTGAATACAATGCGGGTAACATAAGTCGAACACAGTGAGTATGTGGTTTAGTGCTGAAGTATACTTTTACAGAACTAAGAAAATATGTGGGGCTGACTAGGATCGGGAATCGTCTTGTAACACTATACACGAAGCTAGGGAAATAGGTTTGTATGAATTACAGTCATTAGGAATTTTATTAGATTTTAAGATAGGGATAAAACGTTGAGTCTTCCATGATTCTGGAATAGCCTGTTGTTGCCAAAGTAGATTAAAAATATTTTTTAACGACTTCTTAGCTTTGAAATGAAGTCGGTGAATGAGCTCCTAGGAGATCTCATCTAATTCAGGACTAGAGTTTTTTCTTGATCTTAAGGCTGTATCAAATTCTTTCTTAGAGAAGGGTTGTAAAAGAAATGTCGCTTTGTGGGCCTCGTTCTGTGAGAAATATTGTTGCAAAAAAGGTTTTTTACGTTTTTTTTTCAGGTGGAGATGTTGGAGCATTTTTGTGGAAAAAAGAGGGAATCCTAAGTATCATCATTCTTTGGCAGTTTCTGAATAGGCAAGCGTTTAGACCTCTTCATAAAATTCCAATCCGTGCTTATATATATGTATACGTAGGAGTATATCTATTGAAAGATTCAGATAATGATGTCCAGCTAGATTTTTTTTGTCACTTAAAGGTTTTTTGATGCATCTATTATCTTGTACTCAATGTAGTTATCAATACTTGGGTTACGTCTACAGATATTTAAAGCTTGTTTGCTGTCCTTTACTTATTTATTACATTCATCATCCCACCAAGGAACAGGTTTTTTAAAAATGTGGGGAGTAGATTTGACTAGTTTTGGTACACATTTATCGCTCATACTAATTAAACTATTATAAAAATCATTATAAATCAATATGGGATCAGAATTGTCAAAACTTAAGCCATCAGAAATTTTCTCTGTTTTTAAGTTGAACCTAACTCAATTAGCTTTACTATAAATATACCTATGAACAGGATCACCTATTTCATATTTTTCTATAGAGGTTTGCACGTCAGTTATTGTGGGGTAGCGATAACTTCCTATTGGATCATCGTGAACCTTTCAATCACATAATAAAGCCACAGAGGGACTTACGCATATAATATCTATCTCACAAGTATTATGAGTGGATGTACCGACCGTGGTTAACGCTCCTGAATTTAAAGTACATAAAACACGTGCTTTTGAATGTTTTTAACACTCACAGTGTCATATTTTATATTCATAAATATGAAATAAGAAACCAAAAATTTGCGCACGGGCGGGACTTGAACCAGCAACCTTTTGGCAGACCGGGCCAAACGCCCAAGCAGTTATTCTTTACAGACTAAATTCAAATTGAAAATTGATGTCGCTTCGATATCTAATGCTTTTGAATGTTTTTAACACTCACAGTGTCATATTTTATTGCGTCACGCAATTGACGTTTTCATAAGAGACCACAAATTTCGCAGCGTCGGACTGACAGCACGGCAGCTCAATTGGTAAGAGCGTTTGGCCCGGTCTGCCAAAAGGTAGCTGGTTCAAGTCCCGCCCGTGCGCAAATTTTTGGTTTCTTATTTCATCTCTATGTACATAAATCACATTTATCTAAAGTCTTATAAACTTGATTTCCACAGCTGTTACTAGTTAAGCAACCAAACGCGATATGGTGTGCGATTACGTCACCAGAAAACAGTAGTGGTTTTGGTAATTTCTGAAATATTTGTTTCAGCTTATTGACTCTGAAGCGAGGTCTGCCGCCCCTGGGAGGAGTACAATAAACACACATAATACATAAATTACCAACACCAGACTGTGAATTAATGGCTACAGATTGCAAGTAGTGTTATTATGGAAGATCTAGCACAGAATATTCAAAAAAATATTTTATTAAGATGGCAATGCCAACGTGACCTTCTATTATCTGACCTATTTGACTTATTATATTGTCGTTAAGAACACGAAAATTGATGGGTACTTTAATCCACGTTTCATTTAAACAAATGCCATTTTAGTTTTCAGTTACAAAAATATACAGCAATGTTTTTTTAATAACAACACCTTCAACATTAAACTGCGCTAACCTTATAAAACTTTTACCTCTCTACAGACTTTTCTTTGAAGCTTTTTATAAGTATTTCTTGTATAACAGAGTTTGTGAGAGCTCTGTTTTCAATGCTGATGGCCAACGCGCCTACAAGCCCTTTACGTATGTAGTCATTATTTAAAATTTCATCTATTAACTTTTCATTATTATTTTTTTCTTTACTTTCAGTCGTATTTACATGGGGAGGGTTGGGAGGACGCTTGGTGCTTACCTTGGCGGTAAGGGTTTCGAGTTAGTTTTGGGTGAAGACAGTGATGGGAAATTTTGGAAATAATTTGTTTTTTAGGGTAGCAAGCTTTTGTGCATAAGTACGTTTATTTTTACTCCTATTACTTCATATTCTGACGAACGTTTTCTAAATAACTCTTTATTACTTATACTTGTGGGTACAAAGCGAATCACGCCGATGTTTCGACCGCTGCTGCAGGGATGTAAGCTTTGAGCTAGTGCTTCGTTAAAAATGTGTCGTTCTTTAGGAAGTTGTTGGCTTTTAAAAAAAATGCATTACCTTTTCCCAATCTAATTGGGAAAAGATAACAATATAGGTAACTTTTGGGTTGTTGTTTCCAATTTTCCCACTTAATTGAGTGCTCTTTAAGATCGATTTGAGCCATTGGGTCCTCTTCTCAGTCGTCACATCGAGAATCGAGTTAAATTATTAAAAAAATAACCGAGAACACTACCAAGTTTTGTACTAATGTAAATGCTCTTAGAAAATAATTGAGAATCGCTGATTGAGAACCCTTCTGATCGAACATCAGAAACAGATTTGGATCCAAAAGAATAGTTAGATGTAATTGAGCACAAGCTTAAATGTTAACAAAAAATTGGCATAAAACAGAACTGCAAGATCACACGACATAATTAGCGCTTTCTTCGTGGATAGGAACGGTTATTAATTAGAGGTGGTAAATTGTATGTAACGGATGAAATTGTTTTTTTCAAAACTTTGTAAACGACCAATAAAATCTTTGTCTACTTGTGACCTAGAAAGCTGTAAAGTGTTCGAAACATAGAAATATCAAAAATAATAAATATCCGTGAAAAATATCTGTAAATTGTGTTTAAATCTATGGATATAACCGTTAACTTCAGAAACAAGTATATTAAACTTTCCGTTTGTTAAAAAAAGTCATTATCTTAGTCATATGTTGATTGGAAATTTTACTCACCTGCTTAGAGGGTTTACCTTCTATTTGTTCCCATTGTTGTCATGTTGGGATCTGATGAATGGCATCCTAGTGTAAAGGCAGTAGTGTTTTTGTTATAGTATCTTAATGTCGACATGTCTTTACGTCTGATAGTCACCATTTAAAGGAGCTAAGCTGATGGTGGAACTCCTCAACGCTTAGGAGTTCAGTGCTTAATAATGCCAGCTTTTGGCTAGGTACTACGTAGCTTTGTGTGATAAATAGTAAAATAATCAAGATTAATGTTTATTAAATTGTTATTAAATATTGAGAACAGCTGGCATACATGTATCCGCTTGAACGGCCAGCCGCGCGTCTCAAATTATAGTCGAGTGACCCGAGCGTTTTCGTCATCGCCGATAACGCCGGGCGTGCCGCACATGTCGTAAACAATGACGATTTATGACTGTCGGTTTGAGAAGTTAGCTAACATTTGAAGTTTTTCATAATGCTGATGAACAGACCTTTTGAACTGTGTGTATTACATTAGAGTTTATTATTTGTTTCCTTTATAAAATAGGTTGCAAATATGAACATCGATAATTTTTACCTTGTTTCTCAAATAAATGACCTAATGTTTTAAGGTTTAATATTCATGTTTTGTACATGCTTAATGTAACAAATAAATATGACCGCTTCGTATTGTACAATATTTTTTACTTAAAACCTTCCCAAAACATCATAAAAATTGTTGGTTAGCTGGAACGTGCTCACAAACAATGCAATGTCATTTTTTATTTTTTTTATTTTTAAGTTGATTGAATGATTTCTAATGTTGTCATACTTTGAATTAACCGGTGATTCTTAAGGAACGACACGTATTTTTTGTCAGGTGAAATTGTTTCTATTTTGAAAGCAATAAGGCTTTATATTCAAACACTTCGTTTGGGTACTACTAGTACCCAAGGCCGTTCAACTACAATTTTTGTTTTGGGTACTACTAGTACCCAAGGCTGTTCAAGCGGGTATTATAACCGATTAGGACAAATGGTGGACTACAAAATCGTCGATCGCACTATCAAGAACGAATGCATTACGTGTGTTGGGTTCATGTACATAAATTTAGTAAAGTAAGAGATCGCTTTGAAAGATTTTATTTCAACTCCTTTGTTGGAGAAAGGATGTATTCTGCGGCAGCACAATGTACGGTTTTACCATTGGAATTGATTTCAAATATCCATTGCACTCGTCCGTACTCAGCTTCCATTTGCCACGCGTGGTATAACAGGTTGTAATCAAGATTATTCACAGTGACTGTAGCCTGAAATGTTTTAAATCTATATGCATAAAATAAATCTATAGAATTCGTAAAAGAAAGTCAAGCTAGTTACAATATCCATAAGTAGAGAACGCGTAGACCTATTTTCATGAGTTTTACTCTGTTGGATTTGCCACCACCCCAATCGACACTAAAGGAGGAAATGCAGCTCGCTGGGCCTTCTTTGTAAATAATGCCGAGTAAGAGGTAATTTTGAATGAACGAAATAGAAACAAATGAAGAAATTATTTATTTATTTATATTTGATCACATGAAATAGCTTAACGCAAAGATCGCCACGAACTCTGGGACTGCGTTCATCATCGCAACGCACCATTAACGCACTGTGTGGTAACGAGAGACAAATACGACAAGACACTGACTAGGACTTGGACAACATATTACGAAAATCATATCGGCTTTAAATAAATGTGTTTTTTCTACGCTGTCGATCTAGTGTAATTTTAAAGAAAAGCCGCAAATCGATAGTAGTTTGCCGTTTTGTACACGCATATTAAAAAATTCAAAGCAAATTTTTTGTACCTAACTAAATCCTTCTGGTCGCTGGTTTTCCTAATACGATGACTGATGTTTTGTTTGGACAATATACCACACTGTACAATATCCACAGTTTTATCCTGAAGAAAGAAATGACCTTCAGTATTCGTGTGCCAAACTGTACATCGATTTGCGTTTTATATTTTCGAACAGCTTCCTCTAAACGGGGTACGGTCGCCACGTTGTTGAATAAGTTTGCAGTGGTAAATGGCTGCAATCAATATTTGTAACATTCTCTAGGGACTGGTAACTATAACTTCTGCTTCTTAACCTTACCTGCGGCAAAGCGCACATACTTTCGTGAAATGAGACATTCAACAAGCGCGCCGCTAGACGAATTATGTATGTATGGCAGCTAAAATCCGGAATACGCTGCATGAATTTCCAGTTATTTTTTCTCCATATATAATTACGTGCTCTGATCTGAAAACTATTTCAGTAACGAGAAGGTTCTGGTAAAAGGAATCGGTGATTGCATCAAAGATGCAGGAATAAAATGAGCACACGGCTAGCATCATCGAGTTGAGCTTGCTTCCTTGTCTTAAAAAAAAAATGTTTTGAACGGTGGTTCTGAAATTTATTTATTTAGCATTTCTAGAGATTGCTTGCCAAAATGTAAGAATAGCCAAAATATCACAATATTTTGTTAACAGCAAATATAATTGCAATATCAAATATATTGTTTTTCATAGCATTTGTATGAATAACAAAGTTATGTTTGCGGTTATTGAAAATGTGCTCTATCATAAAAACTTCTAGTTCAATTTCGTACGACCAATTTTTGTTGAAAGGCTTTGCCAAGATCTACATGATGTATTTTTTTTCAAAATTTGCAAGCGTGTATCTCTCAAACGTTAAGACTTTTAGAGAATATGGTTTTAGGAACCTCGATGTCATTTTAAAAAACCTAACCTATGTATGTAGAGTTTTTTTTTATGACAATCGTAAAGCGGTTAACAGAATACATCTAACTACTAAGTTTCATTTGTGAAATATTAATAGTTTTAGAATAAAGTAACTGTGATATACGGACGGACAGATAGACTGACAGATGGACAGACAGATAGACAGACATACAGACAAACTTGACGAAACTAAAAAGGTTCCGTTTTTTGCCATTCGGCTACGGAACCCTAAAAACAATCAGAATTATAAGGGGGAATGTTCAGGATGAATATATCTCATATTTTTTATGTACTCACCTTAAAATAATTGATAGGCTTTAAAATAGTTGCATTAGCCCTAAGGCAGACATTGCCAGAGCAATTGTATAGTTTATGGCGTATATTTAAAAAAGTGCCATAATTTACGTGGCGATTCGTTACTTCTTTACCTTTACATAAGCGAAAGTCTGTTATAGTCACTTTGAACGGGCCCTGCAACAACATTATATTTCTTAGTCCCCTTATACAAGCGACTTTTACCAGCGATGCAGTCGCGCGTGCTGAAAACGCGCTTTAGCATCGCGACTTTAAACGAATATAATTTAGCAACGATGCAGTCGCCAATATCATCATCATTATTAGCCACAAGACGTCAACTGTTAAACATAGGCCTCCTCCACGGCTTTCCACAGCGACCGGTTGTAGCGGTCTGCATCCAGTGTGACCCTGCGATATTTATAAGGTCGTCCGTCCATCTTGTCGGTGGACGTCCAACGCTACGATTTTGGTCGAAAGGTCCAATCTGGAACTTTTCTGCATCAACGACCATCAGTTCTTCGCGCTTGATGCCCTTCCACTGCCACTTGAGCTTACTGATTCGTAGGAATATGTCCATTACATCAGTACGAGTAGCAGTCGCCAATACAGTACATAATTTGTCGATGTCCAGCTTCTGTAGGGCAACTGCATCGATGCCAAAAGTAAAAATTAGCAGTATTTGGTTTTACTCCGCATTTATTGAGATTTTTTGGTAGCTACATGAGAGATAGGTGACAAAATGTAGAATATGCCAATGATAGCTCGGAACCCTACCTGAGATTGTTTGGAGTGAGTCAGGGAAGCAACCTCGGACCTTTGTAGTTTATTTAAATGATAAATTTTGCTAAATTTAGTACAGCATTCCAAATGCCTCCTGTTTGCTGACGATTTAAAGCTTTATTTTCCCGTTAGTAATTTAGATGACTGCATGAAATTACAAGGCGACATTGATCGGGTGACAAAATATAATCAGGATAACCTTTTGGAATTTAATAACTCAAAATGTGTTTATCAGTTTCTCTCGTTCTTGAAATCCGCTGCAATACGCTTACAGCATTAACAGTATTCGCTTAGATCGTGTGGCTAAGGTAAAATACCTAGGAGGGACAGTTAACGTTGAGCTTACTTTTAAGGAACATGCTATTAAAATTTGTAAACAAGCTTATCGAAACATAGGGTTTGTCCTACGTAGAGAGAAACATCATTGCAACATTAAGGCAATTATAGCTCTTTATAATGCTTTAGTTAGAATTTAATTGGAATACAACTCAATAATCTGGTCTCTTCATGAAGCTAAATATAGTGTTATGATGGAGGGTGTGCAAAACAAATTTATCAGATATCTCTATTTAAAACTATACGGTGTCTACTCGTTCTTTCCTCAAATGTATCCAACCTTGTTAATTTTCGGCATGGTGGGATGGGAATTTGCTCTAATACTCTATATTTATAAAGTTTTGCGTGGTAAGCTGCATAATGCAGCTTTGTTTGAGCGGCTGGGGCTCTGTGTACCTAACCAGTACATTTGGAGGTGCCGATGGCGAAAACAAACCTGCTCAAACAGTCGCCCCTGACGCGCGCACTCCGCACTCATAATATTATAAGTATAGATCAGATCTGTTCATTTGTACCCTGAGTGAATTTAACAAAGTAGCACTAGCGGTTATTCCTTAAAATTGTGTTGATTTATATCGCGGACGTTGCAATGTAGCAACGAACACGTCGCAGCGTCTTAATTGCAACGTTGCGTATTGTAACAGATTCAATAAGTCACTTATGAGTGCTAGAAGATAAATCTCGTGTCGTCGTGACGTCGGTCGACATGTTTGAAAACATCGCTCGACATACACGTTTGTATGATACTCATCTCGCTCGATGTCCCCACTGCGTGGGGCCTAGAGATTCCATGGATTACCATACCTTTACGGGCGGACCAGCTAATGTGAATGCAAGATAAACACATATTGTCAAAAGCAATATCTTATTACACATCTTCATTATTATTTTGCCACTTCAACTGTAATGAGAAATATGTAAACTGAGCAAATCTGTGTCATCTTATTATCTGTGAAGCGTTGAGATTGGTTTCCATATTTACTTACACGGATATGTGTCTGCTTTTAATTTAAACGATACTACTCATTTGAATATCATGTTCTGCATTAGATGCAGATAAAAAGCGATATTATAAAGATTTTTAAACAATTCAGTTTTGTGTAATAAATAACAGTATCATCACTAATGTAGTATAAGGCTGCCTGTCCACTGAAGCGGAGAGAGGCTGCGGAGTGGAGAAACGGAAAATATTAACCAATAGGATTTCACGAAATCTACGGAGCTGAGATTTTGTGCAATCCTATTGGTCAATATTTTCCGTGTCTCCACTCTGGTGGACAGGCAGCCTTAATGTCCGTTGTTTTTTTTCGCAAATGATGGCTGACGGCAATCATTGAATTTTGTATGAAACAAAATAAATTACCGTGAGTTAGATGTCCGATATACAATATTTTTATTTATCATTCACTGATCAATTACTGTTTACTAAGTAATTGTAACACGAAATGATACTATCAAAATTAGGTTTTAATATGTTCTTAGTATCTTACTTGTATTTTTCATGAAAGTGTAACTTTTTTTTGTATTTCTATGTTCATATTACTGGCTTATATTAACACTAAGTAATTGTAGATTGTTACACAAAATGATACTATCAAAATTAGGTTTTTATATGTTCTTAGAAAGTTGTATTATTTATAAAAGAATAATATTTTTTTGTATTTCTATGTACATAAATTATTGGCTTATAATAACACTTTTTTTCCGAAAAAAAAAACAAAATGTATCATAACATTAATTGCAAAAGTCTTTCAGTATAGCATAATTTTATCTTACACACATTTGAAAAGGATGTCTACAGAGTCTACAGTATTTATTATGGATTCCAATTGTACGATAACAATAAGTTTACAAATAAATTTGAGAAATAAGTGCTTGTTCTATAGCCTGTTATATGATTTGTGGACGTTGGGTCTTTATAAAACTCGAGAAGCGCTTTTGCATTAAATTGGTGGATTACAAGTACACTTTGTGTTATTTTTTGCTTGAAGTAACCTGTTCACACAGTATATTTACTTTGTGTGTTTTAGAAGCTTGCTTATAAAATTTCTATACCTCGTGTTGGTAATTTTAAGTATAATATTGTCTGCATGTCATGCATTCTGTCGCGATTTCGGATTATACGTAGTAGGCCAGTTGTTATCTAAGGTTTGATAATTTTCTTTCTTCGCGACACCTTATGTGAATATAAGCATTTTTTAAATAATTATGGATATTTAAAAGGGTTCCCTCTATCTGGCAGAATCTTTTTGCTCCGAAAGTCACTTGGCATAACACACTTGGCATAATTTTCTTTAGTCGAATATTATTCAGGCAGAATTTTCTGTTAGCATAATTATTGTTTGGTCCAATATTTGTATGCCCGAATTTACAATGGCATACTTTTAAGATAGCAGAAATTTATAAGGCACTTTGCATACTTTCGCTAAGCATAATGTTCATTAAGTACGATGTTTATTTGGCATAATTTGACTAGAATAATTTCACTACGCATATTGCTATTTCTTTTAAATAGTATTTTACCCTAAAATTGAATTAAAAAAGTCATTAAGTTGTGGTATAAAAGTTAGTGACAAACGAATCGGTGCAAAACCGACTCCACGCAGTCTTGTTTGCCCCACCCCTAGAGTGTAATTCAAAATCGCGTAGGCGCGGAGGGGCGAGGCAGCCCGCGAGCTGAGGAGCAGGTGGTTTGAAAGCTCGCCGCCGCGGCTGAGGCTGGCCGGCAAAGCCGGCCAGCAAGCCGAAGCTGCGGTGGTGAGCGAAAACCATCTGCGACGATAAGCTCGCGTGGGACTGCCGGAGCCCCGCAGCGCCGGAGCCGTGACAGAAACCATGCATGTTGCATGCTTGCATTCTGCATGCAAGCTGTTGCTTGCTTGCTTGCTTGCTGCATGCTTGCTTGCTGCATGCTTTGCTTGCTTGCTTGCATGCTGAATGCTTGCTTGCATGCTGCATGTTTGATTTGCCATGCATGTAGCATGTTAGTATTGCTGAGATAGAACTACTTGGGATACACAGAGAAATTAAGGTTTATAGGAGTATATTAAATATGAAAAATATGCCAAAAGACGATTCGGACTGTGAACTTTCTGCGATAGGATGATTCTGCCTATTAATGACTATATATACGAATTGTATGCCACAAGACGATTCTATCTGTGAACTTTCTGCGTTAGGATGATTCTGCTTTAAGACTATTATGTATATTAATTTTCTGCCTAAAGATGATTCTAGCTTACACGATTATGCGTTTTGAATGTCTGATAAATGAGTGAATGCTAATTGATGTTCTGCGAAAGGAAGTTTATGCTATTTGATGATATGCCAAATAAAATTATGACAATAAAAAATCTGCGAAACAAGGTAGACCCTATTTAAAAATCAGTTCAAAGTTGACATCATTTGAGTTGAATATTGGTGTGAAATAGGCATTCAATAGAGCCGCGTGGATAGAATCGTAGTCTGTCCCAACATTTTCCCCATGGTGAAAAGGTTTGCCCTGGAAGGATGCTGTGTGATTCGTTTAAATTAAGATAATCACCTGCGTGTGAGTCTTTGGTGTTCGTTTAAACGTTTATGTCTCCTATAAGGGTTAGAGATTTGAAGAAAGATAAGTATGCGGGACGGATTGGAGTGGAGGCCGGAGTAATGCGGAGTAACGGCGTGGACTATATTGGTGCGCTGGTCTGGTACGAGGGGTATCTCCGGTGTGCGGTGTCTCCAATGTCCGTAGCACACGTAGATGGTGGGTGGATCGTTGTTACGTCGAGTGGAAGTACTATAAACGGGAGCGGAGTACGGTGGAAAGGCAGCGGAGTCGGTTCGGAACGGTTTCCAAACGTTAAGGTCGATCGGTCTCCTTGTTCGATGCAGAGGTCGTTGATATTCTATATTCACTATTCTATGACTGTACGGAATTATTCCGGAGTCGCCTTGAGCTCTTCTTCGCTTGTTGCTGCTCGCTGAGTACCTATCCAGAGAACTGAATCAGAGAACTGAACTATGAGAACTGAATCAGAGAACTGTATGCAAAAGCGGCGGAACGATCGGCTTTTATACCCGGTGCGACGTGTATCTACTATTTTCGAGAAAACTCGCGTGCCGCCGCGTCCTTCGGGATGCGATAGAAGTTTCGGTATAGTTCGCGGTTATATTTTGCCAGTCGAAATTGGTCTTTATCTTTTGAGACATACGGTTTATTTGCGGCGGTCGACTGACGGCGGAGTCTAGAACGCGGCGCGTGTTTACTGTAATTTATGTCGGGCGAAAGTGGACTTTATTATTTCGGGCGCGAGGCTAGTATTTGGCTGCGGTGATTGCGGATTCTCAAAAGTTGTCTATTGTGTTTCGGCGCCCGCGCTCCCTATAGCTATCGTATAAGTGTAGCTAACTGATTATTTATTATTTTTGGGTGCCTCGTCCGCGGTTTTTAAAGTCGTCCTGTACAATAAGGTCTTAAACATATTATCTGTTCAACCCGCAGAGAAAGTTATCAATATGAGGAAATGATGGTGATCGATATGCAGTCACAATAGAAAATTCAGAGGCAACCTCACACCAGCTTGCTTCTTGTATAAAGTTGAGTTCGTAAATTTTACAGTCGAGTCTTTAACATAGATGACAACCCTACTATTTTGGTTGATATTATTGTCGGTTTAAAAGCTATTGTAGCTCTCTAATATAGGCAGGTATGGTGCTTTAGACAACCAGTAATGTGAGAAAATAATAATGTTCATTGTTATCTCGATGTGTTCGATTACGGCTCTACAGTAATCGATGTACGAGCTAGCATCGTACATTGCGACAACCACGGCGTCAGCGACCTACATCGCAGCAGCTGACCGATGGACCCAGCAAGCACCGTCGGCACTCACACCGGCGGCACACAAGCATAAACCTTCATATGTTTACATACAATTAAACCATTATAAATACATGTATCGTAACAACAATAAACTAGATATCAACCGTCCGTGTTGGTTCTCATTTCCCTCCGCTGCGGCCAAGACACCTTTAGCCGTCACTATGATCAGTCTGGTGAGCCTGCCAGACTGGCAGCGGGTCCACGCCACCTACCTACCGTCCTAACGCTGCTACCCTGGGCAACCTGGGAGCAGCTATCCTATCACAACATCCTTATTATATCTAAGTATCTATTGTTAGGCTGGGCTAGGGCTCTAGGGACTTAGTATCTTAGGCAAAGGGATATCTACGCCACTAGGGAGTTAGTTTCCATCTTAACCTTTTATATACTGTACAGACGGGATTTCTTTCCGCCTGTACATCTTCGAGCCGGATAGATCATCAGTGACCATGGAACAGCAACGTACATTCATAAACTAACTGACTGCAGTTATGTCAAATGACGTTGACTGGTAGAAACTAGCTAAGCAGTAAGTCTGCCGTTCAATTGAAAACTATACCGGCAGTACTTAATTACAATTAACTTATTTAAAATATTTCAATTATCAAAGTAATATCACCTACACTTGTTCAGTGCAAGTGAAATGTGAGAACTCAGGCATTCTTGCATTAGCGCCTAACGCGATTCAGCAAATTCAGTAGGTATTTACATTCTATCGAGGGACATTTATTAATATTTTAGCTGACCTACATTTTAAACGTCGAACGTGACTAACATTGGTAAGGTAGGTTAGGGAAATTAAAACAAGACTATCAGCTGGGAGTGGTGATTTACAACCACCGCTTTCCGACATAGCATGACATCGACTAACGGGAGTGATGACTTACAACCACCACTTTCCGTTATATTATTGACTTGACCAAACATTAACTTGAGGCTAATCAGTAGCTCAAGCTTTAGCAAACAAACAAACATAACTTAAGGCTCATCAGTAGCTCAAGTTTTAGCAAGCAAACAAACACAACTTGAGGCTCATCAGTAGCTCAAGTTTTAGCATTATTATGGCTTGAAGCTCAGCAAAGAGCTCAGGTCTTACTTGGGACTCAGCAAGGAGACCAAGTTTAAGCATAACATTTTCTTGGGACTCAAATCAAGGAGACCAAGTTTGGCAATTACCTATCAAAACAAGCTCATTACAGGGTCAGGTGCCTTACAACCACCTGCATCCCGCCTTAGTTTATAACAAACATTAGAATTATAGGGAACAACGGTGACTTACGACTACCTACCTACATCTTTACTTATTAACATTAATTTATCATTGACTTTAACATTAACTTGACTCGACAGGGAATTAAATAGGTATAAACAAATATTACATGTAACTACATATTATCAATCTTTTCCTATTCCCTTGTCTTGTCCTATTCAAAATCCTGAGGATCAACCGACGGAGAACTTCTCAGAAAGCAGCAAACACGAACAAGCTTAAAATCATCAAATCAACATCAAAGAAGAAAGAAGATCGACAACTGACAGTAGCGGTTCGGTTACTGGCCTCCCAGAAGCGGGTCTCACCAGTAACTGAAACACCACCGCATGCTGTTCAGTACAAAGAAGAACATCAACATCATCAAGAAGAGGAGGAGCGTACGAGCAGAACATCATCAACAACAACCAACTTCGAAGAGGATCCAATAACAACTTATCTTTGCACGCCAGGAGACTGCAATCTTCATTTTATCGATGGAAGCCAGGAGGCTTACCATCATCATCAACACTGTGCAGGCCAGGAGTCTTGCCGGCAAAAATAAACACTGAGGGTACAGGCTAGGAGGCGTGTACTCTCTTCTCGCCCTCGTACAAGTCAGGAGGCTTGTACACCATCATCGTCTCCACGGAGGGAGGCTACTTATCCTTGCACGCCAGGAGGCTGCAATCTTCAATTCATCGATGGAAGCCAGGAGGCTTGCCATCATCATCATCAACACGGTGCAGGCCAGGAGGCTTGCAGCCACAAGCAACACATTTGGAGTACAGGCAAGGAGGCGTGTACTCTCTTCTCGCCCTCGTACAAGTCAGGAGGCTTGTACACCAACATCGTCTCCCCGGAGGGATATAACCAGCTCGTCCAGGCATCAGGTCTTTGGACGGGTCAGAATCGTCGCGTCGACATCAGAATTACCTTATCATCAACTCACTTCATGGATCATTATCAAGCCAATAACAAACAACATTTCCATCGAGTCAGCAGACACCGCCAACAACAACCACAGATGGCGCTAGCAGTACATCGCATCTTCGAGACACATCACTAGAAACTAGGAGACGGGGCCGCATCTTCTTCCTCTCTTCTTTTGAAGATGCCAATATGTACGAGCTAGCATCGTACATTGCGACAACCACGGCGTCAGCGACCTACATCGCAGCAGCTGACCGATGGACCCAGCAAGCACCGTCGGCACTCACACCGGCGGCACACAAGCATAAACCTTCATATGTTTACATACAATTAAACCATTATAAATACATGTATCGTAACAACAATAAACTAGATATCAACCGTCCGTGTTGGTTCTCATTTCCCTCCGCTGCGGCCAAGACACCTTTAGCCGTCACTATGATCAGTCTGGTGAGCCTGCCAGACTGGCAGCGGGTCCACGCCACCTACCTACCGTCCTAACGCTGCTACCCTGGGCAACCTGGGAGCAGCTATCCTATCACAACATCCTTATTATATCTAAGTATCTATTGTTAGGCTGGGCTAGGACTCTAGGGACTTAGTATCTTAGGCAAAGGGATATCTACGCCACTAGGGAGTTAGTTTCCATCTTAACCTTTTATATACTGTACAGACGGGATTTCTTTCCGCCTGTACAATCGATTTTGCAATTTATGCTGCATAGTGCATATATTAATATGAAATACTTTTACAGTTTTGGTGTCACTCATAACATAATTGAAGCACTAGTCCAGTCGACAGACAAAATATGCCTGAGATACAATGATTTCCTCAAGTTTCGCAGATAATTGACTAACTGTATCTATGGTCATTATTTAATAATAGCATTAGATTGTGTTAAAACACGATAAAACCAAAAATCGGCCAAGTGTGAGTGCCAACTAACTGAATTAGGGAATCCACTTACTTCCATTACCTACCAAATACCACAATATTTTGTTGACAGCAAATATAACTTTGTTTTTCATAGTGTTTGTATGAACTACAAAGTTGCGGTTGTTGAAAATGTGTGAAAACTTTATTGCACTATTAATGGTACAATTGGCGGACTTAATGCCTTATGGCATTCTCTACCAGTCAACCGCTTGGGAAATGCAGAGGCGGCAGCATCAGTGGCGGAATATTTAAAAGTACTGAGAGGGACGAAAATATTATTTATAAATATATAAGCATTGTATTAATAAACTTACAAAGAATACATATATTTAATAAATAAATAAATAAAAAACTACAGATAGGGAAGTGAAGATATTGATAATATCTATTAAAATATTACCGACAGCAGTGAACAAAATTGTGGTTAATTCTGAAGTGAGCCAAGGTTAGATAGTGGGTGCGGAGAGACTTTTTAAAAGAAAGTTTGTTTGAGGACATTTTGATTTCCATGGGAAGAGAATTCCAAAGGCGAATCGCAGAGATGGTGAAAGAGTCCGACATTAGGCCGGACTTGTAAAGAGGAGTGTGAAGAGTAAAAAAATGGGAAGAGCGCAGGTTGCGAGAAGTTGTAGAAGTCAGATAGTTGAACCGCTGTGTCATATAGGTCGGAGAGTGAGGGTTACGAAGTATGTTGAAGAGTGTACACAGGATTCTTGTTTCTCTGCGATGACGGATGGAAAGCCATTTAAGCTTGGAACAGTGTGGTCGTATTTACGGAGACCGAAGATGAAACGAATACCATAGTTGAGGAGTCGATCAAGTTTATTAAGAAAGGTTTCACTGATATTCGTACAACACACGTCGGCGTAGTGGAGAAGAGGCAGGACGAGAGATTGGACAAGAAGAGTTTTCGTGTGAAGAGGGAGAAAGTTTTTGAATTTATAGAGTGCCCGTAAAGTGGCAGTTACCTTCCTGCTGACATCGGCAATTTGTTTAGACCAGCTGAGGGTGCTGTCTATATACAGCCCCAGGTTCTTAACACTCTCACTGTATGGTATCACGGCATTATTAAATATAATTGGAGCAGTGGAGACTACGATGATCTTGGCCAGTTGTCGAGAACTGCCAACAATGATAGCCTGACATTTGGACGGGTTTACTGATATACCGAATTTTTTGGACCAATCGGCGACACAGGCGAGGTCACGATTCAGATTTGATCACTTTGGAAGCTAGCTATGAAACGTTAGACTTTAAAATAAAATGATTTAGGGATCCTCGAAGTCATTTTAAAATACCTATCCATAGACACCCCAAACGCATAGGATCGACTTTTTTTTTGTTTTTTATTTTATTTTTGGAGCCCCGACACAGGTTTATGGAGTTATGTAAGCTAAAAAATTAAAGAAGCTTTCTAGAATGTGCATTTGTATGTGGGGCGTTTTGTTAAGTGGGATTTGGGCATTTGCGACAAACAAGCTTTTATTTTGAAATTACAAAATATCTTTAAACACGAGCTACGTTTTTTCCTTTTTTTCTTTCCAGTAAACTCAACTTTTCCAATCTTTCTACCTCTTTCACTCTTGTAAACAGTTCTAATCATCCTTTCTATCACACTCATTCATACTCCGTTCTTACTTCGTTATACTTCCGTTTTATCTAGAACTCAGATCCTACGTGTATGTTCATGTAATAATTGTGAAGTTTTTAGTTTTTGTTGTGTAGTGGGTTAAGGTGAGTGAAAATAATAAAAGAAAATAATAAACTCGGCAGTAGGTACGATTTAATAGTATGGAGCTTACAACTATTACAGAAACATGTGTATTTTTCAACATTTATTAATTTATTTTAATTGGTACACATAACATATTACAATCTTTATATCATTAAAACATAATTGTTACAGCATAAATGTTCCAGATTGTAACAATTAAACATGTTTACACAATGAAGCAAAAACTACTACCTACTCAATTTAAATAACGACAAACAAGCTACTAAAACAAACAAAAATAAAAATATAAAGGCTCCAACGATGCACCACTAAAGATGTAGATCATCTAGAGTGATGCATCAATGATGCAATCTAGAATATATTTCTTAAATTTACACAAGTTAAACCCATAAAGATCTATTCCTTTGTTTTAAAAAAAACAGATCAATAAAATTTCAACACATCCTAGAGACAGATAGAGACCAACCAACAGATCCTATCCAATTGGATTATAAAAAGAGGTGTTATTATTATAAACTTGAAGTGAAAATGGTCTTGGGTTGCGGCACCTATATGTGATATTAAAATTTATATGAGATAACGAACAAGAGCAATCAATTAAACAATGAACAATCTTGTAGAGGTATACGAGATCGAGATATTTTTGACGTATTTCTAAAGAACGCATCTTGAATTTCATCATTCTGTCTTCATAAAATATCAGGGTTCTGCAGTATCCGTGTCACTAACATAGGATTTTAAGAAACTTCACCTGCACTCCTTCCAAATGCTCAATATGAACTCATATGTAATAAAGATCATGTAATAAAGAGCCCATATTACTGTATTGTATTCAAGAAAGCTTCTTACTACGGTGTTGTATAAATAAATATGACTTCTAGGGTCTTTAAAATCTCGAGATCACCGCAAAGTGAAGCTAAGAGTATTTTTACACTTACTAAGAATGTGGTCAAAATGAGCGCGATAGGTTAGCATCTCGTCAAAAAGCACGCCGAGATTCCTGACAATACTTCTTCGTTCCAGAGTTTGATCATTCATTGAATAATCAAACAAAACCTTATGCTTTTTATTCGTGAAAGATACAACAAAACATTTGTCCACATTCAAATGCATCCTATTTTCTAAGCACCATTTTTTGAGAATTTTGAGATTCCTTTGCAGTATCACGGAATCACGTTCACTTTCAATAGTCAAAAACATTTTGAGGTCATCCGCATACAACAAACTTGGACATAATAATCGTTCAGCAAGGTTATTTATAAAGACGATAAAAACAAGGGGTCCCAGATCTGAACCCTGGGGTACACCAGAGGTGACAACAGCGGTGCGGATCAATGTCCCTTAACTGCAACGAGTTGACTTCACCGACACAGAAATGATTTGACCCAACGTCGCAAACTGCCATGTATTCCATACGCTTCAAGTTTCTGACACAACAATTTATGGTTTACTTTGTCAAAAGCTTTTGAAAAATATCTGTGTAAACACTATTTACTTGACCTCCCAACTGGAGTATAAAAAGCAAACAATAAGGTGTAAGTAGTTTTAAACACCATAGCAATCTATAAATCAGTTGTACGACATTCAGAAATAAAATAGTCATTGCGAATTGATTGCATTTAAGACTGCCTCAGAGTCAGTTCTAAATAAATGGCTAAGAGTCATCGCTTTTCCGAATAAAGATGTTGTTATTTACGTTCCAACAGTACTTGTAATTGTTTGTTTTTTGCAAATTCACGACACTGGAAAAACAGTTTACGTCCACTTTGTGACACTCAGAAACGTATATCGGGCATTTCTTAACACTTATTCTAATCACTGAGGATCTTTTCATCCTTCTGGCGCAAATTGTTTTACTTACGAACAGCAGCTAGGAAGTTGTTTCTCTGAGTAACTGTTATGAACTCTGTCACAATAACACTGGTTTTCCCTGGTTGTGCTGGAAGACGGTAGGTATCACGGATATCTGATGGGTAAATATAAAAGCTAACAACTTTTCCAGTGTTTGTGATGTGTGTTAATAGATCATTTGCGGTTTCTCTTTCGGCGCAGGGGACGTTTCGTAATTCGACCGAGGATGGGCGCGATGTCAAGTCGTTTATCTTCGCCTTCAGCTAGTTAATTTGATTGAGTAAACCTTGCCGCTAGTTTTTTAATTTATCAATTCTCGAATACAATAATTTATCTTGATTTATGTAAATACAATACACTTTTGTACAATACCGGTTGTGTTCTTCCAATTAATAAAAAAAAATCAACATTGAAGGAATAAACTACTTTCGAGGAGGGTAGACCGATATGCTTGCCATTAACAACCCACCCGCAAGTTCTCATCAGTGACTTTGTGTTCATGAGCCCATGCTGTGCCAAAATATCGAAAACTCATAAATAATAAGGTACATAGTAGCAATCCCGTATCTAACTACTCTAATGTTAGTGACCATGAAAGTTTAAAACAGTATTATAAAATCGAAAATTCCTCATTTCCACAGCAAGTGTTGTCTACACTTGTATTGGAGGTAAGGGAATATAAAAAAGCATTAAAGTAAGTAAATACATAAGTAGATTTATGTCAATATAATCAACATTATTTTTCTTAAAGATGTTTACGAGACTTAAATTGAACAACTTTTCTATTTCGTTTATTCCTTTTTCGAAAGGATATATTCCCCTATCATACATAACACTGTTTTGCCTTTAAGGAGAACCTCATAAATCCATTTAGTTCGTCCATACTCTGCTTCCATTTGCCACGCGTGGTATACCAGGTCATAGTCAAGGTTGTTTACCACATGTGAACTCTGGAAAGTTGAAAAGAAATATTTATATACTGGTTGTCCTAAACAGAGCGTGCCAAACTGAAATTGGAGATAGGTTAAATGTAGTATTTATATACCTGGGTTTTTCTGTTCAGAAATTCTTGGGGTAGCCCGGAGTTTAAAAGTTGGCGGTGTTTCACCCCCATGCCTCGGAAAGCACGTAAAGTCGTCGCTCCTGCGCCTGATCTCTCTCCGGTCGTGTCAGATTGCTGTCCCATCGGGTTATGAGATTAAAAGGAATAAAGAGTGCACCTGTGTTTGCGCACACACTTGTGCACTTTACTACGTCCCGCGCAGACGGTTAGTCGTTATAACTGGCCACCGTAGTCAAAATCGGCTAGGGGGACTACATAACAATAAGAGGTAATGGTGGATAAGATTTAAGAATCAGATATCGATATTATTTCTCTTTCGAACTTAGTAACAGCGTGTTCAACATCATGAAGGAAAATCATCACGGACACACTCTTCGCCGCCGCACTGCAGCTAAAAACTATTCATTAAGAAAAAGAACAGTCTTACTTTTGGTAAAACACAAGACTTGTAGTTGACTTGCATATTCAACAATCGCAAAGTTAGCTTGACAAAATATGAGTGGCAGCTCAGTTCAGGAATATGATCAATTAATTTCCATGTGTTTGTTCTCCAGATTAATGTACGAGTTCTGATCTGAAATAATAAACCAAACGCAACAAAGACGATATATTTTGAAAAGTTTTCCATGGACTGTCTTTTCATAAAATGATAATGATAAACTCATCCCAGTGTCATTTCAAGCTTTTTTAAAATACTAAATAACAGGGTAGGGTAGGAATAATTCAACGTTTACCATGCATTCAAAACAGAACATTTGCAACAATAATAATTGGTAATAACCTACCTTGATATTATAAAGCGGCTTTGTAATGGTTACGTTCGCCCTAATGCACGTTTTTTTCGAGCAATTGTAGAGCTGAGGCCGTGCTAGTATTAAAGTGCCGTAATCCTTGTGAGGGTTTGTCAGCTCTTATACTTCCTTCTCGTTACATACGCAAAAGTCGACAGAATTCGCTACGTACGGACCCTGAAACAAAGGATGTAAGTTCGTATCTTCTTCTTTTCATGTCTTTCTAAAGTCGTACTTAATAGTTACATCTTAGGTGATTATTTTTGATTGTTTAGGTAAATGTCTTCTCTACACACACAAACATCTGGTATTTGTTTTGAAAGTTTTTTTTTTATCTTATTTTTTTGCATATGTTATATAGAAAACGGACGTAAAACATTCCTTAGTAATACGCGAACCTGAAATACCAGGTAGAAATACTGCTGAAAGAAATATAATGATAAATTTTATTATCATTTTATCCCCGAACAATCAGTGGTATTATTATTTAAATGCACTTTTGTGCCGCAATTTCGGTCACGACACAACTCAATTTTATTATACTACTTGGCTATATAAAAAACACAAATAATCAGGTATATTTGCTTCCATAAATTATTATAATTCTTTTTCATACAAAATTAAGTGATTGTAATCAGCAAACATTTTCTGCAACATTCAGAATATGACATATCATCAATAATGCATTAGTGATTTAATAATTAAGCAACCTAAATAAATAGGCTTATGTATGAAAGTCTAATGTTTTTCTTCATTACTTGTTTAGACAGCCAGTTGTTTTTTGGGACAACGGAATTTAATAGAATATGGATAAATCAGTAATACTAACACTCATAACAATGTTCCTATGTAACATATCATGTTCGCGTATTATCAAGGTATGTGACAACATCCCTAAAGTTCGTTTTTATTAGCTTGTCTAATACTGTAAATAATCTTTTCATAACTTTTAAAATAATATCAGAAAAAAAAATTTTTTTTGATAATTTAAATAAGAAGATCTCGGTGTACAACGTTTAATTAGCTATGTAGGCTTAGCGTTTTATGTTTATCGTGTTTTAAAGGAACCATTTTACAAAAGACCGGCCAAGTGCGAGTCGGACTCGCGCACTGAGGGTTCCGTGCCAACAGTAACTGAATTAGAAAATCCACTTACTTTCACTTAGTAAAATATCACAATATTTTGTTGACAGCAAATATGACTAAGCAAGTGTAAAAATATATATATAATGTAGATCTTAACAAATAATTTAAACGAAAATTGGTTTGGACTACATCGAACAACCGCAAATATAACTTTGTTTTTCATAATATGAAGAACATAACTTTGTTCTTCGTTATCTTAACCCACTTAAGACGGAAAATATCTGCCTAAGAAACAAAAGGTCCTATGTACAATATCAGTACAAAACTTGTTTGTTTAAAATAGTCATTGAAATAGTTATATAATTATATTTTCCAAGGGTACATTTCATTAAAAATAGGATAAAATGTGTTTCAGGTACACAAAAGAGTATATTTTATTCTAATTTGCATTTAAAATAAATGAAAACTGATAAAAAGTAAGCTATACTTGATATAACTATACGTCCTTTCTAATAACTAAGGTGTCCTTTTAAAAGGCCAATAGTATAATCTGGGTTAAGAATCGTAATATTGCAAGTAGGTGTATCCTGTTAACCGCTTTACGATTCTTATACAAAAAATAAAAAATAATGACATTTAAGGGGGGAGGGGGGGGGGGAGTAAAAATCATATGGGTTGTTTGTCTGAGTTTATTTTATTTTACTATGATGAACTGAAATTATTTATTCCAATTACTAATTAGAGTTATTTAAATATTACTAAATACCTACATTTATCCGACTTCAAAATGAGGTATGTATATTTCCGCGATTATCTAGCATTTGGATGAACCGATTTGGATGCCGTTTTAACAAAGTATTCTTACTTCAAAAAATCTCACTAAATAAACTTAAATAAAACTTTTAGGCTTATAATTTTCATACTGTCGAACGTTTTTGTTAATTAATTGAATTGCTCAAACATGGTGTTATAGAAATAATCAATTGCATGGAAATAATACGCATTTTTTTAAATGAAGGATTAATAATTCGTGTTTAACCTTTTGAAATTGCTTAATGCTATCAATCAGTCAGCACCCATACAAACGTTTGATTAAATTTATATTAAATTTCTATATACAATTTCGTAATTGTGTGTGACCATGCCTATTTTTTTTTGTTTGGATGTGAATTTTGAATTTTGAAAACGTAAGATATTATATTCACGGACATTTAAACTTAAAGTATTCATGACTAATTATCTTTAAATTATAATAAAATCACTTCTAAATTTCTTATGTTCCACGTAATAAGACCGATATTAAATATTTGCAAAGTTAAATCGAATTGACTTTTCTTTATTTTTCATTAATGGCAATTGATTGTTTATTGTATCAGATCAATTGACTAAATTCCTCTACTTTTTCTCAGCATAAAGTTTGTCTATGGTAATCAAACCGCCATGTTTGTTTACATTTATAGACTTTGCCTGGTGAATAGGGTATAGTTTGAGTTCCTTTGCATGCATGAGTTATGGTAGTATATCAAACCAATCTAAAAGGAAATGTGCAAATGGGTAGGGGGTGACGGTTTTCGTGACTCTAGCGCGGGGGGCTGCTATTTAGAAATAAAGCGTAAAAAAATATGAAAAAAATATAAACTTGTTTAGAATCGCTAAGTCTGGAAATGGTTTTTAAATTTTCATACTTTTATTAAAATGTAATGTTATCAATTGCAGGGTCCGTACGAAACGACTTTGGTGGATTTTCGCTCCTGTACCGCGAAAGAGGTGAAAGAGCTAACAAATCCTGCCCGCGATTACGGCTCTTATGTGGTAGTAAACGGCCATTTGTACAACTGCTCGGGGAAAACCTGCTTTGGGTGCAATGTGACCGTTTTAAAGCCAGTTCGCCATATCAAGGTGAGTAGGGTCGCTTAGCTGGTATCCGGCTATGAGTCGGTTTACGGCTGTTTGAAAGACAAGCGCTAGAGAAAGTGAGAAAACAGTCTTATTTTTTTAATAAACCTAAGTATCGAATATCAACGAAATATACACCTATTATCTATTGACTACATTAATTATGAAATAAAGATGAAATAAGAAACCAAAAAATATGCGCACGGGCGGACATCGAACCAGCAACTTCTTGTCTAATAGAGCTAAACGCTCTATGTATTGTGCTACCGTGCTGTCGGACGACCTAGCGAAGTTAGTGGTCTCTTATGGATACGTCATTACGCGTGACGTTTAGCGCCATCTACCCGTCTGTTTATGCATCAGTGGGTCAAGTATATAAATATTACAGATGCACGGAAGCCCAATTGGTAGAGCGTTTGGCCCGTTTAGCCAAGAAGCTGCTAGCAAGGCTTGAAACCGGTATCAAGATTTATAACGGTTATTAATATTTATAACGGTTATTAGTATTAATATTATAACGGTTAAACCGGTTTTATCGTAAAATTCCGTTCCGGAGCGGAACCAAATAAGAGCGATACTGTGAACCTCAATAAACCGGTTAATTCGTAGCCGCTCGCGACGATCGCAACGCGACTTGTTTTTAAACCGAATATTCTTCAAAAGATGTTAAACTTTTTATCAGATACAGAAACAAACATCAGATGCGCTCACCGCTTGCAAATCTTAACGAAGTTCAGAGTGGTTGTCCTGCCTGAACGAAAAGTTGAACCGGTTAATGCAAAATACCCGTATTTTTCCAAACCAGTTTAAAAACCGGTTTAAAGGAACATAACCTTTTTCAAAATGTTCTACCAGTATTTTTGCCAAACCGGTTCAAAAACAATACCGGTTTCCAAACCCTGGCTGCTAGTTCGAGTCCCACCCGTGCGCAAATTTTTGGTTTCTTATTATATAGTTAGTAATATAAAATATGACACGATGAGTGTTAAAAATATTCTAAATAAATTATGGGATTTGAACCACGCACACTTAGATTGAGTATCTGGCGTCTAAATATGGACGACCATTCAGCGGTCATATGACCGAGCCTACGAGTAAGATGCGCGCCCATTTATCATTTATCGCGGCAATCGATCAATTTCAAACATCATTTTTATATCATATTTAAAAAGGTTTTTAGCAACCGCAATTAAAGTAAAGTAAAGTTAGCCTGTAACATCCCACTGCTGGGCAAAGGCCTTACAACAACTATGAGGTAGTCATACTCCACCAAGCGGGCTCAGTGCGGGTTGGTGACGGGGTGTTTGCAAGGCAAGCGACTAACCCTGCTGTCAGATGTTATCAAGCCGCCCATAAGGCCTCTGACTAGGATGGAGATGCTCGTGATGTACGTCACTTATTATGGTCGTAATGGTAACCCATCTGAATACCACAGCGGCGTAGGTTGCTTCACTTTGGTTTGGCACTACCAAAACACTGCTAACACTGCGCTACGAGACGCAATTAAGTGGAAAATATTTGGCAAAACAGGTTGTTTAAGAAATTAATTTATTTTATCGACGCGATAAACGGTATCGAGGCGTGCATGGTAGGCTTACAGAACGAGTCAAACTTGCGTTCCAGTTTATAGTTTTTCGTATCTTAGTTTTAAAAAGTCTAAATATTAAAAAAAATACATTAAAAACATTAGCACGCCCAGTGCTCGAACAACCAAAAAATCATCAATTGCGAGCCGCTTTAGAAGTGATTTTTGTTTCATTTATTTTTGAGTAATAGTTTAATCGTTTTATTAGTACTTATATAGATTATTTAGAACACAATCAGAAAATGTATTCTTACGAAATAAAGCACAATTAAGTAAATGTTAAGTGTCCACCTACTACCACGATGAACTGACTTGAACATCGGAAATGTATTTTGAGTTACTTATTAATTTAATGGTAAGGTTCTGAAAAGTATGAGGTTTTTGTTTAATTTACTACGTTATTGAATGTCTCTGTTGGTTAACGGTCACCAAAATCTCAAGTAATCAGTGAATTATTCGCATTTCTAATCTGGCCGTAAACTTATAGTTTACGCCTAGTTTTCTTGTAGCGAATTTCTAGGTCTATTAGCGGCCGTTTGAAAAAAAATTTAAACCCAATAATGTTTATTCCCTAGATTTCCAGTGACCGCGGAAACAAGTTGTCAGATGTCTAGAGACACATGCGCAGCTTACGCCAAATCAGTGCTCATTCAGACGCCAACCGAATCGAACCAAGAGATTACGTGAAAATTGGTTTAGAATCCCTTTAACGTCATTATTTAGAATTCGTTTAACACTCAAAATTTCATATTTTATATTCTTAAATATGGAATGATTTTGGCCCGGTTAGCAAAAAAGTTGCTGGTCCGAGTCCCACCCGTGCGCAAATTTATGGTTTCTTATTGCATCTTTAAGAATACGTATTTGGTTAAACTTTGCGAAATATGCGGTTCAAGGACACGCAAACCTAATACGCTTCCCAAGGTTACATTATTAATGGGTTTTAATATTTATATTAAAGTAAAAACACAAATAAAACGAAATTTTAAAATAAGGTTCAGTGTTGCCGCTGATAGCATAAGGTTGATTTCCCACCTATAGAATTTAGACAGCATTGTAGTACCATATCAAAAATTGATGTGAAATGCATTTAAAGCTTGTTGGAAACGTCTCTGAAAAATATTAAATGAAAATAAAGTTTTTTGGGCACTTGACTCGATCCTCCATGATTAAACTTTATACTTTAATGTTTGGCCTGATATGCTGGTCTGGTGGCGACTGGGGAGATATGTCGCCCCTTTATTATAAAAACCATGGTTTTCCTTAAATTAGCAAGCAAAGCTTAATGTTTAATTAGTACCTACCTACCTGTTTTACAGTACTTATGACCCTTTGTAGAATTTAATTATTTAATACAGAAAAAAGCATTTAGTTATTTATACTGGGTCTCCCAAAAATACCGTGCCCAACTGAAACTGGAGTTAGCTTAGCCTTTAAGACCTTTTAAATAAAAATAACATTACTGTAGTAAGTCTCATTAATCTTTCAATCAAAAAACCATCAACGACTTCGTTTAGCTCCCGAATAATCACCTAATATTACAAGTGTACAACAGTGATCTACCTGAGTGAACACAACAACAAAAACAGAACACTACGCGCTGTAATTTCGAACACTGTAAAAGCGGGCCGTTGTAACCGACATTTACCACTATGCCAGACACCAACCGCTTCTGCTGCAGTGGATGCAGGCAGGTCATTCTGCACCGGCGATACCTGACGTGCAGCCTGTGTCATCAGCACTACGATCTGGAGTGCGCAGGAGTGTCGGAACAGCGCTTTTTTAATACTCTCACTGGGGAACACAGAGCTGCTTGGAAGTGTATGGAGTGCAAGTGCAAGCAGCCAAAATCCGACAACACTGACACTCCGGTGAGGGCTTCGGAGGACGGGGTGACTGTGCGGCGGGGCGTGCTAAAGCCGGTGGATATGGACATGTCCATTCTCGATGACACAGCGCCGCAAAACATGTCGGTGGAGATTTCCGATTTTCAGTCGTTTGTCGTTGAGCTCCGCCAATTCCGCGAGGAAATAAGGTCCGAGATGAAGGCGACCCGTACCCAGATCGATGCCCTGCGCGATGACAAGCGCGAGTTGTCAGGTAGAGTCGTCCGTTGTGAGGGGCGCCTCGGTGCCGTCGAGGAGCGCATGCGCGCCCTCGAGACAGCCGCCGACTGCACCAACGGAGCCGTCGCAGCGCGTATCGATGCCCTCGAACGAAGAGTGGACACCGCGGACCGGCGTAGGGCGGAGGCCGGCGCGGACGCCGGCACCGACGTCGTCGCAGGGCTGGAGCGGACGATCGCCGGGCTGAAGCTCGATCTCAACGACCGTGACCAGGAGGCGCTGCTGGCCGACCTCGAGATCGGCCAGCTCCCGGAGCAGAAGGGCGAGAGCGTCATGCACGCCGTGCTGGTGCTGGCCGGGCGCCTGGGCGTGCCGCTGGAGGAGCGCGGTGTTCGCGGAGCGCGTGGGGGCCACCCCCGGCGGAGGCCGGCGGGGCTCGCGCGCGCCGCGTCGTGGTGCGCCGGGGCCTGGTGGCCGAGGGCGGCGGCCGGGTGTTCGTCAACGAGCGCCTGACGCGCTCCAACCGCCAACGGTTCCATCAGGTGCGCGAGCAGTGCCGTAAACAGCAGTGGAGGTACTCCTGGACGAAGCGGGGTCGCATCTACGCTCGAAAGAGTGACAGCGCACAGGTATACCAGTTTCGGACGCCGGCTGACATCGACAGAGTGTTTACCGACTCGTCTGCATGACTCGTTTTCTGTGACAAGAAAAAAGACATTAAACAAGAATTAATACAACTATGTATTTCACTTGATAAAACTTACATAAATAAGATTTTTGTAACTATTTACCTATCCAATGTGTATCTGCTGTTTGCATGTCATATTCATGATTTCGAGTATCATTTGTTCCATTTGGTCCGTTCTGTGTCGCTACGTGAACCCCGATTATCTAAAAGTAGAAAATGCAATGGTATATTTAGAACAAGTTCAGTTATCGTTTATATTATTATGTTTATCCTATTTTAATTCTTATCTTCTTTCACTTCTAATTAAAATCAAATATGAAATCAAAATCTATTGCTCTTTAAATTGTATTATTGTCTACCATTTGAGTTTATGTAAATTCTTACCAACAGCACAGGCCTCGGGCTAAAGAATCTGTTAGTAGGTCTGTTTAATGCAGGGTCTCTGGGTACAAAGCAGGAGGAGTTTGTTGTGGCAGTGGAGGAGACTGAGCCAGATCTGCTAGCAATAAATGAGACCTGGATTGAGAGTGAGGAGGACTGTCGAGCCCCTAAACTAGCAGGCTACCATCTAAGACATATACTGAGACCGAGTTGTGTGCCTAAGGATCGTGGGGGAGGTGTGGGTTTCTACATAAGAAAATGTATGAATGTCAAAATGTGCCGGCACCCCAACGATGAGCCATCGGTGCAGCAAATGTGGTTGTCCTTGCACCTGCAGAACCAGGTCATCATTGTGGGCACGGCTTATAAGCCACCATGGCAGAATGTGGGTTTGTTTCTTGATGCCATTACTGAATCTGTGATGTTTTTCTCAAAGGCAGATAGAATCATTCTGGTGGGCGATTTTAATATTAACTTGATGGATAGGGATAGCGCTAAGTATAAGGTCTTTGTTAAATTTACTAAAACTCTGAACCTGACCCAGCTGATTGATGAACCTACACATTTCACAAGCCATAGCAGTACGCTTATAGATGTAGTGTGTACTGATGTCCCCGCCGTCCGGGTGGCCGTCAGGTACACTCCGGATATGGGTGCTCACGCGATGTTGCTGGCAGAATTCAAGATCAAAAAGGAAAAGCCCTTTCAGAGGTGGGTGACATACAGGCCTATGAAGAATATACTTGTGGACCTATTTAACAGGGACATTGCTCTGATCCCGTAGACTGACTTTAAGGGATTCCTAGGAGTTAATCAGGTAGTTGATGCTTTTGAACTGTGTGTCAGGGGACTCTATGATTTACATGTCCCCTTAAAAACATTTAAATTCAAACATCCACCACACCCCTGGATCACAGACATGGTTAGGGATATGATGCACCTTAGAGACAAATATTTCAAAAAATACAGACAGCATGGCACTGCTAATCTAAAGGAAAGCTACAAAAAGATTAAGCATATAGTCATTGAAGCCATTGAGAAGGAGAAATCATGTTTCTTTGCCAAACATATAAATACCAATCTCAAGAACCCAAGGAGGTTGTGGAAAAATCTCAAAGGGACTATTTTACCCAGCAAGAAAACTGACACTGACCTACCCCCCTCATTCAATGACCCTGACCAAATAAACTCACATTTTTGTAATGTACCTGGTAGTGGGAGGGTCAGCATTTCTCAACTTACATATTTTGAATATCAGAATTTCAATAAAAATGCTACTTTCTCCCTCCGGCCTGTGGGTAGTGACTTGGTCCTAAAAACCATAAACAAACTGCGCTCGAATGCACAGGGCCATGATGGCATCTCCTTGGACATGCTTAGGCTGACTTTGCCACACTCACTAGATGCTATCACTGAAATGATAAACAGGTCCCTTTTGGAACACACTTTTCCCGATAGTTGGAAGATAGCAGTCGTCAAGCCACTACCTAAAACCATTCCTCCCGTAACAATGCAGGACCTCCGCCCCATCAGCATTCTTTCATGTCTTTCAAAAGTCCTGGAAAGGATTGTACTCGTATGTGATCAACTCACAACATACTTAGAAGACAACAACATGCTGCCCAAATATCAATCTGGCTTTCGCAAGGGCCATGGTACGGGAACTGCTCTCGGAAAGGTGGTAAATGATCTACTGACTGCTCAGGATCAGGGATGTGTGACTTTCCTACTGCTACTTGACTTCTCACGGGCATTCGATGCTATTAACATCCCCTTACTGACATCAAAACTAAGTTACTATGGGCTTGACAGTGGCGCCATAAAATGGTTCCATAGTTACCTACATCAGAGGCAACAATATGTGGAGATAAGTAGAGCAGATGGCACAAAATTGCACTCTAAACAGCGGGTAGTGCAAAGAGGTGTGCCGCAAGGCTCAATATTGGGTCCAATCCTGTACATTCTGTACAGTGCCGACATCACTGAGAGCATTTTACACTGTAAGCATCACATCTATGCAGATGACCTTCAGCTTTACCTGTCATTTGACCCTGCAGAGTGACAAAATGCCGTGGTCACGATAAACAATGAGCTACAAAGGATATCAGACTGGTGCATGAACAACTGCCTCACGCTAAATGCCAAAAAATCAAAACTTATGGTAATAGGAACACCAAAGAATATTGCTAAACTTGATGATAACCTAATAAAAATTACAGTGAATGGGGAGGAAATAGAAAGGACAGAAAAAGCAAGAAATCTGGGCCTGATCTTCGACAGTAATCTGAGATTGGAGAGCCACATCACAGAATGCACAAGAAATTGTTTTTTCAGACTTAAACTATTGTACAAAATCCTTATTTTGAAGGAACGTGAGTCCGAGGAGGGATGTGGTAGCAGAATCTAATGCAGGCATTTTGTACGCGCTGTATGAGTTTCGCTGTACGAGCCAGCAGGCATGGGCCAAAGACAGTGTTATTGTAATTGAGCTTAGATAATATAAGTGATTCGCACAGAGTTATTCTGAGTTCTTCACTAAGGTATGGCCTTCCATACTGCATTGATTTTGATTCGATAGCAGAAAAACGTATGACTTTTTTGTGTCTGATACTTTTAGAGTTAGTTCTGTTAGCAAGTTGATGGAAATTCTTCATGAGAAAAACCCTCATTCATACGGTCTCTCATCTTCATTACCTTCAAGGACCCAAAAAAGAATGTTAAAAGTTAGTTTCATAACTTTTTTTTCCTTCTAAATACTACTTATCATTTTTTTACTGTGACGTCGACTGAGGCGAGTCTGCAGCTTTGGCGATGCTATAATTTTTCAGCTGCCAAACGCGTCAAAGTCCATAGAAATGTGTCAAATAATTCGCCTAGGATTAGTTTCAACTCACGCCGTTTGAGGCGATCGGCGCTAGATTCGATGAGAGTTTGTGAATACCAATTTCTCGACCCAGGCGAAGCTCCATATATGGATCAGTGTCGAGGTTGACTTTGTGAATCAACAGGCAGAACCATAGGTACAATGTCTAAATTGGGATTACTCATTATCTTTCTTTTTGTTAGGAACCTATAGTATTTACTGAGGAAGAGGATGAGAAATGGGATTGTCAACTCTTGGATCGCTGTACTTTGCTTAGTTATTTGGATTCTTTTAAACTCTTCAGCAAACAACATTCAAAGTCAAAGTCAAAGTCAAATATTGTTTATTCAATTTAGGACACAATATGCCACTTATGAACGTCAAATGTACAGTGAAAAATAAAATAAAAATAAATGTGCCCTGAAGGGGCCGAATCATGTCTCCTTATCTTTTGGGCCCTACCAGCGCTTCGAGACAGAACACAGACAATTAGGCAAGTGCTGAGAAGAAACGCCGGAACAAACTCAGTCACCACTAGCTGCCGTAAAATCAAAATCATCAAAGGTAAGTACATCAGTCGGTGCAGGCTGGACGGACCACACATTCGTGTCGTTTAGGTAGTCTTGAACCTTATAATAGCCTTTAGACATAAGCGTGTTTTTAACGTGTTTCTTAAATTTATCAACCGGTAATTTGACAAGATTGTGTGGTATATTATTAAAGAATTTTATACAATTTCCCATGAACGAATTACTAGTTTTAACTAATCTGAAGTTAGGAACGACAAGCTTGTGTTTATTTCTTGTGTTATATGAGTGAATGTCGCTCTTCTTCATGAAATTATCTAATTTTTTACGGACGTACATTATATTGTCAAAAATGTATTGAGAAGCCACAGTTAATATGTTGATTTTCTTAAAGACCTCTCTCAGGGAGTCACGAGGACTAAGTTTATAAATAACACGAATGGCTCTTTTTTGCAAAATAAATATGGTATCAATGTCTGCAGCAGAACCCCACAAGAGAAGTCCGTAAGACATAATACTGTGGAAGTAACTAAAATACACAAGCCTCGCCGTTTCAACATCAGTCAGATACCTTATTTTTCTAACTGCAAAGGCAGCCGAGCTTAGCCTCCTAGCTAGGGCTTCAATATGAGGTCCCCACTGTAATTTTGAGTCAAGTGTAATGCCCAGAAATACAGTGGAGTCTATTAAGACTAGATTATTACCATTTAGTACAATATTTGGTGTAAGTTGCTTTACATTAGGCAAAGTGAATTTTACACATTTAGTTTTACTAGCATTCAGCAACAAGTTATTGGTGGTGAACCAATTCAATACTTTGGAGAGAGTATTGTTTACTTCGTCAAAATTTTCTTCATGTCTTTTCATTTTAAAAATCAAAGAAGTGTCATCAGCAAACAGAACTATCTCACAAAGATTTGTGGAATAAAATGGCAGGTCGTTTACATATATCAGGAAAAGTAAAGGCCCCAATATTGAGCCCTGGGGGACCCCCATTTGAAGAGGGGCTCCGGAAGAGTAGGTACCATTTATTTATGTTAACTGATTGTATTCTACCCGATAAGTACGAACTTAACAACTTAGATGAGTTTTCCGAGACACCATAGTGTTCTAACTTAATGAGCAGTGTCTGATGGTCTACACAATCAAACGCCTTTGACAAATCACAGAATACACCTACAACAAACTTCCACAAACTTCCTAGCATTTGTAGCATCGAAGTGAAGTGTGCTTACAATAAACTGTAGACCAGTGAAATACGATAGTTTTATATATTTTAATATAAGTAACAAACATTGGATACTATTACTATGATTTATGTAAAAAAAAACTTGTACAAAAAATAACTTGTTTAATTTTTATTAAGTAATTTATTACCCTTTATTTTCAAGGTTTCCAAAAAAAAATATTTAAACTTTCGACTCGACTTTCTTACGGTCTATGTTATGAACAATTAGAGCACAGCAAATGTCCTGAATGATAAGATATTCCCACTGGAACACACAGTTTCGTAGGAACTTGATTGTCCTGCAGAATGTTAATAAAATAACTTACTGTCCACCGCGTCCTGTTGACAAAAACCTTTTACAAGTTATCCTGGCATCCTCTGTATTGCTAAAAGATGATGTGTATTATAGAGATACTCTTTTTTTTGTATTTCGTCGATACGGATGTCGCTGTTATTTTTCGTGTTTGGTAAACGCACTGCACCTATTTATGTTTGTAGCAACTCATTTTATTCACATAGCAAAGAAATACACCTAGATAGGTCAATAATCATTTTTATCTGGATTTCCCGACATAAACGGGTGCTACAGGGCACCCGATTAACTTTGTCAGAAAATACCGTGACGTTCGGCAACAAATGTCAGAAAAAAATGTTCTGAATAGCGTCGATAGCTAAAACTACGATTTAATCTTTCATCAATAAATAATTTTTTCATAATTATTAATTAAAACCATATAGAATTGATAACTGGTCACTCAAAGGGCCTATATTTAAAATGTTTGCTATATTACTTATTATTGGGAAATATTTTTAGTTGCAGGCTCCATAATTGCAACAACTGAAACCGGTGTTGTAATCGAAATCGATTTCTATGTTGTTCTGAATTGCTCCGAAAACACATGTTGGGTTTGGGATTAGGAATCGTATGCCGAAGGTTGAGTTCGGAACCCAACGGTTCTGAATCGTTCTGCTGATCCGGTCGTGTATGGAGTATTGCTGCCACCTCTCTGTCCTGCCAAATATCAACTGGCTCCCTTGGACTTTATTGAAAACCTGACTTACCAGCTATGCACACTAATAGGTTTCAATTACATTTCTCGTGCTAACGGCTAGGGAGTGGGATTCACTGCTGGCAGATGTTTTTCCTAGCCATTATAATTTGGCCGAATTTAAGAAGAGAGTGAATAGGCTGGTACTTGTCAGACATGATCCATCCTAGACCATATCATCACTTACCATCAGGCGAGGTTGTGGCCAAATGTCTGCCTAGATGCTTATTTTTTTACAAACAAAAACGTAGAACATCTGTTTGGTCCATGTATTGACTCTATCCTTTATCTCAGCTAGACCACAAGATCTACTGCATTTAATAGGTACTTAATTAAATATTGTATTTTATTTTATAAAATATGGTACACCAACAGCATATATAGACAACACTACTAAGAAATAATTAGGTAGGTATCATTCTTCTACCTATGCCAATTATAAGTATAAACATCATTGGCAAGAAAACCACAAAGTTACACTAGTACAAAAACAAACAATAAAATAGTTACAGTTAGAAAATAATTATTCTTCTTATTTTTCTGAATCCATTGAGTTGATCGAAAAACACGTCCTAGTCCGGTAAGAAACTGTTGATGCTATTATACTCCTCGCTTATTCCCACAAATGGAGAGTGACTGCCAAGGTTTGTTCTGTACAATGGAACCTGGAATGATTTTGTGATAGGATGTCTGGGTATGCAATATGGAGTATGTAAAGAGACATGATTCAAGACCTGTTTACACCTCAGAGAACCATTGACAGTTCTGTGCAAAAACGTTAGCATAGGCGACGATCGCGCAAGGATGTCATTTTAATAAAAGATAAACGTTGGTCATATTGAAAGCCAACTGTTTAGTGAATTTTCTTTGGACTTTCTCTAGACGCTCCGAGTGCACGACGTATTGAGGATTCCATACAACGCTGCTGTACTCTAGAGAAGACTGAACAAGTGCGTTGTAAGTACGTATGATCGTGGAAGAAGAGAAGGGTTTCAGATTCCTCATTACAAAACCAAGCATTCGGAACGACTTTTTGGCAATGCTATCGATATGTGATTTAAATTTAAGTTTGAAATCGATGATTATCTCCAGATCCCGGATCTCTGTAACCTCTTGTGATGTATCCCCGTTGATGTTGTAAGAAGACGGGAATGGGTTCGTTTTCTTGGTGTACCTACCTAATAAAGGATCATTTTTTTGCGTTGAGTGTCATGCAGTTTTCAGCACACCAAAGATTAACCCTATTTAAATCACTCTGCAGCAGTTCAACATCGTTGCGGCATTCAATTTTTCTGATTATTTTGAGGTCGTCGGCAAAAAACTTATAACTTGAGTTTAGTATTTGCGATGTTAAGTCATTGACATAGAGGACAAAAAGAAGTGGACCCAGATGTGACACTTGTGGGACACCGGATTTTGCGTAGAAGGTGTGGGATCGATAACCCTTAACTGAACCACGCAAATAGAGAACCATTTATTTCATATGACTCTAGTTTATTCAGTAGAAGCATGTGGCTTACTTGTCAAATGCACTGCTGAAGTCGGTATATACAGCGTCGATCTGGGAGCCACAGTCTACACTGCGCGATAAGTCTAATACAAAGCAGATAAGATTGGTTTGGACTTATTATCCCGTTCTGAATCCATGTAGATGAAGCGAGATGAATTTATCTAAGAAACGGTTAATGATTGGGTACACCAAGGATTCGAAAAGCTTAGACACACAGGATAGGATAGCTATGGGTCTATAGTTTTTGACATCACCTCGATCACCTTTTTTGAAAATTGGTGTGACATTGTTTTTTTTCCATTCACTCGGAAAAACACCACTGGCAAGAGAATGGTTGAATAATGTGGTCAGCGGAAAAGAAAGAGCAGCTGCGCTACGCTTAAAGAAAATCGGGTGCACGCCATCCGGTCCAGCGCCATTGGCAGCGTTGAGATTCTTGAGCTTCTCGAAGACGTCTGTTTCGTGCGTCTGGACGACAAACTGTCGAAGACTGAAAAATTGAAGCGCTGAGTATCAGTACACCCATCAGATTAGACTAAGGAGAAATGAGCTGCAAATAGATTTGCGATGTATGAACCTTGATCTGCAATCAGACTGTCCAAGTGCATTTCAATAGGTATGTCGGTGGTATTAAATCCGCGCTTTCTGTTAACAAACTGCCAGAAGGCTTTCGAGTTATTGATTTGAGATTGCGTTTTCCATTTTGCTAATGTATAGTCTATAACAGCAGTGTTAATATAACCTGCAGCGTTCGCGAAAAAGGTCAAATTCAATTTTGTCTCTGGGATTTTGATATTTACGAAATCTGATGCGAACCTTATTCTTTTCAGCTATCAACTGATGAGCGAGGGGGTAAACCAAGCCGGGCGAGTTCTGTTTTTAGATTTGTACTTTGGAACGTATTTTTCTATCACAGCTCTGATTTCCTGATAGAAAGCAGAAACCATTTGGTCAGTATTCGTACAATTAGAAAAAAAAAGATTCCAATTAATAGCCTTCAGTTTACTTGAAATGGATCATAATCAGCTTTAAAGAAGTTGTTTTTCATTATCAGATTCCTTTAGCTTTGGCACTACAGCATTGTTTATACAAATCAAAAGTGGAGGATGGTTGGGATCCAGTTTGCTCAGGTTGTCCAGAGGCTGGACTACACTGTCCACATGTATATTACTAAGAACTTAATCTAATATTCTAAGTCGACAGTTTGGAGTGTACTGGTACAGATTGTTTTGGGACATAAAGTCAACGAGAGCACACTCTATTTTTTCGCTGTACTTGGTAGGGATGA
This sequence comes from Pyrausta purpuralis, assembly GCA_963924145.1. Taxonomy (NCBI): domain Eukaryota; kingdom Metazoa; phylum Arthropoda; class Insecta; order Lepidoptera; family Crambidae; genus Pyrausta; species Pyrausta purpuralis. Next base: position 5,254,443 of record OZ001663.1, on the reverse strand, counting down.
CGCGCGAAGATTGATCAGCCCTAGTCCACTGAATGAAAGGAAGGTTAAAATCGCCCAGAATTATAACTTCATCACTGCAGCTCAGGACATTAGTGACGTTACTTGTGAACACATTTTGTGTATCCAATCTAGACGGTGAAGGCACCACATATTGCTAAGCGTTTTCTAATTCCATTCAGCTTGACGTTAATTGTCAATGTCAATCCACAATTCTTTGCATTGACTTTTCTATTTGGGCACCCGGGTAGACTGAATCTTTTTAGAGACCGCAATCAACACATCACCACTGTCTACCTTGGAACTATTGAAAATAGATCGATCTCTTCGGTGCACCGTATATCTAGAGTCTATAAATTCATTGTCATGAACGCTTGAATTGAGCCGTTTCGGTTTGGACAATTACGTCGTATGAGCACGTAAGTAAATTGTCATGTAATTTTATCGTTCGTTTTCGTTCTCATACCACGTAAGTTCTGATAGTATAAGCTTAGCTCCGTGGATACACAGTGCTATAGTATAGGGTATGAGGGTTGCACTAAATAACTACCTACTTAACAAGTTTGATACTATCCTTTCACCGAAAAGCCAGGGTTTGGCTGTTTCATCCTTCCACGCGAAAATTCAGCCATTACGCACCCACACAAATTTGTAGTTCATTTCCTTGGCTCTTTTGCGTACTTCAGCGTGGAGAGATTTGTTGGCAGGGGACAGGTGCTCAGCCACAAAAACTGGATTCTTTGCGCCGGCTAGCCCTAAGTGGTGAGCACACAATTTCTGATCAGAGTTCTTCTTGTTGTAATTGTGGACCGCTGCCAGAAGTTCATCTCGCATGCGGGGGCTGCGCAACTTTGCTATTACGGTGCGAGGCCTGTTACGTTTTTGGCCAATTTGTACACCCTACTCACCTGTAGAATGTCGCAATCTGATATGGGAGCTTTGATTACAGCAGCGAGCTGCATCAAACAGTTGGATAGGTTTTCCGAGCGGTGCTCCGGGATACCATTTATCTCTACATCGTTCTCTCTCAGGTTCTGTAAGGTTTAATCTGATAGATAAATCCCTGATGGTAGTTTTGAGATTAAGGTTTTCGTTGCGAAGTGTTTCAGTAATTTTGACGTTGTCATACAGCTTAGCCTTCATTTCTTCGACCTGTCCATTCAAGAACGACATGGAATCATGAATGCAATGTCGATATTAAAGATGAAGAAAAAACCTATCGAGCGAGGTTTTTAGCCATTTTCAAATCCTTTAATTAAATGCCTATTTTTGCTGAACCAACAAGAATTACTGCTACAAGCTACTTGCTAAAACAATGTATTTCGTAACTCAAGAGTGATTAAAAAATCTAAAGTAAATTTTGTAAAATCCGATCATTGTGGACAGTCAGTCCGTTTGAACACCGTTTTGTACCGACTAAAAATGAAATAAAATTAGACCAGTCACTGATTTCCGTAAAGAAAAAATTTAATCTAACTTGAGTTATAAAATTCTGCTTTTGCCTTTTATTTATGACAATGTTAATAACCAATTACAGTATTTTTGAATTAATTTAAAGTGAATTTGACAAAAACTTTCCTAAAAAAAAAAATAGTTATAAACAACTTGAAACCAAAATTCAGTGACTGGGCTACAGTAGGTATATACATCAGTAGGAAAAAAATGATTGAATTTTATAATCAAAAAGTGTAAAGAAATAATGACCCAATATTTTTAAAAATGTTAAAATATGTTAAAAAATACTCAAAAGTTATTTAAGAATGTTTGCATGGTAGCTAAATCTAATTATATGTTGTGATAAAATTAATAAATCCAGTAAAAAATAAAGAGACTTGGTATATTATAAACAAAGAAACTTGTGAAGATAAACCACGTGATCACACGTTTACATTAAACATTGATTATAAAAATATTAAATCTGATAATGAAGTTGCAGGTGCCTTCGAGAAGTACTTCTGTAATATACCTATCGAAACCACAAAACAACTTAATTCATGCGCTCTGCATGAAAAATTACTGCTGGTATCGTGTGTTGACAGGTAACTCCTCATTTGATTTCACTCATATTAACCCTTTGATGATTGTTAAAACTTTCAAGGAATTAAAACAAAAAAAAAACTGAGGATATATGGGGAATATCTACTGACACAATAAAATCCATTATACCTCTCATAGCATCTCACTTAGCACATATATTTAACGAATGTATTGATCAAGGTCAAGTTCCTACTTTAATGAAATATAAATAAATAAATAAAATAAATAAATCATTTATTCAATTTCAAAAGAACAATAACAAATAAAAGAGCTTACGTAACGTTACGTGTAACACGTAGGTACAGTAGTTCTTTTGCCTGAACTAGGTTTGACCTGTATCTCAGGCTAAAAAGAGCTAACACATAAGAATATGGGGATCTTAATAAATTAACAATATATTGAAACTACAAACAAACGAAGGTAAATTAGTTTCAAAATTATTAAGGTATGAATACAAATTACGGCGATAATATAATGCTACATTGCGAACCATTGTATGCTATGAATTACTCAAAGCGTCAGCAAATTTTTAACTAGGTTAAATTAGATTATACATAGACCACGTAAAGTTTGTTTATGTAACAAGTGTATTCAGCACAATTCTTTACTGAATCGGGACTAAGGTAAAGGTTAGTAGGACGATCTTATTGACCAAAAATAGTTAAGTTAGTAAAATATTATTTCATAAGATGCATGAATTTTATATAGTAAGATTATACCTTTATTTAAGTCAGGAGAAAAAAGTGACCCAAGAAACTTCAGGCCAATTTACATTCTACCTGCATTTATAAAAAAAAAATTGAAAAAGTTATATTTAATCAATTGCTCTCTCATTTTACACTTAATAACAAATTTCTGCATGAGAAACAGTTTGGTTTCTCTAAAGCTAGAAATACAACAGATGCTGGGGTGGCACTCGTCAAACACATTTTGTATGCCTATGAAGATAAATATGATGCGATAGGTGTATTCTGTGACTTATCGAAGGCATTTGATTGTGTCGATTATCATACACTCATTATTAACCTAGAACATTACGGTGTATCTAACAATGCGTCAAAATTGTTGAATTTTTACCTCTCAGGCAGACTACAAACAGTAAACGTTAATGGCATCAACTCCGCAGGTGCCCCACTTCAAATGGGAGTGCCCCAGGGCTCAGTATTGGGACCTTTGCTGTTTTTGATTTATATTAATGACCTTCCTTTTTATTCAAAGGACTCCTGTGAGATAGTTTACTGATGATACATCTTAAATCTCCAAATCAAGAAGAGGTGAAAAATCATTTGACAAAGTAAGTGCAGCTCTCTCTAAGGTATTAAATTGGTTCACTAGTAATAACTTGCTTCATAATACAAAAAATACTAAATGTATTAAATTCACCATGCCTTACGTGAAGCAAGCTACCACAGAAATTCTAGTCAATGGTGAAAAATTAGATCTGTCAAACTCCACTATTTTTCTGGGCATTACATTGGATTCGAAATTGCAGTGGGGACCAAATGTTGACGCTCTGGCTGGGAGACTCTCTCTCTCTCTCTCTGCCTTTGCGGTTAGAAAAAATAGACATTTAACTGATGTTGAAACAGCAAGGCTTGTGTATTTTAGTTACTTTCATAGTATAATGTCTTATGGTCTTCTCTTGTGGGGTTCTGCTGCGGACATCGATACCATCTTTATTTTACAGAAAAAAGCCATTCGTGCCATTTACAAACTTAGTCTCCGCAAATCCCTGAGAGAATTTTGTCCTGAGAGAACAAAATCAGCCCTTAAAGTAATTAAATCTATAAATAGCAACAAAGCTCCTGATAGGATCAGAGCGCTGGACCTCAAGTCACTTGGTTCTAATATGGCAAACGTGACTGCACACCTTATTAGTGAAACAGTAAGACAAGGTAACTATCCTAACGAACTCAAAACAGGAATAATCAGGCCCATACACAAAAAGAGATGTCACAGTAGCTGTGATAACTATCGCCCTATAACTATATTCTTTCTGCTATTGATAAAATTGTTGAAAAGGCTATCTCGAAACAAATCCATACATTTTACAATACTAACAATATAATAAATAATAAACAATATGGATTCTTACCTAACAAAAGTACTACACAGCTTCTTTCACAATTCACTGATAGCGTCTACAAGCATCTCAACTACAAAAAAACATATTTTGATAGTTTTTATAGATTATAGCAAAGTCTTAGATACATTAAACCATAAAACGCTTAGTGAGAAACTGAACGAATGTGGTATACAAGGTCCTCCGAACAAATGGTGTGAAAATACCTTGAAGATCGGACGTATGTAGCAAAAATAGGTAATACTTTCAGTTCAAAAGTTAAAACCTCAGCAGGAACCGCACAAGGCTCGGTTCTTGGACAACTTCACTACATCACGTACTTACGTAAACGATGCTTTAAATACTGTTAGAAACTGTGGAATATACCAGTTCGCCGATGACACATGTCTTATTGCTGCTGACAAGGACATCAATCTTGCACTTAAAAAACTACAAAGTGACTTTACGGAGCTGGCAAAATGGTCACATGACGCGGGTCTAGTTTTTAATGCAGACAAGACAAAACTTATGTATTTATGGTCAAGCAGAAATAGACTAGCTAAAAGCCTTAAATTAATCGCTCATAACCATAATTGTCTACATATCAATCTGGGCAACTGCTCTTGTGTTCCTGTAGAGATAGTCAAAAAACATAAATACCTAGGTTTAATAATTGACGATCGTCTGAAATGGACCGAACATATAATTATATCAGTTATAGACTAAGGGCAATGTTGGCAAAATTTTCACTCGTCAAGTATAAGATACCATATCAATCACTGTTGCTTCTATACAAAGCCTTGGCAGAGACTACTATACAGTACGGTCTTAGTAGTTATGGTAGGACTAGTAAATCGCATCTTGATTCCATTTATCATATGCAAATAAGACTTTTAAAAACCATTGTTCCTGAGAAAATAAAAACGAAGTAAAAAAATAACTACCGTCATCTTTTTTTCACTGTAATATTTTACCCATTCATGACAAAGTCAAATATATGTTACTTTGTGATCACTTTTTTACCAACACCTTTAAAAAATATGTACAACACAGCAACAAAACAAGTAGTGCAGCAAACACCACACTCAGTTTACCTGCCTATAATAACTTGTATGGAAAATCATTATTACAATATCAAATACCTAAAGTAATCAATGAATTACCTTTAACAATTAAGAGCCAAATTACCGAAACAAGCATTAAAAACAAACTAAAACAATATTACTTATCTTTAGTTAAATCAACAAGTGTAAATAATTAGTGAAAAAATCTGCCCTGTGTGAACACAACAGCTCAAACGAGTTCTCCGTTTACATAGATAAGCGATGTGTTGATCGGTCGGACGCGGAGCGCGCGTAATAAGCTACGTATTTATGCATTTGCATGTTAAGAAATTCAACTGAGTTACAGACGTCGAATCCTAGTGTGCAGTAAAACCAATACTGGTTTATAATCACACTGGTATTAATGTACCTAGATTAAGTTTTCCTGTTATGATTTTTCAATAAATAAATAAATAATTCTTGAAGGGAATGAAACTGTCGCTTCTCAATAGATATTTGAAAATATCATGTACGTACGCAAAAATATAGATTTTTTCATGAAAAAAGTGACATACATTCGTATAACCATAAAATTATTATCCCTTTGGAATAGAACGACAAAAGCGAGATGTCACTAGCAGCAAACTGTGTGATAAAAAGAGACGGGTAGCAGAACCATTTTTGTCAGATGTCAAACAGTTGACCGCCCTGCAGAAGCTCGCTGAAAATTACGTGCATTTGATTTTTTATATTTAAAAGTATAATTGTGTATATTTTGGAGAAATACTGCGTCTGAAACATGGTAACTTGATCGGTGATTGATTATTATGCATTACAGCGGCATAACCTCAACGAATAATCAATTAACTGGTAGATTAGTCCAAATCGAAGCCTCTTAATATACGACTTATATTTACCAATGCGCTTCAAATTTGAAGTACGCAGTTTGATTATTCTATTCTACAAACGTTAATTTACGTAAAAAATAAAGACAGAATAACACAGGAAATGTATATTGACGATTATTTTGTATAATGAAATAACATTTAGTTTTACACTAGAGCTGCATGTTCAATATTTTGTGTCGACTGTTTATCATGCAGTAAACTACTATATTTAACTTAGGAACATTGTTATAAAACACCTGATTGAAAGGTTATCTTATTTAAAGCTACAAATGTTACTTACTTATGTTAGTTACTGACGTCTTAAATCGGTTTCGTTTGACAGCTTTTACTTGTCCTTCTATTCCGATAGGAATATTAATTTTATGCGTATAACACACAAAATAAAAACAAACTTGTCATTCCAAACTTCAGGTTAGCCAAAACAATAAATTAATTCCTGGGAAATTGTGTCAAATTTTTCAACAATATACCTATTAATGTTATCAAACTACATATTAATAAATTTAAGTTGCATAGTAAAAACTACCCTAATGTCGAAGGGGTATTATAAAATTCAAGACCATCTTAATGACGAGAATGTATGGACATCCCAGCCTGCACCAAACTGATGTACCTACCTGTTTATTTTGATTTGTATCATTTTTGAAGCAGCTTGTTGTGACTGAGTTTGTTCCGGCGTTTCTTCTCAGCACTTGCCAAATTGTCTGTGGTTTGTCTCGAAGCGCTAGTAGGGTCCAAAAGATAAGGAGACAGGCTCTAGCCACATACGGGCCATAATTGATTGATATTACACTAATTATTGACGTTAATAAGTGGCATTTTATGTCTTTGCTCAGAAATAACTCTTATTTTGTCATCTACTACCCTCTCAACAGTTTTTTCCATCATCTTTTGCTTAAAATTTCTAAACATTTCAATCATGATTTATTCTGTCAGCTGATTAATTTTGCATGTTTCAATCTTTTTACTCGAACAGGCTGCCTGTTGTGATCGTATAGGAGTATTTGTATTGTTTCTTTTAGACAGTTTAGCACGACATCCTTGGCATTTCCAGGTGCTCTTGCTTTCCAAGTTCATTGAGTTGAACTGGTGCACATCGATGTTGGCACAAAGAAGATCGTAGACCGAATTGCAGTGGGCACAGCTGATAGACTGTCTGTTTGGTATTTTGTTTCGGCATCCAGCACAGTCAGTCGGCATTTTGGCAGAAAAAGTGACGCAAAGAAAAATAAAAAATATAACAAAGAAAAAAGAAAAAACCGGCCAAGTGCGAGTCGGGCTCACGCACTTAGGGTTCCGTGCCAACTTAAACTGAAGTAGGCAATCCATTTAATTCCACTTAGTAAAATACCACAATATTTTGTTGACAGCAAACATAACTTTGTTTTTCATAGTGTTTGTATGAAGTACAAAGTTATGTTTGCGGTTGTTTAAAATGTGCTATATCTCAAAAACTACTAGTTCAATCCCGTCTGAACCAATTTTCGTTGAATTATTTGTTAAGATGTACATATGTATTTTTTTTTCAAAATTTACACTCGCTTAGTTTAGAATTTAGATGAGGGGGGGGGGGGGGGCACGCCCATTTTACGACTTTGGAATCGTCTATCTATCAAACGTAAACAACATTGTAAACATTAGCTCCGTGTTTTAAAAGCAGTAAAAATGTATAAAGTTGTTACAATTTATACACAGTGACGAAATGTGACTCAAACATCTAACAAAGTTATGGCATAGTGATCAGTTATTGAATTTCAAAGTGGAGTGACTGATTAACCGAATTAAAACTAGTGTTTAAAGTGTGTACGAATGAAAACAAAAATACATCAACAACTTTATAAACAAGTTTTCAGAAATGGCGGTTAATTTTATTCAAATGTGTAAAAGTATTAAGTGGAACTTTCTGTTGCTATAACTCATAAAAAACGCCATCTAGCGATCTGTTTACATTAGTTGTTTAAGTAAATATCCATAGACTATGTGATTAATGAATGTACAGTTTGGCCTTGACACAACGCCACCTACCGCAAAACCTTGACAACAGTTTCAAAGTCTAATTTCACCACTTAACAAATAGACTCGATAGCCCAACGGTTAATGATTAGACTTGATTAACAAAAATCTAAGTAGACAAGGTTCAAAACGCGCCAAATTTGTGTTATTTTTTTTTCTTTTTATTTATTTCAAGAACTTAATTATTTTACCTCACAAATAATTAAAACTTATTTAATGAGTATTTTAATTATAAAAAATGGCATGGAACTCTGTAACTTTTTGTGGAAAGTGCAACGATAAAATTTGCGAAAGACAAGTTGTAAATTGTTTTACTTGTGATTTGAACTTCCATCTTCAGTGCGCCAATATCGCTGAGAAACTGTATTATTTGATGACACCAACGCGCAAAAAAAATTGGAAATGTCAAGACTGTCGAAGCAATGACCGTAGCAGTGATAAAAATACTGATGGCATACAGTCGGCTTCTGAATGTTCCTACTTATCAGCTGACTGTGATGAATCAAGTTTTGATACTCCACAGATTACAATGCGAAAAAAACATCGCGTTAATACGAGTATACCATTGCATAACTCTTTTAACACTTTAATGATAGACAGTGATAATGATGACTCCTCACCAACAACAAGTTCAAACCTTACAGGATCTCGGATACTCGTCCGTCCAAATGAAAATGAGACAGAATATTTAAAGAAAACAATCTTAGAAATGCAAAAGAAATTATCCAATTCAGAACAAGAAATAGCAAATAACATGGCAATAAACTTTGAATTAAAGAAACAAATAAAAACATACAAATTACAAATTCAACAACTATCGCAAACAAACCAACTACGAAGAGAACAGTACCAAGAAGGCAAGGAACAGATTCAAATTATTGAAACTGTAAAACGCAAGATCACGTCACTAATTGAAGAACTAGATTCCGTTAGTCAAGAATTAGACATTTTATCACAAACAATGATGCGTATAGAGCAGGGCAATAAAAATCACACCCAATACAAATCTGAAATTCAACCTCGGAAAAGCAAAGTTTGTCTTCTTAGTACCAACAAGAGCAATAATATACTATCAATCGCTGAGCAAGCACTTGGAACAAACTTCAGCCTATGCCACTATCTAATACCAAATGTTGAACTAAAACAACTTTTAAAAGGAATTGAGAATAAACTTCAAGATTTTACCATGAATGATTATTGTATTGTAATGGTCGGTCACAAAGATTTTACCACCACTAAAAATTATAAAAATATCATTTCACATCTCAAAGAAACCCTACAAAAAATTCACAAGACTAATTTCATCATTTGCCTACCTGTTTTTAAGTGCAGTTACCACAGCAGCGTGTTTAACCAACGGATCGAAAACTTTAATAACCAACTGTACGTAAATAATCTCACACAAAAATACGCATATCTGCTAGATTCCAATCTCCATTTAAAATATGATGCTACAATGTCTGACAAATATAATGGTATCATTAATAACACTGGTATGCAAGTTATATTTCAAAGCCTACGTGAATTAATTGAGGAAATTATTCCCGAGAAATCTGAATTACAAAATATTGAACTAACACCTGAAAATAATAAGCAGACGATCGAAAAATCATTTCCTAAAGATACCGCTTATGAGAATGCACTGCCACCGGAGACATCAACACCTAAGTGTTTTTTTCGACCCTAAAAAGGAAAAATTCTTACAAATCATACATCAGAATATAAACAGTTTTTTTGCGAAATCAGATAATCTTACCATTGTTTTAGAAGAATTTTCAAATAGAGGTGAAGTTATTGACGTCATATGCCTGAGTGAGCACTTTGTACAAGACGGACACGAAATAAATATGATACTGCATAACTACAAGCTAGCCACAATATTCAACCGGCCAGAAAAAAGAGGAGGAACTTGTATAATGACCAGAAAGGGGCTTTTATTCAAGGAATTACCGGAATTCAAGAATATGTCTATAAAAAGTGTATTTGAATGTTGTGCTATTGAACTTCTCCCGTATAATATTATTGTAGTATGTGTGTATCGATCTCCTTATTTTAAAAATGTGTCAACATTTCTCGTAAAACTAGAAGAACTCTTAGATAAAGCCAGTTTGTTAAAAAGTAAAAAAACTATCATATGTGGTGATTTTAACATAGACCTTTTAAAATCTAATGCTCTTAGTAATTGCTTTACCAATTTAATACTTAGCTACAATTTTCATTATGAAATTTCCGAAATTACTAGATTAAAAAGTGGTACATGTATCGATAATATTTTGCATAATAGTAAAGGATGTGAAAGTAAAGTGCTGCATTTAGGTTTATCTGATCACTCGGCACAAATTCTTAAATATCCTATAAAAAAAACATACAGTGTTTCTCATTGGTATATCAAAAAGAGGGATTACTCTACTGAAAACATGACGAAATTTAAAGACTGCCTAAAAACGCTATCATTTAATGATTTTTACCAGAGTACTGAAGTAAACGAAGCATACAATATGTTTTTAGAATCATTCAAACTTTTCTATAATCTATGCTTTCCCGTTGATCTAATAAAAATCTCTTAAAAGAGTAAGCCTCTTTGGATAACCAAAGGAATACAAAAATCATGCAAAAACAAAAGATTTCTTTATTTAAACTCTAAAACCAAAATCGATAAATGCAATTATAAAACCTATTCAAAAATATTGAAAAAAAATATAAATAAATCTCAACAATTACGTCATACTCAATACATTTGTACGGCTCAAAATAGTACTAAAGCTACATGGAATCTTATAAATACAAATAAATACAATCAGCCAAAGGAATATATCAGTACATTAAATCATAAAAACAAAACTATCACCAACCCCAAACAAATAGCAGAAATATTTAATAATACATTTATAAATACAGCTGAAACTTGCAATGATAAAATTAATAACAATAATGAGCACTTTATTAAATACGCACAACAAATTCAATCAAATAAAAACTCTATATTCTTAAAACCCGTTACACCTGAAGGAGTTCAGAAAATTATCATAAATCTAAACAATAAAAATAGTGTAGGGCATGACGAAATTTGTACTAAAGTCTTAAAATTCTGCTATAAAGAAGTTTCCGCTCCATTATCTCATGTTATAAACTTATCAATTAGTAAAGGTATTTTTCCTGAGAACTTGAAAGTAACTGTAGTTAAGCCGTTATTTAAAAAAGGTAATAAACAGGAATGCGAGAACTACCGCCCGATAGCCCTTATTCCTGTTATTGCCAAAATTTTTGAGGCTCATATTTATGAAAACCTTTTTGATTTTTTTAGAAAATTTAGTTTAATTAGAGATGAACAACATGGTTTTAGAAGAGACAGGTCAACTCATTCATTAATTTACAGTCTTGTGCGCAGTGTATCTGAATGTTTAAATGACAGTATACCGGTATCAGCTATATTTATGGACATGTCCAAAGCGTTCGATTTGGTCTGTCATGAAAAACTCTTGTCAAAAATTTACAGATATGGAATAAGAGGACCAGCCTACGATCTGATAGTTTCCTACTTAACCAAACGCATACAATATACAGAAATAAATTATATTGATAAAACTAATAATGTTACACAAGCTAAATCCAACCTACAAATTGTAAAAAATGGCGTGCCTCAAGGAAGTATTCTTGGGCCGTTATTATTTCTTATTTATATAAATGATCTCCCTCTTAGTATAAACCAAGAAATATTTTTATATGCAGACGATTCCACCGTAATTATTAAAGCGAAAGACTTGGAGACATATGAACTCACAATAAACGAAACATTTGAAAACATAGTTAATTGGATGACGGCAAATAAATTAAAAATTAATCTTGATAAAACCAAATTCGTTCAATTTCACTTACCACAGCAACAAAAACAAAACATTACCCTAAATTACAAAAACCATGTCATTGACGAAGTAGATAAAATTCGATTCTTAGGTGTCATAATAGATAAAGGACTTAATTGGAAGCATCATGCTAACCACCTGTGCAGTAAGCTTTGTAGGTTTATTTATCCTGTAAGAAAACTAACCAAAACAATATCAAAAAAAGCTGCACTGACCGCATATCATGGTTTCGTCGCGTCCAACCTCCGGTATGGTATTATACATTGGGGCAACGCAGCTATCATACATTTATTACCCATATTTCGTATACAAAAAAAAATCATTAGAGCTATGCATGGTGTGAACCAGAGAGTCAGCTGCCGACCACTATTTGCAAAATTAAATATACTTAACCTTCCATCCCTTTATATTTTTCAAATATGCTTATTTGTTAAACGCTATTATCATTATTTCAAACATCAAGTAAATAAGTATCACCGGAAAACAAAAAATAAAATTGACATTTTGCCCCACTACTTATCTCGTACAAGTTTTTTTAATAAAAGTGTATATTGCATGGCACCTAAAATATTTAATCACCTTCCCGATTCTCTTAAAGAGCTTACCTTTAACAGATTCAAAAAATCATTATTTAAAATTCTTATTTATAAATGTTACTATTCCCTTCAGGAATATTTCCATGATAAAATCACCATATAATAGCTACATATTTTTCTGAAATATTCTTCATGATAGTTTACTATAAACTGTACAGTGATATATGCTATTTCAAATAAATGTTAATTACTATGAATGTGCTCTACTGTAGGCAAATACTTAATACAAAGTTTTATTATATTATTAGTACTATTGAAACAAGTTATTGTACGCCTTGAAGGCAAGTTATAGAGTTTCAATTAATTTAAGCTTAAGATCTGCTAAATGTACCTATTTCTTACCTATAACTACACAATAAATGATTGATTGATTGATTGATTGAAACGTTAGACTTTAAAAGAAAATGGTTTTAGGAACCTCAATGCCATTTTTAATGACCAATTCATTGATACCCTACACACAGGTTTGACTAAAAAAAAATACACTCGTAAACAGAGTCCAATGTTTTTAGGGTCTCGGCCGGTTTGTCACAGTTTTTGCCGGTAGGATGCAAAGATTCGAAAAATGATTCCCTTTTAACACAATGATTCTAGTTTTTGATATACTATAAACACTGTCTTGTACGAAGTTCACATGATCACTTAACACCGTTCATTAATGGCAAAGTCATGAGAGAAGGAGGTAATGCAAATAAACGCTCTAGTTAATTTTGGTGAGTTAAAAACGTATAGCACGTACTGTAACGATGTTGATCACTCGGGCGGCGCGCGCGAATAATATTGTATACCAGTCACATAAATTTGTTTTATTATATTAACTAATGCACTTATGTTATGGAAATAAGAAACAATGGTAGCACCACACCATAACACCCAGACCGGAGACGATATAGAAAATTATAATTTATGCATTCACCCGTCAAGGAATCGAGACTGGAACCAATTGCCGATGCTTTTAATGAAACCCAGCGTGCTTTCACTACACCACAGAGGTCGTAGAATTTGATTGTTGTGACTTTTGGAACAATTTATTTATACCTATTCTTTCAGGTCAGAGTGCGGGAATTTTACTGGAGACTTAACTCATGGAAGCTAACTCAGCATGTCCCCGACCTCAGCTGCCATTCGAGCACAGCCCGGCTAGTAGCCCGTGCCTTTGCTCTTAAAGCAGATTTCAAAGCTTGTATGGTACCAAAGGCAAGAAACATTTTTATGCATTTTATTTATGCCGCAGCAATAGCTTCAGTCTATGAGCCCACGCGTGAAGAATCGTAATCGTTTATAAGTCAAAAAAGCTAGCTACTTACCAACTGCCTTGCTGGCGCAGCGGTTAGAGGGTTTTAAGTGATTGATTCACGCTACACTGTGCCGGCGCCGAGAAGGGCTCCAGACAGGCGCCGGCCGGGGCACTGTACATATGCAATGATGTATATGAATGACATTCTGTATAAAGTGATTTATGCCTGACCGTGCTCCGCCCAGCCCGGACAGGGCACGGCGTTGGAATGTCGGAGGGAATTTTTCCCCGGATCCGGCACGTTGTAGCGTGAATAATCCAAGCATCGGCTGCGCCAGAGGTCCTGGGCTCGATCCTCGGGTCGGGCCAAAAATATGAACCTGAGTTTTATGTTCAGAAATTCACAGGGTAGCTCAGAGTTTGGAAGTTGCCGGTGTTTTACCTCAGTTCCTCGTAAAGCACATAAAGCCGTTGGTCGCGTCTAAAATTGGAATAGCATTTTTATCAGTTTCATAAAAAACACGTTTAATATACCTATGTATGATATAAAACCGGCCGGAGTCGGGCTCGCACACAAAATATTCCGTGAAGAATAATCTTCCGTAAAACGTGATCAAGATTTCCTTATGAAGTTGTATGTTTTTGTTTTCCTTTATGGAGTCGTGTCGGTTTTTAATGTAGAGAAGGATGTTCGTAACAAAAGAAGTAGAAGTCTATTTAAACGATGTCTATAATACAGTTCCTATAAACTACACTCATGCAATACACAACGCACAGATTAGACAAGGAGAAATATTTACAGAAGACGAAAAGAATAAACACCTAAGACTTGGGTGCATAATTAATTGATTTAAAAAGTCCTATCTAAAAATTCAATGTCGCAATTATTGATCGGTTTTGGAGACATTTCAACCATTGACAATGTCAAAATAAAAAGAAATAAATATTTATAAATAAAAAAGTTTTGGATTCTATAAAGTAGGTATCTATGTGGTAGCTTGCCACACCTTGAATAACGAAATATCCAAAATTATGAGACAACTCGCTTTATCTCTTCCAGGGTACAATGTCAGTAAAAAGAGTCGACTACGACTTCCTGCTCCACGCTTGGGAAATTGAAAAAGATTACGGACGAGCAAATTGGATGGTTGAAATTCTTTCAAATGGCAAAACAGTGTACTGTTTAGTCAGCGAATATTTATTTTCAAAGAAGAAGTAATAATAAAGCCAGTGCAAATTTTGCATCATTCCTGTTTTTTTCTGTTTAGAACTGTGTTTGAATAATAAAAAATGATTTTGGCATAAAGTCTGGTTTTTCTTTACTTTGGGCCAGTTTTTTGATCCGTAGTTATGGTAATTTATTTATTTATTTAATAAGATTACCAACAACTGTTACATTAAATCTTGGAAAATAAAGATAACAATTATATTATTTGCTAAATTCACAGTCAATTATAGGTAAACATAACCTGCACAATATATTAGAAAAAAGAAGTTAAAAATTTAGTTTAGTTTAGTTAAAAAAATGCAAAAAAAAGTTTTATATACCTAGTAAAGTTGTAAATAAATTTTATTTTATTTTGATTAACAATAAAAAAGAACAACTGATGATTATTTGACCAGGTCACTGTTTTTCTTAAAATCAAACAACTGGAAACATAACTAAAGACAATTCAGTACAATTATGACCTCCCTTCGGAAGGTGGCTAAAGAGCTAGCAAAGACGTCGAGGCTATTACTGTGTTCATTATAAAGTCAACAAACACGTGTTAACGTAGAGTTTCTCCCATAAACTGTACGACTAGTGGGGGTAAATAAAGGCGTAATTGGGTTCCGTGGTGGTCGACGTGGGACTCTGAGCTTGATCTGTTGGGACAGCGAAGGGCAGTCGATTCCATTGCCAACCAACTTGTGCAGGAATGTGAGATCCAACAACTCGGTAAGGTTACGTCACCAGCGCACATACGGGTATTTGCACGATCTACGCGGCCAAAAGTGCAAAAAACAAAATAGCAATAATATTCATAAGTCCTAGTTCCAAGAAAAGAGGACAGACCCGGGAACATAACCCATGCATTATCTACCTGCTACCTCGCACCCCGACCCCGTAGAGTCATTTGGAATCGGACCGTTTCACCTAGTGCACGAATCTGTTCTCCGCGTTTTTCTAAACATTATACTTTCAAATTGATTTTTTGTGTTTTCAAGTTCTTCTTTCGAATTGAATATGATGGACAAGGTAAGAGACTTATAAACTACGTAGATAAAGTTGTGATCAATTATTATAGTACCAAATTTATTTAATGACAAAAAGACTCGTTTTCGAACCACGATTTCTATCAGTATTTTGTTTATGTATCGGGGTAGATCGGGCTATAATTTTAATTACAGTTTATTATTTTATCTTTTTTTTCCCAATAACTATCAAAAACTTATCCGGAAACGTCCGGATTAAAACAGTTATCAGGGATTAAAAATGTTTGAAAAAAAATCAATTAAAATTGGAAATATTTTTAATCGACTTTTAACATATAAATAATTTGTTTTAGGTTCAGGGGGTGCATCAGGAGTAAGAATTATGACCCGACAATACTTGTTCAATCGCATGAAGAATAAAAATATGCCTTATTTGGACGCCAAATTATATTATCTAAAAGATCAACTATTGTTAAGTGAATATTACAATAAAAATGAAATTGTTAAATTATAACGTAGTTTGCCCATTTCAAATCAGAAATCAAACAAAGGTGGACAAAAGCTCAATATATAAAAGATCATTTTATGAAATACAACCGGTCTTGGCTGGAAGATACTTTTGAAATACCTGTTGTTTAGACTTCACAAAAACGGCTAGGTCGACCAGCTAACTCGTTCGAAGACGCAAGTGAGGGAAACAAAAGGCGAAAAACTGAAGAGCTTCGTTTTTATTTTAAAAAGGATATCATCATACATGCTTCGCAGGTGGTGTCCTTAAAGATATCACCAGTACTCCGACAAGAGCAACCAAATATAAAAAGCATTTTATCTTACGAAATCAAGAAAAGAGAAAACCGACCAAAACGAGTACCAGTGCAAAAGCTCAATTACAGCCTCTAATAGATGTTACCGTTCGGCGTTCATCGGAGTACCTAGAAGAGGTTTTAATAAATTTAAAGGAGCAAGAGCGTGAATGCTTAACTGTTATAAGTAAATGGGGCTGCGATGGGTCCCAACAATTACAGTTCAAGAAAAAACTAGAAATTCATACTGATACTGATTCAAACATATTTCAAAGCTGCTTCGTACCTCTTCAATTAGTTTGTGGAAATAACAATGAAAAAGTTGATATACAAATACATCAGAGAGCTATGAAGAAAATCAACAAACTTAGCATTGTTAAGCGTTATTCTATGTACAAAAAAGTAAAATAATTCTATAATATTTTTGTATTAAGTATATTTTGTTGTAATAATATATTGCTTTTTGTAAAAAAGTGTTTTTTTTATTTATTTAAGTCATTTAGATAGCAATTAACCAATAAAATAATTTTGGCCGCGTAGATCATGAAAATACCTGTATGTGCAGCGGTTGAATAAGTATTCAACGAACTGACTGTAAGTTTTTTGAAGGAAAACTTCCTTAGCCAAATGTCAGACTAGCTATTTCAATGACCATTGGTTAAGTTTTTTTTTTTTTTTTGGATAACGTTACCATAAATACGGATCTAAAAACTGGCCTTTATTTGTTGTGCATGAAGTTTTACACGTGAATTCTTTAGTTGGTGACCTTTTCTACGAGACCAAAACAATTAATACTTCAGGCAATTACTATTTTGCATAACCAAATTGCACCAGTAACTACTATTACTATTACTACTATGAGTTTACTCGATAGCTACGACGGTTTTACTCGTTAGCGTCGACGTAACTTTTGTATGGAAAATTTAAGTTCTGTCAGTGACCGCTAGAGACGCTATGCAATTTTCCATAGACTTTTTTTACATCGTCGCTAGCGAGTAAAACTGTTGTAAACTCATGGTAATGGTACAGAAATCTTTTCTTCTTGTGTTACGAATACCGGACAATGATTATGATGAGTGTTTACGGGCGGAAGGTAAATAAACTGGTAATGATTAATGGTAGCAAATAAACCACTTTTGATTATTATTGATATGCTGTACAAAAGGTAAAAATTGGTAAATAAATATATTACATAAACATTAGTATATAATTGTATAAAATAATCGAAAGTTAAAAGAAAATATTCATACTAAGTTTAGTTATAAGTTTTTCTTATAGATGGCGCTGTATGTTGTTAGCCTGTAGGCGTAATCTGCACGCTTAACATGCACGCCGTAATAAGAATTTTGCCAAAAACCGACTTAACCACAGTTGGTAACATGGCTGCCATGAAAGTCATGTCGTACTGTCAAATTTCGAAATATGACAAAATTATCATTGAATGCTAACACGCGACACATATTTTTGTCGAATTTTGTCATTTTGCCGTGAAACATTATCGTCCACCATTAGCGTCGACGATAAATGTAAAACAACTTATTTAGAGCAAAAATATATGACTGTGTCGTGCCATATCTTATGTTAAGCTCTAAAAAATCAATAAAGGGTGAAAATATTGAAAAGAAAAACCCCGTGGATTTTTTTTATCCATGAGATATTTATAAATTTGAATTCATTATCTATGGCCAATATCGAGTCAATCTGTCATTGTGTCAAGTTTATCATTCTCAGCCAAATTTGACATAAAATTGAGTGAATGGTTAGAAATTGTCATATCTCGTTATCGTCTTAGATAAATTTGTCCAATGTGGGTGGCATGTTAGGGAATATGATAAAATAGATCGACTAATTTTGTCATATCGATCGAAATAAATATTGTGTCATGCATGTTAGGCATACTGAATAATATTTTTTGTCATTTTGCGTAGACAGAGTGCGGGCCAGCTCCAATGTCATTCTGAATGCGATAGGAGACAGACTGGACTGCCCCTTCCTCCGGCACTGCTGCGACAGACATGTCCCAGCAGCGAAGACTAAAGACGAATGTCTTCAACCAGTGTTTGTTACCAAAAATAAACATGTTGATTAGATTTTTGTTTGGTAATTTACATTTCAGAGAATCAATAAAAATCTGAAATAAACCATTTAACTGATAGACCAAGAGTCAGTTACCAAAATTCAAATACAAGAAAAACATAAGAATATAACAATTCTCAATTCGGTAACTGATTTTTTCAATAAGGGGATTAGTTTTCTCAATTCAGTGCAGTAAAAAAAGCTTAGCACCGAATTCTTAATTCTTAAACCAATAACAACAATTTAGTTATTTAAAGATTCAGAATAAGAAACATATTGTTATTTAAAGATTCAGAATAAGGTAAACATAGTTTTTTGTTCTTTAAATTACTTAAAAAACCAAATTACAAATCAACCACTAAATTGAAAAAAAAACCTTCTGTATAATATCCATTTACGGTCCAACAGTACTCGTCATTGTTTATGTTTGCAAATTCACGACACTGTAAAAACAGTTGACGTCCACTTTCCGACTCTCAGAAACATATATCGGGCATTTCTTAATCCCTCAAGCGTATGTGAACGAGACACAATGCAAATTCTATTGTTATGCGGTTGCCTGCAACCGCTCGGGTGTTGAAGCATTAACACTTATTCCAATCACAGAGGAGTTCAGCTTTTCATCCTTCTGGCGCGAATTGTTTTACTTACGAACAGCAGCTATAAAGTTGTTTTTCTGAGTAACTGTTGTGAACTCTATCACAATAATTCTAGTTTTCCTAGGTTGTTAAGGAGTCTTTAGGTATCACGGATGTCTAATGGGTGAATATAAACACCAACAACTTTTCCAGTTTTTGTGATGTGTGTTAATAGGTCATTTGCGGTTTCTCTTACAGCGCAAAGGACGTTTCGTAATTTGACCGAGGATGGGCGCGAACTCAATGTCAAGAAGTTTATCTTCATGCTTTAGATGTTAGAAGTACCTATCTATGGAAATGTATTGCATCTTCTTTGTATCTTCTTAGGGAATTATCTATGATTATTTCTTGTTTTTGATTGTACTAGTGTGATGTGAGATTACCGTGAACAAGATGTCTGTGCCTTAGCTTAGCAATTTATAATATATTCAATGATTTCTTTTAATAATAATAACCAGTTTTCAATAGGTTATGGGCCCAGAGTGCCCGATAGTTAGATGTTAGGGAAAGTTTTATGGCACACGGAAAAGAAAAAAATCCTTAGAGAATATAAAAAAATGGCGACCCAATTTCCCCAACTATCTCCGGGTCAATTCGATAATTGGTTATTCAGAATAAAGGCATTATTGGCGGAAAAAGGATAAGAATCGGTATTAGAAGAAGAGGATTACAATGAGGCAAAAATAATATTAGATGCAAAAGTGAAATCCATTATTATCCAAAGCGTGACAGATCAGCATTTGAATTTGATAAAAGCATGCAAAAAAGCAATAGAAATGCTAGACGTTTTGGGGAAAACTTTTCAACGAAATACGGTAATATCAAGAATAAATGTTCGAAGAAAACTATTAAATATGGATTATATATATATATTACAGGATTACTTTGTAAGGTTTGATACCTTTGGCTTTTGGAGAGCTAGAAGTCGAAGGTTAAAAGATAGCTAAAAGTGAAAAGATTAGCTACCTACTGACTGGTTTTGGAGATGAGTATTATCACTTGATAACAGCTCTGGAGACAGTCAATCAAGAAATAAAATTAGATTTCGTTATATCTAGATTACTTGATCAGGTGATAAAAAGGCAAAATAATGATGTTGAACCACAGTCATCTTTTTTCATTTGCTACAGATGCCATAAAAAAGGCCACAAATCTTTCGAATGCAGAAGCAGAGGAGGCAGGAGCAGAGGCAGAAGCAGAGGTTATTATAGAGGAGGACGCCAAAATTTTAATTCGGCACAATCAGCAGCATCATCTAATCAACCTGCTCCTAGTAATAGCAAGTATATGTTTACAGCAAGTACTGCCGCAATAATGAACGAAGATCATGATGAAGACATAATTTTATTTATTATAGACTCAGGTGCTACTCAACATTTTGTAAAAGAATGTTATGAGGATTGTTTGCGGAACATCCAAGAATTGGAAAACAAAATTAACATAAGAACGGCGAACGGTGGCACACTGATGGCTACTAAGAAAGGATCCCTCGATGTTCATTACAAAATCAGTCATTAAGATTGGAAGTCATATTAGTTCCTGGCATTACATATAATTTTTTATCAGTTGGAAAACTCATTGAAAATAACAAGAAAATAATTTTCAAGAAGGACAAAGTACTGATTATAGCCGATAACGGTAAAGGAGATGTCCCAAAAATGTATGAAGCCTCGGCCAGGTCCATGTACGCTATACCTAATTATAGGCGAATATGTGTAGTACACTTTTAATAAGACTAATTTCTATGGAGAGCCTTGGTTTTTTGGCTGAAACAATAAAATAAACCACATTATTGCAACTCAGTACAATATGGCGGAGGACGCCATCTTTGACACTTGAATGACGTTTGTCTGTCAGTTGACTTTTGAGAAAAAGTTACCAAATCCAAAAGAAAGCGAGGTTGTTATAAAAAAGCAAGAACTCAAAACACTTTAAACGCAACGAGCAAACTGAACGAACGAAAATCAATACCAAGGGCAGCACTGATCATGACAGTTGACATTGACAGTTTCTTTTTGACTGGTATGTAAATCCCAGTAATGAAAAAACTACAGTTGTCATCTTTACAAAGAAATAAGGTGTTTGATTTTATTTTTAAGCCACTAAACTACGGACTAAAACATTTTTATTGTATTTTTAATGGAAATAGCATTTTTTTACCGATTTTTTGGTACTACGTACATGGTACAGGCCTGGGATGGGACATCTCCTTTATATGGGAGGAAAGAAAGGACTATTATATACATTTTTACCACAATTGGACAAAAATAAATGTGCAGACTTGACTCAAGAAGGATGAAAACTTATGGCCCTAAAGAATGGGACATATGTGTAGAAAAAACCTCGCAATATTAAGATTACCCTATAGCAGGAGGACGTGTGATGCATGCAAGAAAAATAAATCAACTGCCATTTAGATTGTTAGATAGACCAAGATCAAGCCAAATAGGTGAATTAATTCACACTGATATTTCTGGACCAGTGAGGGTGCCAACAAAAGAGGGACGAAGATATTTCCAAGTTATCGTTGATGATTTTTATCATTTTACGCAAACTTATCTATTGAAAAACAAAAGCGAAGCTACAGAAAATCTAATATAATTTATTAAAGAAATGGAAATACAAGAGGAAATAAAAGTAAAGAGAATAAGGTGTGATAATGGTGGAGAGTTTACAGCAACAAATATAAAATTATTTTGTAATGAAAAAGGAATTAAGATCGAATACACTCAGCCATATAGTCCACAACATAATGGAAAACCAAGTCAAAGAATATGCAATACATTTCCATAGATAGGTACTTCTGACATTAGAATGTTTTTAACACTCACAGTGTTATATTTTAAATTCATAAAGATGAAATAAGAAACCAAAAATTTGCGCACGGGCGGGACTTGAACCAGCAACCTTTTGGCAGACCGGGCCAAACGCTCTTACCAATTGAGCTACCGTGCTATCAGTCCGACCCTGCGAAATTTGTGGTTACTTATGAAAATTGCATGATGCTTAGCGCCATCTAGCCGTCTGTTTATGAAACAGATGGCCCAAGCAGTTATTTTTTACAGAATAAATTTAACTTGGAAATTGGTGTCGCTTCGCTATCTAATGCTTTAGAATGTTTTAACACTCACAGTGTTATATTTTATATTCATAAAGATGAAATAAGAAACCAAAAATTTGCGCACGGGCGGGACTTGAACCAGCAACCTTTAGGCAGACCGGGCCAAACGCTCTAGGGCTAAGCGTTACGCAATTGACGTTTTCATAAGAAACCACAAATTTCGCAGGGTCGGACTGACAGCACGGTAGCTCAATTGGTAAGAGTGTAGTGATTTCTCTCTCTTTCTCTGTCACTCTCTTTCGTGTCCGTATTTGGGCCTCTTGGGCTTCTCTATAATAATTTTCTTGTTCCATTTCAGCATTCTCAAACTTACTTATAGTTGTAATATTTTTCATTTTGCTTTTTCTGAAATAAAAAATAGGTGTGTATCGGGTCGGGTAGCACCACCAGTGTGGAGAGCGTAGCATCGCTGTGATCTTGGAGTATGTTAATTAAAAATGTAAATTTATATGTTATGATATGTGATATGTTTCCTATGTAAATATGTAAGTAATGTGAAACAGTTCACAATAAAAACACTTAACTTTGAAAAAGTCAATCTTCTGTTTTATTTGATAGTTAAATTAATGTCTTTATATATAAATATTAGAATTATTAGTGAGTATTGCTGCAACCTCTCTGTTCTGCCAAATATCAACTGGCTGCTTCATTGAAAACCTGACTTACCAGCTATGCCCACTCATAGGTTTTGATTATATTTCTCATGCTAACGGCTAGGGAGTGGAATTCGCTGCCGGCAGATGTTTTTCCTAGCCCTTATAATTTGGCCGAATTCAAGAAGAGAGTGAATAGCCTGTTACTAGTCAGGCATGATTCATCCTAGGCCATATCATCTCATCCATCCAGGTGAGATTGTGGCCAAAGGTCTAAACATTTTTTTTCAAACAAACACGTAGATATTCTGTTTGTTCCATGTATTCACTCTATCCTTTATCTCAGTTAGACCACAAGCTCTACTGTATGAGTTGATAGGTACTTAATTAAAGATTGTATACCAGTCACATAATTTGCTTCATTATATTAGCTAATGCACTTGTGTTATGTTAATCAGAAACAACGGTAGCACCAAACCACAAAACCCAGACCGGAGACAATATGGAAAATTATAATTTATACATTCACCCCACAAGGAATCGAGCTGGGACCTATTGCCGATGCCTTGAATGAAACCTAGCGTGCTTTTACTACACCACAGAGGTCGTAGAACTTGATTGTTGTGACTTTTAGACCAATTTATTCACACCTGTTCTTTCAAATCACAGGGCGAGAATTTTACTACAGACGTAACACATGGAACTAAACTCAGCATGTCCTAGACCTCGGCTGTCATTCGAGCATAGCCCGGCTGGTAGCCCGTGCCTTTGCTCTTAAATCAGATTTCAAAGCTTGTATAGTACCAAAGGCAAGAATCATTTTTATGCATTTTATTTATGCTTCAGTCTTTGAGCCCACGCGTGTAGTATCGTAATCGTTTATAAGTCAAATCAGCTGGCTATTTACAACTGTCTCGGTGGCGCAGCGGTTAGAGGGTTTTTAGGGGCTGATTCACGCTACACTCTGCCGGCGCCGGGCCGGCCTCCAGCCACGGTCATACATATACATTATTGTATATGTATGCACATTGTATACGTATACAATAATATATGTCATTTTATATAAGGTGATTCATGCCTGACCGTACTCCGCCCGGGCCCAGGGTTGGAATAACGGTAGGAATTTTTCCCAGATCCGGCACGTTGTAGCGTGAACAATCCAAGCATCGGTTGCGCCAGAGGTCCTGCCTGTTGATTCACAAAGTTAACTTCGACACTGATCCGTATATGGACCTTCGCCTGAGTCGAGAAGTTGGTATTCACAAACTCTCATCGAATCTAGCGCAAATCGCCTCAAACGGCGTGATTTGGAACTAATCCTGGGCGAATTATTTGACACGTTTCTATGGACTTTGACGCGTTCGGCAGTTGAAAAATATAGCATCGCCAATGCTGCAGACTCGCCTCAGTCGATGTCACAGTAAATAAATGATAAGTTGTATTTAGAAGGAAAAAAAATAAGGCTGTGAAACTAACTTTTAACTTTTATCATTCTTTTTTGGGTCCTTGAAGGTAATGAAACTGAGAGACCGTATAAGGCTACCTCGTTTTAAGTGATAATATTTTAAAGGCAGATTCAGAAAAATAAATGAAACATATTTTGTACGAAAAAAAAATTTTTTTTATACGCTAGTTTTCGAGAAAACCGCCTCTAAACATGTAGAAAAAAGGGTAAAATAAAACACCCCGTGCCGCGTGTTGCTGAGCGGAGCTCTCGGTTTTTGTAGGTATTGTCATACGCGCCGCCCGTCGCCGCGATGTTGCCTGCCTGCCTACACGTGTCGCGCTCGCGGCCGCTCCCCCGCCTCGCCGTGCGACGCGAGCCAGTCTGCCAAAAAAATTCGCATTTGTATGTCGTGTGCGCGCGCGACGCGGACCTGCGGTGCGTTTTTCGAAGCCTGGGCCGGGTAACCAGCATCACATGTCTTCCCGCCGCGCCTTGAACTGGTACGGCACCTACTCCCAAATACCGCAGACGCTTGCTATGGCGGTTTCTGCACAACAAAGCCCTCCACCTTTATCACGTGAGGGTCCAAGAATTGCTGTTGGCGGGGATTACGCCTTTATCACTTGAGGGTCTAAGTTTTTCTGCTGGTGCGGACTATGCGACGAAGATCGAGCAGCTCGAGCTCGAGTCCTCCCGTTGACTACTGCGCGATTGCACGTTGTTGGGATAACGGGCATGCACAACACAATGCTGCAGTTATTCGCCACTAATTCCAGCAAAGGTTCAGTGCATACGTGTGTGAATGAATAGTGAATGCCGTGATGGCCAGTGAAAAAAAAACAGTGCTCGTGATAGCTAGATTGTCTAGTGCTCGCTTCAGTTTGCATAATAAGGTTAGGAAGCATCGCCTCAATTTGTAGTAACCTGTTTTACTGTAAATCTTTGACGTCATTGGTTTTAAATGTTAACTTATCGCTGCTGATAAAAAATGTATTTGTAAACCAATGCAGAAATCCTAGTTTTAATTTATTTTATTGCGAAATAAGACTTGTATCCACATATCTGTACAAAAACTGAGCAAGTGCGATAATTTTAAGTAAAAAATAAAAAAAATGTACGTAATTTTCAAAGATCTGTTCGCGTTTTATGTGTTATGTTTATTTACGGTAGGTAATAAACGAAATTTAAAACAAAACTGTGTTAAATTTACTCACGCAATTTTTAGTGCATATCCATCTACTGAATCAAAAGGAATCAATAGGTACTCATTACGTAGGTAGGTAACTACAACATCTGTTAAAGTTAGATTTGGTAAGATTGGAAGTTTTATTAGGTATTCTTTTTAAAGTTTACTTTCACATAAGATTCGTCTTATTATTATTAAATAAACAGAGGTAACACAACACAATTAGCTAGTTTTAGTTTATCATTACCTTCAACATCTGTTAAAATTAGTAATAAATTTTAATAGGTATTCTTTTTTAAAGAAAATCACATGAGAGAATTACATACAAATTTAGCCACAAGCGTCGTCAAATTAACTATTCTATATAAAATATCATAAAAATAAATAAGTACCAAAAACAGCTGCTCTATGGTTCATCTCGACCACAACGAATCCCCCCTCCGCGCCCCGATTGATCCAAAGGTTCCCATTATACTAGCAGCATTACCACGTTGAATAGCTATAGAAACCTGTTGAACCAACCAGGACCCAGAGCGAGGATCGTTGCCCCTATCTCTCAACCTTCGTCCCAACTCCCTAAAAAGTTCGCGTGCCTCATCACCCCAGGGCCCAGCCGTCTCCACAGCGATCGGCACAAAGTCATAAGCAGTCTCCAAAGCAGCATATTTGGAATGCTTTAATTTGGCGGCATTTTCCGCAGCTGAACCCGCTAATGTTACGGTATGCCGTAAATGTGACGCAGCAAAGGTGCTCACGCATGTAGCGTCCCATAAAAGACATCGACCTCTCCGCCAAGGAACCAATGTAAGGCCGTCGGGTCTCTTTCTATCCGTACGCGAGAAACCAGGAGGTTCCAATACACAGGGTACATTAACTGATACCATGGCTCGACGTACAATTTCATTGATGTAATGGTGCCTCGGAAAGCGTCCCGCACATCTCTGGCAACTTAGCCCATGACGACCGTTCTCTTCCACCATTACGCCACAAATACAGCGATGAGCTTCACATATTTTGCAACCTAGTCTCAAAGCCACTGCTATTCTTAATAAATCGTTGTCAAGAAGCGTTCCCAGTTGAGGAGACGGCAATGCATGCAGCCATGCTCCAGATTCTGGCCTTGAAGGCCTTAAGACGCGCCAAATCTGCACCCGAAACACCCTCCATGATGCGAGCGTAGGTCAGTTTGGTCGTCCCATCCTTTCTGGACAGTAAGGTCCACTGGTTTTTCCCCAGTTGTGCAGAGCATGGTCCACCTCTGCAAAGCCTCAGAAACAAAGGGCAAGTGGATCCTGTTACCATCAAGTGATAAAATACGAGTAACAAGATCCAAAGAACCATGTGCCGAGGCCAAAAAAGCCACCAGCCCAACATCCTGAACCCGACGCACTCCAAGACCTCCATAACGAATAGGCAAGGCCGCCTGATTCCACTGTTCTTCATTTAAATTCACATTTATTATAGATTCTAAATTTGTTTTAAGAGTGTCATCCAACAACTTCAAATCTTGCTCAAAAAGCCATGTGGGTGATGTTCGCAAAGTATACATCGTCCGAAGCAAAGCAAGGCAATTACGCAGAAGAACCAGAGAAACATGCCCCGAAAGATGTGCTGGATGCCCCCGTGCCGCCAAGAGCGCCTGCCTTTTAAATTGAAGAACAGAGCTGACACCCTCAGGAAATTCCAATCCTATTGCCTTCAGAGCTGGAATTAATGTTCTTAAATCTTGTAAAACTACTTCCGGACTTCCTCCCAAAATACTGTCATCCAGATACCAGACATTTAATGGAGCTTTCAGATTAGATATAATCTTCTGAATTGCTAAACAAAATAACAGAGGCCCCAATGGATCTCCCTGCTGAGCTCCAACCTGTGACTGAATTGTATTTTCAGCGAAGAAAAGATTACTTTGATGAGCGTAACATTGGTAAATGAACGGGTAAAGGGTCGGTGCCTGCTCCAAAACTTCGTTCAGGATGGTATCCCTTTCCACACTGTTAAAGGCATTTTTGATGTCAACTTTAACCATTATATGGTTTGATATCTCGTGTGCTATGGCAAAAGACCGATCTGAATGTATAGCCGCCTCACACCTCAGTGTAGTGCCAAATCCTACCTGATGTGGTTGTAAGTAGCGGGACATAGTTTCTTTAACTGACCGACAACAAAGCTTAGCTGTAAGGCGGCGAAAAACACTGCCAACCGCAATCGGTCTAATGCCACCATCTTTTTTCGACAGGGCACACAAAGAAGCACCATATAAAAAAGGCCTGACCTCCAAATTGAGCAAACCTCTCAATAAAAAATTACATAGTTTGGTCACAGACTCCAACAGACGAGGTCCATTGCTTCCAGCTGACAAGGAAATCAACTCTTTAAGGTGCTGGGGGCGTAAAACATCAAGTCACGCAGCAGACCCATTATAAAAAGACGTAATTGCAATAGACACATCTAATGAAGTGACAGTCAAAAACGGACTTGTTAAATTTGGTTCAGGAGGCAGATTCACTGGTCTTGATGGCGCAGGATGTTTTTCCTTTAAGGCATTCAATGTACAATCATTATTGGGTGCAAGTGGGGAGTCTGAAAAAAGTAACCGCACCGCACCTCTTAAGTCCCCATCGTGTACTTTCGCCTCAATGGCTCGATAAATCGAATAAGGTCTTGTCAAGTATGTATCATCAAAAAACTTATATCATCCATCCATCATACCTCTAAGTGTATTTATTTAATAAAAAATGCATTTGAATAAACGACTTTATTTTATTAAAAGTTTTTAGCAATAAACCTAAGCATTACACACTAGTGTTTTACATTCTCTCCATTTCTTGGGGTCAGTAGCAATACTGGATCTCTTCCTCAAACCTATAAGAGCTGCTCTACTTAGTTCAACCATTTAAATGAGATTTTCCCTCTAGCTCTTTTGCTCTTTACATTGGCACAAATAATCAAGTTCATCTTGGAAGTGGATAACCGAAATAACAAAGTAAGAACGTGACATCTGCATATTGTGGACAAACGAAACGATATAAAGCACTGTGCTGTATTTTCTACTCTACTCCGTCTCAGTGATGCTTAGATAAAAATATAGCTTTTCATAATTTTCAACATGTCTGATGTCATCTCATAAAATACACTATACCTACATAGTATCTGAAACAACAGCAAACGATAAAATATAGGTTATATTTCGTATGCCTCCGGAATTTTATAAAATTGATTGTTTACACGTATCGCGTGCTTAGCCAAAGCAATGTTTTAGGCTAGCTAGCCTTTCTATTTAGTACCTTTGGTTACAGAGTAGGACTGTAGTTTTAAAGTTGGATGAACGTATCTTCATTCTTCTTGAGAATCCGCACCACGAGGATTTTCCGTTAAAAAAAGGTCCAAGATATTGCTCCGACGTGAACTTGATACTGTAACGTTGTATATTTTTGTCTAAGTTCGCGTGAAACGAAAAGCTAAATGGATGTAGGACTCCAGTCCATATTTTGGCATAGATAAGATGGATGGTGACACTGACATGTGTCAAGTGTGACAGCTGCTTTTTTTCCGGTTCCGCACTGTTGGTCGTGCGTCGGAGTGGAGCGTGTGTGAAAATGAAATAAATTAGATATTTGAATATGGGGCACGCCCCAAATTATTTTGTAGTTTGATAGTTATTCCTGGTAAGTATCTGCAGAAAGGTTTGCGTTGATTTTTGTTTGTTGCGAGACATTTCTTAGAGTCTGAGCACATGGTTCTTTTTATCGTTTCAGACGCCGCCAACATGTCAATTTGGATGAATTAATTTCGAAAATGATTTGATATAAATGACTGGAAAAATGGTAAGTATGTTGAGAAAACTCCTTTGGAAATCCTTGTAAAGAAAATGTAGCCTACCTACATCTGGGCATATTGTATTGAGAGTTGTAATTTTTATCATTTCAGGTCTCAAATAGAATAATTAGCATAAATGTTTAGTAATCAATTCAGAAATTATATGGCGAGCCAGCTTTTGCAGGTATTAAATTGGTTTATTATAGATTTCATAAATAGGGTGATGAAAAGTATAACCACCCTCACTTAGAAAAAAAAAATTGGTTGTTAACTAGAACTTTCTTTTATTTCTAGGTTTCGCTTTTGATATGTGTCTGTAAGTTGAACAGTCACAATTTGGTGATCATGTTGTAACCTCAGGTAAATATTTATTATGAAAAGTTAGTGTTTTTTAACTTTTACTTTGGTTTGTGCGTTGAACTAACCTTTTGTAAATTCTTTTCAGTGACCTTACTTAGACCTTACTAAGACCTTACTTAGACCTCATTTGGATTAATTTTTGAAGTCAGAACTTCCTTATGGATTGATTTGCTTCTTGTCTGCTGTTTTGAGGATGGATCGGTATCGGTGAAATTTTGGGGTAATGTTGCAGAATTGTTTGTAGTTTGATGCAACACTAAACTTGTGGGATAATTCCTAACCAGTTAGTAACACAGGCAAAATAAACCTAAGCTAAATAATATGGTGGTTAATTAGCATTCCAAAAAAATTCGCACAGGCAGAAAATGTATATCTCGCAAAAATATGTTCCAAGATCCAGCTTAGATTACTGTGGCGGCTCCAGCGCTGGTAGTCTGATGTTGCAAAAATTTGACATTTCATTATCACAAAAAATAGCTTGCAGTATCACGAAATCTGATAAAATTAACCGTATTCATATCGCAATCTTCAAACGTACACATTTGCCACGAATCGTACCCGGTACACATCCTCCCATTATTTGGGGTAACCGTTATAACCGAAGATATTTTTATATTAGAGAGCTTATATTTCTTACTGTCGAACTGATGGTTTTTACTGTCAATAAATATGCAACAATTTATCAAATTTTATTAAAGTTGTCTGACTGATTGTAAATAGAGACAAAAAATGGCATGAAATCATAATAAAGGTTCAGAAAATAATATTATGCAATAAATCTCAGCACAAGCACACAGCAATAAAACCAGCCAAGTGCAAGTCGGACTCGCTCACTAGGTTCCGTGCCAACTTTAACTCAATTAGAGGTCCACTTACTTCCACTTAGCCAAAACACCACAATATTTGGTTGACAGCAAATATAACTTTGTTTTTCATAGTATTTCTATAAAAATAAAGTTATGTTTGCGGTTATTGAAAATATGCTCTATCTCAAAAACTGTTAGTTCGATCTTGTTCAAACCAACTTCTACATCATGTATTTTTTTCAAAATTTACACTCACTTAGTTTAAAAGTTAGATGGGGGAGGACACCTATTTTATCTAGACTTTTAGAGAAAATGGTTTGAGGAACCTCATTGTCATTTTAATAAACCATAGACACGCTACACGCATAGGTTTGACAAAATATATTTTTTTGGTTTTGGTTTCGTGTATGGGCCCCTCCTTAAATATCATTATTTTGCATTGTTTGTATGAGAATCGTAAAGCGGTTAACAGGATACATCTTCCTGCCAAATTTCAATAGTTTGATGCTTATAGTTTCAGAATAAAGTGGCTGTGACATACGGATGGACATACAGACAGACAGACAGACTTGACGAAACTATAAGCGTTCCGTTATTTCCGCCATTCGGCTACGGAACCCTAAAAATAAATTTTGTGACACGGCTATGACGATACACGAGCCTTATTTTAATCATTTTAGTTATAAAAAAAAAAGTTACTGATATTTTTCGAGATACCCGTGGACAAACTTTTGCACTCGTACACGTATACTATATATACCTATACTTTTACATTAAAAAAACAGCCATCATTTTTCTTTTTAAATAACATGGAGTTTTTACCATAGGTTTCACCGACGCGAACCTACTAATGCTGGGAGCATTAGAAGGTTCGCGGTGAATATTAATTTAAGGAAAAATCAAAATAATTTCTGCAACACCGGTAATAAAGTAAATCAATACCTTATGTCAGTTTGACATTAAATAAACAACGTTTTGCAAATAATTTATCATTGCAACTATTAAATTTAATTCCACAAGAATTCCCAGCCAATTATACTAAAATACAAAATCGGAAAATATAAAAACACATTATCTTGACTTTCGATACATCGTTTAATGTAGAGATCGAATCAATAAATAGATTCCATGCATGTAAGTAATAAAATTTTGCAACGTGTTTTTATGTGCATAAGTAGCTAGATATTCAGTGTCTGTTTATTGGTTTCATGATTTAAATATAATATTCAACTAGTGATTATTAAATGGTCAAAATCCCCGCAAGGTAGCGGTTTCAAACCGAGTTTATTATCGGTTTCTCACTTCATAAGATCCGAGCCCCTCATGTATTGCAAAACTATTTAAAAACAAGTTTTCAGCAGATTACAGTTAAAAAGACTTAAAAGACAGAGCAAGAACTTACAAAACCCGAAAAACGAAACCTGAACTAGCGAAAAGATGCAGGAGACATGTGAAGAGCATTATGAATGATTTATAATAGCTTTTTCAATTATTTTCAGGCCTTTTTCACGAATTGCTGCAGTTGAAAGTTTGAAGGAGTGACAAAGCAATAATTGCAGTACAATAAAAAATGACAGTGTAAAAATTTAATTAAATAACACAAAATACCTTCTAATAAACGATTCTACCCCTCTAATAAACGTTATTCCCTCTAATCAATGGTTGTCTGGAAGAGATAAGGGACAAGACCACCAATATTGTACTTCTTATGATTTGATCGAAATGTTTTTGTTTCTTGTGTCTTTATTTGTGCAATATTCTTTAATATTTATTATTATTATCATTAAATGCGAATCATTCCAGAATATTTTATTTACCTTTTCTCATACGTTATGTATAGTAACGAAAAGTCGCGTTTGTTACAGTTTTTATAACTCGATACGGGGGCACAATTTTCATTATTTAGAGTTAGTTGAATTCGTCGTTACGCCGAATAGGACATACGACAGCTATCATCATAAAATGATTTTGTACTAAATGTTAGTTTAATAACCATATATTACTTATTCATTGGTTGGATATGCAACCTAGAACTTTTCTGTCCCAATGACTGTCCTTCGCGATATGTACTCTGCCCGTTGCTACTATGAACCCTTACACACGACTTTTAACATCGATGCACTCGCGCATGTTGAAAATGCGCTTCAGCATCGGGACTCACGCAATGAACAGATTTAATTTCGCAGCGATGCAGTTGGCGTAAGTATGGATGCAAACGCCAAAATTCAGTACCTTCATGATTTGACAATTTCCAGCTTCTTCATCGCGACTGCGTCGATGCTGCATCGTGACTGCATCGCTGCTAAAAGTCGCAGAGTGTAAAGGGTCTATGGGAACCCATCACTTAATCGCAATATTCTTTATCGATTTTCATTCCCCATAAAACGATTCGCAGATGTTTCAAAATAATATTCAACAAATTCTAGAATCTTGTTACATCACAATTTTATTTGGTCGAATGCTTATTATCTACAAACTTACTTCGTCGTTACTTCTTTTCATAAATTACGTATTTTATCGAAGTAACGTTAGCTTTCTATTTTGTTAGATACCCATAATTTTATTTCCACGTAAGTTTCGATATGCAGAATTCTTGAAACATCGAATTTTACTTCAAAAAGTCCGTATTTCCAAACGAATTTGTTAATTATATTACATTGCATACTTTATTATTAGTCAATTAAAAGCATAAATGATATAAATATGTAATAAATATTGATCTTATAAATAAACTGCGTTAATCCCGACTCGCCGTGATCTCCTCGTCGTGGTACTAGTCTGCCCGATACTAGAGTGTAATTCAAAAGCCGGAGGCGCGGAGGGAGAGCAGCCTCCGCCCGCTGTAGCAAGGTGTAGGCACCTGCGCGAGCCGGAGCGGCTCAAGCTGGTCGCCGAAGGCGACCAGCAAGCCGAAGCTGCGTAGGCGAGCATGGGTGACTGCGCCTTGTTACGCAAGGGCGACGAGGCTGCTATTCCCGCAGCGCCGGAGACGAGGAAATCCTAATGCATGATGCTTGCTTGCATGCCTGCTTGTTTGCTGCATGCATGCCTGTATGCTTGCATGCATGCATTAATCACGCCTGCTTGCTTACTTGCATGCATTAATGCATGCATGTATGCCTTCTTACTTGCATGCGTATGCTTGCGCATGCCTTCTTACTTGCATGCGTATGCAAAAATACCTATATATGGGAACCGTTACACATTGAAACAAGTTTTTATGAAAGGTTATATCGATAACTTAATAATTCTATGAAACATTCGTTTGATATATTGTTATTCTGCTGAACAAAACAGTTGCGAAACATTTTTTTGGTGAATTCTTATTCGATGTTATGAAACGACGATTATTAACTATTCGATTAATTAAGAAAAAAAAAGGTATTAACATTCATTGAATAGTTTTCTGTGAAATGAAATTACCCAGATATACCCAGGTCTATAGTTTCACTGTTCTAAGTCCGTTGCGATCGCAGGATCACACTAGATGCCACCCGCAAACGGTTACTGTAGAAAACTGTGGTGGAGGCCTATTCTAGCTTATACATATATAATGATGATGGTGACGTAAAAGTATTCGCTTAGATATAAACCACTCAATTCAAAAGGATGGAAATGTCATTTTAGTTAGAATGATCACCCATCCAAATGCGACGGAACCGTAAATACTTTGGTTTCACAAAAAAATAAACAAGAACTTAAGAGCTTTGGAAGCTGTTATTTATCTAGTAGTCTACCTTTTAGCTGTATTAATGAGAGCCGAATAAGGGTTGCAAGTAGTGATCGAGTGTTCTAGTGGTTATCAACTTTCTTTTAAAAATTGTTGCCCTCATCGTGCATTATTGTCTTAAATATACTTTAAAAATATAATTTCAAGTAAAGGTGCAATATTATAGATTGTTTTATCAGCTACATTACTAATTATTTCGTAAGTGCCTTAAAATTTGAGGTAACGTAAGTAAGAAGGTACGTTAATTAAGTAGTAAATACTTTACCTAATTAAAAATATCAATTATGGAGTTAAATTAAGGAATTCCGACGGGATTTCCTATTTTCTTATTATTCAACCCTCAACACAATTTGTTGTATACATCATTGGAATTGTTATCAGGCTTTTGAAAATGATAATTAAAAATACTGCGTTTATTTTAACCTTATTACCGCACAAATGCGACAACTGGGCCACGAGTATTAAATCAAATAATTTCTAGTTACTTATCTTTTTTCGACGATAATGAAAATGACATTAGAAAATTGTGCTTGCGAGATTGACATTTGTCAAAATTGCAAGTCCCGACGAATGGAGTTATCGTCGAAATTAGCCGTATTCAAATACAAATCCTAAGTAAAGGCAATGTATGAAAATTATTTAAAAGCATGATAATCTATTAAAAAGCATGTCTCTAGAAGTTAGTTCCTAGAAGTATCCGCAAGAGGCTCTTTACATTCGAAGGCAATAGTAACACCGTATCAAGGAATTTAACACTTGAGTAAAGGTAAAAAATACATAGAAAAATCTTTTGATTTTTTTCTAACATAATTCTAGCATAATTTTCGATTTTTCTGCTAAGATGAGCTGTTACAGATTTTCATTACCCTTGAAAGCGTTATCGTCAACATCACGCCTGGCGTGGTAGTTTCGTCGCGAAGTGACGTATGCTAACTCGAGTAACTCGTGAATTGCGAGACTCGACACGGTGTTTTGACAGTCGATACGCCGACAACGCAAATTTGCAGGACTCGACACACTAATTTTGACAGATGTTGACGATAACGCTTTCGAGGGTAATGAAAATCGGTAAAAGCTCATCTTAGCAGAATAATTGAAAATTATGCTAGAATTATGTTAGAAAAAAATCTAAAGATTTTTCTATGTATTTTTTACCTTTACTCAAGGGTTAAATTCCTAGATACGGTGTTCATATTGTTTTCGAATGTAAAGAGCCTCTTGCGGATACTTCTAGGAACTAACTTCTAGAGACATGCTTTTTAATAGACTATGATGCTTTTAAATAATTTTCATACATTTCCTTTACTTAGGATTTGTATTTGAATATGGCTAATTTCGACGATAACTCCATTCGTCGGGACTTGCAATTTTTACAAATGTCAATCTTGCAAGCACGATTTTCTAATGTCATTTTCATTATCGTCGAAAAGAGATAAGTAACTAGAAATTATTTTATTTCATACTCGTGGCCTAGTTGTCGCATTTGTGCGGTAATAAGGTTAAAATAAACGCAGTATTTTTAATTATCATTTCAAAAGCCTGATAACAATTCCAATGATGTATACAACAAATTGTGTTAAGGGTTGAATAATAAGAAAATATGAAATCCCGTCGGAATTCCCTAATTTAACTCCATAATTGATATTTTTAATTAGATAAAGTATTAACTACTTAATTAACGTACATTCTTACTTACGTTACCTCAAAATTTAAGGCACTTTCAAAATAATTATATATTTAATATTATAACATAATATTATATTACGAAATAATGTCGAAACGATGTTTATTTATTTAATTAGTAATGTAGCTGATAAAACAATCTATAATTTGCGCCTTTACTTAAAATTATATTTTTAAGGTATATTTAAGACAATAATGCACGATGAGGGCAACAATTTTTAAAAGAAAGTTGATAACCACTTGAACACTCGATCACTATTTGCAACCCTTATTCGGCTCTCATTAATACAACTAAAATGTAGACTACTAGATAAATAACAGCTTCTAAAGCTCTTGAGTTCTTGTTTATTTTTTTATGAAACCAATATTTATTTACGGTTTCGTCGCATTTGGATGGGTGATCATACTAACTAAAATGACATTTCCGTCCTTTTGAATTGAGTGGTTTTTATCTAAGCGAATACTTCTACGTCACCATCATCATTCTATATGTATAAGCTAGAATAGGCCTCCAACACAGTTTTCTACAGTAACCGTTTGCGGGTGGCATCCAGATTCCAGTGTTATCCTGCTATCGCAACAGGCTTAGACCAGTGAAACTATAGACCCTTTACACTCTGCGACTTTTATCAGCGATGCAGTCACGATGCAGCATCGATGCAGTCACGATGAAGAAGCTGGAAATTGTCAAATCATGTACTGAATTTTGGCGTTTGCATCCATACTAACGCCAACTGCATCGCTGCGAAATTAAATCTATTCATTGCGTGAGTCCCGATGTTGAAGCGCATTTTTAACACGCGCGAGTGCATCGATGTTAAAAGTCATGTGTGAGGGTTCATAAGTTCAAGTAGCAACGGGCAGAGTACATTATCGCGAAGGACAGTCTTCTTTTCTTCTTATTTAAGAGCTATGCTCTTGTCGGTGGAGTTTTTTCCAATTTAATCGATTCCATGCCATTTCCTTGACTACTTGGTACGACTTGACTCCTAACTTTTCCTTAATTTGCGTCATGTATGCCCTTCTAGGTCTTCCTCTTTTTCTCCGCCCTTCAACTTTTCCCTCTATGATGATCCTTATTAAGTCGTCATGTCGTACCAAGTGCCCTGAATGCCCAAGAGGGAAACCACCACACTAACCTCCCTAATTTGGAGTTTTTTATGAAGATGAACAGAAAAGATAATTTAGTTCTTGAAGGACAGTCATTGGGACAGAAAAGTTCTAGGTTGCACCGATGAATAAGTAATATATGGTTATTAAACTAACATTAAGTAAAAAATCATTTTAT
Source organism: Pyrausta purpuralis (assembly GCA_963924145.1). Lineage (NCBI taxonomy): Eukaryota > Metazoa > Arthropoda > Insecta > Lepidoptera > Crambidae > Pyrausta > Pyrausta purpuralis. Next base: position 5,216,941 of record OZ001663.1, on the reverse strand, counting down.
GATGATAGCTGTCGTATGTCTTATTAGGCGTTACGACGATTTCAACTAACTCTAAATATTGAAAATTGTGCCCCCGTATCGAGTTATAAGAACTGTAACAAACGCGACTTTCTGTTACTATACATAACGTATGAGAAAAGATAAATAAAATATTTTGGAATGATTCGCATTTAATGATAATAATAACAAATATTAAAGAATATTGCACAAATAAAGACACAAAAAACAAAAACATTTCAATCAAATCATAAGAAGTACAATATTGGCGGTCTTGTCTCTTATCGCTTCCAGACAACCATTGATTAGAGGGAATAGCGTATATTAGAGGGGTAGAATCGTTTATTAGAAGGTATTTTGTGTTATTTAAATAAATTATTACACCGTCATTTTTTATTGTAGGTACTGCAATTATTGCTTTGTCACTCCTTCAAACTTTCAACTGCAGCAATTCGTGAATAAGTCCTGAAAATAATTGAAAAAGCTATTATAAATCATTCCTAATGCACTTCACATGTCTCCTGCATCTTTATGCGCTCGTTCTGGTTTCGTTTTTCGGGTTTTGTAAGTTCTTGCTCTGTCTTTTAAGTCTTTTTAACTGTAATCTGCTGAAAACTTGTTTTTAAATAGTTTTGCAATACATGAGGGGCTCGGATCTTATGAAGTGAGAAACCGATAATAAACTCGGTTTGAAACCGCTACCTTGCGGGGTTTTGACCATTTAATAATCCCTAGTTGAATATTATATTTAAGTCATGAAACCAATAAACAGACACTGAATATCTAGCTACTTATGCACATAAAAACACGTTGCAAAATTTTATTACTGACATGCATGGAATCTATTTATTTATCCGATCTCTACATTAAACGATGTACCGAAAGTCAAGATAATGTGTTTTATATTTTCCGATTTTGTATTTTAGTATAATTGGCTGGGAATTCTTGTGGAATTTAATTTAAAAGTTGCAATGATAAATTAGTTGCAAAACGTTGTTTATTTAATGTCAAACTGATATAAGGTATTGATTTACTTATTACCGGTGTTGCAGGAATTATTTTTATTTTTCCTTAAATTAATATTCACCGCGAACCTTCTAATGCTGGGAGCCGTCGGTGAAACCTATGGTAAAAACTCCATGTTATTCAAAAAGAAAAATGATGGCTGCCATTTCTTGCGTTTTTTAATGTAAAGGTATAGGTATATATACGAGTACGAGTGCAAAAGTTTTTCCACGCGTATCTCGAAAAATATCAGTAACTAAAATGATTAAAATAAAGCTTGTGTATCGTCATAGCCGTATCACAAAACTTATTTTTAGGGTTCCGTAGCCGAATGGCAAATAACAGAACCCTTACAGTTTCGTCAAGTCTGTCTGTCTGTCTGTATGTCCGTCCGTATGTCACAGCCACTTTATTCTGAAACTATTAGCATCACACTATTGAAATTTGACAGAAAGATGTTAACCGCTTTACGATTCCCATACAAACAATGCAAAATGATGATATTTAGGGGCCCATACACGAAACCAAAACCAAAAAAAAAAAAATTTTGTCAAACCTATGCGTGTAGCGTGTCTATGGTCTATTAAAATGACAATGAGGTTCCTCAAACCATTTTCTCTAAAAGTCAAGGTAAAATAGGTGTCCTCCCCATCTAACTTTTAAACTAAGCGAGTGTAAATTTTGAAAAAAATACATGATGTAGAAGTTGGTTTGAACAAGATCGAACTAACAGTTTTTGAGATAGAGCATATTTTTAATAACCGCAAACATAACTTTATTATTTATAGAAATACTATGAAAAACAAATTTATATTTGCTGTCAGCAAAATATTATGGTACTAGCGATCCCCCGCGAATTCGCCTGCGCGTTTTGAGTTTGCTCCCTCCCCTCCCGTCGCAGCGTCATGTTTTATATCCTAAAGCCTTTCTCGATAAATAAACTATCCAACACAGAAATATTTTTTCAAATCGGTCCAGCAGTTCCTGAGATAAGCGCGTTCAAACAAACAAACTCTTCAGCTTTATAATATACTAGCAGTCCCCCGCGACTTCGTCCGCGCGTTTTGAGTTTGCTCCCTCCCCTCCCGTCGCAGCGTCATGTTTTATATCCTAAAGCCTTTCTCGATAAATAAGCTATCTAACACAAAAATATTTTTTCAAATCGGTCTAGCAGTACCTGAGATAAGCGCGTTCAAACAAACAAACTCTTCAGCTTTATAATATAATATATTAGCGCAAGCGCACGTTGTACTTAAGCTGCGAACATTATTTTGGTGCGGAGTTATGTTAAAACTGTGATAGCTTCTAAGATATTTATTGAAATCAAATGATATACAGGGCAACTTGGATCTAAATGAAATGCTCGTGATGATAAATGTATTTATTTTGATAAGAATAAATACCTGTGTATATAATACACCTCTATAAAGAAGGCATTATTTTTTACAAATTTATTAACATAAAAAAGGTTGTAGTAAGTCAACCATAAAAGATAGACATATACTGTCGCGGACTTTATTATAGAACTCTGAATGCTGAACAATCCTGTCATACATAATTTTTGTGTAACAGAAGCTCTCAAAAGGAATATCTTTCTCCCGTTTTCGCAACATTTTTCATTTCTGCTGTGGTCTTATGAGTCGTATCTTTATGTTATATAGCCTAAAGCCTTCCTCGATAAATGGACTATCTTATACTTTTTCAAATTGGGCCAGTAGTTTTTGAGATTAGCGCGTTCAAACAAACAAACTCTTCAGCTTTATAATATTAGTATATATTTCGGCTAAGTGGATGTAAGTGGATCTCTAATTGAGTTAAAGTTGGCACGGAACCCTTAGTGAGCGAGTCCGACTCGCACTTAGCCGGTTTTATTGCTGTGTGCTTGTGCTGAGATGAGGTTTATTGCATAATATTATTTTCTGAACCCTTATTATGATTTCATGCCATTTTTTTGTCTCTATTTACAATCAGTCAGATATCTTTAATTAAATTTGATGAATTGTTGCATATTTATTGACAGTAAAAACCATCAGTTCGACAGTAAGGACTATAAGCTTTCCAGTATAAAAATATCTTCCTTTATAACGTTTACCCTAGATAATGGGAGGATGTGTATCGGGTACGATTCGTGGCAAATGTGTACGTTTGAAGATTGCGATATGAATACGGTTAATTTTATCAGATTTCGTGATAACAAAATAGCTAGTTTTTGTGATAACAAAATGTCAAATTTTTGCAACATCAGACTACCAGCGCAGGAGTTTTAACGACACAGAGTACTACAAGCTTAATCGGATTCTTCACTAGCTTTATTTTTTGGTGTGTGATGGCCAAATTTGATGAAATATCTGTTTGTTTTATTGCAAAAAATATAATATTTTATGCAAATAGGTATTGACGTCTTGATAATCTTGACATAACTTTTCACGGATATATGTCAGACGATGTTGTGAATAGGCGATGTCCGTATTCACAGTGCACTTTAAAGACAGTAGATACAGTGCAATGTTTTGAGTTTTTGAGCGGTCTCAGTACATATATTTTTCAAAATTTGAATACCTATGATATCATATAGTAGTATTGTCTATGGTATTATGAATATTTGACACTCAAGAATACAAGAGGAAATAAGAAATTAAAATTTTCTTCTTCTTCATTTTATTTAAATACTAGTGGATACCGCATTGATTTTGATTCAATAGCATAAAAAACATATGACTTTTTTTGTGTCTGATACTTTTGGAGTTAGTTCTGCTAGCAAGTTGATGTATATTTTTATAAGAAAAACCCTCATTAATGCGGTCCATCATTTATTACCTTCAAGGACCCAAAAAAGGATGTTAAAATTTAAAAGTTAGTTTCACAACATTATTTTTCTTCTTTCTAAATACTACTTATCATTTATTTACTGTGACATCAACTGAGTCGAGGCTACAGCTTTGGCGATGCTATAATTTTTCATCTGCCAAACGCGTCAAAGTCCATAGAAACGTGTCAAATGATTCGCCCAGGATTAGTTTCAACTCACGCCGTTTGAGGCGATCGGCGCTAGATTCGATGAGAGTTTGTGAATACCAATTTCTCGACCCAGGCGAAGGTCCATATATGGATCAGTGTCGAGGTTGACTTTGTGAACCAACAGGCAGTGGAGACCGCGCGTTTGGTATTCTCTAATTTACTTTTCAACGCTGTTCAAAACTAGCGCCGCACGGCTGTGAACGGAGCGATTAGGAATCACGAGTTTGACATTGTTTCTATGAATTTGGTATTCTCTAAGTTAAACAGCCTACAGTTCCGACGACAGCTTCGACAAACGCCTACGATTTTTAATGTTAAACGAAAAGCTAGTATTTTGTTGCTGTTATCTAGGCTGTTTATAGATTTTTTTCATAAGTCAGTGTTAATTACAGGCTTAATTGGATAAAATATGTGTCTGCATATAATTTCTTTGTGTTTGAAATCATAAATGTAAAATTTTACAGCATTTTAAAATTACGTGAGGTTAAAAATTACTGCAGAAAAGGTTATGTTCCCAAAACCGAATGTAAGTATGTAATAAATAATGTGGATATCATAAACAATCTTTGTCACTTATCTGTAAAAACAGTGTATATATCGTGAATATAGAGTGTAAGGTATTATCAATACCATAAACGTCATTAAAGTTTACACAGTTGAATGTTAGGTATTGGAAATAATAAACATTATTTAATTTCAGTTAGTAAACAATGCACATAATCATTGGTTTTATTTCATAACTACCCCTTGCAACCCTAAGCCTGGCAATCAAGCAGAGTACCAGCATAAAATGGCAAGTAACAGTGTGGACAGAACCATTAGAAATCTTAAGGGCAGCTTTTGAATACTAGTTACAATAAAAAGTATTTTATTTTAAATTTTGACTTATGTTCCATTATTGAATTTTATTAACTTAGCAATGTATATTAAATATTACATATTTAAACAGTATTTAAGTTGGCAGGTACTATAAATATTTATTTGAACTAATAAAATAATAGCAAGTAGGAAAAAAAATGAATATAGTTTCTTCAGTATTTAAAAAAACACGAATGAAAATAAAAATAAAGTTATTGTGTAGGTAATTTTGCTTTATTTGTAAAACACATAACATACATAACCAGATCAATTCACTACTTATTAACACTATCAAATCATATTAGTGCCCTTGAGTAAGCATTTCCTGCGACCGATCATTGGTAAGCTCAGCAACAACACAACGTTCTTCAATGGCATTAAAACATTTCGTTAACCTCTAATTATCTTACCATCCATATTGAATCCACTGCAGTAAGTTTACAATAGGCAAATTGTAGCTTATCTCCATGATCCTAATCAACTTGCATCCTGCATCACGCAAGAATCACTGGAGGCAAAAAGATTCAAGGCTAATAACTATCATCACCAATGAATATTAGAAAATATGCTACGTTTGGTATTCTACTTACTTTCTGATCTATTTATACACATTCTAACACAATTAACTACTTGCAACTTATAACCCGGAATGCGATTCATTTGTAAAAAACTCAAGTGGGTCAAACAAATTTCAATCATTCATTTCTTGGAATTTATTTTTTTGTTGTGAGCAAATCAACTCCAAGTCGCAAGATGACATTCACTTTTTTTAAAATCATAGTTGCAATGACCATACCGTATTTCCTTTATATTTCACACTAAATATCCCTCTATTTTAAGAAATATACCTTAATATCAACACTTTTCAGTATTATGCAATTGGAAGCATTATTTTTTTATTTTTTCTTATTAATAAATAGGCAAAATACACCAGTCGAGAATGTTCGATTATCCAAAACAAACACACGTCACCACACTAGCACAGCCTTGCGCACAGTCAAACAATCACACAGCCAAGAGATCGACAACGAGATAATATCGCTTAGAGAATACCAATGAAACAACCTTGATCTCCGCTGGCGATGCTGCGGCGGTGACATTCGTGAGGACAGCCTCAAGCGCGGGCACATAAGCGTTCTTAGAGAATTGCATAACAGAAGAAAAATGAAAAATGTTGCAACAACGCACACTGGTTCAGTTTTCCAAAAAGTGGAGTAAGGGGTCGATGTTCGCCAATAAGCCTGTTTTTTTTTTACTCTTTTGATTTCAAATCACTTTAACTGATTGCATTTTTTCTTAAAACCTTGCCAATTTTGAGAAAAATACTGTATTTTTTTTTGTATGGAGAAAAAGTTATTAATGTTTGTAAGTCCAAAATGCGCGCGTGTCACACAATGCCACCTAGTGGGCACTAAAGAACACATTATTTTCTAAAATGTACGCAACTTTTTCTGTAAACTTGCAACTTTCAAAGTTACAGGCGATTAAACATCGGTAATAAATAATAATATTTGATTACGCAGTCTTCTTGTGACGAGGACTTTGAATTGATACGCCGGAACGGAACAGTTCGATGAATATAATTAACTAGCGGTCCCCCGCGACTTCGTCCGCGCGTTTTGAGTTTGCTCCCTCCCCTCCCGTCGCAGCGTCATGTTTTATATCCTAAAGCCTTTCTCGATAAATAAGCTACCCAACACAGAAATATTTTTTCAAATCCGTCAAGCAGTTCCTGAGATAAGCGCGTTTAGCTTTATAATATATTAGCGCAAGCGCACGTTGTACTTAAGCTGCGAACATTATTTTGGTGCGGAGTTATGTTAAAACTGTGATAGCTCCTAAGATATTTATTGAAATCAAATGATATAAGAGCAACTTGGTTCTAAATGAAATGCTCGTGATGATGAATGTATTTATTTTGATAAGAATAAATACCTGTTTGTATAATACACCTCTAAAAATAATGCATTATTTTTTTACCAATTTATTAACATAAAAAAGGTTGTAGTAAGTCAACCATAAAAGATAGACATATGCTGTCGCGGACTTTATTATAGAACTCTTAATGCTGAACAATCCTGTCATACATGATTTTTATGTAACTTATGCGGTTTCCGCAGCGTATGCAGCGGAAGCTCTCAAAAGGAATATCTTTCTCCCGTTTTCGCAACATTTTTCATTGCTGCTGTGGTCTTATGAGTTGTATCTTTATGTTATATAGCCTATAGCCTTCCTCGATAAATGGACTATCCAACGTAAAAAATTTTTTTCAAATCGGGCCAGTAGTTTTTGAGATTAGCGCGTTCAAACAAACAAACAAACAAACAAACAAACAAACAAACTCTTCAGCTTTATAATATTAGTATAGATGTGACATATTACTATAAAATATGGTTCGATATGAATTCTTCCGGAGCTCAAAGCGCAATGAATTTTGTGGGTCAAAAATCAAAATCAAAAATATTTATTCAATTTAGGACACAATATGCCACTTATGAACGTCAAATGTACAGTGAAAAATAAAATAAAAATAATTGTGCCCTGAAGGGGCCGAATCATGTCTCCTTATCTTTTGGGCCCTCCAGCGCTTCGAGACAGAACACAGACAATTAGGCAAGTCCTGAGAAGAAACGCCGCAACAAACTCAGTCACCACTAGCTGCCGTAAAATCAAACCTTATAATAGCTTTTAGATATAAGCGTGTTTTTAACGTGTTTCGTAAATTTATCAACCGGCAATTCGACAAGATTGTGTGGTATATTATTAAAGAATTTTATACAATTTCCCATGAACGAATTACTAGTTTTAACTAATCTGAAGTCAGGAACGACAAGCTTGTGTTTATTTCTTGTGTTATATGAGTGAATGTCGCTCTTCTTCATGAAATTATCTAAATTTTTACGGACGTACATTGTATCGTCAAAAATGTATTGAGAAGCCACAGTTAATATGTTGATTTTCTTAAAGACCTCTCTCAGGGATTCACGAGGACTAAGTTTATAAATAGCACGAATGGCTCTTTTCTGCAAAATAAATATGGTATCAATGTCTGCAGCAGAACCCCACAAGAGAAGACCGTAAGACATAATACTGTGGAAGTAACTAAAATACACAAGCCTCGCCGTTTCAACATCAGTCAGATACCTTATTTTTCTAACTGCAGAGGCAGCCGAGCTTAGCCTCCTAGCTAGGGCTTCAATATGAGGTCCCCACTGTAATTTTAAGTCAAGTGTAATGCCCAGAAATACAGTGGAGTCTATTAAAACTAGATTATTACCATTTAGTACAATATTTGGTGTAAGTTGCTTTACATTAGGCAAAGTGAATTTTACACGTTTAGTTTTACTAGCATTCAGCAACAAGTTATTGGTGCTGAACCAATTCAATACTTTGGAGAAAGTATTGTTTACTTCGTCAAAATTTTCTTCATGTCTTTTCATTTTAAGGGTGAATATCCCAAACGCACTTTTTGGCTGTCCAGGGTGAGAATCACTGTGTAATATTCAAATTTTCTGACGATTGTTTTTCCTCTTATTGTACAACTAGAAAGGCATTATGCGCAATGCTTATATTACGCTAAATATCATTGTATTATTTAATAAAAATAAGAATAGGACCGTTTTAAGTATCTGGTGGCGTGTCCTCAACCTACTTCATGACGGAAAATCTTTTACATTTAATTTGTTCGAAGTATATTATGAAACAAAGGATTCGCATTCATTAATCAAATATTTACAGCTTCGCCATGTAAGTGTTACATTTCATTTAAGCTCTTGATATTTACTTGAACCTTGATCAAAATTTGTCCGCGCACGGTCGTAAGATTTGGTGGCAAAAATTCAACATGTCGCAACTCATCCCTATGTCTCACGAGACGCATGACCTGCTATGCCCCGTACCTGTCAGTGATGCACGAGCTATTGCCAGCGACGAAGGTGTGTTAGTCCGCTTCGTTTTCCCGCCAAAAAGCAAGTAAACTGCCTGGTGGCGTTTTGTTCAACAGTTTTTAAGATGAGGTGGCTCGATTTCTGACCGTGCTATGTAATTTGTGTACCAGAACTATTCATTGATAATAGTGCTTTAGTTTGTAGTTTACAATGCCTTAATTTTAGATTAATAATCTTGTTCATATAATATTTGGGATTTTTCAAAATGTTTTTTAAGTTTTGGTGGTTACGTTTTGGTGGCTTAAGTGGCAAAAAATGGGCCACCAAATCTTAAAGATTGTCATCAAATCTTAATCTGGACACTTTGTACTCGTTGTAGGCATCCTCATATATAATAATACCTTCCGACCGATTTCGGCCTTGGCGACCACTTCGACTCCTATTCAAGTCGGCGCTGATGCGCTCGAAGATGGCTTATAAAGCCAATTTTTGCAGCAAACTCTCGTGCACAGTGTGGGCACGTAAGTTTGCCGTTAACATAATTGTAGGGTGTGGCAACAGTAATGCGTGTTTTCATCTCATCACGCTTAGTGTCGAGATCAACTTGACGCTGCTCTTCGAAGTCGCATACTTGCTGATAAACCCGCCTGCGCCACTCAGGCCGCTTCGCTGCCAAACCTTCCCATTGAGATGGCTCAATGTTGCATCTTTTCATATGACGTTTCTGGACGTCTTTGAACCTGAGGAGTTGTCCGCCACGTTTACGCTTGCCCTCCTCAAGTTCTGAGTAGAAGATGCGCTTCGCCACTCTGTCCTCCTTCATACGAGACACGTGACCGCACCACCGAAGCTGCCGACGCATAATGTAACCCTCAATGCCACCAACATTGGCGCGTCGCAGTACTTCAGTATTACGCACGCGATCAGACCACTTGATATTAAGAATTTTACGCAGGCATTTAAGGTGAAAGCGGTCTAATGTGCGTATATGGTGACGATACAAGCACCACGTCTCGGAGGAGTATAAAAGGTTCGGCAGCACAATTGCCATGTAAACTGATACTTTTGTTGGCAGCTTAATATCATGCGAACAGAAGACTTTTGAGCACAGCTTGCCAAACGCCGCAGCTGCAGCGCCGATTCTGCTGTTTACTTCGGCATCAAGGTCACACTTAGATGTTATGGTGCTCCCTAGATATCGAAATTTTTGTACCTGTTTCAATGATGCTTCACCGAGCTTTATGTTAAGCGTCTCTTGACCATGTATGTCCAAGGACATAACTTCTGTCTTTTTGACGCTTACCTTCAGGCCAAATTTACAGCATGCCTTATGAAACGCCGTTATAAGTTGTTGCAGGCCATTTGGAGATTCTGCTAAGAAGCACAGATCATCAGCATACATAATTTCTGTAACTACCGCATGGGAGACTTTAGTACGTGCCTTCAGTCTAGCCAAGTTAAAAAGGCCGCCATCAGTGCGAAAACGGATACGCACACCTTCACAGATATTCTGTGAGACTTCTTTTACTACTGCCGCAAAGTATAAGGAAAACAATGTGGGTGCGATAACACATCCTTGTTTCACCCCACAGGTAACGGGAAAGAAATCTGATTGTTCGCCATCCACTGTTACGCAGCATTGCATGTCGTCATGCAGAAGTCGAATAAGCCTCAGAAACTTATCTGTGCATCCTATCTTTTTCAACACCATCCATAGGGCTTCGCGAGGCACGCTGTCAAAAGCTTTTTCCAAGTCAATAAAGCAGAGGTACAACTGACGACCTTGTTATCTGCTTTTCTCTTGCAGTTGACGTACTGAAAAAATAGCCTCGCAGGTGCCTCGATCTGGTCGGAAGCCAAACTGGGTTTCAGGCAGAATGTTTTCGGACAGATTAAGCAGGCGGTTGAGTAAAACTCGGGCAAAAGCCTTCCCAGGAGTTGACAGAAGGGAAATACCACGGTAAGAATTGCAATCAGAACGGTCGCCCTTGTTCTTATAGAGGGTGCTAATGCTCGACACTTTAAATTCATCTGGCACTCGTTCTTCCTCCCACATTCGAACAAAGAGTTCCCAAATCCGTGTGTGCATGTCCTCGCCGCTATACTTCAGTAGTTCCCCCGGTATAAGGTCAATGCCTACCGCCCGCTTGTTATGTTGCTGTCTGATCGCAGTGACTACCTCATCACGCGACAGTGGCTCATCCAGCTTGATTGCCAAAGGGAGTTGTGTAATTGAACTGATATATAGTAGATCAGCTGATCGATCGACATTAAGCAATGTGTTAAAATGATCTGCCCAACGTTTTATCACTTTTTCCTTGGTGGTTATAAGATACCCGCTGTCTGCTGATCTAATGGGTACCCTCACTGGACAGGATATACCAATCAGTTTACGCACTTCATTGTAGAACTCTCCAAGCTGATTGGTGTCTGCGAGCCACTGCATGCGACAGGCCTTGTCATGCCACCACTTGTCTTTCAGTTGCCGAGACAGCTTACGTAATTCTAAGTCACTAGCTTTGACCTTTGAATTGCTTCCGCTACGTCGTGCTTGCTGCTGCAAAATAGCACGATGTTGGTCAAGCGCTTCTCTGAGGATTCCGTCGTTCTCATCGAACCAGTCTTCAGTACGTCGAACTTTAACACCCAAAATCTCTGAAGCAGTTTCTTTAAGGTGAGATGCTAATATCCCCCAGTCAGCCGTAACATCATTCGTCTCATTAATGGGCAGCATCTTGTCGTTTAAAGCTTTAGCAAATTTCTCCTTGGTCTCACGACTATTCAGTTTCTCAAGGTTTATCATATATACCAAATGCTTCAATAGTACCTTCATTATTCATTGATACTTACAATAGTTCAATTTTGCTACGACTGAAAAAAGATAAGAGATAGTCTCTTATCTTTTTTAGTAATATTTTTCATTTTCGATTAAAGACATCTTCATTTATTTTAGTTATTCTTTCCCAGTCATTTGGGTTATTAAATAGACTATATAATTAACTGATCACGTTTTCAATAATCTATTCATTACATCCGTTACTGAAAATATCATCACAAACTTAATTAACTTGCCATTATATCTGTAACTTAACTGCTATTAGCTACCTTTGCGTTATGGATATATGTGTAAATAAGAATATGATTTTCAGCAAACATAGTATTCAAAAAGCTTCGATAAATTTGTAAATTCAATAATAATCCTTTATTATTTAATTTAAAAGCATTGCATGAAAGAGAAATTGACATCTAAGTAGAAATTTTTACTACCTTCACTTTGTGTTAACTGACTTTGTACTGACTTAGTTGATTTATAATGGCACGTAAAAAACAAACTAGGCAGGAGAGGCTCGAGAAAAAGAAAGAAGAAAATGAATAAAAAGAAAAGAGAGAATGAGAAGTGACCCCATGAAAGTTGAAATATTAAAAAGAAAAGAAAGAGAGAGATATCACAAGAAAAGAAAAAATAACTACTTATTAGCGAGCTCCACGACAGCGAAGGAAAGTACAACGAGAAAGAAAGATAAGGAACAAAGAATACTACGAGAAGAAGAAAAAAGTAAGTCTGATGTTGCTAATTTGCACTATAATAGTAATCTGGTGCCTAGTTCTACCCAGACTCCTGAGCGTTAAGATGCAAATAACGCTGACAACCATTCACTCCCGATCGATTCTGATGATGCCAATACTTTGAATACTACCCAACCTGATCCAATATTGACAAAAAACATACTCACTAGCAGTCCCACTCAAACAATAGTTCAGTCAGTTTCTGAATCCTCATGCATTACCAGTATCCATAGTGTACAGTCTTCATTTGGTTGTAATAGGCCATCTTCAGGGTCTTCCATTTTTTCAGGCATGATTCCAATAAAAATATACATATACACGAAAATTATGAAGCTACCAGTACAAGTAAATCAGATGCAACAAAGAATATTAGAATGGAGAAGACAAAAGGACTTTTACCGGAAAAGAGCAGAGAGGGCTGAAAAATGTTTACGAGAAAAAGGTAAGGATCTTACAAGGAAGGACAATATACCAAGAAATAAAGCAGATCAGGCAAAAAATCCAAATATACCAAGTGTCACACAAAATATGCGAATACGTAATGCTGTTATTGAGTTTCTTGAATATGACGACCAAAAGACGAAAAAAAGACACGATTACGAGGTATAAACAAAAAAAAAAAACAGGAAAAATATATTATCAGAAGCTTGTACGTCTGACTTAATGGACTTATTGTGTTGTAACAAAAATAATGTGAACTGTCTTCTAAGGCAATGCGAGCAATGTAAAGAGATAAAAAAAAAGATTACGTGAAATACGACAGCCAAAAACTAATGATTTACTGGGTGTGGAAAAAAGTTGCGAAGTCTATATAAAGGCAACGATAAGAAAAATGCAAATGCTGTCGAAAAAGTCCGACATTTCGAAAAACCATTTAAACTTATAAGTTATTTCGAGAGCTTGTGCACCAATTGTTATTAACTGTGGTCATATAAAGAAACAATAATATTGATTATAGTGAAAACTATGCCACTAAGTACGGGGAAGAAATACAATCTGTTCATTTCGGAGCAACAGTTAACGCTGCATACAGCTGTTATATATTGCAGTGATGGTGAAAAACATAAGACTCAGGCATTTTCTACAATCAGCTCTTCATTCAGACATAACGCTCCAGCAGTTGGGCTCATTTGGTTCCCATACTTCAAGAATTCAAAAAAACAGCACCTCAAGTGACGCTACATATAGTTTCCGTTTCCCCTTCAGCGCAATATAGGAACCAAAAGTTTTTTTTATATAATAACTGAGTTAAAATGATACTTCTCGAACCTTACCAACATTGTTTGGCATTATTGTGAATGTGGACACAGGAAAGGTGCTCCAGATGGGGTCGGAGGGGTGCTGAAGAGAACTGCAGACCAGTTTGTTGCATCGATTTTGTGATAGACCATCTACGATCTTTAGTTAAGGCTGTCAAGATTGAACGGCTTGAAGGTTACGAGATCACCGAAAAAGAGTGGCTTATACCCAAGGATTTAAAACCCTTTCCTGGCACCATGAAAGTACACCAAGCTTTTTGGACTAAAGATTTGCCTCACATAATAGCACTCCGTACCTTTGACCTAGGTCCTGAAAATACTGGATTACGCGCGCGTAACACAGTGCAGTTGTCACAGTACCAATAGTTAGAAGAATTAAGTTTTGGTGGGCAAGATTAAGTTTTGGTGGCGTAACTTTTGAAATTTTAAGCTTTGGTGGTTTATTTTCAGTTTTGGTGGCAACTCAAAACTTCAAAGCTCAATATTTCAGAAACTACACGTGTGATTCTAGCCCAAATCAAAAAATAGGTACCGTAAAACGGGGTGTATAGAATTCAAGGGGTGATTAGAAAAAAAATCAGAAATGTTTTCAGTGTAAAATTTTGTCTGACAGTATTGAGCAAAGCTGGTAATTTTCCAAATTTTAAAAAGAGCAACATTTTTTCTTTTATATGCTAACACTTGAGAAATGTCAGAGACGTCAATGTCTTGAAAAAAATGACTTGAAGTTAGCGGTACGTGAACATCAAAAATATAGCTCTTGTTAATTTTCAAATTAAGTGTGGTAAATTACTGTTTTTTAAGTTGTTGTTTTTGTGTTTGATACTCTAGCTATACACCCAATTAAACAATTGTAAAGATGAGTGCCAATTCTTTAGATTTTACCAGAAATTTGTTAAAATTCAAAGACAACCCACTTTTGTGAAAATATGGGGAGAATAGAAGTTACTCAAGGGGTTAATAGAATTGTAGACTGGGGTTGGTAGAAACGCAAAAGGTGTTAATAGAAACGCTAACTGTGTGAATAGAAACAAAAAGGGGGTTAATCGAAAACAAAGTCTACATTCTATCAAATAAGTTACCTAGTCATTGCGACTTGTGACCTGTTGTTGATACAGTTTTCATTGTCTCTAATAAAATGCTATAGTGATAACAAAGGACACTTTTTTATTTAGGAAATATCTGGAATATAGTTAAAATAAGCAGAAAACCAGACGTAAAAAAATATCATGGTCTTGGCTGCTATTGTGATATATTTTAATATGGGCATTTATATGCCATCATAAAAGAAGATATAAAAAATAATAAATAAATAAATATAATATAAAAATATAAATATATAAAAAATATAGAACAAGGCAAAGTACCTACCTAATGTAGATACATAAAAAAACACTTTGACATTTTAATAATTGAAAGACCTCCTTGTACAAACTGTACAAGAAGGTATTACATAAGTATATTTGCAGAAGAGTCACTTATCACAGGTTAATTTCCCTAAATAGAGACTACAGCCAGGTTCTAATATTTCGCCCATAACCTCCTTTCCTAAGTTGGTCAATAAAAAATGTTTTTGGCAGCCCTGGCACTTTTTTGATTCACCCCTGTATTTGCTTCTATTGACCCCAGTCACCGGGTGAAAAGAAATATTGCATATTTTATTAATTTTCTAAGAAATGTGTGCCTCATATGTAAAAACAACTGTATGACCTCCTTTTCTAAGATACCGGACCCAATACAAAACTAATATACCATAAACACAACCAATAGTCCATTGAATGAGTCCCTCCAAGGGGGGTCTAGAGTGCATGAGTTAGTAACGTAAGATGTTTCTTCGGAAACATGTCAAGAGTCCCTAGGTAATAAACATACTAAAACCCCGGGACACTAGGAGGAGCCCCGGAGTGGGGGGAGGGGGGGAAAGGGTCCATCCTTTCATTTTTCGCTTAAATCTCAAAAACGGTACAGGTTAGAGAAAAACTTTCAAGGAAAAGTTGAAAGGCCATAAAATTATCTACAAGTTGTAGCTAAATCATTTTTTTCTATTCGCAGCCGTTTTCGAGCTACATCCCATGAAAGGTGAAAAATTCGAACTCCTAAACTCTCCTAAAGGCTTCCATGGAGGAATATGTTTTTTTTTTACTAATTATAGGCCTAATTAAGAGCAATCTATCAGTACCGGTCCCAAGTTGCACTTTTGAGCTATTTGGAAGAAAAAAAATAAAAAGGTCAAGTTGCGTAACTACCCTTATATAATATTTTGACAATCAATTCCTCCTAAAGGCTTCCATGGAGGAATGTGTTTTTTTTACCAATGATAGACTTAATTAAGAGCAATCTATCAGTACCGGTCACAAGTTGAACGTTTGAGCTTTTTGGAAAAAAAAAAGTTCAAGTATCGTAACTACCCTAATAAAATTCAATTCCTCGTAAACGCCTCCGTGGTGGAATCTGGTATTTTTATCAATGATAGACCTATTTATGGGCAATCTATCTGTACTGGTCACAAGTTGCACTTTTGAGTTTTTTGGAAGAAAAAAATAAAAAGATCAAGTTCAGTAACTCAAACTACCCTAATATAATATTTTGACAATCGATTCCTCCTAAAAGCTTCCATGGAGGAATGTGTTTATTTTACCAATTATAGATCGAATTAAGAGCAATCTATCAGTACCGGTCACAAGTTGCACATTTGAGTTTTTTGGAAGAAAGAAATATTTTTTGATCGATTGATGTGATAAACATGAGTATGTAGTATGGGGAAATTGTTTGAGCCAAAATCATTTTTTACTTCGTGTAACTCAGAAACGGCTGCGAATAGAAAAAAATGATTTAGGTACAACTTGTAGATAATTTTATGGCCTTTGAACTTTTCCTTGAAAGTTTTTCTCTGACATATACCGTTTTTGAGATTTAAGCGAAAAATTAAAAAATGGACCCTTTCTCCCCCTCCCCCCACTCCGGGGCTCCTCCTAGTGTCCCGGGGTTTTAGTATGTTTATTACCTAGGGACTCTTGACATGTTTCCGAAGAAACATCTTACGTTACAAACTCACGCACTCTAGAACTTTTTATTCAATGGACTACAACCCAAACATAGATAAATAAAGTCAAAGTTAGAAATGATTCCTATTCCCCCCGTTTTACGGTATATATTGAAACGAGATTCAATATTAAACAAAAAAAACTTAGAAAAACTGAGAAAAAAAATATGCCACCAAATCTTACAAGAAATTGCTTATGTTTATATTCACCCTTAAAAATCAAAGAAGTATCATCAGCAAACAGAACTATCTCACAAAAATTTGTGGAATAAAATGGCAGGTCGTTTACATATATCAGGAAAAGTAAAGGTCCCAATATTGAGGGGACTGTAAAAATAATTTTTCAAATCGGGCCAGTGAGATTAGCGCGTTGAAACAAAAAAACAAACAAACAAACTCTTCAGCTTTATAATATTAGTATAGATTTCATTTCATCGATATTTCACTTTGCCTAATATCACTGATGAAGTAATGTTGCTTTGGCCTAATTATTGCTTAATCTAACTTTTATTAAACTGAAACTTTATAACTGAACTTAAATTATACAAAAAGAAAAGAGCAAATCAATTGGTGATTGGTTTTCGGATATTCTATGTAAAAAGTAACAAGATAATAAAATTACTGAAATTATTTATTACGCAAATTATAACCTACATATAAGCCCCTAAGGAATGACTTGGTTTTGTAATTATTAAGATACTAGCGTTCCCTTGCGGCTTCGCCCGCGTTAATTTCGGATATACCGCAAAATATTTCAACACAAAACACATATTTTCATTGGAAGAAAGAGGCCAGAAACAATAGAAGTTAGCGCAAGCACGTGTTGTACTTAAGGAGCTACCCGGATTTTTAAAGCGCACACTAGCGCAACTTTAGTAGAAAAAAACATAACTCGTTAAATAAAAGACCAATCAAAAATCTTTTAAACACGATTGTTGTACAGGTTCTATAGTTTATTTAGTACGTTTAAATTGTTTCTAAAGTAGTTATCTGCAGTTACAGTTAGAAAAATTGCCAAAAGTGACCATATTTAGCAGTTTTCTAACTCTAACTACAGTAAAGTCTTCTTCGATAAACAATCTATAAAAGATATTTTTAACAAATTGCTCATGTAGTTCCTGAGATAAGCGCGTTCAAACAAACAAACAAAATCTTCAGCTTTATATTATTAGTATAGATGTATGGATGAAACCCTCACCATAAATATTGTCTAGTATTCATAACACAAGAAGAAACGACACCAAGACGGTATGATTTCTGTTGGATATTTCTTATGCAATATATTAATTGCATAAAATATTATGTTTTTCGTCTCGTAGAAAAATTCACCAACTAAAAAAATTACATTTACAACCTTATGAACAACAAATAGGTATACAAAAGCCAGACTGTATGCCAAAATCATTCTTTATTATTTAAACAAAGTTCTTAAAAGCAAAATACGGGCATGGTGCAAATATTATATTATTTCTTTTTCTTCGATGAAAATATATATTCGCCGACATAACAGACCACGGTTTTGCCATTTGAAAGAATTTCAAACATCCACTTCCCGTGTCCATACTCTTTTTCAATTTCCCAAGCGTGGAACAGGAGATCATAGTCGATTGTGTCTATCGATATTGTACTCTGGAAATATAAAAATTAAACTATTTTATACGAGCTAGCTCCGGAACCACCACAAAAGATTAAGATTCGCACCACAATGGCGTTCATTTCATTAACTGACAAAAAAATATTTATAATGTTTTTTTTTATTAAAAAAAAATATTTATTTTGTGCTTTTTCAGATTTTAAAACAATGTTTTTTAAACACAGCTTTCAAATTAGCTAAATATAACTACCAACTTCTCTCTCGATAAATCGTCCGTCCGCGGAGCATGAAATAATCCGAAATGCCAATAAAAACACCTCATGAAACCATAAATTAATTTAAAATTAATTTGTATCTCATAGAATTTGGTCAATGAGCAGTTTCATTGTCATTAGATGTTGATATCATCGAGAGATGGCGATAGTGTGTGTAGGAAATAACTTTATTTAAGAAATAAAGCAAACAAGAGTTAATCAATAAATCGTTTATTAATTCATATTGCATTGCTTGGGGGGGGGGGGGGGGAGAGGTATGAGGCTAGTCTATCGATCCTCACGTGATTTATTAACAAGCCCTTACTGGAATAAAAGTACTCATTCGTTTTGATACGGGAAAGATTGTCTTTTAGGGAAAAAATATATTATATCGACGCAATAAACGGTGGGGCATGCACTTTAACCCACAATTTCAATCTAAGTCAAAATTCATTTCAGGTGGTAACAAAGAGCTTGATATTCAAACCTTGTTATAGTAAAACTAGCTAAGATGAGTTATACAGGGTGTTGATTTCAATCCGAGCGGTATTTGTAAAAACAATGTATGATCCCATATAGAACAGGTATGTGGAACCAAATATTACAAAATAATTAAACTGAAATTTTAAGCGATTATTTTTTATGAAACTCTTACTGCGTTGTGGCGTCAGACACTGCATTATGTTTACACTGTAATCGTAGCGGGCGCGAATCGCGTAGCACGCGGCAAGTAGGTACTAACTAGCGGTCAGTGCTGATTTATCTTTATCTGCCGGGTACGTTATGCCCGAGTGTGTATGTTGCTATTTTTACCGACTTTAAGAATAAGCGATTTCACGTGTTTGGATTAGTTGATTCCAAATTTCCCTTCCTACTTTAATCGGGCTTAGGACGGACAAACATACCTAAAACTCATCTGTAACAAATCAAATTACCTAATCTTGATAAAACTCACTGAAATTGGGCAATCCACCAGAAATTCTGAAACTTTAACCCGAAACACTTAAATTTGAATCAATTAATGGCGCACTGGGTATCGATCGCACTGTTTTTTATTAATTTGAGCAATCCATCGAGAATCTATCGAACCTCAAACTCTAAATTACTACTACGAATTGAATCTTAATCTAGGCTAACTAAAGTCATCTGTACTGTACTGTAACTTAAACACAATTTGAGCCTTCAGGTGGGAATGGGCTTGGCTAATCTTTTGAAAATCAAAAGAAGTTTTAATGGTTTATGAATTTTTTAATTATTATTACTTAATGAGCAAAAGTCATGTACGTAGGTATATCATTTTAACTAACTTCGGGAGTTCAAACGGAAATTGAACCCTGAGCTTTTGTCTAGATTTATGCTAAACCGTTTCAAAATAAAAAAGTACCAAGATTATGAAATGACGCAAGTCTAAAGTATTTTTGGCGTAGTTAAAAATTTGGAATCAACTTATTAAAATCGATTTATCTTTACATCTAGTTTTTTGTACATTCTTATTTACACTAACCTCAATAAATGATCGAAGTGTCCACCAGACTGAGCAATACACAGTCTGGCACGGCGTCTGGTGTTCCCTTTTAAACTGTTCAGCACAAAACGATTTTGTCAAACTAACTCGAATGCACTGACTATTCTCTGTCTTAGGTTTGTTGATTCTTCGGTATACACAATACGTTCACCAAACATATTCCTTATAGCTGCACTCAAACTATTGTCAGTTATTTCATACAATCGCACCATTTCAACGAGTTCACCGTTAGAATAATTTTGCGTCATTTTCGCAAAACATGTTGCCTATGCGATGTTATTAGCACAACTGAGGTATGAGCGACGGGTGAGAACGAGATAGCGCGGGCTGGGCGATAAAAAGAGATAGCCGCTACTTCACCGCACGGCGCTATGGCGGGCGGCGGCGGGAAGCCTGAGCGGCGCTCACGCGCCAAACACAAAGGATTGCGGTGCCTTTGTGCTTTGTAGGTATCGTTCGTTCGCACGCAATCCGGCGCGGTGTGGTGGGTGTGGTGTCGGGGGCCTACTCTAAAAATCGCTAGGGTCTACTTTGAAAACCGTCATTATTTAATAAAAATAAAAATATTTTTTCGAACTCATTTTTTTTGTGATTCATGATCAGAACAAGGTACATAATCACCTCTGAAAATTCCGCTCGTATTGAAATCAACACCCTGTATATAAACAATTATGATTGTACACGTCTGTCCCCAAAGACTGAAGCTGTAGCTGCTGCATAAATAAAATGCAAAAAAAAACTTGCCTTTGGTAAAGTACAAGCTTTGAAATCTACTTTAACAGCAAAAGCACGGGCTATCAGCCGGACTATGATTGAAGTGCAGCTCATGTCTGGGATATGTTGAGTTAACTTCCATGTGCCACCTCTCCGGTAGAATTCCCGCCCTCTGAGCTAAAAGAATAGGTATAATTGAATTGTTACAGCAGTCAAAACAATGAAACTCTGCGACCTCCATGGTGTAGTGGAAGAACGCTGGCTTTCAAGGCATCGCTGTCAATGTATAAATCATAATTTTCTATAATGTCTATGGTTTGGGTGTTAAGGTGTGATGATACTGTTATTTCCGATTTTCATGACACAAGTGCATTAGCTATTTATTTTGGGATCACAGTAATTTATGTGATTGTTATCCACAATAATAAATAATACACTCAATAAATGTACCAAACAGAAGTTACAAGTTTTTGCTTAGACTTTAATGCAACATTTCGTTAATTATTAAAATTATTGTGCTGGAATACGTCATTTTTGGGATCCCGTAGCCGAATGGCAAAAAACGGAACCCTTAGCTACTTTATTCTGAACTATCAGCTTCACGCAGATGAAACTTGCTAGGTAGGTGTATTCTGCCAACCGCTATACGATACCATTACGAAAAATAAAAAACTTTAAAAAAAGTAAAAACCGACTTCAAAACCAAAATGCACTAAATAGTATTAAATAAACTCTTCACCATTAAAAGGAAAGGAATCCGTTTTAGGCAAACAATTTCTTTTTGGAGTCGGTACTGTGATAGTTGATGCTTGATGGTCAAAGTGATGGCACCGACTCCAAAAAAAAATTGTTTGCCTAAAACGGATTCCTTTCCTTTTAATGGTGAAGAGTTTATTTAATACTTTTTAGTGCATTTTGGTTTTGAAGTCGGTTTATTCTTTTTTTAAAGTTTATTTTATTTCTTCATTTTTAGTGATTACATAAGAGGGGGGGGGGGGGGGGGAGTTGCACCTTATGATTCTATTTTTTTAAAAGCTACAAATTACCTATCATAGGTTCCGTCATTATAATTACTGAACTCCTAAGCGTTAAGGAGTTCCACCATCAGCTCAGCCCCACAAGATATTGATATTGACTATCAGACGTAACAACACGTCAACATTAAGATTCTAGTAAAGAAACACTATACGTGCCTTTAAAATTTGAGGGTTTCCCTCAAATACACCAAGATCCCATCATCAGATCCTAAAATGGAAAAAATGGGACCAACTAGAAGGTACACTCTCTAAGTAGGTGAAAAAAATTTTCGATTCGGTAGACAAACGACTGAGATATGAGGTAACATACATACAAAAAAAAATAATGATGATAAAAAAAAAACATACAGTCGAATTGATAACCTCCTCCTCTTTTGAAGTCGGTTAAAAAATAGTGACATTTGAGAGGCCTTTACATGGAACTAAAACAAAAAAAATGCTTAAACCTATGCATAAAGGGGGTGTCTACTGATAGGTGTCTTGAAATGATATAGAGGAAGTCATTTTATCTAAAAATCAAACGCTTGTAAATAGACGCTTCCAAAGTGGTAAAATGGGCGTGGGAGCCCACTAATTTAAAAAAAAAAATATTTTTTAAATTTTAGACTGTGTTGTTGTGCCTAGCAAAAACTTCAACGAAAATTGATTTGAACGAGATCGAACTAGTACTATTTGAGATAAAGTACGTTTTCAATTACTATAAAAACAATGAAAATCTTAAATACTTTGAAAAACAAAGTGATTTTTGCTATCAACAAAACATCGAGGTATTTTGGCGAAGTGTAACTAAGTGGACCACTAATTTAAATAGTTAAAGTTGGAACTCTCAGTGCGCGAGTCTGGCTAGCATTTCGCTTGTTTTTTAGGGTTCCGTAACCGAATGGCAAAGAACGGAACCCTTATAGTTTCGTCAAGTCTGTCTGTCTTTCTGTCTGACTGTCTGTCCGTCTGTATGTCACAGCCACTTTATTCTGTAACTATAATAATAATAATAAAAATACTTTATTGCACACCATGAACATAATTAGGTATACAGGATAGTATCTTATATATTCGCTATAAGTACAATTTAGGCGGTCTTATTGCTTGTAGCAATTTCTTCCAGACAATTTCAGGTAAGGAAAAGCATGAAGAATGAAAGAAGAGGCATGGCGATGAAATTATTTTAATCAAATTTGAAGTGGACAGGTTTTTATAAAGAAACATAAAAGAACATGATAAGTGCACATTATATAAAAATTAAATGTCAATAAATGATCATAAAATATACACTATAATACAAAATATATAAAATGATACATATTTAAACACACCTACATAAAAATATTTATAAATAAATAGGTAAAAATAAATGAACAATCAGTTGCAACAAGCAGATCCAAGAGCCAATGAAGAATAAAAGGAGTAGTAAGTAGATATTGTCAAAAGACTATAGAAATTATAAACGAGAAAGGAAAAAGGCTTTTACCTTACGTTTAAAAGTAGGCAGCGTTTTGGACTCCCTGATTGAAAGGGACAGAGAGTTCCATAAACGGATTGCCTGTATAGTAAAAGATTGTGAGTACGTACGAGAAGCATGAGGAGGAAAAAGGAGGCGAAGCGTTTTGGAGGACCGCATATCACGACCCTGGGGCGGCTGTATGAATTGGAAGCGCACTTTCAAGTATGGAGGAGATTTAGGGTTGAAAAGAATAGTGTAGAGAAGGGATAGTACGTGTAAGTCACGACGAAGGCGAATGGGCAACCATTTCAGCTGAGCGCGGTACTCTGAGACATGATCGTATTTACGCAATCCGAATATGATGCGAATACAAAAGTTCTGAAGGCAATCAAGCTTACTTAGAAAGATCTCGTTGAGGTCCAAATAGCAGCAATCTGCATAATCCAAAATGGGCAGGAGTAAGGCCTGAACAAGCGTAATCTTAGTTGCATACTATAAGCATCACTCTGTTGAAATTTGGTAGGAAGATGTATCCTGTTAACCGCTGAACGATTGTTTTAAACGAAAAAGAAATATTGATATTTAAGGGGGCCTCCCATACATGGAACAAAAAAAAGAAATTAGTCAAACATCTAACCTTTCATAGCTAGACGCTTCCAAAGTGATTAAATGGGCAAATGTGGATTGGATTCCCTGATTCAGTTAAAGTTGTCACGGAACCCTCAGTGCGCTAGTCCGCCTCGCACTTGGCCGGTTTTTCGGTTAGTTTCAGCACTATGCGTGGTAGACGTCATTCAATACTGTGATTATTATTTTAAGTAGTCAAAGTCAAAAGACTTATTCTTCGTCCGTATTCGATACTTGGTTAAAAAAATGAAAAATAAATTATAGTTTAAAAAAACTAAAAAAACACGCTTTTATAGCTTACCGAACTAAAAAGTAGAAAAAAAAATACCAAGAGTTAATATTACCGTAGTAGAAGATCGAACAATCAATCATAACTAATTACTCCAAAATAAAATTATACTAAAATTTAAGTTATTAAAAATATAGAAAGAAAGAAAGAAAGAATAATTCAATTCAGAGTTAAAAGCGTGGGGTGCATTTACTATTTTTTCATAACTTTTTACTATGTTTTTTTTTTCATAACTCTCCGCACATAGATAGTTGCATATAGAATAATTGTAACGTTTAATATATCAAGCACCCCACGTTTTTTACTCTGAATTGAATTATTCTCCTAAAAACTTAAGTTTTATTATAATTATATTTTGGAGTAATTAGTAATGATTGATTGTTCGATCTTCTACTACGGTATATTATGACTCTTTGTAATAAAAAAAAAAATCTACTTTTTAGTTCGGTTAGCTATAAAAGCGTGTTTTTTTAGTTTTCTTAAACTATAATTTATTTTCCATTTTAGGTCGATGTTTCAATTCATTATTTGCAGACATGCGACAATCGATACCTCTATCTTTCTTACTCCCTTACACAGGATCCACGAAAGAATTTATTAATCCTGGCGGTTATTATAAAGATATTGTGAAACTGTTATTAAATTATTGCATTGTCATCGGTATTTGATACGTGTGCAAAGTTTCAAATTAATCGAACTTCTGGAAATTGGTGAAAATTATGCTCAAAAATTCCATTACATACATACATAGATACAACCCAAGCTAATTAAAGCGTGGTAAAAAAAGATTTCCCAGTTTTTCTCACTCTTGTCTCTCTCACGGTCGTAAACCGACACATGGCCGGGCACCGGCGAAGCGACCCTACTTACCTTGATGTGGCGAATTGGCTTTGAAACAGTTGCATTGCACCTATAGCAGATTTTCCCCGAGCAATTGTACATCTGGCCGTGATTTTCCACATAAGTGCCGTAATCGCGGGCAGGATTCGTTAGCTCTTTCACCTCTTTCGCGGTACAGGGGCGAAAGTCCAGCAAAGTCGTTTTGTACGGACCCTGAAATTG
Organism: Pyrausta purpuralis; assembly: GCA_963924145.1. NCBI lineage: Eukaryota > Metazoa > Arthropoda > Insecta > Lepidoptera > Crambidae > Pyrausta > Pyrausta purpuralis. The sequence continues at coordinate 5,191,764 of OZ001663.1, read as the reverse complement.
ACAACATTTCATAATTTTTAAATGCACATTTTAAGGGTTTCGTAGCCGAATGGCAAAAAACGGAACCCTTATAGTTTCGTCAAGTCTGTCTGTCCGTCCGTATGTCACAGCCATTTTATTCTGTAACTAGATATAAGCATCACACAATTGAAATTTGGTAGGAAGATGTATCTTGTTAACCGCTTACCGATTCTCATACAAAAAAACACAAAATTGCACTCCGGGAGTGCCGGCAGAAGTGAAAACTTGAATATCAACGTTGTGCACTTTTGATTTTTTGGAATAGTTAGGGAATAATTTTGAATGAATTGCTCTTATTATCAATATAAAAGTACTATCATTTTTGTGATAGAATACAATAATAATAATAATAATATAATATTTTTATAGAATACAATATTTATTTATTGCGCTATCGTACACAAACATTACAATTTATATTATATTAAATTACATTAAAAAGTTTATCTCTCAGAAAAATCAACTTACATCCATAATTTCGCCAACCGTCTTACGGTTTTTCGATCAGCCCACGTGTCCTGACGCGAGTTTCACATTTTTCCCCCATCCTACAAAAGTGCTCAACGCCGCTAAAGAAGTTTTCACTTCAAAAATAAAAAACAATGACAGTTAATCCCATACATGAAACTAAAACAAAAAAAAATAGTCAAACCTATGCGTGTGGGGTGTCTGTGGATAGGTCTTCTAAAATGACATAGAGGTTTCTAAAACCATTTTCTTCTAAAGTCTAGCGTTTCATTGCTAGACGCTGCCAAATAGTTAAAATGGGCGTCCCCCCATCTAACTTTTAAACCAAGCAAGTGTAAATTTAAAAAAAAAAAAATTTAATGTAGATCTCAACAAATACTTACAACAAAAATTGGTTCGGACGACATCAAACCAGTAGTTTTTGAGATATAGCACATTTTCAACAACCGCAAACATAACTTTGTACTTCATACAAACACTATGAAAAACAAAATCATATTTGCAATCAACAAAATATTGTGGCATTTTACTAAGTAGAAGTAAGTGAATTTCCTAATTCAGTTAAAGTTGGCACGGAACCCTCAGTGCGCGAGTCCTACTCGCACTTGGCCGGTTTTTTCTTTTTTTTTTCTTGAAAGAACTTCTAAAATAGAGGCACCTATACTCTTCATTTTCATTACTTTTTAGTATTTTTTCTAATAACAATTGTTTATAAACTCTCCATTCTAAAAGACCTAACCTACATGAGGTTGGATGTTACGAGGTCACACGTCTTTGCTAAATTCGCCAAAAAGATATCTCACGATTATAGTGTTGTGGTCTGTATCAATTATAGAATTAAGATGTCGATTTCAATGGTATATCCATTAAGTATTTAATTATACTTTTGTATGTAACATTACCAGCGCTGGTAGTCTGATGCAACATTTTTGACATTTCGCGTAGACAATTTTGATTTCATGATTTTCTAATTCATTGAATATCATTTTAACTTATGTAGCTTATATGTTTAATAAATCTTAAAAAAATATTTGTAATTTTTAAGCTTCATTCGAAAACTCTTCTCGATCAATAAACACACGAAAACACTAATTTCGCTACGGCATTTTTCGAGCGCCACCTGGTGGTTTTACAGGGAACTATGTCGAGACTTCCGACACTGATTTAAATTATGCAAACAGTAATCAAACCTCACGAAGCATCCTTTCTTATTTAATATTATTAGGATGTCTGAAAATTACTCAAATATTTTCTCATCACTACAAATATCAATAATAATATTTCGTATTTGAACTAAAAAATATTTTGAATGCAAAATGTTTTTTATAATCTTTAGTCGAAAATATCGTAATTTATCGATAATGTCCAATACAACACTGGAAATAAATAATATAATAAAGCAATTTTTTTAGTGTTATGGTCTGTATCAATTGTAGATTATTGAGATGTCGATATCAATTGTATATCCATTTAGTTTTTGATTTAACTTTATTATGTAACATTGATTGATTTATGCAAACAGTTACCAAACAAAGCTAACGTAGAAGAAGAAGCTAGCATCCTTTCTTATTGTATATTAATATGCTGTCTGAATCTGAAAATTAGTCAAACTTTTTCTCATAACTACAATTATAAATCATATTTCGAATGAGGAATTGTGTATTCGTCCACAAACAATTAGGTATTCTTCCAGCACTGCACATGATATCTCAATAGTTAGTAGATTTTTCACTGAATTTAAAACTAAGTATTTTATTGATAATTACATCATAAGATACTCCAGGCATGCAGTAATTTATCACACTTTGTCCCATATATTGTGCAAGCAGGGCCCCCATATTTTTACCCATGTCATCACTAAACATAACTATTTATTTGTTGACTGGTATGACTGACTGACTAGTATGGATTTTCGTTAGGTAGGAAACAGTTGGACTGTACACAGGACAGTTTAAGAGGGATCGTGGTTGATTGAGGGAGTGATGATGACTCAAACCCGGACCCAAAAAACATGTCTTTTCCATATTTTGTCACACTATTTTCTAATATTAAAGAAGATGCATCTAGGTCATCGCCAAGTTGTCCTCTCTCATATATATTTAACTTTTGTAAACAAAAAAAAATGTTTTTTAACTAATTTATTTGTTTTTTAATTAACCTGTTTATTCTAACATATTTCTTAAATTTGTTTTAATGCACCTTTATATCCCTGTATAGGTGTGGTAGGGGAATCGCTTGTTAAATCTATAATTTCAGGTGCAGTTTGGACCTGGCTGGCTCCACTATCAATGAACTTGCAAATAAATGGCTGGTTTGGCTGTCAATGTAGTTTTGTTTGCTTGTCACGTTCGTCGATTAATAAGTCGTAGTTGGTGTGCAGCTCAGTCAACTTTTTCTTTAATTGACTATTATTATCCAACACATCCAACAGTATTCTCTCATTGTATTTGCTTTCCCTGTTCAGTTGCTCAATCCGTTCCTTGGCCGCCTACAGCTGCTTCAAAGCCAGTAGGAGTTTAGATTCCTCCTGGCAAGCGTATATAGGTATTACGAGTAAGCATCTTTACACTCAATGAAAATAAAAACACGTAAGAAGCAAACTAAAGAATTAGTTGATCAACTAGAGGTTGGATATTAGTTGACGTTAATATGTAAACAAAATAACCTCAACGCAAAATATTGTTCGTGAGACATTGAAATTTATTTTAACTCTATGGTTAAATATGTGTTCTTCTTCTTATCGTGTCGATGGTAAAGCGACTTAAATTTGTTGTGCCCAGTAATGGGTGACGTGGATTGCCTTGTTGTTATCTCACATAAGGTCTTCTAGCAAGCACTAATCAGGGCACGCAGGACAAGACAGTAATGGGACATGATTTGTGGAGTGAACCCGCAAACACAGGACAGATCAGTTCCATCGGGAAATCCCCACCTGAACATGGAGTCCTTGCATCTACCCACTTGGGTCCGGAGTCTGTTAAGGGACTTCCAAGTGGGCCATGGCAGTTTGTGTCCTGCAGGAGGATGTTCAGAAGGAAGAACAAAAGGAGCAGGTGGTAAGGGGCCGTTTTCCCATAGAACATGTCTCGCAGTAGAGGGGTCGTGGTCAAGAGGGGGAACGCACTTCATGAAGCTTGTGCGGCTTTTAAGTCTTTGACTGAGCATATAGTAAGCTTGCATTGGATGAAGCAGGCGCGGATCCACTATTCCTAAAAGGTCGTGGGCACGCCAGGCCCAAAACCAAAAAAGCTCGAAAGTTTTTTTTTTCTGATACTGCATTACATAAATTGAAGCGCGAGCGAAGCGAGCGCTCGACTATCTAGGTATTGACATTTCTCAAACCAAGATCATGCCAAAAATAAAAGCGCGAGCGAAGCGAGCGCGCTAAAATTATATTCTCGACGCTTATTTGAAAACAATGAAATAATAAGCGAATGTAGTATTAACGAGATCTTTGTTTAGACGACTTTCATATGGATGCTTTCTATTTTAGTAAAATGACAAACAGTTTCTTCTACCATGTACTTTATAAATTGCGATTAGGGTTGTGGGCATACTCACAATGCCCAACGGTGAATCCGCGCATGGGATGAAGTGCGCTCGTCTCCTGCTAACGACGCTCCACTCCACTAGTCACTCGTCTGCGAATGCCCGGAGGTGCGATACCAGCAAAAAACAACAACTTTTACTCGTAAGTGAACAATAAGGCATGAACAACATAACTATATAAAAAAATATAACGAGAAAACAATGATTCACAATGGTTTAGAGTATTTTTATCACAGTTTCATATTTTATATTCATAAAGATGAAATAAGAATGAAGATGAAATAAACGTCAGGCATAATGACGTATCCATAAGAGACCACAAATATCGCAAGGTTGGACTGACAGCACGTTAGCTCAATTGGTAGAGCATTTGACCCGGTCAGCTAGAAAGTTGCTGGTTCGAGTTCCGCCCGTGCGCAAATTTTTGGTTTCTTATTTCATCTTTATGAATGATTTATCATAATTTTTCACAAGTTCAAATTCGCAGTCATTGACCGGTTATCACCGTTACACATAAACACTATAGTCCGTGAGTTGTTGTTTTTTTTTTCTTATACAGCTTAGTTGTGTTTAATGTTGATTTTAAGCCGCTTAATACTCGTAACTAGTAAATTTGATTTTTAAATATGAGATAAACGCAACCAAGTTGTTAGCGGTAAAGTTGCCTAACCAAAAAAAAAGATGCCTTTTTTACAGAGGACTTCAATTGATTTGCAATCGTACATTAACTCCAATTTCGATTAAATTGTAAGCCTACAATAATTTTTCAATTCGATGCATCGTGAATCTTGATTTTACCCATTTTTAGGGTTCCGTAGCCGGATGGCAAAAAACAGAACCCTTATAGTTTCATCTGTCTGTCTGTATGTCCGTATGCCACAGCGACTTTATTCTGAAACTATTAGTATTACTCATTTGAAATTTAGGGGAAAGATGTATTCTGTTTACTGCTTTACGATTCTTAAAATAAAATAAAATAATGATTTTTAAGGGGTGCTCCCATGCATGAAACTAAATCAGAAACTTTTTTTAATAAAATTTACGCGTGTAGGGTGTCTGTGGATAGGTCTTTTAAAATGACACAGAGGTTTTTAAAACCATTTGCGAAACGGCAATAGAAAGCTTATCAGCTCATGTGTATAATAATATCAATAACCATATTGAAATTTATATATTAAGCTTAAAAGACTGTAAACAAGTGCTATCTTCTTGGCTTCAGCTACTTAGTTATAACGATACGGAGATACTTATTTATATATTCTGATGTTTGTGAACGCATGCTGGCTATCCTTATTTTAGTTTAGAATTGTGTGAAGTTCTTACACTCACAACTTAATGTACCTATTTAAAAATATATTGAAGGTGCGTGGTAACCTGCCACATGTATATGTCTATACTTGCTAGGAAACCTTAATCGTGTTTGATAATATTTGTACAATACGTATTTTTTAGAAAATACGTACAATATACAAAAACAAATTTTGTTTTTTTGATTTTAATTACAGGTTTATAGTTTTCATCTGAACCAATTTATATTATACATACAACGTGTAATGTTTAATGCGCAAAACCTCTTGCACCACAAATGATTATATTAAAACATTATAACTTATTTTCGTTATAAATTATTTTCCGTAATTTAATTTAGCACTGCCGATAACCGCAACTATTACAATTCCAACACCTATGGGTTGGCTGGAATAGATCTCTTCTAGGGATAAGCCCACCTTCGTTCACATTGTGACTTCATGTTTTTTTCTTTACAACTTTTAAGTGCAATAAAGAATTTATCTACTCTCATATCGTTAAATTCAAAAGACAAAACTCAAAACGAGTTTATATAGACGTACTTTATAAATAGTATATCGAAATGAAATTAAAAAAAATAATTATGACACTATTTCTCTAACAAAATAATGTTATAATAATTTTTTTTTTCATTACGACACAGATTACAGATCATAGATACATCTATTTATTTTTTTATCTGTGGCTGCGCGCGCTTTGGCGCATGCGCGGTGATAACGGGAATTTTGGCGTCATAGTACGTTTGTGTTTCGGTAGATAATTATTAGTGTTTATTAAAATGTCTGATAGTGAAAGTGCAGAAAATTTGACGCCGCCCGACATTTTAGAGGCTGCGACAGCAGTCTGTCTTAATCTACTACCAGTAAAGTCAAAAAAATTATACGATAAATGTTATCAAGACTTCTTAGCATGAAAATCTCTATCTTTTATTTGATATGTTCGTGTTCAATGAGAGTAGATAAAGTATTGTATGAAACTGCACATAACTAGGTATTATACACTCGTGTGATACTTTTAAAAAACTCGCTTCGCTCGTTTTTTAAACTCACACTCGTGTATATTACCTCTCATTATGTACCAGTTTCATAAACTACTAATATGTATGATTTTTAATTAAATTGATTTAAATCTGAAAAAAAAGAAGGTTTTATGTGGTGTTTTAGTTTTATTGGCACTTCTGATAAATTTTTGCGGGCGGACACTCTGTCGAGTGTAGTTTGTAGGTATTCACTTGCTCGCATAGCTTGTTAACGTATTTTGGCGATTTTGCGTACGTGATGGCTTGTCTCAGTACATTTTCATGAAGATTTTTTGAAAAATGTGACTCATATTAAAAAGTGGTCAAATATGTAGATTCTGTCCGTTATTACAATCAATCTATTTCCAGGTTTTACGCATTAAACGTTACAAGTTGTAAAAGAACAGTTATTAGAATGGAACGTTTCTACAAGTTGCTCAATTGAAGCGAAAGAAAATATTTGATAGCTACTCAGACATAGGAAGTTGTCACATACCTTGATAATACGTGAACCTGATATGCTACATAGAAACATTGTTATGAGTGATAATATAACAAATTTATCCATATTTTATTAAGATTTCAGAAACAACTGACTGTCGAAAGAAATAACAGAGAAACCATAAGACAATGGCTTACACAAGTCTATTTACATAGCCAGATTATTAAATCACTAATGCATTATTGATGATATGTAATGTTGTCTAAAATGTTGCAGGATATGGTTGCTGATTACAATCACTTAATTTGGATTGACAAAATAATTATTATAATATTGTAGCTGCATAATTGCCCAATTTTTTTAGTATTTAGTATAATTCAATTTCGTTGCTGTTGTAACCGAAAGCGGGCCAAACGCTCTTTCAATTGATCTACCGTGCTGTCGGTCTACTTGTGGAATACCTAACCTGCGTTATTACGACGTCAGACGTCACGCGATTAATCTATATGAATATAAAAATATATGACACTGAGAGTGTTAAAAATATTATAAATCATTGGATAGCGAAGCGTTATCAATTTCCAAGTTGCCTTTATTCTGTGATAAATAACAACATATCCCACTGCTGTTGTAAAACAGTTCGGGTATAAGGCGCAGACGTCACGCGTAATGACGTAGGTATTCATAGGAGTAATTCTTAACTAATTCTTAAGTATCTATATTTTATAACATGTAGTATAATTTACTTACCTTTACTTTTAAGCTGTCTCAAAGTGCTATACCTTCTGGGTAACTAGGTTTTAAGTGCACTTAATGAACACATATATATCACCTATTTAAGTTTGTAACACCTAGTATGCATGCATTAATAAATGAAATGAAATTTGCACGGTCGGGCAGACAGCATGGTAGCTCAACTAGAAGAGTGTTTGTTCCGGTTATCCAGAAAGTTGCTGGATCGAGTCCCGCCCGTGCGCAATTTTGGTTTCTTATTTCATGTTTATGAGTCACTGTTATGTCTATACTCAGCTTAGTTATAATAAGTCAGATATTTTCTGTAAAGTAACGCCATTTGCGAATAGAAATGGCTATGACAGAAAGGGGAATTACAACTACGTAAATGAAATGTAATGTTTCCTTCCTCAAAACATTATAGACCAGCGGTGCTATAATTGATTAATTTAGACAAAAATTATGACTGGAATTCACCCCTACACCATTCACAGTAGACTACAAGGAAACCGGAACTCTTCGAACTATAACCTTACAGACTGGAATGTGGTGTAAGACAGGGCGGATTAACATCTCCTAGGCTTTTTAATCTATATGTGAATGCACTGATCGAGGGACTCAGCAGTATGAGAATAGGGTGTCATGTTGCGAACGTATGCGTGAATAATATCAGTTACGCTGATGATATGGTGCTGCTGGCTCCTTCAATCAGTGCCCTGAGAAAATTGCTTGAGGTTTGTGAAGCCTACGCAGAGGCCCATGGTTTGGTATACAACTCAAAGAAGAGTGAATTCATGGTTTTTAAAGCTGGCAATAGACTGCCTGAATATGTACCACCGGTTAAATTATATGGGTCTGCGCTCTGTAGGGTGAGACAATTTAAGTATCTTGGTCATATTGTGACGGAAAACCTTAAAGATGATAGCGACTTGGAAAGAGAGCGCAGGGCGTTGTCGGTTAGGGCAAACATGCTGGCTCGCAGATTTGCTCGATGCTCAGTACCAGTGAAAATTACGCTTTTTAAAGCCTACTGCACAAGTTTTTACTCGAGCGGTCTGTGGGTCAAGTACACCCAAAAATCGTACAATGCCTTGCGCATACAATATAATAATGCCTTTAGGGCATTGTTGGGGCTGCCGCGATACTGTAGTGCCTCAATTATGTTCGCTTTCGCAGATGTTGACAGTTTCCCGGCTATACTGCGGAAAAAAGCTGGTTCACTGCTTCGCCAAGTTCGCGGCAGCCGCAACAATGTTCTCCAGGTCATTGCCGACAGTGGGGACTGTCCACTTGTCGCTCATTTATGTGATATCACTCGTTCCCTTTTAGTTATTAAGTACTAACATTAGATGATAAATTTTCATGATTTTACTAACACTATGGATCGTTGTTGTCCGATTAATAAATATTTTTATTTTTATTTTTATTTTTATTTTTTATTTATTTTTTATTTTTTATAACACTTGAGGGTCTAAGATAACATAAATAGCCATAGCATTTTAGACCTAAAGATCTCAACAGCATATCAGCAGAGCTTAAGTGAAGACAGGTAACTACTGAAAACCATTATTTTTTTTTTTGAAAAAATCTCATTTATTCCGGTAGACCACCAGAAAGTAAAAAACTCTTCGAATTCTAACAGTCAGAAATATAAGATTTCTTGGTCTATAGCGATCTAGACCTAGAACTCGCAACACCATACCAGCAGAGCATAGGTGAAGACAGGTATGTAGCAATAAAACGTAATTTCTTTAAAATAAACTCTTAAATGCAGGTAGACCACCAAGAAGTCAGAACTCTTCGGGTTCTAACAGTTAAAGATATAAGCTGCGTCAATCATAGCAACTGAGACTGAGCTCTCAATAGCATATCAGCAAAGCAGAGGTAAGGACAGGTATGTAGCAAAAAAATTGTGTTTTCTTCTTTGAAAAATCTTATTAATTCAGATAGAAAGCCTTGTAAACAAGCTTGACCGACTAATCAATTCTGGCTTTATTTTCTGTCTTCGTAAATTCGATCATATCTCTTCTTTCCGGTCACAGCTTTTATGGGTACCTCTTCACTGTCGACGTAAAATCAGAATCCTCTGCACACTTTTCTCGATCTAAAATGACCCTACTTCTCCTTGTTACTTAAAATCCCAGTTGACCTATCTCAGTGCCACGCACTCGCATCATCTGCGCTCTTCTAATAAACTTTCTCTCGCTACTCCTTCTCACCGCACAGGTTTCTTTTCAAACTCTTTTATTGTCCAGGTCATTTGTCTCTGGAATGCGCTTCCGCCAAAAATTCAGCAGGCTCCCAGTAAATTTTCATTTAAGAGACTCGTCCGTGCACACTTCCTACATTTGTATATCGGAAGCATCAACAAAGCGTAATCCATAAGCTTCTAATACATCGTCATAGTATATAATTATTACAGCATACTGTACTGTATTGTCCATAGACAAGTATATGTATTTATTTTATCGCTTGCGTTATGTATATGTAATATTTTATTAGATCATATTGTATTAATTGTAAATTGCAGTTATTTTTTTTTGTTTTATGAGATATGTTTTTCATGTATATTTTTTTATGTGTGAAATAAATCGTTTTTTTCTTTTAATAGTAACCCATTTTCTTTTTGTCTGTCGCACCGCCTACAATCATTCCTGCTTAGCCCAAAGGTATGACTGGTAGAGAATGCCATATGGCGTTAAGTCCACTTTTTGTACAAATTTTTGGTTGTGCAATAAAATATGAATAAATTAATAGATAATCAGGAGAAGTCCAAATTGTGCTCATGTTTTTTTTTACAAAATTACATGAAGACATTAAAATCATCGCCAAAGCGAACACTTTCCCAAAACATACTCCTACTGTATCCAAGGTTGATAAAAACAAAATGATAGAAACTTCTATATGTTACGCTGTAACGTTGTATATTTTTGTCTAAGTTCGCGTGAAACGAAAAGCTAAATGGATGTAGGACTCCAGTCCATAGATGGATACTGACACTGACATTTGTCAAGTGTGAAAGCTGCTGTTTTTTCCGGTTCCGCCACTGTTGGTCGTGCGTCGGAGTGGAACGTGTGTTAAAATGTAAAAAAAATTAAAAATTTGATAACGGGGCACGCCCCAAATTATTTTGTAGTTTGATAGTTATTCCTGGTAAGTATCTGCAGAAAGGTTGGCGTTGATTTTTGTTTGTTGCGAGACATTTCTTAGAGTCTGAGCACATGGTTCTTTTTATCGTTTCAGACGCCGCCAACATGTCAATTTGGATGAAATAATTTCGAAAATGATGTGATATAAATGACTGGAAAATGGTAAGTACTTTCGGAAACTCCTTTGGAAATCCTTGTAAAGAAAATGTAGCCTACCTACATCTGGGCATATTGTATTGAGAGTTGTAATTTTTATCATTTCACGTCTCAAATAGAATAATTAGCATAAATGTTTAGTAATCAATTCAAAATTTATATGGCGAGCCAGCTGTTGCAGGCATTAAATTGGTTTATTAAAGATTTCATAAATATGGTGATGAAAAGTATAACCACCCTCATTTAGAAAAAAAATGTCGCTAACTAGAACTTTCTTTTATTTCTAGGTTTCGCTTTTGATATGTGTCTGTAAGTTGTACAGTCACAATTCGGTGATCATGTTGTAACCTCAGGTAAATATTTATTATGAAAAGTTAGTGTTTTTTAACTTTTACTTTGGTTTGTGCGTCGACCTAACCTTTTGTAAATTCTTTTCAGTGACCTTACTTAGACCTCATTTGGATTATTTTTGAAGTCAGATTTTCCTGATGGATTGATTTGCTTTCTTTGATTTGATTTCTTTATTTCATTCTAATATTAGTACCTTTTAAACACCCCTTTGTCCACACTAGCCGGGAGTGACGGTGACAACGCGAAAAGAAACTAAACGCTGAACAATATAATAATCGTGATTGGTGTCAGTAATTGACGACCTCCGTGGTCGAGTGGCTAGCACGATGGTTTCAAACGTCGCCATCTCGTGAGGTTCCGGGTTCGATTCCCGGTCGGGTCAATGTAGAAAACGATCTTTTCTATATTGTCTCGGGTCTGGGTGTTGTGGTACCACTGTTGTTTCCGATTTCCATAACACAAGTGCTCTAGCTACTTACCTTTGGATCGGAGCAATGTATCTGATGTTATTGTTATATTTAATTATGATGCACATTTTATTGTGCATGCCTTAAACTTTGCAGGTGATGAGGTGTAGATTATCCCCAAAAACAAAAGATCAATTCCGAGAAATGAGAAAAGGGCACCCCAACAATACTGTTTAAAGTCAGTCTTTTAAAGAGAAAACCGGCCAAGTGCGAGTCGGACTCGCGAACTGAGGGTTCCGTGCCAACGTTAATTGAATTAGGCAATCCACTTACTTCCACTTAGTAAAATACCACAATATTTTATTGACAACAAATATAACTTTGTTTTTCATAGTGTTTGTATGAAGAACAAAGTTATGTTTGCGGTTGTTGAAAAAGTGCTATATCTCAAAAACTTCTCGTTCGATCCCGTTCAAACAAATTTTCGTTGAAAGTATTTGTTATGATATACATTATGTATTTTTTTCAAAATTTACACTCGCTTAGTTTAGAAGTTAGATGAGGGGGGACGCCCATTTTTCCATTTTGGAAGCGTCTAGCTAAGAAACGTTAGACTTTAAAAGAAAACGGTTTTAGGAACCTCGATGTCATTTTCGAAGACCTATCCATAGACACGCATAGGTTTGACTAAAAAAAATTTTTCGGTTTTAGTTTCATGTATTCCCCTTAAAAATCATTATTTTTTATTTTTTGTAATTGGGTGTGACATACGGACGGACGGACGGACGGACCGACGGACGGACGGATGGACCGACGGAGAGACAGACAGACAGACAGACAGACAGACAGACAGACGGACAGACAGACAAACAGACAGAAAATATAAGATTTTTTTTTTTTTTTAATATCCGAACAACATCCATATTGTACGAGGGTCAAACTGAAAGTTGGCCACTGTTGGAAACTGGCCACTTATAAACAATATAATAAAAAAAATATTCTAAAATTTGAAAATAGAACTCTTCGCCAATATTACTGAGTATATATTTCATTCATTTGTCATTTGTTTTACGATTTGGCGGCAAATTGAAAATTGTCTGTGTCACGTCAACATGAATTTAACACGAGAAAATTTTCGGCAATGATTTTTTATGACTTTCGATGTCATTTAAGTCAACAAGAAAGTTATGATAGACTACGATTGGCCTTTCACGATGAAGCCCCATCTCGTGCGACTGTTTACAACTGGTTTAATGAGTTTAAACGTGGTCGCACTAATCTCACTGATGATGTACGTGAGGGACGGCCTTCTACGGCGACGACTGAAAATAACATCTGTGTTGTGCGGCGTATGATAGAGACTGACAAAAGAGTGACCTATCAGCAGATTCGGACAAGCTTAGGCATCGGTATGAGTCAAGTGCACAAAATCCTCCACGAACATTTAGCGGTCAGGAAGCTTTGCGCCCGGTGGATACCTCATAATTTGACTAAGGCTCAAAAACTCCATCGTGTGGATTGGTGCCGTAAAATGATTGAAAGATTTAACGGAGGTGACTCAAATGCTGTGTTCGACATACTAACAGGTGACGAAAGCTGGATTTACTGTTATGATCCTGAAACCAAAAGACAATCTGCTCAGTGGGTGTTTCCTTTCGAGGAGTTGCCAACTAAAGTGAAGAGAGATCGAAGTGCGGGAAAAAAATGGTGGCCTCGTTCTTTGGAAGGATAGGTCATTTCGCAACAATTGTGTTAGAGGATCAAAAAACAGTTTCTGCAGAATGGTACACTACCAATTGTTTGCCACTTGTCTTGGAAAAAGTTCGAGAGAAACGACCTCGCAGTAGGATCCTCCTTCACCACGACAACGCCTCGTCGCACACCGCCAAGCGAACGATCGACTATTTGGCGACATCAAACGTTGAATTACTGGGTCACCCGCCGTATAGCCCCGACCTCGCGCCTTGTGATTTTTATTTATTTCCAAAAATTAAAGAAAAACTTAAAGGAAAGCGGTTTATGAATGCTGAAGAAGCGGTGGCTGCGTATCGCGATGCCATTGAAGAGACCCCTAAGGACGAGTGGGCAAAGTGTTTTTCCCAGTGGTTCCATCGCATGCAGCGGTGTATTGACGTCAATGGACAATATTTTGAAAAGATATAATAAAACTAATAACTGGCTAATGTAATCAGTTTTTGATTTTCTAAGAACTTTCAGTTTGACCCTCGTAAGCAAATAATATCAGTAAACCAATGAGAGTAGCCTTTAGTCGTTAAACTAATATAGCAATCGAAATTATCAATAAAAATCGCAAACTTATAGGTAAGAATTCTGGGCACATCCGAACAGCATTGGGTCGCTCGCGCGTATGAGCGCGGTTGCTGCTCGCTCGGCGACATTCACCTTTCCGCGCGCCCCGCCACTGTCCCCGCCCCGCGCCCTCGCGCTAGCACCGCGCAGCGCGTAGTAACGGCCCGCGGTCACTCGCTAGCATCGCAGCGCGTGGTATATTAACTAATTTACAATCTTACACACTCGTAATAAGTACGAATACGCACGTAGGTACGTTTTTTGCATTGAATAATTTAATTTACACGTGTTTTCATGACGGGAATACCCATTTTTAGCTTGATTTGGTAGGGGCACTACCATGAGCCTATATTTATATGGGACTAGCTTAAAACCCGCGGCTTCGCACGCAATAATAATAACTGACGTAAAACATTGTTACGAATAAAGCCAATATTGAAAAATTTTACTGAAGACTTGGCTGTATGGGCTTAATTTTATTTGCGGTCTTTTCTAGATTTTTTAGTTTTTCCTTGATTCATACACCAAAGACTACTTATGTTCTAAATTTGAAGCTCCTAGGTCTGCTAGAAGTGCCTTAGAATTTTGATGATTGGTGAGTCAGTGAGTGACAAAATTAAGAAATTTGACCCGTTATAATTCTTAAAATACTGGTTCAAATTGAATGAAATTTGAAATATACCGTGTTTTTACAATGCCTGCATAGATACTGAAAATTTTAGTCTTCTAGTTTTATCCACAACGAAGTTACAGGGGGTCGAAAATGGTCTGAATTGTTTCGAGAAAAGGATGGTACGGCCGTGACGCTTTTTTGCTCGACTTGGTGGGGGCACTGCCGTGCCCCCAGATTCTTTATAAAAACGAGTTAAGAAGTGAAGTTTCAATCGTTGCATTCTCATGTATCGAGACAGAGCTGTTGTGGTCAAAGCATTCTTGATCTGAGAATAGCAATACGCTCAATTTTCGTCCAATAAGGAATTGTGACGGGGATAGGGCAGTAAGGTCTGATGGAAAAGAAGATGTTTGAAGAGGTATTTAATTTAAATGCCCTCAATCTGTGGAAAAACTGTATTCATTTCCTCATAGGTAAGACCTGATAAGGCCAACACTATTTTTAAGTGATTGATTTTACGCAACCTTCAGCCAGTATATTGATGACAGAAAAATATATTCACCAAATGTCAGAATGGCTAGTTTAAAGACCATTGGTTAAATTATTTTTTTTCTTGAGAACACACAATTGTAAATATTCAACCTCAGGAAATAACATTTTCCCATTACTCATAACTATCGATGAAAATTCTCTACCATTTATTAACCGCTTGGGAATGCATAGAGTTTAATTAGTGTCGGAACATATGCAAAAACCTAGACTGGGTATCAAAAATAATAATTATAAAATGCAATCACATAAACTTGTATTACTCAATGAAATAATACTATACATAAGCCAAGAACTTATGAACATACAAACAAAAAATATAAAAAAATATTTAATACGATAGTATAAACACGGAAAGTGAAATTCCTATGCAGTTTATTTTAATGGGACAACGAGAGTTTCAGTGGCAAGACAGAACACTGATTTTGTTTTGGACATAAAGTTGAACACCCAGAGCCATCGTCCATAGTCCGTTTCTTTTTCCCAAGCGTGCTGAAGCAAGTTCACGTCCAATTTTTGTATATTTCTTGGACCCTGAAAACAGAAAATGTGGTTATGACTCGGGACTCGGGTTATGACTTTGTGATAATCTCAGTGTTCTTTCGCAGTCTTCCTATAGGTAAACCGCGAAACTGAGACGTTTCCGAGGTGACTTTTGTCGCTTTCACCTACCAATTTATGTACTTCCAAAATTATTATTATGAATTAAATGCTTTCCTTATACGTGGAAGAAATATCGTCAAATGCATATAGGATGATACTGGCTACATTAAAGCACATGAAATTGGTAGCTTTGTGTGATTGATTTTAATGTGCTCTTTTGGAATTTTAACTTCGCCACCTCGTATTTCAGCCGCTAGCGTCGCCAGCTTGAAAAATGGCGTCCATACCTACTTTTTAGATGATATCTTCTTATCGGCTCATTGTAATAAAAAATACTGCGACACAATTAAAGTATAGACAATTTTCTAAAATTATAAGCATTAAGCATATTTATAAGCAACATTTTTATAAAATTTATAGTGTCGGTGTACAAATTTCGCAAAGTGTCAAGTAAGTCGCGTCTTTTATTTCGAATTTCATTTTGGCATTGTATATTGCTTTTTATTATACAGGGTGTGGCGTAAATAGTGGTCCAAAGCAAAGGTGTGGATACACTGTACACTGAAGCACCAGATACCAGTATTTAAAAAAAATGTATGTACAGGGTTTAAAAAAAAAAAAAAAAAATCGTTATTTTGCCTTACAGATTTGGTTATAATTTTCAAAAATGACTGTATTTTTTATGCAGTTTTTATTTACAAACTGAATTAAATTTAAAAAAAAAAGTGTTTTTCAAAATTCAATACTCACTGCTAGCAAATCGTTTGACTTTAAATGCTTTTGGTGCAAAAAAAGAACCACACTGTCAATGCCCATTATTTTAAAAAAATGACCATCTTTTGCAAATGCTAAAATGGTGCAACAATAAGTGTTACGACTTACAGAAAAAAAGTTATTACTTTTCGAAACAAAAAGGAACCTAATTAAGGAAAACAACTTTCTAAAAGTTAGGTAGGTACATTACAAGTGTTGTAAATTTTTCTGGACCTATTATTCAGTTCTTTCTTAAATTTTAGGTTACTTTAGTGACAGAAAAACATTTTACTGAAATCGTCTTTATTAAAAACAAAAGTCTTAAAAAAAAACATTTATTTTTGAAAACCCTGTATATGCATTTTTTTTTAAATACTGGTATGTGGTGCTTCAGTGTACAGTGGATCCACACTTTTGCTTTGGACCACTATTTACGCCACATCCTGTATACTAGCAAACCCCGCGAACTCCCGTTTCGCCACCAGATGGCTTCGTTTCATGTAACATTTTGTTTGGTGATTTTCTTTGCTATAAACCTCACGGAGCCCGAGACCTTTTTAACGAATTCAAAACCGTGGAAATCGGTTCGTGCATTCTGGAGTTATAGAGTCAGGAAGGAAAACCCGACTTACATTTATATAGTAGATTAATAAGTGAAGTTTATATAAATGAATTTCCTATCCTATTGTTATACCAAATCGATACTAAGTAAATGCGAAAGATTTCCTTTTACTCCTTGCCAGAGAGGACGCACCTCTTGAGTACAGAGCTTCTTTAAGCCCTGCATGGTCCTTTGACCATCAGGTCTATGCAAAGCAACTTCCTTTGTATATGATCTGAAACCTGCGAGACAACATATTACCCCTTACTGCCAGCGCCCTGCGTTCCCTATCGAGGTCGGCATCATCTTTCAAATTATCCGTGATCTAGTGACCTAAGTATTTAAATTGTGTTCAGAGGCTCCATTTAATGTTATTGGTGGCACTGCGAAAGTTTTGGTGCCAGGTTTAAAAAACAATATTTCACTCTTCCTCACGTTATACCTGAGTCCATGTGCCACAGCATACTTCTCACACACTGACAACAACCTCCTAAGACAAAAACATTGTGGGCGATGTTACACTACCCTGCCTCACGCCACATTTCATTCTGTAGACCATTGAGAGCTTCCCTGCCCATCAAACTACGTTTGTTTCGTTCTCATACCAAAATTTAAGTAGTGATGTTACTTCGCCTGGTAAGCTTCTGTTACTTTTCAATTTATTCCAGAGCATGCAATACGACACCAAATTGCATGCTTTTGACAAATCCAAGAAACAGGCGTATATTGGCGTGTTCCTGCCTGTGTAGTGCTGGACAGTGTGCTTAAGGCACAGAACTGACGACTCAGTGGATAACTCAGGTTGAAAGCCTAACTGAGCATCATGCAGCTCAGCTCTGTGTGTTGATTTTAATGCTTAAGGACGCTGTCTAATTTTTTCGCTACGATGGTAGCTAGAGAAATTATTCTATAATTACACTTGGGAGAGGCATCCTCTGCTTTGTTTTTTATAATAGGAAAAACGATAGTTTTTATAAGGGCTTCGGTAAGTAACAGTGACGAAAACAAAAAGTATAGAGCATGGCAAGAACTCTCGGGAGGTGAACACCCGCATGTTGCAGGTGCTCAATGCTGAGACCATCGTGCCCCGGTGAGTTTCCTCTTGTCATTTGGCTGATCACTTTAGCTATTTCAGCAGGAGTTATTTTGATCCAGCTGTCACTCACATGCCTCTCAGCATCGGGCACCTGCCCATCCGCGTCCACTTGCAGTGGCTCCACCATGAAATGGTTCCTAAAAAGGTCGGCTATCCCACGGGGTTCACTAACACCCTCGACACTTACTGGCGGGCTCACTTTAGGGTTAATCTTATTTGAGGCTTTCCAAAACTGTACAAAGTTCTTGGATTTGTGATATCAAGCATTTTTATTTGGTCTTTATGGCGTTGACAGAATTTATGCTTATCTTTGTAATCTTTTTGAGAACAGCACATTATTATATATGCGTCCAGTCCTGGGTTTACCATGCAAACACCATTTCTGAAAGCAAAGTCTCGCCCGTTGGTGCGCGCGTGCCTATCCAACCCGTACCATAGCCAGCCTTCCCGAACTCCTCTCTTTTACAATTAGCGACAGAAGCCTCACTTAATATTGTAATGATGCAATTATAAATATCATCAATATTTTTTCTATGCTTGATATCATTACATAAACCTTCACAACATAATCTTAGTTCACATAGTATAAAACAAAAATTATAAAGAAAAACATGTTGTGGATGGTTTTGACCTCGGAGTTATCAAAAGAAAAAATCATTTGTTTTACAACGTCGAAAAAAAAACAAGTGTCCGAAAGTTACTTTAAATTTTGAGGCAAGATGGCATATTGCGATGATCATGTCCACAAAAATTTAAATAATTACTGGAATCGCGATAGTAGGTTCGATTATATTATCGATTCATTCATAGTAAATTTGCAAAACTCTGATTCATGTTCCAATGGCGATATGGACGATGAAGATGATGACGAAATGGAAGATGAAGTTAAAACACACTCTATGACAGAATAACTTTACTACTAATACTGATATCTATTTGTTTGTAATTAAAGTATATTTTCAATAAAACAAATCTATTTAGAATTATAAGTTAAGTTCTTATTTATCAACTGCCTAGGTATTATAATAAATATTGAATCGAGTATATGTAGATTTAATTTTTATCACTTAATAGGATAATACTAGTAGTCATTTTTATCAACTAAAAAGCCTCCAACCACCGTTCTTGCCTTAAACATATGTAAACTAATATCGTAAGAATGGTCCGACGTGTATTGATCTCATGTGAACTCATGATTTTTCCCCGGCTCCCACCTCGCCAAGCATACCTCAGAGAGTGCGTAGCAGTTATGGTCAAGCCATAGTACATCATGTGCCTAATGGATATGGCTTATAGTGGGGATCATTAGACATGTTTCCATCCTTAAAAATGTTGACTCTTCAGTCTTTACTACATCTGTTGCAGGGATATTATAAAAGCCGTGATTTTGTAATTTCACTAGTGTCACAGTCCTTATTGACAATAATCGGTGTAATATCACGTTTTTCACAAAATCCCTGCGACATATCCTTTTTTTTACTTTTTAGTTTTTCGTGATAAATATACAAACCTCGGCATTCAAATCATTATTTATTATTTCAAACACCCTGTAAAGTATCAATAAAAATATTACTGTCGGTTGTCATTGTGTCGATTAGACAGACGGTCTATCGAATTAGCTATTTGATCAAAAGGGGAATACTCTTACCTTAGTTACATTACACTTGCTGTCGACCTTTAAATTAACCAAGGTGAAGAACAAACGAACAATTTGTCTAAAACAACCAAACCCTGGAACACTAAGCCGCATACTCCAGTGATCATTTTCCCAATAGAAGTTGCGGAATTTAAGCTGAAAATACAAGTCACTTTATATTTCAGTAGATATATTTAATTAAGAAACATTTGTAGCATAATTATCTAGTTTATAGAATAGTCTAAGAACATAAGAATGAATTCCAGACTTGTTTAGAAAATAACATGGGCATGCTCCCAACAAAATATTAGACGAGCTTGTGAAGATCGCAGAATCACACTGAATGCAGCCTGCTCACAAATGGTTGCGGTAACCAATGGGGGCAGGCTATATTCAGCGCTAGACGTGCTTTGGCTGATAATGACGATGCTCCCAAACCCAATACACGTAATGATAGGTAATTATCACGTAGAACTCGTACTTAAGGGATTAGATTAGAATGTATCAAACAAAAAACCCGGCCAAGTGCGAGTCGGACGCCCGTACTGAGGGTTTTAACTGATTTAGGGATTCACCTACTTTCATTAAGCTAAAATACCACTATATTTTGTTGACAGTAAACATAACTTTAATTTCATAGTGTTTATATAAAAACAAAATTATGTTTGCAGTTGTTGAAAATGTGCTATATTTCAAAAACTACTAGCCCGATCTCGTTCTTTTTTGACCAATTTTCGATAAAAGTTTTTTATAAAAATCATACATTTATTCCGAAATTTACACTCGCTTAGTTTAAAAACCCAGTTTAACACTTTGGAAGCGTCTATGTCCTAAATGTCATTTGAAAAGACCTGTCCATAGACACCCCACATGCATAGATTTGACCAAAAGTTGTATTTATTTATTAAGTTTCGTGTATGGGCGCCTCCCTCAAATGTCATTATTTTTTATTTTTTGTATAGCAATCGTAAAGCGGTTACCGGAATACACGTACCAAGTTCCATCCGTGTAATGCGAGTAGTTTCAGAATAAAGTGACTGTGACAAACATACAGACAGACAGACAGACAGATGGGCATAAAGATAGACCGCCAGACTTGACGAAACTATAAGGGTTCCGTTTTTGTAATAACAAACTAACTAACTGTTTACAGAGTTCCGTAACTGAATACAGTTACGGAACTCTGTAAAACTATCTGTCTGTATAAGCCGCTCTCGTGGTACATTCGTTTTAAAACTATGAAGCTTGCTTGTATACTGAACGTGCCGAACGTTTGGTCGCATAAGATAGGTAATTCGTTTGGACTGTTAGTGTTCGTCTCATTTTATGAAGTTACTACGAGATTGATTATAGGTTAGCTGTTTCACTCATTGCAACTTCACCTGCGGGGTCAGTGGGGCAGACGAGACAGGGGAGCGCGAGGCGGCGCGGATACTCCCGACCGCACCGTTCACGCACTCCGCTCTCGCTTCCCTCCGCACCCCTGTGCCCCGCAGGTGAGGTCTCAACTTTGCGGTTTACCTAGTTACCTTAAGTGCTTCAATGTTTTTGTGCACAATAAGATCGCCGTCCACGTACGATTTCGTAGATATATTCAATACTTGAACGCCTAGTGTTACAAAGCTACCGAATTGTGGATGTGGTTTTACTATTTCACTTCCTGAACAGTTACGCAAAACCGTAATCAAAGTTTTGTACGGCCCCTGTAATACGTCATGTTATTAGAAGACTAAACAATGAAATCTGTTCTGTTGTTACAAATGAAACTCTGAAAAATACCAATCTTAATGTGCTCTAGAACGACATTGTGTTGATGCAAGAAGTAAGGTCACGGTGTCCTTAGGAGTAAAATTGCATGCATCTCGCATCACTTTTAGTTTAAATTGTGACGACCTTTTTTGAGTCGTGTGTGCAAACGATTTTCGATGAAAAATGGATAGGTTCGAGAGACCTTAACCGTAACTTCTTACATCTTACATCATTTTAGCAAATAGATTGTCTATTGTCTTTATCCAAATAACAATTTTAAGTCTAAAGCAAAATAAATGGTCGAACTTACATTTTCAGGATTAGCAGAAGTGCTTCCGTGAAAAAAACATATAATAAAGAAAATTTTTATATATTTCATCGTTCGTCAAACCACTCTTCCGCGGTAATATCAAATAAGCTTACTAATTTAAATGATGGATATAATATACTCTCTTTAATATATGCTCTTTATATTGTTATTATATAACTGCAATTAGTTGGATTCATAATACCCCGCGCCCGCGACTTCGTCCACCTGTTTCCGCAACGGTTAAGAGAACAGTTGCGAGCAAAGGTGGTTCAAATTACGCTCTTCTGTTGCAAATTAGCCCTTCTTCCATTTGTATAAGATACCGTAGTGTTTATCTCGACATGTTTTTTTTTTGGTTGTAGTCTTTAGCTCGCCTCCTCCCTCAAATTTCCAAGACAATTTTTAGTTATTATTACTCATACCTACAGTTTCACTAAAACTACTGTTCTGATTTTGATGAAAATAGCACTGTATTATAGTTTAAACTCTACCTGATTGAACTAAGTATCATCTCGCTATTACTTCTCGTTTTCGAGAAAATCATGAGTCAAACATAAAAAAAAAACATGCACATACCTACGAAATTATGCTCACGTGTTATGAAGCCTTAATTAATCAATAGACTAAAATTTCATTAAATTTTGTCGATATCACATAAATACAGCTCGTATAGTTTTTTTTTTAAGTCGGTAACCAAAAACAAGCAAAACAAACCACAATTTTCCGAAATTGATGCGTTCAAACAAACAAACAAACTATACAGCTATTATTTATAAAAAAATATAGATTAGGGTACAAATGTTTATCCAACTTCCGGTTGACTAGATAAGCAAATGATAATTTTATTAAACTGTAATCATCATTTTAAAGGAGATTATTAGATAGGTAAGCTGTATTTACTAATAAATCTATTAAATATTAAGCGGCCACCAGTTCCTTGGATGACCTGCCAAGTTCGTGAAGCGATGACTAGGCGAGATAGCGCATTTCGTCGTTGCAATAACTTGGTTAGAGCTGCCAGGCGCCGCCATATTCACGAGAATATACTCGTAGCTAATGCCTCGGGTTCCGATATCTGGAATTTTCTAAAGACTCTCGGTCTTGGTCGACAACCCTCTAACACACCTTCTTCTAGTTTCTCTTTAAATGAACTTAACTCACACTTTTCTTCAACTCGTCTTCTCGATGATACTATAAAACTCACAACTATTTCTTATATAGAACGTCTCCCAAGCCAATCGGATAACACTTTCTCTTCCTCCCCAGTGAGTGTTGATGAGACTCGCAATTTTTTTCTATCCATCAAATCGAAGGCCACTGGATGTGACAACGTCAGTAGAACCATGATTTTTCACATCTTAGAGGACATCATTCCCATTCTCACGCTCATAATCAACTTTTCATTCACAGAGGCCGCTTTCCATCCATCTGGCGTCGTGCTCATATAATTCCTCTACCTAAAGTATTCAATCCCAGTGCTATTAGTTGATTCCGCCCCATTTCCATATTACATTTTCTTTCCAAAATTCTCGAAGCCGCAGCCCAACAACAATTCTCTGAGCTTATTCTAGCCAACAATCTCATAAGCAAGTTTCAATCTGGATTTTGGCCAGGGCACAGCACGACCACGGCTCTCCTAAAAATAATTGAGGAGTCACAAGTAACTATCCTTGTCCTGATTGACTTCTCCAATGCCTTCAACACGGTCGATCATGATATCCTTCTCGAGTAGTTAATAATTGGCGCACCTGGATCACTCCGCGATCCAGGTGGCCCCAATTCGAACAGTTTTTTCTACTATTCATCCAAAAAATGTATTGGGTACTATTCAATCCTGCAGGCTAAAACTCTTTTAAAAATAATTTGTAAGTATGTAATTAACTACTATACATTCAACTCGGTCTTTTGCAATGAGTCACGATGCATCAAATGAAATAATCGTAAAAATTGATATAAAAAAATGCTTTTAACAGTGTGGAGAGAGATGTAATTCTCAGTGAAGTCCTAGAGCACGCCCCTTCACTGTATCCATTCGTTTACCAGTGCTATGCTGCTCCCACCAATTTTTTTTTAACCGACTTCAAAAAAGGAGGAGGTTATCAATTCGACTGTATGTTTTTTTTTATCATCATAATTTTTTTTTGTATGTATGTTACCTCATATCTCAGTCGTTTGTCTACCGAATCGAAAAATTTTTTCACCTACTTAGAGGGTATACCTTCTAGTTGGTCCTATTTTTTCCATTTTGGGATCTGATGATGGGATCTTGGTGTATTTGAGGGAAACCCTCAAATTTTAAAGGCACGTATCTTAATGTTGACGTGTTGTTACGTCTGATAGTCAACATTTTGTGGGGCTGAGCTGATGGTGGAACTCCTTAACGCCTAGGAGTTCAGTAATTATAATGACACAACTTATGATAGGTAATTTGTAGCTTCGTAAAAAATAGAATCATAAGGTGCAACTCCCCCCCCCCTCTTATGTAATCACTAAAAATAAAGAAATAAAATAAACTTTAAAAAAAAAGTAAAAACCGACTTCAAAACCAAAATGCACTAAAAAGTCTTAAATAAACTCTTCACCATTGAAAGGAAAGGAATCCGTTTTAAGCAAACAATTTCTTTTTGGAGTCGGTGCTGTGAAGTCGGTTTTTACTTTTTTTAATCTCAGACAATGTTAGTTTTTGGATGTAATGGCTTAATTACTGATATCGAGGACCTTGAATCAAATTTGCCTGGTATTGTACAGATCGATATGTCTTCACTTAATTTGTTAGGTGCTCCTATATTTTCCGAAGGTGTTAGCTCTGTGTTGCAACTCAAAAGGCAGGCACTTTCGGCTGCACGGGAGCATTTGGATAACTTATCAGGGCATGTTTCTCTTGTTTTATTGCGGCAATGTTTGGCATTGCCACGTATGACTTATGTCTTGAGAACATCACCAACATGGCTCCTTGAGCAAGAATTAAAACAACTGGATGAGACGTTAAAATCAACTATAGAATATGTACTAAATGTTTCGTTAGATGAGTCGCAGTGGTGTCAGGCCTCCTTACCGGTGCGTCATGGGGGTCTAGGAGTACGTCGGACTCAGGATATTGGTTTGGTGGCCTTTTTAGCCTCCGCACATGGGTCAGCGGATATCGTTGCTCGTATGTTGTCAACTGATGGCAGCAGTATTCGCGTACCTTTTGTGTCTGAGGCTTTAGTAAAATGGGCTACGGTCTGTCCGACTGACGATCGTCCCAAAAATCTTTTTGCTCAGAGGGAATGGGATGATATCCTCTGCAAGCTCTCTTTTTCACGCTTGGTGGATGGTGTCTCGGGAGCCGATATGGTACGTTTAAAGGCGGTCGCTAAGTCTGAATCCGGTGCTTGGCTGCATGCTTATCCATCACCACAATTAGGGACATTGCTCGATAATGACTCACTAAGAATAGCAGCGGCTCTTAGACTTGGTGGCAAGGTTTGTGAAGCGCATCCTTGTATTTGTGGTGCTATGGTGGAGGAAAATGGCCATCATGGTTTAAGCTGTCACAGATGTGCGGGACGCTTCCCGAGACACCATTCCATTAACGATATAATTCGTCGGGCTATGGTATCGGCCAATGTTCCATGTGTCTTGGAACCACCTGGTTTGTCCCGTACGGATGGCAAGAGACCGGACGGTCTTTCGTTGATTCCGTGGCGGCGAGGACGTTGCCTCTTGTGGGATGCTACGTGTGTTAGCACGTTTGCTGCGTCTCACCTGAGGCACACTGTGTGTTCAGCGAGTTCAGCGGCAGAAAACGCTGCTAAAGTGAAACACTCTAAATACTCGGCTCTGGAAGCGATGTATGAATTTGTACCGGTTGCTGTCGAGACGGCTGGACCATTTGGCGTTGAGGCCCTTGAGTTGTTTAGAGAGCTAGGGCGAAGATTAAGAGAGAAAGAAAACGACCCCCACTCTGGGTCCTGGTTGGTTCAGCAGGTCTCCATTGCCATTCAACGAGGCAATGCAGCCAGCATAATGGGGACCTTTGGACCAGCTAGGTTGCAGAGTGGGTGCTAAACTATTTAGTTTTACCGTTAATTTGTTATATTACGATTAATTATTGCTTTAAATTTTGACGACGCTGGTTGCTGATTTCTAATGTGTATATTTTGATCATGACCTTTTATAGTTTATTCAATTGATTTTAACATTTTATATTGACACTAGCGGTCCCCCGCGACTTCGTCTGCGCGTTTTGAGTTTGCTCCCTCCCCTCCCGTCGCAGCATGATGTTTTATATCCTAAAGCCTATCTCAATAAATAAGCTATCTAACACAGAATTATTTTTTAAATCGGTTCAGCAGTTTCTGATATAAGCGCGTTCAAACCAACAAACTCTTCAGCTTTATAATATAGTTAGCGCAAGCGCACGTTGTACTTAAGCTGCGAACATTATTTTGGTGCGGAGTTATGTTAAAACTGTGATAGCTCCTAAGAAATTTATTGGAATCAAATGATATACAGTGTTGAGAACAACATAAACAGTATAGCTTTGTGCCAAGGCCGTAATTCATTTTACTTTAAAAAGTTATCACCTTTGCATTGTCTATACCTCTGCCGATTTCCCTCTCTCTGTTCGATCCTAACAACGGTGCCTGCGGGTCGGCCTCGGTCAATATTTATTAAATTACTTATATTTGTGCGGAATAAACATTGTAAAACGTTATTCACGTCGTGAGCTATCATAAAAGTGTGAATTTGTATTGCTAGCAAAGTTGAAAATAAAAACAGTGTTGGTGTTGTGCAAAGAAACATTTTTTCATTTGATCTGCCTACAGCCCTACACGCCCCCTGGCATTCATCACACACACATTTACATGTACACACCGTACATGTTGGTCCTTCGAAGAACAATCAGCAGTAAGAAAATCGAGAAAATCATCCACTACAACGTCAACGTGAATAGAAGCATTTCCCTCCGACGCCATTTTATTCCGGACCGACCCGCCAAAACAGCGACACCGAGCAAGCAGCGATATCGAGGTGTTGGCAGCGCTGTCTCGTCAAGCAAGTTCATTGGTTGTTGCACGCCGAGCGACCACAGCGCCACCACGAAAACACCACCCTGTCTAGCCATTGGTAGCCGCAATTTCCGCGCCGGACGATTAGCCAACAGCGCCCCCGCGAGCGAACGAAGCGAAACATCGATCGACCAATCAGGAGGGAGCCCGCCGAAATAGGATCCTGCGACCTACTAAGTACTCCGCGTGTACGACGACGTCGACAAAAGACGCCATCTTCATCAACATTTTCGCCTCCGCCATTTACCGGTGCGAAGAAGTAATGGTGTTTTCTCGTTAAAGACATTAAGTACATACTCGTTTTTTTTTAGCTATCTTGTGTCGTAGTTAATAGAATTCAAACAGTGATTTATCGAATATCGGCGTCACGATGACCGATTTAAAGGAATTAAAAGCATCACGTGGCTACAGTAAGTCGAGCCTGACTCGCTTATCAAAGCTGGCCGACGACTTGGGGGAAACATCCCTCCAACGCCTGCTCACCAGGCGGGACAGGCTGAAAGAGGTTTTTAAACAGTACAGCGATGTTACGGTCAAAATAATAGCCATTGATGAAGACGACTCTGAGGACGTGGCCGCCATTGAGGAGCAATACCTCGAAGCGCTATCCGCTGTCAACGAGGCGATTGATTCCAAACGCTCTAACCCACAGGTGGTCTCTAAAATTAAGTTGCCAACCGTAGAAATTAGGAAGTTCACAGGTAAATATACTGAATATTATGAATTTATTAACATTTTTACAGCCATGATTGACAATGACAACAGTTTAACTTCGGTTCAAAAGTTGTATTACCTAAAGGGATTTTTATCCGATGAACCGCATTCTCTCATTAACAATCTGCCTCTTATTGACTCCAGTTATGAGCAAGCTCTGTCGTTGCTTAAAGAACGATATGACAACAAAACGAGAATCGTTCAGGAACATATATACTCTATTATGGACTTGCCGATCATGAATCGGTCAACTAATATACGTAATTTGATTTCAGAAATTAAACAGCACCTGGCTGCGTTAAAAAATCTTAATGAGCCCGTGGAATCATGGAACAGCGTGGTAGTTTGTATCATAATGCGCAAACTGGACGTGGTAACCAGTCGCGCTTTCCAATTAGACAGGAACAATAAGGTGCTGCCTACAGTCAAGGAGCTGTTGGAGTACTTGGAAAAGCGTACTCTGGCCCTAGAGACCACAGACAGCAACGCCCACAAGCCGCAGTGGCAGGCCCAGCGCTTCGTCAGCCATTCCGTGACAGCTCAGCAAGGACAGCCATCATGCTTGTACTGTAAGTCTAGTGCACATAAATTATTTCAGTGTCCGAACTTTAAACTTGCATCTCAAAACAAGCGTGTGGAGTTTGCTATAGCCAACAAAATCTGCAAAATTTGTTTGACACAGCATAATCGCAAATGTAAATATCATTTTAAGTGTGCCGAATGTAAACGGGAGCACAATACCCTCCTGCATGGAATTGAGCCTCAAGAAAATGCTAATCCTTCAGTGTCCTTGCTTTCTAGCACCAGTGGGTTAAACTCACAGGTACTGTTGCCCACTGCACAAGTTAAACTCACTGGGAAGCATGGCAAACAATTTCTGGCTAGAGCACTGCTTGATAGCGGGTCACAAGTCTCTCTTGCGACGAATAAAATTGTAGGACGCCTCAAATTGTCTCCTGTGCGCACTAACACTCACATAGTGGGTATAACCAACATTGGCCAACCTGTTGACAAATGTATAAACCTCGAAGTACAATCTTTGGTGTATCCATTCAAAGTAAATGTCAACTGCCATGTTGTGAAAACGATCACTACTCGATTGCCTCAAGCTAACATTGACTTGTCATCAATTACATTCCCTGCCAATTGCAAGCTTGCCGACGCAACTTTTAACGTGCCTGGTGATGTGGACCTATTGCTTGGAGCTGATGTATTCTTTCAGGTGCTGTTGCCGCAGCCTGAGGTGTTGCCTTCACCCACATCGAGTCAACAATTCGCAACACCAACTACATCAGCACCACAGCCTTCAATCATCCACACTGCATTCGGGGTCGTCGTCGCTGGCCGCAGCAACACCAAAACAAGCAATCAGGTTGTATCTTTGTTTTGTAATGAATGTAATTCAAACATTAATGACAACTTGAGTGCATTTTGGAGTACCGAAAAGGTGCCTGAAATCTTCCCAGAGCAATTACCAGAACACGATTATTGTGAAAGGCTTTTTAAAGATACTACTGTGCTCCAAAACAATAAATTCGCAGTCACAATGCCCACTAAATTTCCGGTAGAACAACTCAATTCTGAACTTGGGGAATCATTTCCATTAGCACTAAAAAGGTTCTATAACCTTGAGAAGCAACTGCAAAAAGACCCAGTACTTCTTACAGAATATACTAAATTTATACATCAATATATTTCTTTGAAGCATGGTACAATTATTGATATAAGTAGCTACGATTTGTCTAAGGACCCGGTTTACTTTCTGCCCCACCATGCCGTTATAAAAGAATCTAGCAAAACCACCAAGCTAAGGACAGTTTTTGATGGGTCAATGCCAACAACAAACAAAGTTTCATTAAATGATCTCCTTTTAAATGGTCCTGTGGTTCAAAAGGATCTATTCGAAGTCCTGCTATCATTCAGATTAGAGAAATATTATTTTATATGTGACATTCGTATGATGTTCAGATGTATTGAACTAGATTCACAACAACGATCTTTACAAAATATACTATGGCGCGACTCTCCTGATCAAGACATTTTGTGCATTCAGCTAAACACAGTTAGCCTTAAGCCATCATCATATCTTGCCACTCGCTGCCTTATAGAACTCGCAGATAGGTATCAGGATCAGTTCCCTTTAGCATCTCAAGTTCTGAGAAACAATACTTACGTTGATGACGTCTTGTCAAACAGTGACTCTCAGCAAACTTTGGCTCAAATGCAAGATGAGTTAGTCAAATTACTTGCTCTGGGAGGATTTCAGCTGCACAAATGGGCATCAAATTGTAGTAACATTCTTTCAAAAGTACCTAAAGAAGCTCAACACTTTGGTGAGCTAGATCTACAAAAACATGACATGTCAGTCAAAACACTGGGTGTTACATTTCATGTCGAGGATGACGTGTTCAAAACCACAATTCCTGAGCCTTATAGTTAGGGAGGCGAGGTAGCTAAATGGCGTAATTCAACGGCGCCGTCGAGACCTATCAAAATCGAAAGATAAAATAATTTCGAAAAGAAAAGCTCGTATGGTAAAAACCATTTTAGCGGTGGGTTTGGCGTGTACGGTTTTTCGAAAATGTAAAAAAAAACAGTTACTTGGGCATTCTCGAGCGCGTCAGATATTCATACTACGTATGCCCCAAGTGCCTCTGATAACAACGGTATACTAATCTGCCGGTTTGCGTGGTGGGGGTAGGCATATAAAGTAGTCAAAAATGCAAAAAAAATAAAAATACTCGAGCGCGTCAGATTTTCGGAAGGGGTGTTAAGTATGCCCCAAGGAAGCTCCCTTTAAAAAAACTGACGATTTTGGCGTGACCATAAGTTACGATGAATTTTTGAAAATGCAAAAAAAAATAGTTTTTTTGAAATACTCGAGCGCGTCAGATTTTCATAGGGGAGGTTCATCTCGGTATCCTGAAAGCATATTTTCTTAATCTGACAAAAATGTTGGTGGGTTCTCTTAATCTGACCGGAAAGGTTTTTTGGTTAGTTTTTTTTCCTTTCTTCTTTCTTTTTAATAATTCTTCACTTCGTTTTGCTGACGGTACGTCCAAAAAACAATTTGAGGATTAACAGGCTATTGAATAATATACATACATGAAACTGTACATGTTAATAATACTTTTGTACACAGATACGCGTAACCTTTTCCAAGTCCACGAAAATTGTCGAGAAGCTTTAAAAAAAATTTTTGAGATAAAAGTAACATAATTTAATCATCGTTATTTCATATCATTTTTTTTAACACCCTCAGTTTTCAAGATATACTCAAAAAACCGGGAGTTTGAGTTTTTATGAAGCTTCAAGTCAAAAAGTTTTAACTTTGGACAAAAATGTAAAGAGACCTTTTTTGTGTAAAATAAAATTATCTTTTTTGTTTATTTAAACTATTTTTTTTTGTAAAATGTATCGTTCGCGACTTATATGCGGCAGCGCGTTTTTCGGAAGACGAAATGGCTCCACCACACTCCCAGTCATGCGGAAACCGGCAGATTTTGTATTTTTAGTACGTTTTAGATTATATTCTTCAAAATAAAAATAAAAAAAATCGCGCTCGAGAATGCCGGATTAACGTTTTTTTTTTACAAGTTCGCGACCCTATAACTCGGCGGCGTCAAGGACTTATCGTCAGATTAGTTAAATTTAGTCTTAAAACACTAAAATCAACCCCTAATATCTTAATCTGACGCGCTCGAGTATTACAGACTATCGATTTTTTTTTACTAATCTGATCGTCTATCCTAGGCGCGCGTCACTACATATAGAGCTAAATACTTAACAAGGTTGTTCTATTAGGTCCAAGGTATCTCTCATATCTTAAACTGCCACGCTCGAGTATTACCGAAAATTCCCCTATTCGCCTCCCTAACTATTACACTAGTCTTAGCGACTCCAAACGTGAAATACTGAGTCACATATCAAAGTTTTATGATCCAATGGGTTTAATTGGTCCCATATTAGTGCAGGCAAAACTAATTATGCAAAGCCTCTGGGCTTCAAACACAGAGTGGGATTCGATTCCTGCTCCTGATATACGAACCATGTGGTCTAATTTTGTAAGGGATTTACATGAAATGAAACAGGTGAGCGTACCCCGCTGTGTGAAACCTCACGATTCACGTATAGTACAACTGATAGGTTTTGCGGACGCCTCCTCAAAGGCGCATGGGTGCTGTCTATATTTGCGCATCATTGATGCCCATGGCAAGGTTCATGTTGAATTGTTATGCTCAAAATCTAGAATAAATCCCCTTCGCAAGCAGCTGACGATACCCAGATTAGAGCTCAATGCTGCAGTGTTGCTGTCAGATTTGACTGGCAAGGTATTGCATGTACTGTCATCTAAAACTCAAATTCATGACATTCACCTCTTCTCTGATTCGCAAATTGTCTTGGCTTGGTTACAAACCGATGTCACAAAACTGCAAACTTATGTAGCAAATCGAGTCAGAGCAATTACAGAGCATGCTCATATAAATGGTCATTGGCATTATGTTAACACAGAGGATAATCCCTCAGATTGTCTGAGCCGAGGCCTTCAGCCTCACGAACTTGAATGTAACGACTTATGGTGGCATGGGCCCTCATTTTTATATGATAGAAATTGCAATTTTAAATCAAACTGTGAACTTCCTACAGACTTGCCAGAATTAAAGTCCCCCAAAGGCAACACTGTTTGTGCAACAATTATATCAGCTTCAGATCTATTTGAAGAGCTTAAAAGGTTCTCAAATATTAATAGAATGATTAGAGTATTTATTAGCCTATGTACTAAGATTTTGTAATAATATAAAGCCTCAAGCTGTAAGGCAGGGTAATTTTCTATCCTCACGTGAACTCAATAAAGCTTTGCAATTGATAATTAAACGTGAGCAGAGAAACTTGTATCTACAAGAAATTAAATGTTTGTTAGACCAGACTCCAATCAAGGGTAGTTTAAAACCTCTTTCACCCTTCCTGGATAGTGATGGAATAATTAGAGTAGGTGGCCGTTTAAACAATGCGCCTATATCATATGCAAAACAGCATCCCATTATTTTGCCCAAAGATTCAGATATCACTGCATTAATAATTAGGAACGAACATTTTAAATTGCTTCATGCTGGTCAGAAATTAGTACTAAGTTCACTAAGACAACGATTTTGGATTGTAGATGGTTTACGTGCAGTTAAAAAGATACTACATAAATGTGTAACCTGTTTCAGAATGAAAGCCGCGGCGACCACTCAGCTGATGGGTTCCTTGCCTGCCGATCGAATCACAGCCTGTCGTCCATTTCAGAAGATCGGGACCGACTTCGCTGGGCCGGTGGCGGTCAAGAATAGCCGAATCAGAAAGCCGGTAATAGGAAAGGGTTACATAGTTTTATTTGTCTGTTTTGTTACAAAAGCAATTCATTTAGAACTCGCTTCTGATCTAACGACAGAAGCCTTCCTAGCTTGTTTTAAACGATTTATCTCACGACGCAACTTGCCCAGCGACGTCTACTGCGACAATGGTTCGACATACAAGGGGGCAAGGAACAAATTAGATGAGTTGTACCGCTTGCACGCTTCTCAGAGCCATCAGACCACTGTACAAACATTTGCTTCAGAAAAGGGTATCGATTTTCACTTTATACCTAGTTATAGTCCAGTTTTTGGTGGGCTCTGGGAAAGCGGTGTTAAAAGTGTTAAATATCACCTGAAAAGAATTGTAGGAAAGGCTTTATTGACTTATGAGCAACTTAACACTGTATTAGTAGAAATAGAAGGAGTCTTAAACTCAAGATTACTTACGGCTGTAACTTCAGATCCAGACGACCTCTCATATTTATCTCCAGGTCATTTTTTGACAGGCGCGCCTCTCAATTGTTATCCTGAGCGCTACCTAACTAATTCCAAAGCAAGTCTAGGTCAATTTTGGTCTGTAATCACTAATATGAAACAAATTTTTTGGAAATATTGGAGTAATAACTATCTTACTATGTTGCAAAACAGACCCAAGTGGCGTGATAGCACACCTAATGTATCTATTGGTAGTTTAGTTATATTGCGAAATGACAATGCGCCTCCTTTGCAATGGCCTATGGCTCGCATTACAAATCTCTTTCCGGGTAAAGACGGCAAAGTACGAGCCGTAGAAATAAAAACTTCTAATGGTCACAAACATAATAGGTCCATTACAAAGATATGCGTATTGCCCTTGTAGATTATAAGTAATATAGGTATGTAAAGTTTGAAACTTTATAACACACAAAAATTGTATTAACAATGCTGTTCATACTTTTTTAAACAATTCGTTGAAAAAATGTTAAAAATGCGTCAAACTAATTTTGTCTATTTTACGCTAGGTAAATAAACTAAATGTAACAACTATGTACATAGTGAGTAATACATATTTATTGCCGTAATAAATTTAAGTACTTACTGGTAATTTTCGCTTGCCTGTATTATAGGTAGATAATAAGTATAGGTAAATAATTATGTAACAAACGCACAAGTGTAATATTGAGACAAATATTAGCATATTTAATTGTAGTGGCTATTTAGAGATTGTTTTGATCTTGCAATGTTCACTATTGATTGCTGTTGTTTAAAGTTTATTAATATTGTATTCATAGCTTTTGTTTCTGAGCCCGCAGCTTATGTTGAGAACAACATAAACAGTATAGCTTTGTGCCAAGGCCGTAATTCATTTTACTTTAAAAAGTTATCACCTTTGCATTGTCTATACCTCTGCCGATTTCCCTCTCTCTGTTCGATCCTAACAACGGTGCCTGCGGGTCGGCCTCGGTCAATATTTATTAAATTACTTATATTTGTGCGGAATAAACATTGTAAAACGTTATTCACGTCGTGAGCTATCATAAAAGTGTGAATTTGTATTGCTAGCAAAGTTGAAAATAAAAACAGTGTTGGTGTTGTGCAAAGAAACATTTTTTCATTTGATCTGCCTACAGCCCTACACGCCCCCTGGCATTCATCACACACACATTTACATGTACACACCGTACAACAGAGCAACTTTGTTCTTAATGAAATGCTCGTGATGATGAATGTATTTATTTTGATAAGAATAAATACCTGTGTGTATAATACACCTCTAAAAATGATGCATTATTTTTTTACAAATTTATTAACATAAAAAAGGTTGTAGTAAGTCAACCATAAAAGATAGACTTATGCTGTTGCGGACTTTATTAAAGAACTCTTAATGTTGAACAATCTTGTCATACATGATTTTTGTGTAACTTTAGCGGTAGCTCTCAAAAGGAATATCTTTCTCCCGTTTTCGCAACATTTTTCATTGCTGCTGTGGTCTTGTGAGTCGTATCTTTATGTTATATAGCTTAAAGCCTTTCTCGATAAATGGACTATCTAACATAAAAATAATTTTTCAAATCGGGCCAGTAGTTTCTGAGATTAGCGCGTTCAAACAAACAAACAAACAAACAAACAAACTCTTCAGCTTTATAATATTAGTATAGATTAGTGACATGTGCAACAAATAAAATACAAAATATTTTATTTAATTAATGTTATTATTTAAGTGCATGTTTTTGAATAAAATTATATGATAATTTGCCTAAAATAAATAAATAAATAGTGCTATTAAGTATAAACTGTAAGTAGTATAATAATATTAAAATGTGCACACATTCCTTCAGCTAAATTTTGTGACGAGTGCCTAGTAAAAAACTGATAAGTTCTAAAATAGATAAGCCATTAACTACTCGAATGATTATTTTAATGTAGATAAATTCTCAAATATTTTGTTGTTTTGATGTAGTTAAATCAGGTACTCATAACAAATATATGGTCGGATCGGAAATAAAACACGTTACATAATTCACTTATACATTTATTTTAAAAAATTAAAACTAAATTTTCTTTACACCACTTATTTAAATAGAATACATTTTTTAAAGCACATAATATCTTTTCATGATATATACAGCTTAAAATATTGAATGAAGTTGAATATTTACATTGCAAGCGTTCTAAACTAGGACAATGTTTATCTTTTAAATAACGAATATTATATTTATTAAACATTTCTTTTATCCACAATACTTTTTGGCAGCCTTTAGTAAAAATATATTTATTTTTCAGAAAACCACCAACAACGTTTTTATAACTAAAGTAGGGGACGAATCCTTGATTCCAATAAATTCCTCTATTTATTTCTATCCAAGATGTTTATATAAACAAAAGAACGCATATGCGTTCTTTTTTGTTAAGTTATAAAATGGCAATGGTGGTTTTATCCATAGAAGTACTATCCCCTATCGGAAGAGAAGAACAAATAAAAGCTGTCAAACGAAACCGATTTAGGATGACATTTATGGGTGTAAAATTGTTTGTGTATGCGTGTCAGTGACGATAACCATACCGACTTTTACATTAATATCAATATCGATAAATTTCATTAGTATCAGTTATAGTAGGTATCAATATAACACACCGGCTAAGTACGAGTTGGACTCACGCACAAACGGTTTCGTATTCGTAGGGTCCGCTAATTTCTTAATAAATAAAAACAATATATATTTTTTAAGGTTTATTAAATAACTTTTTTACTGATAAACAAAGATTGCACCTTGAATAAAGGCAGATATACAAAAGGCTTTGATACGTTTATTTGTTTCTAGATTTTAAAGAACTACATAAATAAACCTTTAAATATAAAATAATGTTAATTGAGAAAAAATATCAGAAAACAACGGTTGCGTGCAACAGTCATGGAAGCCGAAATTAAAGAACAGCTGATTAAATCAGTTAATGATATAAAAAAAAACAGATTAAAGATGAAGAAGATGATGAAAACTTAAGATTTAAGCAGGCATTTAAGCCAATTACAGATAATTTAGAGACAATAATCAAAAGAAACGATAAAGATAAACCTACACTAAATGTGTCTATAAATTTGAGTAGAGAAAGCAGAGATGAGGACTTAAACTTATCTTTAGATTATAGCCAATTTAGTCAAAACCTACATGCAGACTCGCTAGAAAGTTCAAAATATTTTGAATTTGATGATGATGGTAAAAATTCTGATAAAGATATTGATGCCACGTTAATGTCACTAAATAAGGATGAAGTAATTGATATTTATGATACCAACATCAATGTGCCATTTGGAATACGTAGTACAAACAAACAATTGATGATGGGAAACTGCAAAGTCTCAATTTCAAGTAAGAATAATGCATCACAGTTGGAAAAAGTCTATGTAATAAGCATAGATGGTCGAGACTATGAATTAATTCCGGGCTTAAAAGAACTTCTGATTCGCAGCAAACCTAACCTGAAAGCCATTAACGATAAAGATAAAATGACATATAAAAATATACCTACTCAATCACTTAATCAAACAAACGCGCATAAACGAGGGTTTAGTCACATGGTCAAATAAAGGGTGATAAAGGCGCGAAATATCGTAAAATCATCAAACCTTTGTTTGCTCATGATGAAGCTGATGCCAAAATAGAAAATCTGTATGTACCAAATAAAACAAAAAGCGGTGGCTACATACCAATATGCAAAAAGTATAAAAATAATACGGATAATGTATATTGGGATGATCTTAATGAATTGATAGACGGATTTAAACTATTGATTGCTTCTCAAAGTGCTGGCAACACTAACCATGATATAGCAATTGTATCAATAATCGAAGAACTAAAAGAATCAGCAATTATACAATAATAAAAGGCTTTTGACAACATCAGTCAATAATCAGTCCCGACAATAACATTGACAATGAATGTCGGTAACAAGGACAAACAACATATTAATACTTACCTAATTAAATACAAACACAAAGATGAACAATATTTAGATATTTTGAAAACTTTGAGTGAATTAAAAAAAAAACTTGCGTTGACAGAACCAATGTCGATCAATTTAAAGTTGGACTATAGAAAAAAATTGCAAATATCGATAAAAGTATCGGAATTTTATCTGATAAAATACTAAAGATCGAAAGAAGTTCTGCTATTAGAGATATCGCAAAAAAATTAAACAAACATTATGAGCAAAGCAGACGTTGTAAACGAAATCTGTAAAAATGCAAAAATTTATTATCCGAGAAGAAGCGTGGTTATAAAAGATATTGACGATTTGTAGCAAGAAAATTTGATTGATATGCAAACAATGTCACATGTCAATGCTGGTTATAAATTTATATTAGTGGTTATAGACTGTTTTTCAAAATTCGCATGGGGTATTGCATTACAGCAAAAAACAAAGAGCTTGTGTCAAAAGCATTTAAAAAGTTGTTGCTAAATGGTCGGATCCCTAAAAATTTGCAAACTGACCATTTAAAAGAACTTTATAACAACAAATTTTAAAAAAAAAATGGACGAGTACAATATTAATCATTATTCCACGTATTCTACTAAAAAAACTTCAATAGTTAAAAGATTTATTAGAACGCTAAAGAATAAATTGTACAAAGAATTTAACCTAAATGGGAATTATACATGGAATAACGGATTACTTTGTAGAAAAGTACGCGAGTACAATAATGATGTGCATAGAAGTATTGGTTAACCACAGGTAACAATATAAATATTTTGCGGAGATACATGCAACTGGCTGCTGATAGGAAAATAAGAAAATATAAAAAAATACGGACCGGTGACTATGTGAGAATTAGCAAACATAAAGCTTGTTTTGATAAGAGTTATACACCTATCTAGTCTACAAAAATATTCAAGGTATATAAAGTGCAAGAAACAAATCCTACAACAAACTTAATAGAAGATTCAAGTCCTGTCCAATACTTTGAGCATTTTATTCACAAGAACTTCAAAAAACTAAACACCATTACGTATATTTAGTTGAAAATGTTTTCAAAAGGAAAGGTTATCTTGTTTATGTGAAATGGCTTGGCCTCCCAATTAGCGAAAACAGTTGTATAACCACTCGACTGTCCGCGCTGTCAGACTATGATGTGGGAGAACTGTCCGGCAACATCGCGCGACGGTTGAATGATAAAAATCGCGCGACTGTCGCGCGATAAAAACGATTATATAAAGAAAAGTATAGTTGTGATAACGAAAACAAAAATACTGGTAGATAGGTAAAAGTTATAAATATATAAAAAGTTGAAAATATAATATACTTACTATACTATAATATATACTATACTTCATATATATATATACTATACTTAATACATACTTTTCAAGTGGTGGGCACTGTAGTACCACGGACAGTTTACCGTAAAAAAGAAAATGGCACTACCAGCTGAGCGGATAAATAAAAATAATGTATTGTAAGTAGGTCCGTAGTTTTTCCTTGACAACACTTAATTGTGTGCTTATTTAGAGAGATTTTTGGTTAAGCGTTCTTCATTTTATATTCGTTCTAACGACAGTTAAGTCTACCTCCCATTTTATTTAATTTGTTTTTCGTACCTCTTTCATGTTTTTTTTTTATTTCAGACTAGCGGTTTCCCGCAACTTTACCCGCGTAAATGTCGGATCTTAAAATATATCGTTATAAATTATGGCCTATTAGTATATTCATTCTAGATTTTTTAGCGGCAAAATTTATAATTTTGTTTTACTGCTATTGTGTTATACCTATAGATGAGTACATTACAAAACACAACTCTCCCGCCCCCCCCCCCTCCATCGGCTTCACCTCTCCCCCCCTTGAAAAGGGTCCCATTTTACAGATTTTCTAAATTTTCAGGAAAACTAAACAAGCTAAGAGAAAATTGTCTAAGACCAAATTAATTATTAATAAATTTCCTACAAATAAGTACTAACATTCATTTCGATACGAGTTATAGTTTTCAAGCTATGGTGCGCCAAAGTTAACTACAAATCTGCCATTGACGAAAATGAAACAAATATTCAGGAAACAATTATGTTTATTAATTAATCATGTTTAAAATTTCACACAAGGATTGCGTTGTCATTATTCTGATATTATCTAAAGCTGTTCAGTATCGTCACCATTATCTTCAAGAGGTTTGTTGAAGCAACTAAGGCCTTGGCAATATTTGCACATGACGGAGCAACGCAATCCAGCTTTGACACAACCACATCTTTTTCCGCAGCCCTTCTTACAGCTACATGATACAATTTTTAGTATCGACTGTGGAGCTGGTGACTTTGTCGTATATATTGGTGATAAAAAGTTATCATTCTTTTTCCAGCCCCAATTTTCTGGGTTCAATGCGTTTCCTCGCCATAACTGAACTTGATGGAAAGTACGCATTGAATGCTGACGAGCTGCTGCTGAAGAAGGTGGTAACTTTGATAATATCACCGTATTATTCGTCAGACCAACGTATTTGTTAAAGTGGACGTATCGCAATTGGTCAAGACTATTTTCAGTTTGCTTAGCTCCATACAAAGCCAGAATATATCTTTCTCCCGCATCTGCTA
Organism: Pyrausta purpuralis; assembly: GCA_963924145.1. Classification (NCBI taxonomy): domain Eukaryota; kingdom Metazoa; phylum Arthropoda; class Insecta; order Lepidoptera; family Crambidae; genus Pyrausta; species Pyrausta purpuralis. Next base: position 5,151,781 of record OZ001663.1, on the reverse strand, counting down.
CTTGCTTGTTTGAGGCATCCGGGTTATTAAAAACATTTACTATACTTTGTAAGTCGTTTTTTTTACCGAGCAGAATAGACTGAACCTTTCCTTTGCCGTAAAACGCTGATGTAGTATCGCAACCACTTATTGCGTGCAGAAAGAGAATTGATTCTCTGCAGTTTTCGACTACATCGCCACGAATTAAGCTTTGAGTGCTGTAAACTCTTCTTTTTACAGTCCCTTGACCGTCTTTCAACATGAAAATGTTCTTGGATAGTGGAGCAAGACCCAGTAATAGGACCAAAAGGTCGATATCTTGCCCAACCACTACGACATTTTGGTTCCTTTCGGCTTCTTCTATAGCAGTTCGAACTATGAGCATGTCTGCGTCGTCAATTGCCCTTAATGTCTTTATCATCTCGTTGTTAAGCCTGTCGCAAAGCTGCAGAATGAATCGTTCTTTGTTTACGATATTACTCAAAAGAATTGCTTTTATCTCTGTTATATTACTGTTCTCATCAAATTCAATCTCTGGGCACTTTCGGTTTAGCATCCGTCTCAACCTTTCAGAGCTTTTTGTACTGGTACAATTTTCGCCATAGCCATCGAATATAACGATAACCTTCTCTCCGTAGCATTTTCGAATGTACCTCACATAAGCAGCGTAAATATCAGAGTATGTGCCTTCTTTCGGCCAAATCACTTTGTGAATGAGCGAACCGCCATCTAAAACGTAAAATCGATCGTTATCCAACATCGGTTCAGGGACATTATTAAAAATGTCGTAGAGGGCCGATTTTTTAGTTTTTCTCATTCCTCCGTTTTCTTCAAACAATGAAAGAGGTACTGTCGTTGATTCATGACAGAAGCAGTCACGTAAATCTTTTGGGGAGTGGATGGTGCACACAATCCTTTGGAATAGTTGAGTTGTGTCAACTTTTATAACATCTCCATTATTAGATGTTTTTACTGATTTGCTAGAATGTGAGATCGTTTTGACGGTATTAATGCGCTTTAACTTGACGTCTCCGAATTTGGTTCCATCTTTTACAGTCTTTTGCAGCATTTCTTCTCCAATAGATTTGGCTTTAAAGCAGTTGACGTGTTCATCTGCGACTGTTCCACTCGATAATGATATAAGGTTTTGGGTTTGTATGAATGGAGAATGAATTTTAAACCATTGAATAAACTTCTCATAGTCATTCTTGTCTTGTTCAATCCTCGAGTCCTTTAGTTCTGCATGTTGAGTGCTGCTAGCTGAACGAATCCCGCAATAATTTTCAACATTATCACAAATGAAATAAGATATTGGAAGTCCAACTATCCATTTATTCAATACACTTTCTTGGAACCCACGTCCATGGGTAACACCACCAACACTTTTCATATTCTTCATAAGGGTTTGTTCGATGGTCATATCTGTCCAAGTTCCACACCAGTGTTTCTCCGACCGCCGGATAGTAAACAATCCGTCCCTTGTTAATTTCTCATATTCTTTCGGATTCATTCTATCTTTCAAAGATTCCATGTCCTGCAGATATAATTGGCAAGCTTTTGCATATGGAAAATGACCGGTTGCATGGAAAATTGGGAGCATTGCCTGTGTACATTTTTTATGAAGATCCCAATTTGCTGTTCGTTCCGCTTGAATGAAATGCAACATGATGGTTACAAGTTCACAGTACTGTAACCATAGTTGAGAGGTTTTTCCGATGTCTCGAAGGGAAGAATTATGCGCCATGTATGCTAATTTGAGCTTTGTGACTATTTCATCGTCTTGCAGCGAATCATAATTCAGAGCATTAGAAAGAAGCTGTGCTAGATAATCTTTATCAGATTGTGTCACATTCATTTGTTCAAGAATGAGAACGGAAAGAGCTCGGAATGTCGTACAATGAGCTCTAACTGCCCTAGCATAGGCATGGCCTGTCATCATATGTTTGACTGACGCAGGTGCGTATACTGTGGCCCATAAATCGGAGAGACCACTACCTTCCATCAATGTACCTACGGATCCCAAAAACGACATTAGCATGTGGAACCCTCCCAATCGGACTACTACATTTGAAAGTGTTCCACCTGGCTCACTACTATCAATCGCTACTACGTCTTTTGCCTTCATATATAAAGGATGGTCAAATGTCACAAAACAAGTTTGTTGATTGTTTTGTTTTGCTTCCTCCGCTGCATAAGTTAAAACCGTAAGCACAGTGCTATAATCACTCGGGGGTTGATTAACAAATGGTAGTGGTAAAATCATGGATTTTATGGAAGGCATTTCGTTGGTCAATTTTTCCATAAATCCTTGCCATAAAGACATTCCAGGTATTTCCAAAAAGTGTCCAAGCACCCAGCCCATGTCTTGATTAGATGGCTGAGCCATTTCTTCAAACACTCCCACAGAATAGACATTATTTAAAATAATTTCTTCGAGTCCTTTTCGATTGTATCTTTGAAAAGTCAGCTGTCGTATTTTTCGCGCTTCAGAAATTTCATTAGCAGTTGGAATTTTAAACATCTTTTCTATCGATTTTGGTTTCACTGCAGACCAAGGTGTAATCGTTCTGATTCCACCCATAGCATGAAAGGTTCCTTTCCCAGACAACGTAGCTATATTAGAATCGGCATTATCAAAAACAAATTGTGAAAACGCTTCTTCTTCAATTAGTGGTTCCCACGTTTGAACAGCGGAAGATTCAAAGAGCGTAACTTCTCTGTAACTAGAACAATGCCCCAGACTTGAAACGACATCTATTATATTTTTTGAGCCTACTTTCCGAAATAAGTGTTTACTTATTTCGGCAAGACCTAGTTGTAACGGAGACAAAAACGAACGAGGCCTTGTCGCCGTTATAATAGAGTGAGCAATTGATGCACAGGTTTTGGC